>CM030180.1:12235278-12390737 GCA_017639675.1 Aplochiton taeniatus | reverse complement strand
TTTCTGACTTCAAGATAAAGTGGACAACACCTTCCTCCAAATTTTTACCATGGGTCTTTATTTATAGAACGCACTGGACTCGCTGGTTACATAAAGTTAAATCTTACATTTCCGGACATTATTTCAACACTATTTCTAACAGGCTGCAAGGCAAAAAACCTCAGCTCTAATTATTTTGTATCTTTCAATTTATCCAAAATCTGGATTTAGACCAAAGACTATCCTCAACCAGAGACAAAGCATCGACTAAAGAGAATGCTACTGTGTTACCAAGCCAAGAGATGTTTCTCACAACAACCAATTACTTTAAACTGATTACAAAATTAACAACAAGGGGAAATTAGATCTTTAGCCTTTGAACTCAGGTAGTTTTGTGTTCCACCGAGGTCAAGAACATAAATGAGAAAAAAAAATACAGTCACTTTGCACATCTGCTCTGTGAGTTGCTCTCACTGATCTCATACTCAGGGGAAAAGGGGTAGAACGTTGGAAAACAACCTGATAATGGGCTCTCTGCACAGCCTATCACAGAATCCCAGCTGGCCTCTAGAATATTCCCTCTCCCTCCACAAAGAAGAACGGGCCATCTTTACTGACTGACTAAACATGAATTATACACACACACACGCAGGCCAAGAGCAGAGCCAAGTGATGCAATAGATGTAGGAAGTTCAATCTCTCGGTCACTGAAGACGTGAGGCAGTGAGACAGTCGTTTTGCTTACCTGTCTCCAGTTGTCATAAATAATGATGGTGCTTTCCTCGTCGTCTACGGTGACCAGGCGTATATAACCCTCCCCTATGGGACAAGGAGCCAGAGCAAGTAAACCACAGGTAAAATCAAGAGAAGAGCTGGGGCTGTTCATTTGTCTTATTATACACTCCACTAGGGTTTCATAACCAGTGAATTCACCCGTTATACATATGAAACACATTTATCAACAATGCTTTGTTTTTATTGTTCAATACATCCAACACACACTAACACACTAACCCTCAGAATCCACAGATGCAGTCCTGTCCATATCCCCTGCCAAAGCGATAGCCAAGGAGGACTTTCCCACTCCATTCTGGCCAAGTAATGCAATCCGAAAAGGCCCATATGGTCGACCTTCTAACATCGCAGGTATACAGCCATCAAGCCCAGGGCTAAAAGTAATTGGTGGAGGAGATGGTCCAGCAAGGTGTAATGTCCAATCACAGTCATCATGAACTGCTTCTTCCCGTCTAAGCTGGTGCTTGATTGGCAGAGGAGTGCTTCCTCTGCGTACGGGTGGGGCACTAGACAAAGTCATACTGTCACACTAAAAAACAGACAGAAATACATATATGAATGCAGCACTAATGCAACGAATATTATTTATTGTAGCAAGTCTTATTCTAATTCAAATTTTAAACGAGCACTCAGAACCAGCCCAATCCATCAATTCAAACAATAAATAAATAAATACATAAATACATGTACAAATACATGAATATAAAGGCTACATGTATCCATGTAAATCATCATAGGAAGACCAATGTGAAAGGTTGAAAGCTACAACTTACAGATGTAGTGGCCATTCTAGTTTTCATGCCATTAACTAACTACCTGATTCCAGCTGGTCTCAGCCTGCAACCTAGTTTGCAGGCTGCAAGTAGACACAATGGGAAAAGCATGTGTGTGGGCTAGACCATTCGTAGCTCTATATTAAAGTAATGTAATTCAAAGAACATTTAGGATAATTAATACCCCCTATGGATGCGATTGCATTTAGTAGGTCGACTACAATTATTTCATATGGTCTTCTTCTCATTCTAAACACAATTTGCGAAGTGATGTGTGTGTGTGTGTGTGTGTGTGTGTGTGTGTGTGTGTGTGTGTGTGTGTGAGAGAGAGAGAGAGAGAGAGAGAGAGAGAGAGAGAGATAGATAGAGAGAGAGAGAGAGAGAGAGAGAGAGAGAGAGAGAGAGAGAGAGAGAGAGAGAGAGAGAGAGAGAGAGAGAGAGAGACGAATTGGCAAACATTATAAAGAACAAAAAAGGTGCAATGTTGCCATCATCAGAAAAAAAGACACTTTTAATAATATTTATCAGTCATCCCTTACTCAAAGTAGGTCAGTTAACAAGTTGTCTTGTTGACAGCAACGAGTAAATAATAGCCATAAATTGAGATTGAACAATCGCATGCAGCACAATATATTACCCTTACGCCTCCTACCTTTGTCGATGTTTCCTCGTAATTAATACTGTCTTCGGGAGCATCTGTCGGCATCTGCAATTTCAAAATCACCGGTCAGAAAATAGACTTTTGTGGAATCCCAAGTGTTTCCCGCACTGGCACCCTCCCACGCCTATCCCTGCGAACCTCTCAAAGGCAAGATGATCTCATCTCACCTCACCTCACCTGGCACACGACAGTCAGAAAAACAGCTATCCCTCTCTTTCTCTCTCTCTCTCACTCTCTGTTACGCACAAACACACTCAGCACTTCCAACACTCCACAAACTCTGCACGAAGTTGCGTATATGCACACTTTTTGTTCTGTCCACTCGTAAATCCAGTTCTGAAGTGCAGGCAGTCAACCCACTCTCAAGTCTGCATTTATGACTCACTTACGTGATGCATGATGGTCGTCCGCTGCTGTGCAAATACAATTTAGGTCAGCAAACATGAGTTGTATTTTCACAAATATTGAAATGACGGACTAGATGAAATGTTGAATAGAAAATTGATTGTAAAGCCAGGTGAACAACAGGACAGCCGTTGAAGAGATGCTTTTAGTTTACTTAAACTCAAATCTAGCCTCGCTGATGGATTGATAAGTGCATAACCACTAGGGCGCAGCACAACACAGTCCTTCCTCAACTCGGTCTGTGCAAATGTGTGAAGGAGCATATGATGTACCGACGCGGGCATTGACGTATAAGTGTGTGCTTATTTGTAGGTGCTTTGTATGGGTCTATATGCGTATTGCACCCACATCCGCCGGCACGTGTGTCTCCTAAGCGTGTAGTCTTTCAGGGGTTTCATGTACGGCACGCTCTACCCCAGGCAATAAGTGCTTACCTCCTGACCGGTCCTCTCTAGCTCTCTCTTACTCTCTCACTGTCTCGCTCTATCCATCTTGCTCATCCTCCGATAAACATTTATCCCCGTTTTTCTATGGCTCTTCTTCTACATCCACTCTACGTATGTAATATTTGGATGTGATCATTGTAGGCACATAATACAGTTTTGTGCTTACAAACTTAAACTGATTCTTGAGGCACAATCACTGAGAGCATCAACTGGTGTACCTATGGACCAAGTCATATAAACTACACGCACAAGCTTAGCTTTACACTCAGTTTGAAACTGTACAATCCTATTTTTGAAAACACTAAGTTCCTCACATTACACATCACTAAGCATTGTAAGCTTTTGTGTTTCTTTTGGAAAGGCCTGTAATTCAAAATGGCACACTAATTTAACAATTTCTTACACCTAGTCCTAATGTGTGTCAAGACTTATTGATAATTTGTTCACTTCAAAATGTGTTGATTGAGAACTGGAAGGCCACCTGCAGGCTAGCTTCCACGGCCAACCCGATTTTTTTGTTTATCGTTTCATAAACATTCTGTATTTGTTATAGTTTACTCTATTTGTTTTGTCTGTTATGGTTCACACTGAAGTGTAGATGAAAATACATAGACTTTAGATTTCTTTTTGTCAATTTGATATTTTGTCTCTTTCTATTCATGTTTATAACTTGTGTTTGTGTATATGAATACACATACATATATTTGGGTGCAAGCACATATGTGAGAGTACTAATTAGGGCTGGGCGATTTGGCCTACAAAAGAAATAAGGCTTTTTTTCCTAAGTTATGGACGATTTCGATTATAATCTCGATTTTTGTGTTTTAAATAAGTATTTTCTTTATTTATGAAATGAAAAATTAGATTGTGTCAATAACCAGTCTAGACATATTCATGTGCACTGAAACTGACGCTCCTGCTTATCTATCAATCATAGATTTCTATTCAAAATTGCAGCTAAATGGTACATTGAAATTACTCAAAAACGTTGGAAATACAATGGATGTAAAAATGAAAATGCAAAAACGATCGTTTTATATATATATGTATATGTATATCTATATGTACATATATATATATATAACAAAACGATTCCTTTAACTGTTGTTGCGCGACTCTCACTCCCTGCTTTCAATCGCTCGTGTAGCGATAGTTGTATACCTAATTTGAAACCGAACGGAACTAACATATCCGTTTGACTTCATGTAGCCGACGTGGTGAAATGTTAGTAACCTACCTAATATTATGCATCATGAATGAGACTTGCGTTGCACGCTAGCTAGCTAGACCCAATGCCAGTGGTAGCTTGTTCCTTGTAGAGGGCGTATTCTCTTTACTAAAGCAACAAGTTCCGTTGGCGTTCATGGAATTAACTCGTTTTTATGAATCAAATGTTACAAGATCAGTTGTGCCACGCACCTTTTTTAAATCGCGATTTTCTCGTTTTAGACTATTTATGCTAACTCCAAATTCGAATTAATCGATTTAATCGTAAAATCGCCCAGCCCAGGGACTAATGTATTCCAAACCTTGATAACATACAGCTATGCACTGCATACTGAACATGCCAAAGCGTCTTTCATTTATCATGCCAGTGTAGTAGGTGCTTCATGTGCTTATTCTTTTGATGGGCCACATGTATAGTTTTTCTGCAAAAATAATTTTGTGTTTGCTATTGCAAGGGATGTATATTGTCTATTTTGCATGTTGTGTGTGTGGTTTTGGGTTTTGTGTGGGTTTTGTGTATGGAGTTTTTAGAAAATTAGCCATAATTTCAGAAATCAGGGGTTAAGCTATTTGAAAAAATGGTAATATATTGGTTGCACTTAAACATCCATCCATTTGAATGTGTGTGAGAGAGTGTGCCCGCTTGCAGTGATGATGTCGAGTGGAGCGGGTGTTGTAACTCAGTGTGCGTCCTCTCCACACAATGCTACAATGGGGTCCGGCAGTGGACAGTCAGGGCGCTATTGTAGCCCTAATCCTGGTTCCATTATACAGGCTAGAGAGAGAGCGAGAGACACAGAGAGGCAGGCAGGCCTGGGGGTGAGGTCATCCCAAACAGCGCAGAGCCAGGGTCACTGCCTCTCTATAGGGGCAGATTGAGACAGAGAGAGGGAGATGGAAGAGGGCATTGGTGAGGCAGATAAAAAAAAACACAGGAGACTGAAAAAGAGGGATGGCTAGAGGAGAGAAATAAAGAGAGGTTTTAAGGTGCTGAAAGCACTGCGACAACAAAAGAAAGATTATGTGATAAAAAAAAACACAGAATCATGAGATGCAAGAGATGGTAAAAATATTTAGTTTATTTCATAATGCATATGAAACCACACTACAATAGGAGCGTCAACCGTTGTCATATAAATAATTTTTGTAATAATGCTAATTAAAATCAAAAATGGCTGAATTGATTGAATTGATTTTAAAGTAAAAGTAAAAGTACACGCTAGCTACTTGAACTGTAAACCAGTTGAATAGTAAGAAACTTTACATAAATAAACAATGCATAAATACTCTGAATAAATAGGTGAATAAATAAACAAATAGATCAATTTATTATTCTACGCCCTGCCAAAATAAATAGCCTTAAAGCAAAGGAGGTCTCTGTGAATATTTTCATGTTTATTTGATTGGTACTCTTGTTACTCCTTAGTACCAAGTCCACAGTGACCAGCTCTGTGGTGCGTGTAGAATTATTGGGTTCACACTGTTACAGAGGTGTTTACATTAAACTCCAAACCCTATTCCTAGGCTTGAGGAAAAGACAGTCACATGTCACAATCTGCCCTAAATGTTGATTTCATACAGACTCATTTAGTCACAACAGCTCGAGCAACCAGGGTCTTCACAGTTCATTGTGAGTTCACAGTTTAATAGATTGATTATTGAGTTTTCACCGATAATCGTTTTTTCTCAAAAACAATCAGTCACAGATAGCACACCGCAAGTATTTTTCAATGTTAATGTGATAAAAAAAAAAAGTTATGCAGTTTAAAACAAGCAAAGTATGGATTTGTCAAAATGCATCTAGTCTTTCATTTAGCACAACCACAGTAATAGTGTTAGGAAAACAATTCCTTTACATTCTTTGTAATTCTTTGATTATTCATCATACAAATATGATAGTGAGGAACAAGTCTCGGTGAGCAAAAATACATTGGTAGGCAACTGTGAAATATTAGCTGGCGAGGACAACTGTGTCCTACGGATCCTTCCCCATATGTACCACTGCATATTCAGCACCACTGCACTACTGACACCGAAGCCTTCTAACAGGGAGAGCCTCTATAATAACCATGGCAACATCTCAGGGCCTGGAGTCAACAGGCCGTTCAGCGAGCAAGTTCCGGGCGGCCTGTCGTCTTTGAATAGAGGAATATGCTTGGTACCTTGAGGGACAAATCATTGTATTCATCCAAGATAAAGCTCTATTTTGGGCCCATGGTTCATTTTAAAGGACAGCCTGGGACTTATGGGTTAAGAGGATGGTTCTTCTCTTTCACCACCGTCCTGATTTTGACCAGTACAAGGTGCACCCTAAAGAGCTCTCAGCAAGTCCTTTTGCCCTACTATAGATTTCACAATGTCAAACTGAAACCTTCACAGTTAAAAGACCTTAAAAAGCCTTCTAGGGCCTGATATAAATCCTACAGGTCAACAGCCAAGTTCCACCTGACCTTTTCAGGGGGAAGATTTCACAGTTGTGTATTCTTAACCCTAAGACATGCCTGCCAACCTCCACACACACGCGCGCGCGCACACACACACACACACACACACACACACACACACACACACACACACACACACACTCACACAAACACTTCTCTCTTCCCTGCCTAACTTCTCATCATAGAACTGTCTCACTTAGGCAAGCCTTTTTCTCTCAGCACAGTCGGCTTTTCTGCCGTCCCTTATACTGTAACCTTAGAGAAAGTAATCAGGGGGTGAGGATGGTGGGTTATTAGCGTGGGTAGATGGGGCCTCGTTTGTTCCATGGTTTGTGCTGATAAGCTTCTCGTAGCGAGCCTTGTAAGCATCTCTCTCCCTCAGAACTCGAGACAGCTCACACTGGAGCTGTTCCAACTAGGGAGAATGAGACACAGACTTTAATTATAGCCTAACTGTCATTTGGTGGTTCTTAAAAGAAAATGCAGGCCTACACATTTTAAATGTACTTTGTAGATAAATGTATGTGTAGTCTTGTAACGTCAGAGATTCATTTGATTCCTGATTTACACCAATTATATTCAATCACTGTATGACACACAATGTCATTATATTATTAATTATTATATCCGTATAAGCCCTGAAGTATGAATTGTGTAGGTTGGAGTTTTGCTGAAGCTTGTATGTATTGAAGTATATTTCACCAACCTGTTGCGTGAGGACGTGTTTCTCGGACTCCAGTGCATGACGGTGCTGAAGTCTTTTGTAGCGGCAAGACTGAGCATAGCCCCGGTTCTTTAGTGTGCGACGCTTCTGCTTCAGACGCACCACCTCATCTTTACTCACACCACGCAGATGTCGGTTCAACTCCCGCACTGATAGATTCACTAGTTGCTCATCCGAGAAACGGTCATCCCCTCCACACTAAAATAGAACGAGAGATTAGTTACTCGAAAATAAGGACATGAAAGAGAGCTAAAAAAAAGAAAGAAAGGAAGAATATAGATATAATATAGATTATAACAACATAGCAATTAAGGGGCACTACGTAGAACATTAAAACTATTAAATGATTAACAACCATAAAATACGTATGTACATGAAAGATAGCAAAAAGAAAGAACGAAAGATCATTATAATGACATGACAATTTAGGGGTGCTATGATGATTAACCACCATATGAGAGGAATGATGTGGAGTTAGAAAGATGGCCATTAAATAGGTCACACCGCCTCTAAGATTCTTATTAGCCAGGTTGAAAACACATAAAAGATAAACTGTCTGCTTTCTACTAAGATCATGTGTGGATGTGTGGTCAGCATGTGTCTGTCTGCGTGTCATTAGGCACATTTTAAAGTCACGTGTCCATAATCTATCGTTTAATCTGACTAAATGTGGATGACAGTGATCGGGATTATGAACGGCAATTATAGCAGATATTATCATAAGCTCACACTGTGCTCCACATACTGTAACTGTTGTCTCATCCAAACACTTGCATACTACCAAGCTACTTTAGAAGAACGGCACTTTAAAGCCAGTTCCCTTCATCTGACTATTAAACTTGGAGAAGTATTCCCCACGTTTTCTTTTCCTTTCTTTAGATTTACGAGCTTAATGTGTGGAACTTTTAGAATATGCTCCATGATGTTGCATTACGGTTTTGGAGACAGTTTAAGAATGCCATTGAATTCATTATACTTTGCATGGCAAGATATGGACGTATAAGCTAGAGGCTAAAGACTTAGTTGACTAAGAATAATCAAAGACAGACATACATAGTGGTATCTTCCTTTTGTCTTCACCCTGAGATCACTTGATGCCTTTCTTGTGTCTCTATGAGATCCTTCCATATGTTACAACTGCTACTCTAAAACTGTAATTTTTTACAATATATAGTAGTCTTCCATGTTCTATTCTCATAACCTCCTCAGTTAGATGTGGTTAATGTTTGTATCCCTTTAAGTGTTGTAGTCAATAACCGACTCCAGCCTCTCACACCCTGACTCTAAATCTTTACTTGACTGACTTGGAGGTGATGATGATGATGGTGGTGATGGCCATGCATGGGGTGGTGCGGATGGTGGTGATGATGATGATGCTGTTGGTGATGAAGACGGCTCTGGGGGCTGGAGGGCTGAGGGTAGGGTGCTGAGGTAGGGGCGGCGTTGGGGAGGGATTGGGGGCCAGATGAGAGGAAGAGTAGTGGCCGATGGCACATATCTGTCCCCTTGGCGCAGGATATGTCACCTCCACTGTCGCTGCCCGAGTCCCCAAGGTTACTGGTGGAGCTTTGAGAAAGCACTGGGAACTGCACAAGATGAAGAGCAGGGAGTTAAAGAGGCGGAAGCAGTGGCCAGTACAGGAGACCAATATAACACATGTACAGTATTCACAAAGCCTTTGTGGAATGTAAACAGTAAGTATTGGTGGGAATCATCAGATGGTACCTGTGAGCTTACAGCGGCAGCAGCTGAGTTCAGTAAAGCCTCCACTGCGTCTTCGCAGCCCAGGAAGTTCCCAGCCTGCCCCCTGTCTCTGTCTCCCCGCTCTTGCCCTCCTCCCAGGGCTCCGAGCAGGGACGCCGGTCCCCCGGCCTCGCCCCCAAACTGCTGCTGCAGAGCTGCCAGCCAGATGAGGTCCTCGAGAGAGGCTGGGTTGGGGCCCTGGGCGACCCCATGGACCGGGCTGCCCTCCACGTTCCCCTGGGAGCCGGAGCTGATGCCAGAGGTGTAGCTGTTGGGGATGGAGAGAGGGAAGGAGATGGAGGACGACGAGGAGGAAAGAGAGGAGGAAGCCGAGGGTGGCGGGTGGGCGTCACTGAGTGTTGGCGAGGGGGGCAGGGAGTTGTAAGGGCTGGAGCTGAGGCTGGAGTCCTGGAGAGGGTGGCTGGTGTATGGGGAGCTGGAGGGGTCGTGGGGCATACCAGATTTGGGGTACGTACATGGGGGAGGGAGAGGGGGAGTGTCTGGCTTCACCTCAAACTTGAGGAGGTCAAAGTCATTGAGATATTCCATGGCCAGTGGACTTGGGGGAAGGGAAGGCATTGGGAGTGATGGAGAAGACATGGCTGCCCGCTGCTGTCAGGACACACTCGGTCAACGCAGAATAAACAGATGTTCAACAGTCACGGTTGTGTACGTATCCAGCACTCTCTCACAGTGCAGTCCATAAACAGACAACACAAAAGGACTTTTATGTCTAGAAGAAACCCAGGTGTCCAAGGATGGACTGATTAGCCAGACTGTGTTTTCTTGTGTGTCCTTTGTCCTTGGTCCTGTTGATGAAAAAGAGAGAGAGGATGAAAATATTTATTGTGGATGACTAAAGTGATGCTTTAGGTTTTTTAGCATGCAACTCAACCACTAAAACCACACACAAACCATGTGGTTTCTCTTTATATTCACTTTGAGGTTTTAACAATACCACAGATTTAAAAGGAGGCTTACTTTTTCTATTTACCCAGTCAGAAAACCACAAATTGGGAGTTTAGTTATGGCTTGGATATATTGGCTTTTTTCTAACATGAATAATGGCCATTCTATAAATGATATTCTAATACAGAGAAACAAAATGTTTTTAAACGCGTCAAACTTTGATCTAGCCTGTAAAATCAGAAGTTGAACAACTGCAAAATGCAGTCCAAAATGGTGTAGGGATTTGAAGTACTGAAGAAGACCTGAGATTTGTTAAGGTACAGGATGGCATCACCCCTTACCTGCTACTTCATATCTACCATAGCAGGATAAAAATAATTGGCCGTGAAGAAACTCCACAATAGATACATATCCTTAGCCCGCAACAATTGGCAAAATGACGTCAACAACAAGGCTTATAAAATCATAATCTAATTATCTTCAACTTCAGGAAAAGAAACGAACCGTATTCCTATCTTGAAGAAAAATAATCAGGGTTGAGTAATCAGGTTTCAAAAAGCATCAACACCTTTAATTAAAGTTCAGTATAAATGAAAAGCAAATGATTTACAGTCTTTCTGTCTTTCTCTTAAAATGTCAGATAACATTTTCAACCAAAATGTTAATCTCACATTAGACACTCTGTATGATCTACATTATGGCAGATTAGTCTGTTTGATTTGTTAAATGTAACTTATTGAGTATGTCAAAAATTCCCTCAACACAGTGGTAAAAAATCCATTCAGCTCTTCTCTAATTAAGTTTGTATTTGTATCTTTAATTTACTTGTTCAATATATAAGTATATGGTTATTGATCCTAATGGTGTTACCACAGTCCAATTCGACCACCCATCTCTGTTGGATATTTTAAGCGTGTTCTGTTACCATGCTCAACTCATTAATATTGCCCCCAGTTGTCCCGAATGGGCCGAGACAGAACGCAATCTGTGACAGGGCGCCATGGAAGGCCTCCACCTGGCTTCGACCCAGAGCTACAGAAAACGCTGTCAAAGAGACACAGATGTACACGCAGACAGAGATATATGGGGCTAATTGAGAGAAAAATAGAATGAAACCAGGAGGAGAGGGACATAGGGTGACAGCAGGAAAAGGACAGAGAAAAACACGTTTTAAAAATCAAATGATCTTACCGTTGGTTAAAGAAAAGAAGAACGGTTTGGGGGTCCTCTCACCAATTTCCCCCCCGGACAAAAATAACTGACTGACAGACCGGTTGACTGACACGAGAAGAGCGAGAGAGACATAGAAAGGAGAGAAAATGTGTGTGTGTGCGCATGTGAGTGTTTAAAGCAATCTGTCACTGAGTGTCACTGCCCCCTCTATTTCACGGTTGCAAATCCCTGTTGGCAACACCTCCTCTCTCACCCCTATAACCCCCTCTAAAGCCTTGGCTCCACAATCATGCTCCCAATCTCTCTCTTTCTCTCTCTCTCTCTCTCTCTCTCTCTCTCTCTCTCTCTCTCTCTCTCTCTCTCTCTCTCTCTCTCTCTCTCTCTGTGTCTCTCTCTCTCTTTCAAGCTGTCCAGTCCTCACTCATCAATCCATAGCCCCGTCATTTCCCTATACTACATCCTATGGTTGCCCTTATAGAAAGAAAAAAGTTAGTTTGATATAAAATAAAAAATCCTGAAGATATGTGAAAACAATATATTTCACAACTCATTCCTGCAAAAACACAAACAAATACACACAAACATACAAAAACACGCAAACACAGTTTTTCACATGCTAGATCTAACATAACAATAGGTGTAGAAAGCCCACCTAAAGCATGCACATTAGGGTCTAATTCACTCTATCATTCAGCTGACCATGCCATCTTTTGCTCCCTAGATGTTACAGTTTAGTCACAGCTTAGATATGTTTGACTGATGCTTTGATATGGCATGAGGTGCAGGGATAAAGTATATCTATATATTCTAATTTAGTGAATAATGAACTGTAATAAAGGTTGGTGTGGTGAATAATTTACACTGGTTTGCATGTAGTACACCATAATGTCCATTTAAATGTGTATATATATATATATATGTGTGTATATATATATATATATATATATATATATATATATATATATATATGTATATATACATAAATATATATATATATATATATATACACACATATATATATATATATACACATTTAAATGGACATTATGGTCTACTACATGCAAACCAGTGTAAATATATATTTATATATATATATGTATATATACATAAATATATATATATATATATATAAATATATATACTGTATGTATATATATATATATATATATACACAGTATATATACATATATATATATATATATATGTGTATATATATATTTATATATTTATAAATAAAAATACAAATAAAAAAATAATAATATATTTAGGGCTCTTTTAAAAAACAACAAAACATGTTTTGCATTTGAGTAGTTCATTGGTGTCAGTGTTGGTGTGACTGTTAGTCTAATTGTATGTCCAGTGCCACTGTTGGTTCCAAACCCCAGGCCAGATCCAGTGATGACAGTCCGGTGTCAAGTCTACCTGGCTACGCATCCCATTAAGCCCAATGTCCACTTTTAATGCCCATACAGATCCAAATCTCAAAAGTTGACATATCAGGAAGGGAAGATTTGTTCCATCACTGATCAAGCTGTTCCATTAAAGAGGGGATGAAAAATCTAGACTATTTTGAGTTTTGCTGAAGTGGTGTACTGATGTGTATGTTGACTCTATCACCACACAGTGGACAATCGCAGCCCCTGACACACTCTTTCACCCAAGTGCCAAGGGGAGGTAAAGTGAGAAATAAAGATATTCATTCACAGTAACTGTACCATGCTATGGGGTGCCATCTGTAAACTAAAGTCACAGTCAAATATTAGCTTAAAAAACAGCACAATCGCACAAATTCATCAAGCAGAGAATCGCTTAATAAGCACAATTGAAATTATCCTTAAAGCTATAAACTGGTTAATCTCTTTGTCTCTCTGTGTCTTAATAATGTCTCGTTAAGGAATCAGTGAGTTAATATTGTCTGTGCAAATCTGATTTGAAGTGTAAACACAACCAGTAACCAATGGAGACAAGCTGACTCATGTAAAACACAGGGCAGAAAACAAGACTTTAATCCAGAGCCTTCGCTACTTCATGGAGATTTGCCTTAAGTATGTGTCCTGCAAGTTTAGGGCTAAAAGAGTAATACCATTTTTGGTCAAAGTGACAGCTCAGAAAGTTTAAATCTAATCTAATCTAAATAGTCAAAGATAAATGGAAAGAAATAATATAATTTGTAAATCTCTTTAAAAATGCACTATTCCCAGCGTTGAATCCCTCTGCTCTCTTTCTGTATTTCTACCTCTATCTCCCCATCATCTATGCTTCCGGGGGAAAGCTTAGTGTTTAAATCAACAGGGCCTCCAACGAGACTGAGGGACAAAGAGGCAGAGATACAGAGGAACTTACCTCATACTCCATGCCAAATACGTCACCATTCAGGTCATGCACAACCACTAACATCAATCTTTTAATTAGCAAGACATCAAGCTATTTTGATCTCTCTGGTAAATAATTCACATCAAACACAAGCTCTGATAGATCATTTTTGCTATTCTCTTTTGTGTGCAAATGTGAACCACTCAGCTTAGGCTGAACATGTAAACTGATTACCTAAAGGTATTTTAGGTTTGAGGTTTAGTCACTTTGATATTTGTTTCTACTGTGTTTTACAGTGTTTTTCATGCACATACCTGTCCATGCCATGGATAAGAGCTCTTACTAACAAGAGATGCACAATTCCCCTAAATGCAAGATCACTTCCCAAACCTTTAGTCCAAGCTTGACCTTTTTCTGAACCCCACTGATTACTAAAGCATTCAAACACACAAGGTCCTACTAGATCCCAGGAATTTTAATAATAATATGTTTTATTTGTATAGCCTGTAGCCAGCATGATGAGGACAGGGACATCAATGAGACAATGTGCCACAGCTTTAGAATTGCACTGGAATATGAATCTTAAAATTCAAAAGTTGAAGAAAGACCTGGTTAGGGGACCTAGTGAAGAAGCCATGTCTGTTTATGAACTCAGTTTAGAGACAGATGGTGAGAGGTTATGGCTTGTAGGAACTCCCTGATCCCACAGATACATGTCCTAATCCTGGCTAACTCTGTTACAAGCAACAGGCTTACACGTCTCACCTCGTGAGGGGGCCCCCTCCGTCTCTGTCTCCTTCACCCTCTAACCCCACCTCCCCCCACCCCCACTCCCCTCCTCTGGTTTGATTCAAATGAAATAAAAATGTCAAAGTCTCTTTCCTACTCCCTACATACTTAGGCCATAATGCAAAAAGGTAGCAGGGACTGCAGCATCATCCAATCTCCATAGGACTATAGTAGTGAATACTGTGATGGTGCAGCTGGTAAAATCCTAGCAACTTTGCCTCAAACCCCAATACAACAAAATCTAGTCCAAGTCTTGAACATTTGTTGCCCTGATTTGTATTTTCCTGATTATTTTGTTACAAAAGTCAAATATGTCTGCTTGGATTCAGTTGTTTATCTCACAGCTCATCTCTGTTCCTCTGAGCGTCTGTCCCTAATCTCAGTATTATTTGAACAGAGATCTAAACCGCCACTTCAACTGTAATCTCTATCTTGACATTTGAAATCATCCCCGGATATCCAATCTTTTTGCATAGACTGTGTGGATGTTACACCACAAGATCTCATAGGGAAATATAGAAAATAGATATATTTTTAAATGGAGGCCGACATATCCGATTCGCCATTATCTGTATGTAAGTGAGCATGAATGTGTTTATGTTCATTACGGACCCTAGACTGTTGAAATGATCTTCCTGAAGTTTAGTTAACTCCCTGGTTACATTTAACTCCCTGGTTACTCCCTGGTCTGTGTGTGTTGGAGTGTGTGAGGACCGAAAATGGAGTTTCACCATTGAAGTGAGGACATTTTAGACTTGAGAGGACCAGATGACTGGAAAATGAGAAAGCCAAGGCTTGTTTTAAAATACCTAGTATGAAATACAATAATGTTATTCATGACAAAGGCAACATATTGAGCACCAAAAAAAAGTCTATAACATTTTTGGCTCGACTTTAAAACAGTATTTAAAAGATTATGATTCAGGTTAGGCTATGGGTCGTGGTTAAGGTTAGGGATAGGATAAAGGTGATGGTTAGGGTTAGGGTAAGGTCTAGGTCAGTTTAACCAAAAAACACTACGTTTTTTTATTTAAATAAACTGTAAAATCTCTTACACGTGACTCTCCAGTCCTCACTTGGATAGCAAAACCTGCTTGTGTGTGAGTGTGTGAGTGTGTGAGTGAGTGAGTGTGTGTGTGTGTGTGTGTGTGTGTGTGTGTGTTTGTGTGTGTGTGTGTGTGTGTGTGTGTGTGTGTGTGTGTGTGTGTGTGTTCATTGGTGTTGTCCAAGTATTGTTGTGCATTGGATTATCAGGCTAGTCATTGGATTAGATCTGATTCTCTCACTGTAACTCGTGTCAGATTAACAGATACCCATGCTTTCCTAAATAGTCTGTAATGTAGACTAAACATAATCTGGCAATGCCACGACTATTGCCTCACCGCCATTTGGTTAGGCCAGCGTAGAATATCCTCATCTCAGATCAATAGATCTAAGGTAGTTAAATGGCACTAACACAGGGCAGGGTTGACCTTGTAAAGGTTTAATCAATGAGGCTTATTATCAATTTAGAGATTAGATCTTACTTTCTACATGCTCTGAGAAGTAGTTGATTTACTTATTTTTAGAGGTCATAGACCTCATTATTGACTGTTGAATTGTATTTCTTCTTTGTAATACTTGAATTATTTATTTTCAATCTTAAATAGCTAAAATGAAACGCATATTATCATAACCTTTGGTCCTCTTGTATCCTTAAATGTAAATGGCATCTGCAATCGGGAGGATTTTATCTAAAATTCATTGTTAACATTTTCCAATGTTTTGTGTTTTAAGTAACAATAAGGAGTTGTCATCTCCTGTGAGCCACACAAGTATGTGTCAATTTCTTTCAAATTGTAGATATCTAATACGGGAACAACACCCTTCATATTCATTCAATTATTAGAAGGATCCAGGACAACCCCAACCAAATATTATATCATGTACAAGTGCCACCTCACAACAACAAACAGCATAGATACGTAGAGGATAAGCGCTAAACAGTCAGGCAAACATACGTATTAAAGATTTTTAATCTGAATAGACAAAAACAAAGACACAGATGTACAGAGGGAAACGACGGGGGCGATAGACAGAATCCAAAGAGTAGACAGACAGAAGTAATGGGGGATGAGAAGGAGGAGGTGGAGAAGATTGAAGGGATTACGGCGCTCAATATCCAGGCTCCTATGCCAGACTCAGAGTTGACACTAAATCTGTTAATTCACTCCTACTCTTCACCACCCACCGAACCCCGCCCGCTACAGACTTAACCAACGCTTAAGTCCGTCCACCTCCATTTTTCTGCCTCTTCTCCCTAGGTGTCCATGTGTTGTCCAGTTTTTTAACCCTCTCCCTCTTTCTTTTTTCAATAGTGTTGTGCTATGTTCGGAAAATATAGGGGCAATTTCACGGTGGACTTTGTGGTGCTCAGAGATGAGCTGTATTTCAATTAAAAGTATTTAAAATACATACTTTAATTACTTTTATTACTCTAGTATTTTGTCATTTGTATTTCATCAGTCTCAAAAAACTGCAATGTAATTGGTAATGTGTTACTTCTTGGAGCAGTTTTTTGTTATTGAAAATACTTTTTTTTATTCATACCAGAGAGACTGTAACTCCCGGTTTTGTAAGAGTAAATTTGGTCTTTAGAAAAATAAAGTAGTTAATTTTGTACTTTAAACAGATAGAACATTGGTATCATCTATAAATAGTAAAATTGGAGAAGGTTTAATTCCTTAAAACTTCAGCTAGTCTGATAGATCAGTGACTGGTTTTTGATGGAGGTAGAGAGGAAGACTATGATGAATGCCCTGATGTAACTACCAAACCAACTCCCAAGGGAGCATAGCCAGACGACAATGAACAAATGGACTCAGTGGCATAATGTGTTTGGTTGTCTTTGCATGCGTTTTAACACTTAGAACGCTAAGTATTTTTGGGGTATTTGAAATACAAAATACACATATTTTAATTTAACACATTTTTGGACACCAGCATTTTGTCATTTATTTTGATACATTTAGCAAGAAACTATTTGTATTTTGTAACATGTCACATTATGAAGTATTTTTGCCCATCTCTGGTGGAGCTGTGCTTCTGCCTGTCAATGGACATCAAAATGGCGCAGCGGTGCATGGAGCAAACGGCAATAGTTGAGGTGGTGACAGACCAGACAGGAGACTGAGAGGGTAGGGTTGGAGAGGGACAGAAACATTAAAGGGACTTGCTGGAGGAGGGGCAGCTCTGAGAGAAATCATCTTATTCTATATTACGATTGAAAGGTTATTTAGTGTTCAGATTTTTTCTTGTTGTGTTTTACTCCATTTTTATTTGTATGCAATTTTGTGTTGCTGTTAATGAACTTTGTAACATTGTTGAGAAAAGTGCTGTACAAATATCTAACATCTCTAACCTATCAATCCACATCCTACTGTACGTTACAATCTAAAAAAAGAGTTATACTGCAGGAAATGTTTGAGCATACAACCCTGTGTCTAAAATATATATATGTATATATATATAAATAAAAGCTCAGTGGGTGGCGGTGATGCAACAAAAGTTGGTTGAAAACTAGCCAGTAGAACAAAACGTTTAGAAGTCCATGGCACTGTATAGTAAGTTTAGAAAATGCAGGGAAGTGAGTTAGCATCTCATTAATTTGTGCTAAGCGTTTGGCCTGTGAGTGTGAGCCAGGCTAGGCTAGCCCTACCACCTGGGTAATGGCGGCAGTGACAGACCAGACCCCAAGTTCCCGATGAAGAAAGGATCTTCACCTCAACGTAAGTAGAGGTTAACATTAATGCAGAATCGGGGTTTATGAATGCAACATTAGACCAATCTTAACTGTTCGTTTTATCTCAATTTCCATACTGATGCGTCTAGTCTGTGTTTGGTTGAGGCATGGCTGGGTTAGCCAGCTGGCTGTTGATCAAGAGGCCTCATTTCTAAAAAGAAATTTCTGTGTCCACAAAGCATTAGTTTGACATTGCAAACGTATTTGTCAGAGTGACTTGATCTTACAATGATGTTAAGTGCATTGCACTTTTGCATTTTATTTTTTAATTACTCATAACTTATTATTGATCAATTGTTAAATGTTTGTTTGCCATTAAGTTACTTGAAATCCTAGTTTTGAGTGTTAAAACTTACAAATTGTAAGTGTGCCATACATACATAAAGCACTCAGAAAAGCACAGCTTCAAGTTTGGATTGTTTGGCATAGGGCCTAATACTGTTGTCTCTGGAGATTTAGGCTATCTTACCCCGAAAGCACCAAACCCTTAGAAAACACGATTTGCAAAACGTTACAGTATGGCAGGGGCTACACTGTTCAGGTATAACAAATTTTCTTTCAGCCACTCCCTCGGCCGATGGAAGAAGACTGGCCTCCAGTTGCACCGCACCCATCTTAGGTAGAAAACACATTCTCCCCTGGACGCGGAGATGTCACTGCTTT
Organism: Aplochiton taeniatus; assembly: GCA_017639675.1. Lineage (NCBI taxonomy): Eukaryota > Metazoa > Chordata > Actinopteri > Galaxiiformes > Galaxiidae > Aplochiton > Aplochiton taeniatus. Next base: position 12,371,912 of record CM030180.1, on the reverse strand, counting down.
TCCTAGATTACAGAATCAGTTTTCCCAGACAGTGCTCTCGCTGCTGCAGGTTCCCCAAAATATTGGCTGGAGTTAGAGAGTTGATTTTCCCAAAAGGCGACTTGAAAAAAATAATTTCTGCCTTGCGATCTACACTATTTGTTGGGCCAATTAAGTTGTTTAAAATCCTTCTTTAGTCACTGTTAATTTACTCCTGTTTATTGACTGAAATACAGTGGGGCACTTTCAAATCCTTGGAGCCACGGACAACCTGTCGATACCACTGGAAGAGGAAATCTCTTCAGCCTCAGCGCCACCAGCGGAGTTAAAAATGGCTGTGGGCTCAACGGTGGCCCCCCAAGGCAGCAAGTCACTTCTCCCATTAGTGTGGCAGTTCCCATGGTTACAGGCTGAACAGCTCACGGCTGACCTTTTGCAGACACAGTCATAATTATATCAAATTACTGTAGTCTCAGTGCTTTCCTACTTTCATAACCATTTCCAAAGCAACTAGAGTGACATTTGTCTCATCTGTATGTTCTTATGTAAACATATTTTCCCATTACCATGCAGCATCGCCATGATATTACAATACTTCGAGATGATATCTTGAAACTCAATAAAGCCACGAGGGGTAATTGCATGACTGAATTTTGTTAGTAGAAACCCAAAAATGAATGGTACGGCAGTTTCATGCTAATAACATATTTCCCTTCTAAAGAACATCAACATACATAATATTAGTATGCTTTTGGAATCCCACTAGTTTCTATTGAGTATCCTTTTCTAAATAGATCTCCATGAGGCCACAAAGTGAGGAAAAGATGAGAATAAACATGCCATGCACATTGCTTAGCCCTGCTTTCATCCTTTGATTTCTGTGCCTCTCTTCTACCCACACATGTTCTCTCTCTCACTCCCTTCTTCCCTCGGCCTTTTTCGATACATGATCATGTTGCTTGGTAACTGCCAAAGTATAATTATAAGGAAGGATGTGTCCAGGCATCCCCTGTGTGATGTGATGTGCCTTTACAACAGCTGTGTAGGTTGGTGCATATTCTCCACGATTCAGTACAGTGCAGTACCAACATGCCTTGTGCTTTTTAGCGGGCTGACAGGAAGAAGCTCCTTTTTACAGCGCACTAAAACCACTGCATGAACATCATTTTCAGCTGCCTCAAAAAATGGTGTCAAATTTGTGCCTATGCTGACATTAAATAAAATATGTATTAATCGGTACTTCATTTCATTTTCATCTGGAAATGGCAAGCTTGCAAATGACATGGCTTAACTGAGCATTAAACTAAGGAAATCAAACACTGAAAGGATATTAAAGTATGTTTTATCTCTAAAATCACTATGAAAAACTGAAAGGGATACAGAAGGCAATGATGAAATAGATCAATAAAAGATCACTCTTCCCCATGCTTATAATACCAACCCCAGCCAGCAGAGAGCTGATATAAAGAGTGTTGACATGTGCCTTTATCTAATGTGGACAATTCATCAAAATACAAATTATAATCATGCACATTGTCCTTTGTGTATGAACTAGATGAAGGAGATCTAGTATTACAATAAATGGGAATCAAAACATCTATGGAAACAGTTTATTAATGAGACATTGGGCTGTAATATCAGACGTGCTTGTGTGTGAAGTAGCTTCTACATCTCCCTATTAATTGCCTGTTAATGTCTACTTGCCAATCGATGTATTTCTGCCCCGGCCTATTTCCGACGCATTACAACACCGTCTTTAGAGTAGGGTCATGACACGGTTGCCAATAACAACATGTATGACTAGTGCTGCAGGGCTCCAATCCATTGATGTGTGCGCTTGTGTGTGAGGCTCTGCCCCTCTCTCATGCATGGGTACTGGTCGCCCCCTGCTGTTTACCATTTGAATTGGTGCTGCGGGCTGGTCAGCTGAAATCAACCCAGTCGATACTGAACTTGCAGGGGGGAAGGCATAGATGACATACACTCCTATACATCTGGGTCAGAATGCTTTTTCAAAACTCTAGCCTAGCCACAGAACATGGAACAGATCATTAAAAAGCACTTCAAAACTTGAAACACTTTTTTAAATTGCTTGGATACACTACACATAAAGCTAAGATCATTTGTTAATTGAACAGAAATAGCTGGTTCAAAAGGACACAACATAAGATCAAAGTATTCCCATTAAAAAATTCTATTGACACATCCCATATGACATGGCTGTCTTTTCCTTTCATGCAATGCATGGAACTAACAACTATTGCAACAGTCTAAAATTATAAGTTAGTGTTGCAAAGCTTTATGGAAACTGATAATGAAAACAATATTCCATGTTAAGGTCATGAAAGTTCCAGGCTAAAGAGATCTATTGACGCCAATTACCGCAAAACATAAACTACATTATCCATGGATGTAATATTTTATCATCGTCCTACAGCAGACAGTTCTATGGTACCACGTAGCACTAACAATATTCACATTAGACAGCATGTACCTATGGGCCTACTGTAATAACTCTACACTGATGATTGATGTCACATTGTAGGGAGAGTATAAAAAGATCAGTTTTCAACTACAACAATATAGCGGCAATATGGTGCAGGCAGGTCATGCCGTTCACAAGAGAGGTCACACAGTGAGACCAGGAGGATGAGGAGGAGGTGGTGGATGAGGAGGAGCAGGATAAGGAAGAGGACGTGGGTGTGAAAGGAATGGCTTTACCCCTTCTGAGAGGTCTCTGTGGACCTCCTTTCAGAGCAGGTGTGAAGGGACATGGTAGAGAGCAAGGTTATGTAATTCAAGATAGACAGTTGAGGAAGATGTTTTTGTTTGACACTTTGAAACTGTACTTAGTGTTGTTTTTATCAATGATTGTGCTTTTATTTCATATAGAAGATAGATTTCTAACTACTCCTTTTGCAGAAATGTGTTTACAACCATATTGAAACTTGGATATACTTGAATATATGTCACTAAAAACGACAAAATATTATATATTTTTTAAAACAGTAATTCAAAATACCACACTCATTTAGCAATTGCTCACACCCAGTCCAGATGTGTGCGAATACTTCTTTATCTTGATTGCTTGAGCACTGTAAATGGGCCAAACCCCAATAGAAGACAGGATGTAGTTCAATTTCTTAAATTTGTATCTATTTAAAATGTTTATGTTAACAGAAACAAGTGTATATTTGTTTTAGTTTGTAGTTGTTAAAGTTAAGTAAACTAAGTTGACTTCATTTTTTAATGCATATTTGTACATACATATACTTATACATATATATACATATGTTATACATATATACTTAATGTGCACACATATATTTGGGTACAAACACGTATGTGAGAGTACTGCTGTATGCCAAACTTATACAACAGACTATTCGGCACAGCACACTGAAAATGCAAGTGTTGTTCATTTATCATATCAGTGTGTAGTAGTGCTGCTTGTGCAAATTCATTTGATGGACCATGTGTATTGTTTTCAGTTAAAATATTTTTTATTGAAGTGTTTGATTTTGCAAGTCTAATGTTTTGCGTGTTGTCTGTGTTGGTTTGGGTTTGTGAAACTGAGCCATAGTTTCAGAAATGATGTTATGCATTGCTTAGGGATGTTCAGCCAAGGAAAAATACATTTGATTAACAAACATTCCTTTCCTTTAAATACTTTTTTTTATTCAGTCATACATTGTACTATTCATACATCATTGAATATCTATGTAAAATATATTACCCTTCAGTCCATGAAAGCAGAACTAGATACAAAGAATCAAGTTTAATTTTTTCAAGTTCAAACCAAGACAATCGACTTCATTCTAGTAAAGACAACTGATAATCTTCTGTCTAATGTGGCCACAATGATCAAGCCTTTGGCCCCTTGGCATTATAGCACAAAATTAGCAACAACTAAAGTACAAGATTTTTTAATTTAATTTGCAGAAAAGACAATACCAAAGGTGAGAGTGTGTTTTCCAACATAGGCAAGTGGTGCTTCGTTACATTTGAATGATATTGCGCTGTCCTCTCAATCTTCCATTCTGTCCCTGTTCTCTCCAGGTCCCCCCTCACATCTTCATCTTTTCTCACATTTGACAATGTGCTCCACAGTTGTCATGACAACCCCCGTCTCATCTGAGGCAGGTGAATAGCTCCGCCATCACAACAGATCGCTCTGTCCAGCTGCTGTGTTGACACTATCTGGAATATAGCATAGGACATAACCGTTTCTAGGTTAATAATAATAGCTAAAACATAAGAAACTCTGTTTGGTTACCCTGGTTGGTTCTCCAATATGTATTTATCTTCTTGTCTTTCATAACTTAAGAAGAACATGAACAGTACAGTATTGCATAATTAATTTGATGCAGTAAGACTATATATCACTTAAAGTTCATCTAACAAATATCTTCACATTATCTCCAGGGAGAGAAAGAGAGAGAGAAAGGTACCAGACAAGTCCAGTGATTTGTTTCTGTTCTGGGGTAGTCTAGGTTTTTTCACAGGGGGTTTGCGATTTGGGAGCTTCTCAAGATTATTAGGGCTATCCCTGTCAGTGCCTGAGTGGTAAACATCGACAGGAAACACAAGGTAACAGTTAGACAGAAGACACACGATAAACAACGTAGAGAACAACTCTGAAGACAAGCAAATACTGACGAGCAGAAACAAATGACAACATGTTTAAAGAGGCAGGTGACCAGGCAGACAAGTGTTCCGTACCTGTATCACAAGACATTGCCTTTCTGTTCCTCTGTGGCTTTGCTGGAGCTTGAGTTCTCATTCCCTCTTCACCTGAGGATACAAGTCACACAATGATATCCAGACATACCAAAATAGTCTACCAGAATCTGAATTCAATTGGATACTTCATGGAAACGTGCACTCATATCGAAGTGCGTATCTCTGATATTTGTTAAATGAATCATGAGTTTCAGTCTGAAGTAGCAACAATTGTGTTTTTCTGTTGTCTGAAATCTCTGTAACGATTACCTTGGCTGACAGCTCTGTCAGACAATCCAAACATAGGCTTGTTGGTGGGAGGTGGTACCGGATACTGAGGAAAGCTATCATTGAAGGATTCTTTCGGAGAAGTCATATAAGAGGACGTCTTTGGCTTCAAGTACAAGGTGCATAATAGAACATTATTTTCATGAGGCACAGAAAATACATGTACGCTGGTGAACAAATGGTAATAGGGACAATAGTTAGAATCAACAGCAAATTGAATACCTTTTCAGGAATAGGAGGAGGCTGTCCCTCTACCTCTCTCGCTCTTTCTCTGTCTTTCTTTTCCAAATTTCTTCCATCTCTATCTGCATCACCTTCCTCCTCTGCTCCTACATGTTAGTGATGACAAAATGGAATGGTACTTACAAAATTACGAAAAATACATTAAAAACGATATTATACATTTGCACTTTGTGACCAATACACAGTGAGATCTAATGGATACTGTCACCGTGTTGCAACCCTGAATGCACAGACCCAATACATTCAATGACCATGACATTTAAAACAGTAAATCTCCCCCCCCTGAAAAATGTAAAACTATTGATTGTTGTACAGGAGTGCAATACCTAAACAGTCCTGGTGATGTCTCTGTTTAAATTTTGAAAGGATGGGTTTGCTGCTTTGAGGAGGGGGGTCCGGTTTAGACATACAGGAGGCCGATCGACTGAGGGGAAAGCCTCCTCTGGTTCTCCATCCCTCCAAACCTGAAACAGGGTCCGAGTCTAAATGCACGTCAGTGTGTCTGTCCTGCTGGTGCAGATGTCGGTCTGCCATTGCCTCCACACTCCTCTGGCCGTCTGTCGTTTCCTGTTTAGGGGAGGGTGTTTTGTCGGATGGGTAAGGGGGCAGCGGCCGCTGAGCCAGAGGCTGTGCCTGGCCAGGCCAGTCTGAGGGTCTGCCTGGCTGCCTGCCCTCCGGCCTCTGCCTGTCAATTTGAAGGTCCGCGGGCCGAGTCTCCGCCCACATTCTGTCCACTTGTCTGCCCATCGTCCACTGCCGTTCCATCTGCCTGTCGATCTGCCGCTGCGTGTGTCTGTCAACAGTCCACTGTCTTTCCGCCTGTCTGTCTGTATGCCTGCTTTCAGTCCAATATCTGTCAGGGTGTCTGTCCGCTGTCCGCCCATCTGCCCATGTCCTTTCTGAAGGTCTTTCCTCTATCCACTGTTGATCGGCAGGTCTATCCGCTTGTCTGTCCGTCAGTTTCCCATCTGCCCATTGTCTGTCTGTGTGCTTTCCATCTGTCCACTGCTTGTCCATCTGTCTGTCCTCGGCCCAAGCTCTGTCTAGCTCAGCAGGCGGCTCAAGCTCTGAGTCTGCCTTAGATATCTGCAATTCGAAAATAACAAAAAATAAAAGTATTGTATTTGAGTTACTCTGTTCGTTTGTTCATATTACTCCCCATGAATACTGTTTCCTGTTATTCCAATAATAACCATACTTTTCTAGTAGAGTAAAAGGGGTGTTTGCTCCCTCCAATGCCAGGATGTGGTATGCCCTGCACTGGCTTCAAGGTCAATGTCAGCGCATCCTCCGGCCGCTGGTCCTCCACCTTCCCATCAGCCCCTTCTCCAGGAGAACCAACCCTCGTGTTAGAGCGAGGAGGCTGCAGGAGTGTATATACATTCTCGGTGGCAGTCCTGAAAGTAAAGGACAGACACGTTACACACATACTGTAGCTATAACAAATCACAATGTGAGACAAAGCAAATAAAGCTGACTCTAAGTGTTTGTACAGTACAGTATATGGATAATGGATAAATAACAGGTTTTGAAATATCAAGTTTGGGAGAGATACATTCTTCTGTGCTGTATTTTACCTTACTGAGTTCACGCTACTTTACTCTTATCCTTATCTTCCTGTGTGTGTGCGTGTGTGTGTGTTTGTGGGTGCGTGTGCTTTTTGTGATTTAGTGCATGTGTGCACACATGTACATGTTCTCGTAACATAAAAAAGTTGGTTTAGGGGATTTTCAAACCCTGTGGGTGCCGTGGCAACAGTGCGACACTCCTCTCCACAGCCCTCTCCTGCAGACTCTGGTCCCTGATTGGAGAGGGTGGAGTTGCGGTTCCTACGGAAACCAAAGATGGCCAGCATATTCCGCCTCTTCTTTCGCCTCAGCGAGTGGGCTTTATGCAAAGAGGAAAGCTGACTGAAAAGAAAAGAAGACTTGAGAGATTGAATAAAGCAATCACTGTTGCACCCTAATCACATAGTAACACTGCTGTAGCGCAACGTGTCCCGTCAGCACCTGTACTCATTCACGGCCGCCTGTGCGAGCGGCTGCTTCCCGTACACGTGCCCGTAATGAGAGCGTTGCTAGGCTACGCCTCTTGGCACACAATGCCTTTCCCAGAAAGAGTTCATGTGAAATACGTTTATCAGAAAATTGAATGATTCTAAAAGCTTCTACTTAACCAGATGATCTCTGGTGTGGTGTGCATGGTGGAGTGCTTTGGGTGGGGCTAACATAAGTCTGATGGCCTGTAGCAGTGGGAGACAAACAGGGTGGTCCACTCACTGGAACCATGACTGAACTGAGAGCTCAACTGAAATGACAGGTCTTCAGGATTATGCAAAATGCTAATAAATGACATGGCTCTTATGGATCTTATAACATGGTGTGGGGTCAAATCTTTTTTTTTTTATTAATAGAAGGAGATGAGCGAACGGAGACTCTTACCTGTCGGGGAGAACTCTTTTGGTGTAGAAATCAGGGAGGCCATCATCCAAAGGAGTGATTGCTCCATTTTCAGTGCAGTGCTGTGATTGCATACAAATTATTTTTAAGAGGGGTCAGTTCACTATGTGGTTCACTTTTATAAATGTTCTCCATGCAGATGCAGCAGTACAAATGGATTAGACCAGCTCTGGAGAGATGACTTTATGAAATTACAGTGATTCACTTTGTATAGATTACCTTGGACAAAGTCCAAATCACTCTGAGAAATAAAACTGCTTACCACTGTTGTTGACAGGCAAATACAATGTAGAATATGAGATGGGGATTATGCAAAAGTGTTATTGCTCCATACATGCATATTGGAGGATAAAACTCTCATACACTAACAGACGACACGTTTTCCAATATTATCCCAGTAAAAGACTGACTTATTCAAATATATTGTAAGTCTCTTTCATAACATTGGTAGTGATATTAGTAACTCTTTACATATATAATTTAAAAGATAATGTTTCTCTGTCTTTTTGGCTCTGCACTTGAAAGAGAAATCGGAATGAGGGCGGGGGTGTCTCCTCCTATCAAATATTCATGAGTGAATATGTGAGCAAATACACTGCCAGTGTTTACACATTAATCTTGCAAGTATTAAAAGAGCAGGGTTCCCGGACGGTGTGGGAGGCTGCGCGGTGGTCAGCAGCGTCTTACCGTGTCCGCCGGAGCGTGTCCTGCCCTGTGTCTCCGCGGAGGCCTCGGGCGAACCCGAGTCACGTGATGAAGCGGCGCGCCCTGGGTGGGCAGCTCCGACAGCCCCTCCCACGATGCAGAGCGGGAGAGGGGCGAGGAGAAGGAGGGCACCGAGGGGGGCGGGGAGGAGCTGGAGTCATCACAGAGGCCTTTGAACGCGGAGAGACAGGTAGATGAAGGCGCGTGTTTGACAGCGGGGGTGGGGGGGGGTGGGGGGGGGGGACTCAACTGAGCTCTGCGTACATTGAGGCAGGCTTAGGCTGGACAACAGCAGCCATTAATAGCCTCCTGTGACGAACAGAGAGTGGAGGGGGATAAGGAGAGGGGGGGGGGGGGGGGGAGTGCACTCCCAGCAGGACACATAGTAATAGAGACATCAGAGACCAAAAAAGAGCAGGGAGGGAGAGAGAGTGAGAGAGACGTGGAGGGAGAGAGAGCGGGAGAGAGCAACGAGAGGGAGCAGAGAGAGGCTGAGAGGACACGGTACTCACTCAGCCTGGTGGAGACGGGTCGTATTCGCCGTGTTCGAGCGCTGTGCTTCTGAATGGCTATCGTGTCCTGGAGGGGAGGAGAGACGGATATAGAGACCTCGGGAGGTAAATAACTCCTAAAGACACAATGCAAACACAGCACAGAGCCACAGCACGCATGCACGGCACACAGACATGAAAAGACTCACTATGCTGGTGCCCAGCTCTTCGTCAGTGATGTCCAGGGAGTCTCTGTGTCTGTGTGACCTTCGACCTGTCCCACCGTCGCACGTCCCCTCCCAGTGCTTCACCTGGGACACCTGCCTGGTCTGGGACAGAGGGCGACTTGGGTTACACTCCCTGACACACACACACACACACACACACAAACACACACGCACACCCACCCTTCTGCATAGATCATGCATTTGTATTTACCAGGGCCTTGTGGGTGGAATACAGCTCCTGCAGGATCTGATCAACGATGGAGTTGGTGAGGTAAGATACCACAGAGAGCTTCACCTCCCTAGGAAAGGCCAGGCCGGAGAGAGACCAGCGATAGAGTGAGACAGAACGGAGAGAGAAGGAGAGATGACAAACAGAATAGGGAGAGAGTACGGAAACAATGAAGGAGTGTGGTAAAAGCCAGCCGATAAAAACACTCTCCCGACCCAATAAAAAAAGCATTATCCTTTTCGTCGCTTCCTCTCCTTGTCTCTCTCCCTCCCCTCCACCATCCATCTCTCTCTTACTCTAAGGCGCGGTGGATGTCCTGGGAGGCTCTCTCCATCAAAGCGGTGCGGATGGCAGAGCGAGGGATGGAGACGCGCTCGGAGACGGACGACAGCGGGGGACTCAGCCGCTCTGCGGCAGAAGAAGACAGGGGACACAGCTCTCGACAGAGCGACACCATGGAATCAACGATCACCTGTCAATAGAAGGAACACGGACGTCATTTCGCAATGCCATTCCAAACAGACTGATATTGATATTACACTAAACTAACACAAGCCTCATAACATATGTGGGTGTTTACATTCTATTAAATGTGGCTTATAATGTAACCAATGAGATGTTTGAAAACATCCTATGTTAAAAGTGGGGTTTGATTTATGTACCTGTAGCTCCTTATCCGCAGCTCTGGCCAGCTCCCCGGCTAAGGAGTCCAGCCTCTGTCTCACCGGCCCGTCAACGGAGAGCACATGAGCCAGCTCACACAGGGAAGGGTAGAGCTGGGGAGGGGGAGAGTACGATTCAATAAAACCCCAACGTTACGTCCACTCTTTCGACCCAGTTTATCGCAGCGTTATCACTCACCGCTCGGGAGTTCCTAGCCTCTTTCAGCACTTGTTTAGCCGCTTGGATCTCCTCCATCTCTCCCACTCCGCGCAGCACACACACCTGCTGCTGCACGCGCACGCAGAGGCGCTCCATCACCTAAGGCACAGACAGACCAGGGCAGGGAGTGTTAGGAACACGTACGGAACAATCGGGTAGAGTAGCAATACGGCAGAGTTTTTCTAACAACAACTTATACCAGGGTACATTTACTCCAGACTGATACAAAATGTTTTGGAGCATCGTCTGCATTTTAATAGAGCTTTCCACCCAGCTTTTCTCTCTCTCTCTCTCTCTCTCTCTCTGTCTCTCTCTCTCTGTCTCTCTCTCTGTCTCTCTCTCTCTCTCTCTCTCTCTCTCTCTCTCTCTCTCTCTCTCTCTCTCTCTCTCTCTCTCTCCCTCTCTCTCTCCCTCTCTCTCTCTCTCTCTCTCTCATATAAACACACACACACTACCTGTTCAGCGGTGCTGGTGACCAGGCCTTGGTGCAGCCTCAGAGCCTGTCTCTGGGAGAAGCGCTGCGTCTGGTTGTTCCTCAGCAGAGCTCGCTGGATCTAAGGACAACGAGAAGAACGATGGTGGATGGTGCCTCCAGACATCTATTCACCAGCTCCCAGAAAATGTGAATACGCGCCGAAGGGGATAGGAGGCGATGGTTGCGTTTGGCTGGCAGAATCGAGCAAGAAAGGTCAACGACAGCAAAGAAAGGGCAGTGGGAAGGAAGCAAACAGAAGAGAGAGTAGCAGACAGACCTTGGTCAGTGCCTGCTCTGTCCTCTCGGGGGCGCTGCGGTACGCCTGGCTGATGTCACTGAGAGGCAGGGGCATGTACTGCAAGGTGAAATTACTGAGAGGGAGAGGGAGGGAAACGTGAACAAATCTAGTGTTATTGCTCGAAGGAGACAGGGTAAGAAAAGACAGAGGTTTGAGTCAGAAGGCAGATTGAGTGGTGCAGAACTGGCTGTACAAGCGTGTGGGTTTGGCACGGGTTAAATATCCCCAGTGGATTGAGCCCGTGCCCAAATATGCCTCTCACGCTGGACAGTGGCACTGTGTTAAAGAGAGTGATGCTTTGATCTTCCCTGCCATGTGATCCTAGGCCTAAGGGTGAGTCTGAGCGGATTGAGATAGCTCGTGTGCTGCTGCTGCCAGACTCTACAGATTCCCACCTTGTATGGGGATACAAACTCAAATGGGAAAATCCCCAAATAAAAGAGATTGATTAAAAATCCTATTTAGTACGGTTTTGAGAAATGTGGGGCCTTAAGTGTGTTTGTGTGTGGGCGCGATGGATTCCTGCTCTTACTGTTCAAGGGCTCGAGCCACATCGAGAAAGCCTGTTGCTGAGGTGTTGTTGCGGTCCCACGTCACACTTCTGCACACATCAAAAAAAGAAGCGGAATTACAATTTAAACACGTAGTACACGACACAAACAGTGTCAAAATTCATTATTAATATTCAATATATTAAATTCAAGATTCACTGCCTCCGACTGTCTATCACTGCACCATCTGCCTCGCACAATCAACTGCTCCTCCCTTCCTTCTGTCGACCAGACCTTCTCCTCGTCTCTCTCTTGACTTCCCCATTCCCTGATGTAAACCCAGTCAGGTACTAACACTACCATCCTTTAATTGAGCTTTATAGTTTGGGTGTTCACCTTGACCCACCCTTTCGCCAGCTCCGAATTGTTCACAAGAGAGAGCACATCCACTGGGACATCCCAAGGAATATCTCAGTGTTGATCTGGGTTTTGGGTTGGTTGGTGTCAAATCACCATGAAGCTATTGCAGCAGTTATTTATGGTCAGGTCTTGATGGTCAGGTCTCGAAGGAGACTTTGGTTCGCTTAGAAGCAGTTAGTGTAACAAAGGTTGTGCTGAAAGGTACATGGTCCTCTGACTCCAGCTCTTTACCTGAGGGTGGTGTTGATCTGCAGGGCTTTGCTCAGCATTTTGGCCCCGATGTCCTCCATGTTGTTCCCGCTGAGGTCCACTTTCCTGAGGCAGGTGTTGCTGCCCAGAGCGTTGACCAACACCGTGCCCCGGGACCTCAGCCGCGAGTCAGCCAGGGAGAGGGACTGCAGGCCCTGAGGGGGCGGAGGTGAAAATGGAGAGCGCATTGGAGAGGGGGAAGAGTGAAGGGAGGGAGAGACAAAGGGTAGACAAAGAAGCGGAGGCAAAGAGCAAGAAACAATGGGAGGGAGAGCAAGCGGGGGAAATGAGAAAAGGTTGCGGAGCAGGAGACCGGAGTGAGTGTAAGGAAAGGTAATGCAGAGGGGCAGAGTGTGATGCACCAGGTTTAAGAGGGAGAGGAGGGACACCAAAAGAGGAGGAAGGTCGAGTTAGTCGAATAAATGTCTGCGAAACAGCTATAAAATATTAAAATGACATGGTGCAACAGTGTCACAGCTATGTACTTGGAGTGAATAATTTACACAGCGCAATATGTTACAACACACACAGGGCACAGACTTTACGCACAAATCGTACGGAGACAGTGAGGTGAAGGCGGGGACGATAGGTTTAATAAGTACTGTGATAGGCAGTGCGCATTATTACATTTCCACCCAGTGGGTATAAATTACATTATGGAGGGCGTAGTGCTTGAATTTTTAAAACAGGGTATATTCCTGGTTTCCGATGGCGATGAAGTTCCGAGCTAGTGGGTTTTGTGTGTGTGCGGACCCTGCATTATCACTCACACATTCCTCTTCCTGTATGAGTTGGACCAGATTCTGTAGGATCTCATCCAGAGCCCTGCAGATTCAAAGCGACAGGGAGACAACAGAGGGAAGGGAGAGGTGCAGTTCAGACTCCACTCTGCATGAGCTGGCACAAGTCATTTCCTGCTGCTATCGCACGCACAGCCAGGCTGCCTGAGGAACGACAGCCTCTTTGAAAAATGAGAAAAATCACAAATATGTCCATGCAGGATGAACAGCCCCACCCCACAAATCACGCAAGTATCTGCATACGATCAAAAACACACACACACCCACACACACAAACAGCAGTACCTGTTCTTTAGGTTGAAGTTCTTGCCCAGGTGGAGGTGCTTTAGAGAGGGGTGTCTTGAGAGGGCTGGTAGCACTGTAAGCAGGTCACCATCCAAACCTGTACACACATACACACACACACACACAACCACACGCACGCACACACAACGCAACAACCACATAAATTAAAAAGTAAAACTCATCAAAGACACATTTCAGACAAGCATCGCTGCCCGACACACACTGCACCCTACGGAAATAGGGTTCTAAATGGTCCACACACACACACATACATATGTTCAGGGGGTGCACAGGGACTGCATGTTCATTAGTGGTGTTGACAGTGCTCATGGCGGATCTCACCGTTGTCTGAGATGTCCAGAGTGCCGACGGAAGAAACCCTGGGGAGAAGCTCCTGGATAACTGCTGCTCCGGCAGCTCTCAGCTGGAGAGGAGAAGAGGATAGACAGACACAAAGATAGATTCCGAAGAGACGAGGGAAGGACACCGCTTTGTGCCGATTCGAGATGGAAAAGACGCGCGGTGGAAGGCGATCACAACAACATTTCTCCCAACACCTTATTCTTGAGGGAAAATTGTGTGTTTAATGCGTGTTAAAGGTAAATAACCAAGGAGAAGAGAAGGAGAAGATAGACTTTCAATAGATAGACTCGTACCTCACAGCCACTGACGTCCAGATGAAGGTCGGTAATGTGGGGGTTAGATGTCAACCCTACAAAGAGAGCTCTGGTGGGAGGGGAAAGAAACAAGCGAGAGGGAGTAAAAGAGTAAAAAGGAAACAAAAAAACACGGAGGGGTAAAAGAGAACAAATCTGCTTTCACTATTGCCATGGTGACCTGTCATTGTGTGCTCAACCTTGGTCCTACATCACTCCAGGGAGCGTGTGTGTGTGTGTGTGTGTGCGTGCGTGCGTGTGTGTGTCTGCGTGAGTTCGTTTGGTGTGGGTGGGGGGCCAGCGAGTTCTTACCTCAGGACATCAGGGGGCAGCTTCATAGAGGCCAGGCTGACATGAGTCAGACTGAAGGCCGAGCTGAAGAACTGACGGAACAAAGGCAGGGTGTCCTTCACTTTCCTGGCGGATCACATCAGAGAGCGCCACAAAAGAAAGGTGTGAAGAGAGAGGTTAGGTTGCAAATGTAGAGGGTAAGAAAGCGAGCCGTATAGACTGGGGAGCCTTGAGATAGAATGAGTAAGGGAGAGAAAATTGCTTTGGTGAAAGTGGGGAGAAGCAAGTGGGGTCAAATGATAAATAGCTGCACTTAAATATTCATGAATCTTATCTATGCAGACAGCGCGGCGAGTTCTCGTCTTAAACTACATTAGACACACCCACAGAGTGGAAACATAATGTTCCACTGATTCCCACAAAGCTCCTTTCTGATTTCTCATTTGAGGAAGAAACAGAGATTAAGACCGATAGCGAAAGAGGGTGAAGAGAAGGGAGACAGAGAAATAGATGAAGCCAGTGGATGAAGAAAAGTATATTATCTAAAATTAGCATTCTATCTCCAGTCAGAGCATTTTGGTCATATCTCACCGAAGAAAGAGTTAATTTAAAAAATGTGACTAACCTGTGAGAGAATGAATTTTTGGAGAGGTTCAAGAAGGAGAGATCGGCACAACACCCCCTCAGAAGAGCCCCAAATAGCTGCATTGAAATAAGTAAAAACACTCTTGTCATGTCAAACTTGAGAGAAAGAAATGAAAAAAACGACGTTAAAGGTTTAGACCAGAGAGAGGAAAAGCTACAAGCATTTTTCCAAAGACAACATATTAAACGATTAGAGCCATCCACTACTTACTGAGTCCACAGAACAGTCTGTGCCTGATAAATCTAGATGGACTAGACAGTTGGGCTGGGACAAGAAAAGGAACAAATTCTGTAGAGGAATTGAAAAAAAGTCTCAAACCTAAAAGATCTATGAGAGCACAAATGGATTATTAAGTGCATGTTTCCATACTCTGAGTGTGTGTGTGTGTGTGTGTGTGTGTGTGTGTGTGTGTGTGTGTGTGTGTGCGCTGACCGAAGCATCCTCCCCAGACAGAACCCCTGGGTTCTTGCTCAGGTCCAGGTGAAGAAGGGAGTTAGAATATTCATCACTGGAACACAAAGCCTGAGAGAGAGACACCACACCTGAGGTACAGAGGGAGCGAAGGACAGAGACAGACAGACAGACAGACAGACAGACAGACAGACAGACAGACAGACAGACAGACAGACAGACAGACAGACAGACAGACAGACAGACAGACAGACAGACAGACAGACAGAGAGAGAGAGAGAGAGAGAGAGAGAGAGAAAACGATGGGTGGAAAATGGAGTGGAAAGATCTATTAAAATGCAAACGATGCTCCAAAAACATTTTGTCTCATTCTATTATTTATGCATATCTGCAGTTGGCAGTGGTATAACTACATCTAAATCTTCTCACTTAAAATATTTAAAACCCGAAGTGAAACAAGAAAGCGACAGTTAGGAGGACAGGAGGTCCCTGGCAGAACGTACTCTTTATATCCCCATCCCTTTGTTGCAGGAAACGATACGTGGCATAAAACAGACCATGCTGTTCAGGGGGTATTGAGGTGTGAATCATCAGCTTTAAATCCAGCCTCGGTTTTACAGTGAGACAGTAAAACCCCAAAGAGTTGTTGCAGGTGTTAACGAACATATTTCCGGGTGACTGTCCCTGTCCGGTGATTTACAGAAAGAAAAGGTTGAGCAGCCACGTACCTTTCGATGAGAGCGAGGTCTTGGAGAGGTTGAGGAGACGCAGTCCTTTGCTAAGACGGCACACCTGCTGGATTAGGTTAGACACACCTAAAGCGGTAGGAAGAGGAGACACATTTATGAGGGGGTATAATCAGGAATGGGACATTATATCAAGAAAAAGGTAATGTGTACTCTTACAGTGATACATTTAACAAGAGTACAAGTCAAACAGACAATCATTTAGTTGGTGATAGACGTTTGCTTTACCCTGGTTATCCAGCGAGTTGTAGGCCAAATTGAGAGAATGGATGACAGAGGCTGGGTTCTCTGATAGGGCGACTGACAACTTCTGTGGGAAATCTCTAAACACGTATAAAGACATACACACAAAATACACAAGCAGAGTCAACAAGGTTCACTTATGATGTATACCAAGAAAAAGAAATGCACGAAAAGAGGAAAATATCTCACGATTTTAGGCCAGCATTCTCCAAAGTAATTTCTTCGAGACTGGAGGACTTACTGAGCGTGTGCAATACCTGCTCAGTAACCTCTGATCCCTGAGGACAAAAAAAAAAACACTTTCACTGAAACAGCAACTTTTAAGGCTGGGTAATCAAAGAGTAATCTGGTTTTAAAATAGTCTATATACTGATTCTAAAGACACTGTCAAGTTACCCTTTCCCTGCTTAGTCTAAAAAGCGGAGACACAAGAGTATACTTACTATTCGCAAGTCTTTGCAGTATAACTTGGTGAACCAATTGTTGTAAGCCATGGAGGCAACAATTACCGCCAGGTCCCTGCAGCAAACACAGGCACATGAAAAACAACGCCATGTCTCTTCCGATTGAGGCATCGGTTAGTTAGTGCGATCGCCCGCTGACCCCTCCCGGCTCAATCCCTCTATCTCACCTGCTCTCTAGGTGGCTGAAGTCTAGCAGATTGAACTCCCGGTTGTCCTGGGAGTGATAGATGGTGTCCACATCCTAGCAGCGAGATTACCCATGAGTCCACTTGCTACAGCATACGACCCCTTAATGTGGAGTGCAGCCCCCGTATATAACACTCGAAAGCTCTCACACACAGACTGAGGCATGGGCCCATAACTCTTACCCACTGCACCTCCTCCTTGCAGCTGATGCCATTATAGTCACACAGGGCAGCGTAGGTCTCCGAGAAGCCTCCTGAGAAACACAGTCAAGAGAAAAAAAAAACAGGACAGATGTAGTTTATGGACTTTAAGAGCTTACTTAAAACTTAAACTTAAAACTAAAGAGAGAACTTTGGTGTTGTAAAAAGCCTCAAAATGATATTCCTTGTGTCGGTGCCGACATAATAATGTGTGCATAAACAGTATGCATGTGTTTAAGTGCATGCGTGTGTGTGTGTGTGTGTGTGTGTGTGTGTGTGTGTGTGTGCGTGCGTGTGAGTGCGGGTGGGTGGGTGAGAGTGTGTTTGTGTGTTGGTGTGCTTTTCTTACCACAGGCCTTCTGGGTTTCCACGGAGGTCTCTGAGCTGGGGGAATACTTCCTACTTCCCTCGGAAAGGTCGCTGTCTGAATGACAGATGGAAGGACTGGAGGAATAAAGAGAGTAAAAGGTGGTTGAATCGAATTAAACCTAGTGTTACAGCAGCAGCTGCTGCCACTGAGATGTCGGATGTTGCCTTTGACTTTGCTGTTTGAAATCACACTCACGCAAACACAGAGTTGTTGAAGATTCGAGACAGGGCGAAGTTAACGTGGCTGATGACATGGTTGAGGTGTTCCCGACACTGAAATCTCATGGAGTACGTGGACTTGTCCGTGTCAATGACTACCTGCACAGAATAATCGAGATTGGTAGATTTGGAGAGAGTACCCCTGCGGTTTGCAATGTGATCCATCTATTCTTGACATTTTCAAGTATAAAAGCTTATCAAGGGACAGATTCAGAAAACCCGGTGCTGTTATTTTAATTTTCTTTATTAAGTTGGGAATTTCATTACAGTTTGCATAAATTATTTCATAAATTATTTGAAGGCTGAGATGATGTGATCACTTCATTACACTGTTTAATTAGTTATAAAGGAACGAACTAGAAAATTTGTTCAGTTAATTATTTAAAAGTGCAGCATTTACTCAATTCACCTGGTGATCTGGGTGAGAGTTCAGAGCCCGAATCTCCAGGAAGTTGAACGTGGTCTCCACCTATAAAAAATTGCATACACACCACATTACAACTATTCTCAATGTGCATGGCCAAAGACTGGAAACATAATGCACTGGGGTACCAAGGAGCTTACCTTTGTCGGAACCTTGGCGGTCAGAAGATAGAGGCGCCATGTTGTGAGGACCTGAGACAGAAAACCAACCACATATTAGATCCATACTGAGCAGAAGTTCACTGTTCAGACTCCCCACCGACTGGAAATGCTCCGGTGGGTTGCCATGGTAATGGGAGAGAGTGAAATGAGGTGTCCACTCTTAATGTATTGATCTGTAGGAAAAACCTCTCATGTCAGACACACATTTTAATAGGATGGACTACACTGCGTGCTCGTTGACAGACAAATGTAACAGTGATAGATTACTACATTTACAATACAAATCCAAGTCAACATACAGTATATTGCAAAATCCTTGAGGTAAATTAAACCAGTGTTTGATTACAGTTTAAGAATTGTTTCCACCAAATAAACAAAGAGTGAGTCGTTCTATTGCTCTCCCTGGCTCTACCTCCGTCTGACTCTCGCCCTCTGCTCTTTTCCTGCTCCGTCGCTCTTGATGATTTGCTCCTTCCCCTCTGATGCCGCCCCTAAACAACTCCCTGCAGAGCTGGGCAGGATGGAAACACATTTCGTTTCTCTTTTACTCTCACCCTCTCCAGATCTATCTCTCGCTGACTTTCTTGCTCTATCTATCTCGTCCATTTCTCTTTTTCTAACTTAATTTTTTCATCTTATCACTTGCGAAAAGAAATGACTGAATTACAAAAATCAGTCCCTGTTGATTTTGTTGCATGAGAGGACAGCGGCCCTTGACTTAGACCTGTCAGTAAATAACATTCAGACAGCTTTGGCGCCTGCACACAATATGCTGGCTACTGAAGTTACAAACATGCACACAGAAAGATAGAAAACGATGTACTCTGGTACGTATTATTATTATTTTGACTTCAAAGAGACAGTCTTAAGGAAGTGATTAAAATGAGTCAGATTTTATCACAGCGCAATGATGGGTTGGGGTTTGGCTGCCAGTTCAGCGGGAGTCAGTTTGAGTAAACAGAAGTAAATCATCCTGATGGAGCAGGAGAGGGAGAGAGGGAGAGAGAGGGAGAGGCAGCCCCCGCTAGAAACACTCTTATCAAAGTCTTCCACATCAAAAGGAGACCGCAAACATCATGCTCATTGTGGCAAATAATTATGCATGGGACTCTTTCTGGAGTAGAAATGATAGTCTTTTCCTTTTTAATTGATTAGGAGGTGAGGGGATATGTACGTTACACTGTCTGAAAAATTAACACTAGCCTTTAATCAATAGAGTTAATATATATATCTTTTTTTTTCTTCACATTTTGCTTTTCATTTCACAAGCCAGTCCCATGTCAGTGATATCCCAGCCGGCCCCTCTCAAACCCAGCCATTCCATGCAGTGTTATTAAGTGTGACCTCACAGCCCATATCCATTCAGCTTGAGTTCTACACAAAATACTGAAACCAGTCTTCAGGATTTTTAATATCCAAGCCCATTAGTTCTACAAATCTCACCATTTTAATGGTGCCCAGCAGGAGCTCGAATTTTAAATAAGCAAATTCCACATTTCGGTTGAGAGAGGAGTGATACAGAGGGGGATTGGACGACGAGGATTGGCATGGTGTACCTAAAAGAAAGACATATCAAAAGGCCCCAAAAATCAAAGGGCCACATATGCAAAGTTCTCCCAACTCACCAAATAATGAATCATTAAGCAGCCTTCGAAGGAAGCGTCTTTGCCAGAGTTGCTCAGCTGGGGGTGCCAGCTCATTGACTCATTGAGGGACAGAGAGGAGCACTGATAGTTACAGCACTAGTTCTAGAGAGAGAACATCAACTCACTGCACTGCAGTCTAGCAGACTCCATCAGGCTTTTATATTCACGAAGCCACTGCATATTGATGTTTTAAAGTCAAATCAATTTGTTTGTAAAATGTTTAAGTGCGCGCGTGTGTTTGTTCTTATGTGTGTGTGTGTGTTTGTAGAGCTGGGATCGAATGTGCACTGCCCACACCACCTTAAGTTAACCTCTCTCAGGGCAAGGCTTTTTCCTAAGCTAAGTGGATACAGGTTCTGATCCATAGGTAAAGAGCTCACTGGCCCACATTCTGTCCCGAGAGCTGGCAAGAATTCAGCTGCTTGGAGAGATCCTACATCTTCTCTGCCCCATATACTCTGATGAAAGCACCCCGTTATCAAAGCCTGTGGGGCTGCTCCGTCCCTGCTGCCTTCACAGTGGGGCTCACAGAGGCCAGGGCTCAAAGGATTTCTAACCCGGGCTGCTTCTACTGCTCCTGCGGCACAGCGTCCTATATTATCCCCACTAACTGCCACCACGGGCACGACAGCGAGGGAACAGCTCCATTGCAGTGGGTAAAGGACTGCAGAATTAAATAACATTAACGGAGGCTATTACATCATGCTTTTGTTAAGCCCAGACCTGTAGCTGCCATTCAGCCAAACCCCCCCCCCCCCCCCCCCCAATTCCCCGTATGGAATTCCACCACTTTAGTAGAGACCTTATTGACCAACTGAAAGATAGAGTCCCCAGGACCTACTGATTACCGTAGTTCCTGTGCAGCCTGCGCAGAAGGACCAATGAGAGATCGTGTATCAATGGTCCAATCAATCGAGATGTGGTGATAATGTCTTCTCAGCAAGCCCCATAACATGTTATAAGGCCCCACCCATCAAAATGTGATCTATTCCAACGAACAACTTACCAATATCCTGTCCTCTGACTTGCCATTTTTGGTGTCAAGCTTAATGCCGCGAATGAACTTGATTGATGACTTGTCAATTATTTTCCTTATACTTTCTGTGGATAAGAATACAAGCAGATTTCAAAGAATGCACATCACTTGAAGGACACCATGCATCTGTCAAAAGCTCGCTTGCACTTGCAAACACACACATAAGCACACACACAAACACAAGCATGTGAATGCGCGCACACATTTCACGGCAGTCATTTGAGACAGGGATGAGATAACCGCACAAATCAACTTAGTGTAAATCAAAAGGGTGGGATAAACAAGTTTGACCTTTAAGTGGACAGCCCTTTATCCAGCCATTCATCTTTAAACTGAGGGCACTGCCATCCGTGCCGTTAAAGGGGCTGACATTTCAGAGACTAAAGAGAAACGGGCCATCTTACTTTACACAACCCTGCTAACTAAATTATTAAGGAACATATAAAAAAAAGAACTTTAAAAGAATACTCAAGCATTGCTGAACGTATATCTTTTTTCATTTTTCATAGGCTACAGTAAATATAGGGGGTGAAAATTACATTTTCCACGGGTAATAAATACAAAAACGTTCTACCATATATACCAGAGAGTTGGGAGGCCGGGAAAATGAGAAAAGCCATGACAAAGGACCAATCTAAATGAATGTCCTGTAGTGGTGTGAATGGATTTCACGGGGATAGTGGCTTTTATTGATTGTCCACCTTGGTGCTAAATATATATTTTTTAAATGTCATTGAATTGTAAGTAATGGACAGTGGACTTTAACAAGTGGAAGAAAATTGGTAAATGTCTGTACTGTCAATTGGAAGAACATAACTCCCCTGTCTGTTTAGTTATTTTGTGGATAAAAATATGATTTCTTCCACCTTGAATGATGGAGCACCTCAAATGAACAATGCGTTTGAAAGGATGTAATTTTAGATGTAAAACATTACAAAACAAAAATATGTTGAACGCTCCTGACCTTCAAATCCAAATCTGTGTTTTATTTGGCTTTGGACCAATTCAAGTTCACCCCATCATTGCATCTTTTCAAACACAACGTTTATGCATCGCATGTCTCTGCATCAGGGTCTCCAATGCACTGAGAGGCTTTCCTGTCACATTCAATACTAGTCAAACGTCCGTCCCTTGGCATGTGCACTGTACACAACTCCGCCCGAGGACACAACCTCGTAGACCAAGCATAGACTGTAGCAGAGCCAGTGTAGTGTACTCATCCCTACAGAGCCAGTGTCGTGTACTCATCCCTACAGAGCCAGTGTAGTGTACTCATCCCTACAGAGCCAGTGTAGTGTACTCATCCCTACAGAGCCAGTGTAGTGTACTCATCCCTACAGAGCCAGTGTAGTGTACTCATCCCTACAGAGCCAGTGTAGTGTACTCATCCCTACAGAGCCAGTGTAGTGTACTCATCCCTACAGAGTCAGTGTAGTGTACTCATCCCTACAGAGTCAGTGACACTAGGCGGCGGGGAGGCTTAGGCGAGAGGTATCAGGTTACTAGCTCCGCCACGGAATGCCCTGGACGTTCATCATGGTTTGCTTATGAATGCACGGCTCATCTACATTTCAAGCAATGACTTATAGCACTGGCATTACTGTATAGGATGATGATGGTGGTGGTTGGTTCATAGTGGTGGTGGCTGCATGCACACACTGGTTCAGGTGACCTTGTGCAGACCTGCTGCAGGCCACCTGGAGGCTGATGCTCTGACTCAGTCAGTCACTGTGAGGCAGGCACACAGGGGGAGGTCGTTAGCTGGCAGGTGAGGCCATTGACGGGCAGGTACTCCACTGGATTAATCATCACAGTGTGCTTAATAGATCCATTAGGAGTAATTAATACTGCAGAGTTTCTGCTGCCTTGCACACGTGTGAGAAGAAGGCGTGCATGTATGTGTGTGCGTGCGCGCGTGTGTGTGTGTGTGTGTGTGTGTGTGTGTGTGTGTGTGTGTGTGTGTGTGTGTGTGTGTGTGAGTGAGTTTGTGTGTAGAAAGACCATTTAGATGTTTCAAGGCATGCATGATACCTAAGCTCTCTCTCTCTCTTTCTAGTTCTCTCTCTCTATCTATCCCATATACTGAAATCATTCTATAAAGACGTTGCTCTTAGAACAATAACTCATTTTTCATACATGAATATGCTATTCCAAACGCAAATCGAATAATTTACTTAATAGCCTATAGCAATGATTTAAAATAAAAAGGACCCACGCGTACACATACAATTATTTCCACAACGCCCCTTTCTATATGTCTATATGGCCTACGGCTTTTTCCAGTCTTCCCCGCGGGGCATAATTTGAGTGTGCTTTCGCAATCTATCAATTAATTTGTATTTATATAATCAAATGATAAAAGTAAATTCACGATACAGTGACATTTGTATTATCAGCCTATATTAAATAAGAAGTGCTGCTCATGATAATCTTCCAATGCGTCTATTCAGTCGCAGCACCTTCTAAATGATGCACGGTAGTATAGCCAAAGCATTGGTGGCTGATCAAACAGATGCTGAGAATCGAAAAGAGATCATGGAGAGCGAAATAATCTGCATGTTCCTACCTGTAATATCCCTGTTTACACTGAAGAAAAAAGAGGCAGTGATCTCTTTAGAAGCCATGTCTCTTCTTCTTTTCCTGCCCTCTTTCTCTTTCTCAACAACGAGCCGAACGGTCAACGGTGTGACTCTCTAGCAAGCATTCCACCGGAGCATCCGACTACTGAATGTGCTTCCTGAAAGAAACTGGGAGCGAGCGGGAATTGGAAAAAGAGGGGAGGGGAAAGAAAGCTCATTGATGACTAATGAGGGAACAGTATTGACTATCTTTGAGCAAAACGGAAAGCAATTGTAAGAAATAGCCGATCAAAGTATAAGCAGTATATAAGCAGAGTATAAGCACTGAGAGAAATCAGTGGTTTAGGGTTAATATTAATTGCTGATTATAAGGAAGATGGGGTGAGCAAAACAATAGTAGGCCTTTTGAGAGTTCCAGTAATATACCAGTCACCTGTATCAAAATACTTCCTTTTTCTCACTCCTGTTTGGTTCCCGCAGTGTCAAGGACAGTGGAGGAAGGGAAGGAAATTACCCTCTACCAAAATTGAGTTGTTAGGATGAGAAGTCACTGCTCCTCCTTTCCGATAGCTTATCTTCTCTTCTGCCACTTGAAAACTGCTGTTTTTTCCATGCAAATGACAGACGGACCAGTTAACTTCCAGGGTTAGGAAGCATCTTCATTATACTTTGCCCTTTTTGTGTAGACGTTGTCTTTTTTTTTTACGTAACACTGATCAGAGTGTTTACCTAACCTTCAAACAAACATAGAATGAAATGAACATCCTTCTCCTCTCAGCCGTAGTGGGTAAGTTTCACAACATTTCAAGGTTTTTAATGAGCTAATTGATAGGGCCTTTACTTTGGTGATAGCCGTCCATTATTGACTAAACTAATTTATTTTGTTTCGCATTTTGCCAAATTGCTTATTTCTTTCTCTTAATAAAACTTTAGTTTACATGTAAGCATGCGTCAACATATGAGCATTATTCTTGGCACCTTTGTTTCATAACGTTTGCCGTGCATTGCTATCCTTTATTTGGTGCAGTGTTATGTATGGAATAATGCTACAGCATACACTGGTTGCATTCCTTCTTCTCCCGTGGGCATGATAGGCATCTCCAGCAGTCTAAAATTGTTACCATTCCTGTGTGCTTGTACAGTATGTGTTGTGTTGTTGTCAGTGTTATCCCCAGCACACTTGTTGAAATTGCATCAAGTTCACAATCACCCTATACTTCTCTCCAACAGGTGTTACATGGGTTTTCTCAGGTGCAAAATTCCAAGGTATGCAAGCCAAATGCAAATGCATGCGCAAGTTCACTTACACAAATACGCACTAACAAAAGAGCACAAGCCAACTAGAAACAGCACGTTCACACCAATGAGCTGACATCTGTTTGCAGACACTCCCAGGCCCACCCTGTCGGTTTGGCCTCCAGGGTCAAGCATCTACCTGGGAGAGTCTGTGTCTCTGCGCTGCAGTGTGCCATGGAGCATACGATGGGTCTGGACCTACAGATGGTTCAAAGACACCCCTCATGCTGCTTTGACGTCAAACCCCAGACACTTGGTCCATGGTGACAGCTACTCTATCATAGCGGTTGGCACGGCGGATTGGGGCAGCTACTGGTGCCAGGCTGAGGGAAAGGGCGCTAACTCAACCACACTGCTGCTCAGTGACCCCGCCAATTTGACTGTATCAGGTGAGCAACAGCCTCTGCAGTGCTTTTAGATGTCCTGTATAATTACAAACAAATGCAGGAGTGCAGTGAGATAGTTCCTACAACGTTGCCGTGTTACATACAGACGACTTAGTGACTCCCAAGATGAAACCCAATTTATTACATGTTGCTTTATGGATGGTGCCTGATACACAGTGCCCCCCCCCCCCCTCTCTCTCTCTCTCTCTCTCTCTCTCTCTCTCTCTCTCTCTCTCTCTCTCTCTCTCTCTCTCTCTCTCTCTCTCTCTCTCTCTCTCTTTCTTTCTCTGTCTCTCTCAGAGCTGCTGTCCCCTCCCTTGCTGTCTGTGAACATCAGCAGCAGGCAGCACTTCCGTGGGGGGCATTTCTCTGTGCAGTGCCCCCTGTCTAAGAGCACCTCCACAGCCTGGAGGCTGAGGCAATTCTCTCAAGATTTAGGAGACCGAACCACAGACTTCGGGAATGATTCATGTTCACCACTAGAGGGTGCTCCAAGCCAGCAGAGCCCTAACACATGTATCTTCAACAGTCTGTACAGTGGCAACAGTGGACTATACTGGTGTGAGAGTGGGGGAAGGCGCAGCAATGCAGTCAACATCACAGTGAGCTGTGAGCTACTTTCATCACTGTTTAACATTGAATTTTACATTTAATCCGTTTTTGGAAGTGTTGAATGTGTGCCAAAAACGGCCAAAGCCAAGGTTACTTTAGAAGTTTTAAGACAAGGGTGAGGTGTAGAATTTCGCTGTAATTGTCACTTACGATGTCCTTTACAGATGGAACCATGATTATTCAGAGCCCTGCACACTCTGTTTCAGAGGGAGACACGGTGGTCTTCAAGTGCCAATACTGGGCCCAAAACCCAAACCAAACCACTTTTTCCAAAGACAGAGTGGAAGTTTTCACTCTGAATGCAACAGAGATGACCATTAACAATGTGACAACAGCAGATGAGGGCTTCTATCAGTGTCAAGATAGAGACAGAAAGAGGCAGAGTCCAGAGAGCTGGTTGTCAGTGAAAGGTAATATCAGCCAAGGTACTTTTTCTCTAGACTCATGCACCACCGAGGATAATGTAATGTTTTTTTTTTCACTTACAGTACGTTTATTCTTAACAAAATCGAATGAAATATAATTAAAATATTTCCTGATTCATTTTAATGGCAATGTATCTGGTGATGTTCTTTAAGGGAAATCTGCCTTAGTCCATAAAGAAACCGTTTCCACAGATGGTAAGTAGACAACAATGTACTTGTTCATTCTAAAATGTTGTTTTACCACAGACATATACTGCATGAATAATTGTATTCCTGTTTAGGTACCGGGAAATGGATTGGGGTTTCTTGCGGCATTGTAGGAATTGTCTTCCTGGTTTCATTAACATTTTGGCTACTCCATCGTTACAGGTTAGGTGTCTTAAAATGACTACACCTCTCCACATGCATGCTGTATAAAAAATATTTTGACAGACATAATTGCATGGAATTTGTGAAGTGTCACTAACTTGCCTGTTGGGGGCATCAAGGCTCCATATGTGGTTCACCCATAGTTGCTGTCCACTGTCTAAAGGAGGCCCACCCCTAGGGGTTTTACCCAAAACCAAGCAGGATGTGACAGAGATTCAGTGGGACCTTGCCTGGATGGAGATGTCTAATCTGATTGACAAACCGTTCCCTGCCAGCTAAACGATAACTCAGCATAAACCAATAGTTAGTGTGTGCCCACTTCACTTTGTGGTACATCACTTTCACTGTATGTTTGTTTGTGCTTCATTTAATGTTTCTCGCTTCATTGCCATAAGTAATAAGAGTATAATTGTAAGTTACTTTCCAATTAGTCTTCTGCATCTTTGGAATATGATTTTATGCTTTGTTGAATAAATCTCTCATGTTCAAGCTACCTGCTAATCTAACTGGTGTACCATTGCAAATTAGGTTTGAGAAGCAAAACATCACAACAATGTGAGTTCAGCAATGAACGTAAACAACGCCTATGCGGTCAAACCGGTTTGTTAAAATGATTTCATACCTAGATATAGCCTACCAACTTCCATAACATTTGCTTCGCAGTTAGAATGACAGTGCAATAGATTTAGCTAAAGTGTTGTCAACCAAAAACAATGCTTTCTATGTAATCAAAGCAAAAAGCTAGAATAACAAGTAAACAATATCCACAAAGCCATTAAAGAACTACAGTTTACAGTAACTAAGCTGAAAAATCGAAAGGACAATATGACAACCGAGAGAGGTGAGCTTATTAACTACAATATTTGCTGCTCAAATAAGGATATGCCTTTTGTCGGATTATGCAGAAATGTTTTCTTTTATCTTTGAACACAACTTAAATTAGTAGCCTATCGTAAAAAGGTGTAGGGTGTTGTATTCATTCCTTACTTATTAGCATTCCATGTTGTTGTCCAACTTAAATTCTATTGTCACCATGTACATACTGTACCATAAGAGGGATTTGCACAAAACCATTAAATGTTTTTCTAAGGTATTTGTGCAATAAAACTTGATTAGATTGTCTGCCGTTTTGTTGTTTTGTACAGTAGACTCTGCGTAGTTCCACAGCAGAATCTAGTCAAACTCGTTTTAAGAGTTGCCATACTAAATGCTACCACTTGCCACCGTAAATCTATACAATATGCCACTAAAACAAATTATCGGTGGTACTGCTGCCACTTCGTTAGTGATTTATTTTTTTTATTTTACTTAGTATTATTAATATTTAAATCCTTAAGTCATATTTTGTTCAACCAGTTGGCCGGTTTTGTTTCACTTTTTATTATCCTCCTATGAACTACCGACTTGTGGAATTTCTTTCTCTGTCTCTAGTATAGCCTGCTATTACGGCCTTCTCCCTCCCAAAGTAGCAACCTAGAGCGTTGAGGTTGTGGGTCATTGACGTCGCCGGTCAAAAAACATTAATAATAATCACGTGTATCGACACGTTTTTCATGATAAAAAATGGCCCACTACCAGATTTTGTGCCACTGACACTACATGAAAAACGTAGTGGCAGCACTGTCACCATTGTAAAATGTTAGCCCAGAGCCCTGCCCATATTATAAAGAACACCTTAGTATTACATTTCCCCATTACCTTTTGAAAGAATGTCTTTGATGGCACACTGCATGACCCTGCATGCTGATTTATTTTATGTATATATACTATATATATGACAACAATATATTAAATGATGCCTAATTATCCTATTTCTTCAAAGATAATAATGTACAAAAACCTCCTCTGAAACCTCTTCAGAAATATAACCTACAACCTCAGCTTTTTTAGCACAACCAGCAAAACAATAACGTTGTGTTATGAAAATAACTTGCATTTGTCCAATAGTAATGTCATGTTGTTTTAACAGGGGGGAAAGAAATGACTCTCTCAGATACCAGAATGATCCTGATTGGTGAAAGATGGTCTGGTAAGAGCACCTCAGGAAACACAATTCTGGGCAACGAACATTTTGAGTCTGGTCGAACCAGAACCCTTCAGTCCGAACTGGGACATTCTGAGGTTGAAGGAAGGAAAATAATTGTGGTTGATACCCCAGGATGGAATAATTCCCCGTCTCTATCTGAGAACCCAGAGATAGAAAAACAAAGATTCAAGCTCAATGTAGCCAAATGTCCTCCTGGGCCACATGCTATTCTCCTGGTAATTCCCCTAGACACAGCATTCACTGAAGAGCACAGAAAACCCCTGGAGGAAAACTTGAAGCTCCTGGGGAAGCAGGTGTGGAACCATACCATAGTGCTGTTCCCCTGTGGGGACTTTTTGGGACCAAAGAACATTGAGGAGCACATCGAGAGTGAGGGAGAGGCTCTAAAATGGTTAGTGGAGAAATGTGGAAACAGATACCATGTCTTTAACAATCATGAAAGAGAGAACTCGCAGGTCACAAAGCTGCTGAAGATGATAGATGAGATGGTGTGGAATAACAAAAGTGGCTACTACAAAATTGATGAGAACACCTTACTTAGCATTCGATTAAAACAAGAGGAAGTAACTGGCAGGGCAAAGGAGAGAAAATCAAGAGCAGAGGAACAAAGACACCAACTCAAAGCACAAATTCTAGGTATTTCAACTACACATTGGAGATATTTACTCATGTTTGTAGTTGTTGCAGCACATTTTATATATCATATCATTCAACAAAAACATGAACAATAACAACAAATAACACTTTTTTCACTTATCTTTGTCCACTTTCATCATGTTTGTTTTGTTTATTTAATCTAACAGAATCCAAAAAGGCTATGTCAGAACTCAAGATGGTTCTTCTGGGAAGTCGCAATGTTGGGAAAACTTCATTGGGAAACACGATTCTGGGTGTTAACAAACCGGAACCCGGAAAGAGAACGGCATATTCTGTCATCCAAAGTGGTTATGTTGATGGAACAGCTGTTACAGTGGTGGACACACCTGGCTGGTGGAAAGGCTTTTCTGTCTCTGACACTCCAGAACTGATCAAACAGGAAGTCATGTGCAGTATGTTCTTATGTCCCCCTGGGCCTGGAGTGTTCCTGCTGGTGATGGACGCAGACACATCCTTCAATAGGAGAGATGGAGACGCTGTAATGGGACACCTGGAGCTTCTGGGAGTAGAAGTTTGGAAACACACCATGGTGGTTTTCACCAAAGGAGACTGGCTGGGCAATAGGTTAATAGAGGAATACATTGAAGGTGAGGGGGAGGCCTTGAAATCAGTAGTTGAAAAATGTGGAAACAGATACCACATCATTGACAACAAGAATGGAGATGATGGCACTCAAGTCACTGAACTACTGGAGAAGAGCCAAGAAACCATAGCTTCCAACCATTGGAATCACTTTGTACCAGATGAAAAGAAAAATCTTGTCATTAAAGAAAGAAGAGAAAGAGTAGAGGAAGGGGCAAAACGAAGGCTACAAAAAGTTGAAAGAAGGAGAGAGCTACTTGAAGGTAAAGTCAATTTATGTTCACTTGTGCAATTAAGAAAATCACATATTATGACTGCCATTGTTTTATAATGTCTTTTTTTAAATTGCGTCCATTGTTAGTGTCAACACACCATCTACAAGAGATGACAGTAGTGATAGTGGGCCAAAAGACGGTTGGAAAGAGTGCATCGGGAAACAACATCTTGGGCAAGGAAGTCTTTGCTACTTATCAGAATAGGCATTCTGATGTGGGAAAAGGGGAATGTGCTGGGCGATCTGTAACAGTGATTGATACATTAGGCTGGTGGAAGAAGTCCTCCTGGTGCACACAGGAAACGGACGTAGAGATTGGGAAAGCTGTGTCTCGCTGCTTGCCAGGTGCCCACGCTGTCCTTCTGGTCATCCCTGTGGACATGGCATTTACAGAGGAGCAGAAGAAAGCACTGGAAGAACACATGGTTTTGTTTGGAGACGATGTCTGGGCCCACACCCTACTGCTTTTTACCTTTGGTGACAGACTGGCAGACAGGACCATTGAAGAGCACATTGAAAGAGAGCAACTCTCCCTGCAGCGGCTGGTTGACATGTGCGGCAACAGATATCATGTCTTCGATAACAATATGAAGAATGACGTATCACAGGTCATCCACTTGTTTGAAAAAATAGATGAAATGGTGGCAGAGAATAAAGGCCAGCTTTACACACCAGACATGGAGCAGATCAATGAGAGAATAGAGGACAAATTTAAAAAACTGGAGCTCAAGGAGGTGCTAAAGCAACGCTTGGAGCAGGAGTACAAGAGGAGGGAGCTGGAGCTCAAGAGGGACTTCCGACAAACATTAGCTGATCTGATTGACATGTTACCGGGAACTAAACAGACTGCTCCCAGAAGGACATCCCGTGAGTGGTCTAGTACAGCATATTGCATTACTTAAAAAAACATGTATTTATCTGGGTACTTAAAATAAGATGTAATAATGGTTTTGCTTATTTGCAGTTGATAGCAGCATAACATTTAAAGGACTTGTGAACAAAGATGGGAAAAAGAAAGAGGGAGAGCTTTGGAAAAAAATCTCCCAAAACATAGAAAAATTGGATGAGGACATAGAAAAGCTGAAATCTCCAACATATCTGGGGAATAGCATTGACTTCTTTCCCCCAGACAGTAAGTTTATATCAACCTTATTTATTTAGCCTTTACTGATTTTGAGTGAGATAATGCAATCCAATTTCTATTTTGTTGTTGTTTTTCAGTGAGCGGAGACTATCCACCATCGTCTATGGCTGGATTTTTGCCAAACAGTCAATTAGAAGACATGAAGATACCAACCGGTGACAAAGTTCTTGGCTGGCTCCGTACCCTTCAGATTGACATAAATTTGAATGACCAACTGACTCTCAAATTCAGTGAGGCATCATCGTCATCAGGGTATAGAACTCTACCAGACCTTTTCATAAAGGAACAGCAATAAATGCACTATTGTTTTTGTCTATAGACTAAAGCAAAGTGAATGAAAGATGGTGATTCAACATTATGAAATGTAATCTAAAAAATCTAAGGATATTAATGAAATTCCAAGCTTTAATTAGTGTGCATCTATAGAATAGGCCTAAATTTACACCTTCATTCATTTTATGGATTATCAAAGCAACAGTAGCTAATACTTGGTAAACGGCATTGGTACTCTCAGACAGCAGTGTGCAACAAAGTGAGGCTCAGGACATCTTTTACCTTAGTAGAGTTTTTAGATCTTATTTCAAAGTATGTGATGCTACACCATCTGATAAGCTGGATAAGCTTGTAAATTATTTTAACCATTTCCCTATGATTTCCTTTTACATGTATTTGTATGTTATTGCACTATTTCGTTTTATTCTGACATAATTTGTGCCTGGCACAAATTATGACATTGAAATATCTTTCAAGGAACAATAAAGTATCCTATTCTACCCTTTCATAAACTAAATAGTAAACAAAGGGGATCGTTTTGATGTGTATCGTGTTCTTTTTTCATTTTAAATTCTGCATACAGTTATCAAGGGAAATGAGGTGACTCGCCATATGGATATTTAGCCTAATTAAAGAATCAGTTGACGTTGTATTGTCTACTTGATACAGTGCAGTATACTAAGCCTACTCGAATCCGACTCTTTTTTGACATATATGACTTGACTAGGACTCGCATAATGGATCATATTTGGCCTCGAACTCCTACTGTTGTCTTAATTTTTTTTTTTTTATTATAGTGTTACATCAGTAATTATTTGTATTTTTATTAAATATTTATGTTTTTGTTCAAATGTGATGCTCTATTATCAGATTAATATAAAATGTCAATTCATTTATGTGTTTAAATGTATTATAAGATTAAGAACCGGTACAGAAAAATATGACGTGACTCGGATTTAGACATGTATAGAGCCTTCTGACTCGACTCGGAATCGACTCGGACTGTCACTGGACCTATGGTAACCTAAACTTGGACTTGGATTTTGGACTTGAGCACTGGGGACTTGGAACTGGAGTCGGACTCGAGGGTTAGTGACTCGTGCCTACAGCACTGACTTGATCTTGAATTAATTAAATAAAATATACTGATATGTAGAATTTAAATTCTAAATGTACATATAAGTTAGGGGAATATTGTATCTATTTAAATACTAATTTTAAAAATCCTTTTTCGAAACACCCGGTGTTTTACTTATCCACTAGATGGCAACATGATATCTATCGGATCTCTAAATCTGACGTCATATAAATAGGACGGAAGTTAGATTTGTAGTTGTTAAACGCAGGAGTGACCAGACAAAACAACCAGAATTATCAAATAAAACCTTAAGTTAACCAATCGAAAGCTGCTCTGAAGTTTTGATGTGAGTGACAATAGCTACATATTAGAATATGCAAAAAAAACTGTCATATTTTTTTGTAAATCTAAGTATTGGCTGAATATGTTCAGTGAACCAAATTGTGTGACAGAATCTTACGTTTTTCGTTGACTGCTGTTCTGAGCTAGCGCTTAGCAAACGCCTAAACTTGTTCTACAACCTACTGCCTTGTGCTACCATACTAGTGTGACAAAAGGGAGTTTCGATGTCAGACCATAGACATGCTTTGCCCTCAGTTTACTGTTTAATCACTCATGTGGCTGTTTGCCTGTATTTGTAAGGTGTGAGTCCTGTGTTTGGAAAGCCTGGAAAGGTCTATGTACATGTTGTCTTGCTAGTGTAAACCTTTCCTTGTGTTTTCAGATTTGAGCACAGTTCTCCTTAGAGAATGGTAAGTGATCTCTAGTAGAAGTGCAGTTATTGTGTTGAGAGCTCATACAACAATAGTCATATGACCTGCTGTTAGATCACAATTTATTCAATGAACATTGCGGTGCACTGTGCCATAATTTCTACTTTTGATTTTCTATTTGACAGCATGGTAGAGTGAAGATTAAGTCTACTGCTCAGCAGGAAGAAGAAAAAAAGAAGGAAAGAGAAAAAAAACTCAAGATTTATCTTGCTGCACGCGATGCCTGCTTTTCAAAGGTCTGCCTTAAGCAACTGCTAACATGGTATAATATTTTACAGTAGGTTTTGTATACACCACTGAGACAAGCTATTATTTCTCTTGTGTGTCAGAGGAAGGAGGGTGTGTTTGATGAAGAAGCCCTTCAGTTGAGCCAACAGCTGCTGTCTTCCAATCCGGATTTTGCCACCCTCTGGAACTACAGAAGAGAGATCCTAATGCACCTGGAGACAGTCCGGTGAGGAACACATTAGAATTGTATAACCGCTTTGGCCCTCTCCATCATCAAGTCATATCTTCTTGCCTTGGCTGTAAATCACTTTAGCATATCGTCTAAGTAACATCTTTTTCTCGTTCAGCGAGGAGGAGGATGTGCAGAAGACGTACGAAGCTGAATTGTCTTTTCTAGAGTCGTGTCTGAAGGTGAACCCAAAGTCCTATGGCAGCTGGCACCACCGTGGCTGGGTCTCTGCTCGCCTGCCCAGGCCCGACTGGACCAGAGAACTGGGCCTTTGTGACCGTTGCCTTAGTCTGGATGACCGCAACTGTGAGTATCAGTGCCAGAGGCAGTATTAGTAGCCAAGTAACAGCATCTGAGTCCTCAGAGAGATACAGCAGATTGGTGGCCGAGTAGCATTACCTGAATTAAAACATACTGTTAGCTATTGATAGGCACATTGCCAATTGAATTCCAAGGTTAGCATAATAGAACACTGTCAGTATGTGACCAGTAACCACGTTTTCTCCATGTTAATTGCTGTGAATTCATCTAGCCGACACAGATACCTCACTTCTCCATACCCGTCCGTTTTATCCCCCCTCCTTCTCACACGATGCTCTCCTTATGCGGTCAGTTCACTGCTGGGACTACCGCCGGATGGTGGTGAAGATGTCCGGCGTCCCTGTGGATCAGGAGCTGCAGTTCACAGACCGCCTCATCGGTTCCAACTTCTCCAACTACTCCAGCTGGCACTACCGCAGCACCCTACTTCCCTTGCTGCACCCAGAGTCGCCTGAACCGCCCTCCCCCTGCCACCAGGCCCACCACTCCTCTCCTCCGGCTTCCCCACAAACCCACTCCCACCGGGTCTGTGAGGAGCAGCTACTGAAAGGTAAGCCGCATAGCCAGGCAGAATGAACATATTTTTTAATCATATCTCCATGTACTACCGTATTTCCGCAGACAGAGGGCAGTCGTATACAGAACGAAAATTGTTAACTTAATGTGTGTTTTTCTGAATGATGCGATGCATCTCTAAGTACATTGCTTTAATACCCACTTGTTTGTTGTTTACGTTTTTCAGAGTATGAGCTCGTACAGAATGCCTTCTTCACTGACCCTAATGACCAGAGTGCCTGGTTTTACTATCGATGGCTGTTAGGCAGAGGTTGGTGCGTGCGTGCGTGCGTGCGTGCATCTTTAAGTAATTCCATATTGACCATTGCTACTTTTGTCATTGAGGAAGCACCATATGTGAGACCGGGCCCTGACTTCCTTTTGTCTTTCCGTCCAAGCGGAGCGTGAGGAGATGATTAGCTGTGTGTTTGTTAGTCGGGAGGAGGAACGTGTGGCTGTAGCGTTCTCCAGGCCTGTTAATGTGAGTCCTCCGAACTGTTTTATTCTGAAAAGTCCAGACATTTTGAAAACTATATATGGTAATATAGATGCAATCAAATGGGTTTTTGATGTACAAGCTCTCCTTGTTCTTTCAGGACCTGTCTGTGGGTCTCATGCTCGTGCTAGACGGTCAGCCCCAGCGGGTTGAGTGGAGAAGCGTTCACCCGCGTTTCAAACACTGCCCAGTCTGGGTATCCTTTACTCTATTGTTATATGCTGACAATTTAAGGTCAATTAAGGTTGCTTTGATTGGCTTGCTGATAAACTTGCTGTTGCTTTATTTTGTTTTAAAATGTAGTAATGTTCTGAGGTTCCTCGTGGTTGAGACCTGAACAACAGTATATATCCCTAAGGGGAGGGAGTTAGATATAACAACTTTGTGATTAAATATTCATCTGTTCTCTTTCTATTTTTGTACATATTGCACAAATGCATGTGCTCCAACTATTTTATTAAACCGTAACTTGATTTTAAGATATGTGACCTGCCCCCTGGGTCCATCAGTGACATAGGCAATGAACACAATCTGACTGTGCACTGGACTGAGAAGCACACACATCGAGACTGTGCCCTTTACACAGGTGAGATACACTACTGTAAGATCACTATCTCTGTTAGCCCTTTTCGACCGACAGGTTCTTCAACCGGTTCTGTTCAGGATCTTTGGAACCTTGGTGCTATCTTGCGAACCAGCCCGCGTTTCCATCATGTCGCAAAGATTAGCACTTCGGTTGGGGGGGGGGGGGGGGAACTCTTATTTTCTGGTTCCAGCTGTGAACCAAAGTGCCCGGTTGCGAACCCATTTATTTCTGGTCTAAATGCTTTGAACCGAACTAGGTTCGCAAACCGGAACGGAACCCGTTCCTTGTTGGTCAAAAAGAGCAATGTGTGGAGAAATTTGAGGATGCCATTGCTGTGTCTTGGGTCTTCTTTTTTTTGACTCATTGTTGACCGTATTTGTTTCTCAGGTTGCCCTGAGAGTTGGTGCAGAGACTCTGCCACTGATCAGGAACTTTTCAGGTTAGTGTGTGTGTGTGTGTGTGTGTGTGTATGTGTACTCTTGTGTTTGAGACTTGTAAGTTCATATGTATATATGCATGTGTTGAATTGTAAGTAAAGTAAGCCATCAAATGTTTTTGTTTTTGTTTATTTGTAGGAGTGAGTTGTCAGTTGAGAAGACGTCTGTGTTGCAGTCTGAGCTGCAGTCCTGCACGCAACTGCAGGAATTAGAACCTCAGAACAAATGTGAGTGTTCCGTCTCATCATTTACCACAAAGCTCACAACCATATGCTCCCCCTTGCATGGCTGTTGACACATCAGTTAAGGTCTTTCCCCGTCTGTTATCCCCCTTCATTCGTTTCCACTAAAACTGATTCTCTCTAAACTTTAGCTTTTGGTTCTCTTGCTCTTCTGTTTTTGTCTTGCAGGGTGCTTGTTGACAATCATCCTTCTAATGAGGGCACTAGACCCCCTGGGATATGAGAGGGAGACCCTTGCACACTTCCAGACTCTGAAAGTACGTTCAAACAGAGCTTCTGAAAATACACATTCCAAGTCTGACCTTTTGATGGACACGACTTTCTCTCACACAGGAAGTAGACTCAATGCGCTCGGCATACTACAGTGACCTGTGCAGTAAGTTCATGATAGAAAACACCATTCTCAAAATGGAGTATGCTGAGGTCCGTGTCTTTAGCATGTCTGACAAGGTAAGTGGAGCTAATGAAGACGGCGATGCACAGTGTACCCACAATAAGTAAGCCTGATGCGTTATTTTTTTCTTCTCTACGACAGAACTTGACCACACTTTGTCACCTGGATCAACTGCTACTAGTTACTCATATAAATCTATGTTCTAATCAACTGCTGAGGCTTCCTCCACATTTTGCCATGCTTCAGTGTCTTGAGGTATTATAAAGTTGTAATTCAAATTTTATATTTGTTGAAGATCTGTGTTCTTATCAAGGGACAGTATCTATTCACTTATGTGTTAGTGTTCTTGTATGACTTGTCATATCATCTGAATTACTGCTGGTATTCAATTTTTTCCAGGTGTTGGAGGTTGATGATAATGCCATTGAAGATTTAGAAGGACTGTATCATCTCCCCAAACTAATGGAAGTGTCCTTGAAGAATAACAGTATCCTTAAAAGAAGATTTTGTTACAAAGATAATTTACTTTTTCCATACATTTTGTGTTTTCAGTATTGTTGACCTATTGATTTTAAACTCTAGTACATAGTACAATTCATTTCTTGCTTATTTGTGCTGTAAATCAAAACTCAATTTGTTTTTCTCTTTTTCTTTGCTAAAAGTTCACTTACTTTATGCCAATTTCCTTAAGTCTTAAATTTAGACATATCCAAGATGTCTGATCTCCAACCTCTCACTTCCTGCCCCAAATTGACACGCCTTGATCTCCGTGGCAACCCGGTCGCACAGACTGCCAACATCCAATTAGAGTTGTCCGAGCTGCTGCCCTCGGTTACTGACCTCCTTCTTTGATCTAACAAAGGACAAGGTTCACTAGTGTAGGCTTTACTCAGTGTGTATGTTTATGAAAAGCATTGTAAAAGTGTCTTGTGTGTCTTTGCCACTATTTATTCCACTATTTTGGGAAAATAAATTCACATTAACATTTTCAAGCTTGATATACAGGACCATCTATCAGAACCACACTGAAACGTTCACATCTGTGTATGTGCGCGTGAGATTGAACGCACGTGTGAGTGAGTGAGTGCGTGTGCATGTGTTGCCACGTGTCTTTTTTTATTGTTTTTCTGTAAATGAGTATGGTGCGTGTAATGAAACACCACAGAATGCATGATGTTACACTGATAGTGGAGTAAATTGTCAGTGTGTATATACTTGAGTAGGAAGGTGTATATTGCTTTTGGTGACCTTGGAAAGAACTTGATAGCATTAAAAGAGAAAGTGTTTTATTTCCCAAGTCTATGAAAATAGTATTGCTCGCTTACCTACCTTCCTAAGAGGAAAAAAAAGTGTGGAACCAATGCTATGGTAGCCCCCACTGTATCCAAAATAAGGTAGGATAATAGAAATAAGGGCATAAGCACTAACAGTTATCTACTCATAACAAATAGACTCAATAATTTGTCTAAATCGATCGAAAAACAAAGACACTGGAATCTTTAGTAATTTTTTTTTTAGCGCCTAATGAACTTATCAAGCTGGCATTTCTTAATTGGTTCTGCACGACTGATTGGCCAATAAAACAGCACCTGTAGAGTCACTGTCTCCCAGCAGATACCCTGTGATATTCTTTGATCAGGGAAATGGTTCTGCCTAGCCTATCTTGGCGGAACCAATTATTTCTACATTTAGGAATTTACTTTGTAAGTTTCCTTGGGTTGTACAATTGAAACGAAGGGTTTTCTCTTATCTCATCCATCATGCAAGTCTGTACAACTTTCGGTGACGAAATGACATGGTTAATAAAAACATAACACACACACAAAGACTTCCTATTCTGCAATTTTTTTTATAAAGGTATGGCAATGATGATTCATGACTAGTCCCATCAGCCTTTTCCTGTAGGATCTTATGGGCTTACAGGTAACACCTCCTCACACCTTTATTATTTCCTAAAAAAGTGGAAGTACATTTTGAAGTACACTGTGAGCCTGTTGGTATTTGTTTTACAAGTTACTATGTGAATCATACATATTCTAAGTGAATATATAGGCATATTCATAATGGGGATTGGGATTAAGGAAAAATACATTTGTATTCATGTGAATTTGCTTACCAAGTTGCAAACCAGTCGGTGGCAACCCTTTGCAAACAATGGAAGAGGGGTTCGCTCAAACCCTTTTGACAGAGAACAGTAATCTCTAGGTATGATCTAAGGTTTAGTCACCCAGTGTAGGATTGAAATGCTGCTATACAAGTTGTTCTTCCAATTGCAAAATAGTCTTCGGTAAGTTAACTGTGACAATGATCCTGTGTAAACTACGGACTATCCTTTTATGGAAAGAACAAACTAGACTTTGTTTTAATTTCCACAACTTTGAAACTGAAAGGTTTCAAAGAAAATTATTGAATCAATCTAGATTCAATCATTATAAATGTATTATAGAATTCTAGAATCAGCATGAATAATACAAATAAATAATAATTTAAAGTGAATCGTATTTTATCCCAAAGCCGTTGTTTATAAACCAGTAGTTCAAGCGACTTCTCAACGTTTTTTCCATTTTTGAAATCTAACCACTATAACTTTCTCTAGTTTATGGATTTTACGATTTCACATCGTGAGTGAGAGGAGGAAAGTATTTGTCAACATGTATTTCTTTTGCTCTCTGAAAAGAGATGGGTTGGGAGAGTAGGAAGTAGGCTGGACTGCGTGCTGAAGATTACACCATCGATTTAAAAGGTTACACCTGGTTTTGATGCAGGTATGACATTCCCTAGACGTCATATTCTGTGGAACTGCAAATCCGCGTCATTGCTGTTTGATTGCCTAACTAAGCCCAATATCAGAAAAGAAGGGGCGCAATTCCTTGGCCAACTTTTTTTTATTTTAATATGGAGGATTAGGAAAGGAAATGGGCGTCTTTAATTGTGTTCATCTTAAAACAGTCTGGCGACAGAATACTAATTCTGATTCCCACATTTCTGGAACTCTTTCTGGAAGGAGGCACGCAAGGAGATACCACCTTCATATTACCTTAGACCACTGTCTTGAACTGAGTAAGTACTGCAAATGCGATGTGAGGGCTGTAGCTAAGTCGTTTTTTTTAAATCAAATAAACCACAAAGGTTTTTGTATATATTTTTTTAATCTTATGACAGATTGATTTTATATTTCCTCTCAACAAAAGGATGGGAACAGGGCAGCAATTGTATTATTTTGATTGATTTTACTTAATTTTCTTTCCAGAGTTACCAGAGTTTGCTCTCTACCCAGCTAGTACAGTGAATCATTTTGGAATGCAAAGGTTAAGCAGAAATATAACATAATCCCACTTGAAGGCCAGGAGGATATTCATTTATTATAGTATATGATGCTATATATGGATAGTAATAGTAATGGAATAGACCAATTTGACTTGATATTAAACAGAGAATACCAGATAAGAAATGGGACAGAGGATCAAACCCAAGTGTTAACTCTGACAGGGCAAGAGTGTGCTTTCTTCTAGAAAACCTCAGGATTGCATTTTTGGTTTAAGTGTCAGTCGTGAAGTGTTCAGATTAGCAGGAGAGTTCAGTGTGTTTTCAGAATGAGGAATAGGGAAGTGTGTAGAACAGGGTTTGACATAACATAAGAAATAAGGTGCATCAAGCACCGATTTTGTCTCCAAGTATACTGCCTTTGGATGCCACTTTCCTCAGCTATGACTCAATGTACATGTAGTTTAATGTTACAGCAGTTTTGTATATTGAACACATTTCCAATAATCCTATCAAATTATTTCACCCAAAACTAACCTGCAACACAGAAGAGATTGTATCACATTTCTGGACAAGAGCCACACAGCAAGCACGCTATGCCACAGTGCACATTCCCATCCAATGCAGTCTTCCTTCTCAACATTCGCTATGTTCTTGGGATTGAGGCAAGAAGTTTGGGTGTTCGCATCTAGTTACCTGTCATGCCATAACATTTTGTTTTATTGATAGAATCTAAAGTTATTGTCTTTTGGGGGGGTGTTTTTATAATATTATATAGTTATAACTTCATATAGTTTTATGCACACAATTCCAATCTTATCCATCTAGTTTGTATTGTAAGTTGAAGATTACTGTTTAGTTTGCGAGAACCCCTCACAACCCCTTTATGAGGATGTCCCTGTGGGAACATGTCTTCAGAGAATCCTGACTGGCACGTCACTGTGGAACAGGCTGGCCCTGTTTTGGTGTTGTCCCATTGATTGTGCTCTATCACTGCGTAGGCCTAGTTACCGTCAGTGAGAGTAAGGAATTTAACAAGAGCGGTAAAGGCTTTCAAAATGACTAGAAAGGCCTTAATAAAGAAGAATATCCCCAAAAGGGAGAGGAGTGAAATCAGTTTGGTGGGTTAGGAGTATAGAGCAAGGGATTGTTATAAATGTCAGGACAAGCAAAATAAATACTAATCATGCATTGAATACAGACATTGTGCTTTGATATGACTTAAAAATACATCATAAGCATTGTGTCTAATAAATGCTTTGTGATATAGTCTTCTAACGTTATAGAAAATAGTGAAAACATAATAATGCTGGATATCTACTTAATTGTAATTATGGATCAAAGTACTAGTACTAAATTGATGATACCCAAAGCAGTATCTGATGCCAAATTTAACTTCTCT
This sequence comes from Aplochiton taeniatus, assembly GCA_017639675.1. NCBI lineage: Eukaryota > Metazoa > Chordata > Actinopteri > Galaxiiformes > Galaxiidae > Aplochiton > Aplochiton taeniatus. The sequence continues at coordinate 12,330,322 of CM030180.1, read as the reverse complement.
GTCCCGTAGGATGCCTGTAGAAAGCCGGTCGATCCGAAACCGGTCCGCCGTTGGAAGGTTCCCAAGTGTCTCTCTTGTATGGGACAGTGAGACTGGAGACGAAAAGGAGTTCTTACAAGACCAACCAGATGAGGGGGCATGTCGGCGATGGCTGCGTAAGATCTGTCCTTGCTGCTGTCCCAAAAAGAGTGGCCCAGGTCCCAACACAGACACAGTGATAATAGGGACTGATGATGGGGGAAAGGACAAAGGAACCGACGGCAACAAGCCGGACAGTGCTGGCAGTGAACTCGATGGTAATTTGAGCCTATCGATGTTGTTCAATACACAGATTTGAAATCTATTTCGCAATGCTTCCATTAATTGTGTCCTTTGTGTGTTTTACCTCTATCTAGAACTTCTATTAAAAGTACGATCGGTGAACTTGATGAAAACCAAAACAGACCAGAACCGCAAGGAGCATCACACAGACTGCTACCATGGCAACGACCTTATCATCCGCCGAGGGCAGACATTTCAGATGTGGCTTGACCTCTCGCGACCCTTCGACCAAAACACAGACAAACTGTACCTCGAGCTTAAGACAGGTTAGTGAATTGATTCACTGAGCCACACAGGCACTTTCTTCAAGTTCCCTGTGAGATGCCCGAGGACATAGGGAAGAAGAGCACATGATAACAGTCACACTTTTTCTACTCCAGTCACTGAACAGAAAAGGAGTTCAGCGGGTGTGGGATGGAAAGGAATGATAAATCATGAGTGCAAACCTTCATGTGTCTGTGACTGTGTTTCTGGGACTGGAATCCCAATTGATCCCTTGTTTATTATCTTAAACCCTGTTTATCACTTTGTTTTGTTGGTTATTGCCATGGTAACATTCCAGTAGACATGTGCAGAGTTGCACTGCCACAGGCAGATTGTTCTACATAAGTCTCTGTTCTCTTACAACTCAGTGGATACCCCCTTTTACATGCACTACACAACATTATTTATAACTTCGAACCTTGTCTCATATATATATATACAGCATATGTCCATACTGCCATTTTAATCCTGCTCTATGTCAGATTGTGAGTGAAAGAAAGAGAAAGAGAGAGAGTGGGAGAAAGAGAGCGGTGGAGGGAGGGGTTTGCTGCATTTACAGTATGTGGTATGTGTTACAACAGGTTTTTGGAAATAAAACGTCTATTAAAATGTCTATGTCAAGAAGAGAGGTAGAACGGGTCTGCAAGAGGGTTTCCATTGTTTTCTCAAACACACCCTATACAGATGGAATGCAGGGTGTGGCCTATGCTGGCTAGGATCCATTTTCTGATGTCTGTCATGGGTAGATAATAATAAGTGTGTTTGCATTAAAAAATACAGAACAATCTGTTTGGGACAAAGTTAATGCCAAAGCATGACCCCATAACAGGAAAACTAGTTAGGGAATCAACATAACTGTTTGACTACAGTGTGTTTCTCTTTTATAACAGTTTAGATATCTGTGATTTCTGTCTGTGCAGGACTCCTGCCCACGATTTCAAAGAACACACACGTCATCGTGCCCTTAGTGGAAGAGCTGAGCGATGACCGTTGGGAGGCCAAAATTGTGCAGCGGGACGGCAACAAGATCAAGCTGTCCGTCAACTCTCTTCCTACAACAGTCATTGGCCGATACCAGCTCACTGTGGCCACGCACACTGTGAAGGGCGACTATACTTCAACACATGACCCAGCCAATGACATCTACATTCTGTTCAACCCCTGGTGTGAAGGTAATTAGAAAGGAAAGAAATAAGAATATAATTGTAATTTGAAATAAAGTTATTCCTTCAGACACCGGAGTCACACAGTCATACCCTTTTGTACAATTGGACCTTTGGGTTAGTCCTGGGTTAGTCCAATTAGACCTTTGAGTTCACCAGGACCTACCCGAGAAGCCACTTATGGGCTTAATAAGGACTTTGTGGTGTACCGTAATGTATTGTGTACACCTTTTTGTAGCAAACACCGAAACAATAGCCCGCTCTACTCTCAATCCAAGCTTTTGACGTCACAGTATCGGGTTGTTATTCACAGTTTTTCCTAATAACAATGTCTGTTTCTAACCCGTTTAACAGATGACACAGTTTACATGGACGATGAGAAAGAACTGGAGGAGTATGTCCTGAATGATGTCGGAAGACTATACTATGGTACCGAGAATCAAATTGGATCAAGAACATGGAACTATGGACAGGTGAGGGGACGGCCATACTTTGCAAAAGTAGACAACAAAGGTCTTCTTCGACCTCATCTCATTTACTGTACTTTGTCTTTAGTTTGATGAAGGACTCCTTGCTGCTTGCCTCTATGTATTAGAGAAGAGTTTGACCCCACCGTCTGGCTGGGGAGATGCTGTGAACGTAGTGCGAGTCATTTCCGCCATGGTAAATTCAGACAGCATCACACACACCTGGAACACATTCGGTGGTTGACACCACACAGCCACATACATTGTAAATTCAGTAGTGTAGTGGGGGCCACTTTGTAACCAAAAAGACAAAAGTCCGTATCAAACCCACAGTATTGTCCATCTTCTCAGAACGACTATATGAAAGACTTACTGTAACTGCCCATCTTCTTCTGACATCGCTGTGGTTAACATTTGAACTGTGCCATCTTTTTTCGCAGATCAACTCCGTTGATGACAACGGAGTCATCACAGGGAATTGGTCAGGGAACTATATAGATGGAACACCCCCGACATCCTGGAGTGGCAGTGTGGACATCCTAAAGAAGTACCACCAAGAGGGAGGCACACCTGTGAAATACGGCCAGTGCTGGGTTTTCTCCGGGGTCACCACAACAGGTTCGCTCCCTACTTTGTGTATTGTTGGTGTTGTAGTGTGTGTCTGTGCTGCGTACAGTAGGTGAGTGCGCCCCTCTTAATGATTGAAATGCACTGATCCCGGCCCTCCCTTGCTGTTTCAACCTTTTCCAGTATTGCGGTGTTTAGGCATCCCGTCTCGCAGTGTGACCAACTTTAGTTCCGCCCATGACACAGACGTGTCTTTGACAGTGGACGTCTACATGGATGAGAACATGGAGCCTTTAGAACACCTCAATCGTGACTCTATCTGGTATGTTACATCTCCATGTCATGCTGCTTCAACAGTAAAAAAAAATAATTGCCTACCTCGTTCATTACGACATGTACATCTGTTATTATCATGTGTTTTTTTCCCCTTCTCTATAGGAATTTCCATGTGTGGAATGACTGTTGGATGTCTCGCCCAGATTTGCCAGCAGGTATGGGTGGCTGGCAAGCTGTTGACTCCACCCCCCAGGAGACCAGCCTAGGAACGTTCTGCTGCGGCCCAGCATCTGTCGCCGCCATACGCAATGGTCAGGTTTTCCTCAAACATGACTGCCCCTTTGTCTTTGCTGAGGTAGGTCCTAACATCAAAATATATTCTGATAGATTTTGATATTATTGAGAGGTTATCTGATAATGTTGTCACAGATATTCCCACTCTGACTAAAATATATGCCTCTCTAACCACTGGTTGATCTCTAGGTGAACAGCGATAAGATCTACTGGCAGAAAAATCTGGATGGCACGTTTTCTCAGATTTACTGTGAGAAGAATGTGGTGGGCCATCACATCAGTACCAAAGCTGTGGGCTCTGAAGAGCGCAATGATATCACAAACCTTTACAAATACCCTGAAGGTATCACTACAGAATTATACAGATAATTATCTTGTTCCTCACACTACTCATGAAAATAGAAGCATAGGTATTTATAAAGACACATATATCACTCTCTCTATTTTACATTTTCAGGCTCAGAGCAAGAACGCATTGCCGTGGAGACAGCCTGTCGCTATGGCTCCAAACCACAGGTGTACGCTTCTCCTAAAGCAGAGGACGTGTCACTCGAAGTGACCATGGATGGGGAGGGTCCACGCATGGGGGCTGATGCAGAACTCAATATCATCCTGCGCAACAGTAGCTCTGTGCCACGCACTATCAGACTCAACAGCCAGGTGGCAGTCATGTACTACACTGGTGTGCTTAAAGGAATTGTCAAAAAGGACAACGTTGAAGTGGAGCTACTGCCCAATGAGGGTAAGAGACAAGGGCTATGTTTTAGGCCACAGTGTGTACGAATACAATTGGAATACATTTGAAAAAGTTAGTTAATAATAGTGTCTCACCTTTGATGTATATTTCTGCCACAGTACAGACCATGGTATGGACGTTGGAACACAAGCACTATCAAGACCAGCTGGTCGACCAGGCAGCTCTGATGTTGACTCTTTCAGGTCGGGTTGATCAGACACAGCAGGTCCTGGCCACTCAGTTCAGCTTCCGACTAAGAACCCCGGACCTTATCATTAAGGTGAGCTCCAGATTTTGATAAAATAGCAGTGTATATTGTATATAGTTTGCTGATCTGTTAGTCCCTCTATCTACTTGTTAATTGAGTATATTTTTTAAAAGTACTCATCGGTAGTATTATAATCCCTTCCTATGTCGTTCTCCCTCGTAGCCCATTGGAGATGCTGTGGTAGGGAAGAAGATGGCGGCTGAGATTTCCTTCACCAACCCACTACCACGGATGCTGAAAGGGGTGGTGTTCCGTTTGGAAGGGCTGGGCCTACTGAGAGTTCGGAAAGTGACTGTTGGGTATGTAATCATAAAGTACATAGACAAACACGCATATACCCATAACACAAATATGTATCAAGGGAATGCCAAACAGAGTGTGTCATAAGCTTTTGTTGGCCACAAGACCTGATTATCTTTTTTTCTTCTTTACCCCAGTGACATTGGCAGTTACGCTTCTGTAAAGCTGACTGAGAACTTTATCCCCACCCTGGCTGGATCCAGGAAACTAGTGGCTTTACTTGACTGCCGACAACTGACACAAGTGCATGGGGTTGCCACCATTGATGTGCTGGAAAAATGAAAATGTTACTTGGTCAGCACATTAGTCTGCCAGAGAATTAGCAAGGGACTTAACTGTAGATGTTAAGCGTTGTTCCTTATTTCTATCCACAAAGAATTCCAGACGTCTTGTGGGCTTATTCGATATCAGTATATCATATTTTTTATTGAAGAAATCACATTGTTTCTTGAAATTTGTATTAAATATTTATATATTTTTTTGTTAATGTTGACATTGTATAAAGATTTAATCTGAACTTTCTATTTCATTTATTAGTGTCAGGAATCTTGGTAGTGTGTTGAAATGGGCAGCTTACCTTGACAAGTGAAGTATTTCTACTGCTCCCAGCTTAAAATTACACTTACATGTATCTTTTAGATTTATTTGCTATTCTTTGCAATTATTTGATTGATGACAAATGTATTGAACTGAGAAATTGCTACGTCAGTTTTATTGGTCAATGCTCCTTTGTATAGTATATGCTTTTCAACCACAATACTTACAATACTCCAAACACAATTTATCCAGTTAGTGTAGAAGGAAAAGTTACAGCATGTTACAAATTAAATGACAGCTGCAATTAATTGAAATGTATTGAGGAAATAAACGTTTTTACTCACAAAATCTGTGTATTTTGTCTTCCTAATTTTTTTAATGCATACATATAGTAGGTGTTAATAAAATCTCACCAGTTACCTTCTTCATTTGCACATCAACAAAACTTTCTATTGCAATAGTTTGGATTTGAGTTTTATTCCCACAATTTATTCTGCAGTTTTTTTCTGAACCTCTGAAATATTATGCGCACAACATTACATACAAACAGATAAATAAATAAACATACTGGTAAATTAAATAAGTGTTGGCTGTATGACTTTACAGTATATACAAATAAAACATAACTCGTAAATAATGTTACTATGAAGATCATGGCACATTTCCCAAAGTACATATTATAATGGCATATGATTTGTTATTAATGCACTCTAAAAATTCATGGCATATCAAATTCAGTCCATTCGTCAAAAATCAAAACACACCAGCAAGCCGAGTTCCTCAGTCCACACTATCACAGATACTTTGTACAATTTTGTTGAACTGCTCTGGCTGGTCAGCATAAACATGGTGAGCAGCACCCTCCACTACCTGAATATAAAAAAACAAAGTTGAAGAATAGGATAGGGAAGCAAAAATATAACAATATCTTTGATCCCATAGCCAGTTCACGCTAATGGTATGCTGTGCACGAAATCGTCATAGAATGAATGCAACTTAAACCCAAATCATTGCTTATTCTAACTGCTCTAATGAACACTGACGCGTTAGCTTACCAGAATACGGGTGTAGCTGTTTGGCCTGAGCTCTGCTATTCTGTCTCCTGTGGAGCTATTAAGCCAGGATTGGCCTCCATACACCAGAGTCACTGGAAGGGTGGAGGGTAGGAGATGGACCCGCTCTAACATAGGTTTCTTAGCCCAGCCCAAAGTCTGAGACATGGCCTTGAATCCAACCTCCCCACTAAAAAGAGACAGTCAATGACAATAACCACAGAAATGATCTGCTTCCTCTGGTTGACTAGCAATGACACTTTTTTTATTTAATTATTTTTACCTGGGAGTTTGAGCATTGCAATGGTAAAGGTACTCTGTCATAGTGTTGTCGTCAAATATATCCTCAAATTTTTTGTTGACATCAGGACGTAATCTACTGACTAATTTAGGACCTTAAAGAAGACATACAGGGAGAAGGTAAAAATCAGATAAATGACAGATAAGGCCATACTTTGGCATTGCCTTATATTAGTATCCGATATAAAACACCATTCCTAGTGATTCCAATAATGTAACATTATTGAGTTCCCATTGACAAGTGGTAAATTATTGTCTGTGGAAATGTCCAAATGTTTGAATACAATTTGTAAAACCTATGGTGGTGCTGATTTGGGGTTATTTTGCTGCACTAGATTAATAACTACAACAACAACAACAACAACAAATACTTGGTTGTGGTTTTTAAGTCCTATAAATGCCATGAGTAGTTATCTCTATTTTAAGAAAATAAAGGAAATTTTAAAAATATATTTTCAGAATGTGTGGGTCTCTCATCAAAATTTCGATTGGTAGATCCCCAATCATTCAGCCTTTCAAAAATATGCAGGAAATGCACAACATTCTAAAAGTCAGAAAACATTAAGCCACCATCTCACTCTCACCCCAGGGGCCTGCTGCTCTTATCACTGCCAGGGGGTTGAAGAGGGAGGCAATGGATATAAGAGTCTCTACCCAGCGAGGGCAGCCAGGACGGGCAGATCCTGATCCCTCATCCACTGGCATGGGCTGGAATCCCCAAGGATCCACAAGGATAAGATGGCTAACCCTGGAGAGAGGTGGGAAAATAATGTTTACATAGGAAATACTGAGGCCATAGTAACATTAAATGCCTATAAATTCTGTACATTATTCCCGAACACCAGACATAGTAAAGGAAGTGGTGTTGACCTGTCTGGATATTGAATGGCATAGGAGGCTGCCAAGTATCCCCCAAGGCTGTGACCGAGTAGAATCATCCTTTCCAGGCCCAGGGCACGCCTCCAGTGTTCTATGGAGACGACAGACTGCCTTTCTGCCAGACCTGGGTCCATGGAGAAATGGGGTCTAGAGCTCCGTCCAAAACCGACCAAATCAAAGGCAAAGACTGTGCGAGATCGGCAGAGGTGGTCTAGATTATGTATCCATAGCCCTACTCCACCTGCAAATCCATGAATCAGCACAAGGGGTGTCTGGGACACTGGTAGAGAGGATGAAAGGATAAGATCAAATGGTGTTGGAAGGTTGAAGTACATTTTCTCCAAACTTTGTGTACTCCTGAGTTTAAAAGGGACAGAATCTGCCATTTATCATCAATTGCACGGGGTAGTACCAAACTCTCAAGCCGTGGTCAGTAGTATTATGACATCAAAGTAGTCTCTGTGGGTGGAACACGTTTAAAAATATAACTGCTACAAATCTGACAATAAACTATTTTGGATAAATATCCCAAAACAATCATCTTTTATTAATTAAGACAAAACAAAGAGAAAGGGTGTCAGTTACCTGGCTTGGAACATTTTTGTTTCAGATTCCTGTTGGTTACTGTAAGGGTCCAAATACTGTCATGGGAGGGCAGGGACACAAAACGAGCCCACACATCATTTTGAAGACCTAGCAATATGGAATAAATACCGATACAAAGTAAGGATTAATTAACCGAATTAAATGGTATTTATGTTCACATCACAATCCGATGGACATTTTTGGCTAGCAGTGAAGATGGTATGGTGCGGTCTGCTGCTGAAAAATATAATAATGTGAAGGCTTACGATCAAGGATCTTGGCTTCTGTGTTTTTCAGAATGGCCAAAGAAGTGGGGCGCCATGAAGGCCACCATCTCCATCCAGTCACTGACCTTAATGTCAAACAAACAAATCTTTATTAGACGACTAAGAATTATTTACTACCACCAAAAAGTTAAAAGTTAATAAATCCTTACTTTGTTTCGGTCTCATCTTGCATGGCTTAAGACTTAGCTTATAATGTCGACTAAAACGTCATTCGAGTGACTTACTCAATAACAAACCTGTGCTGAGTTTTTTTACAACTCGATGGTGCTAAGTGACGCTTTTAAAACGGGAGATGGGCATAATCAACGCGAAGACGGAATTACTTTAAACGTGTGTCGTTGTCTAATGTTTACAGCAGGTGACTAAAAAGCCTGAAAGCATGCGTCATATTTGCGCGACTGAGACCGTAAAACCAATACCATAACACAGTGCATCTGTCTTGCTATAAGAAAATACTTTAAAACCGTTGATTTTAGTTTTATTAATATATATTTCTTGTCGACCTGTTCTGGGTTTATAAAAACATGTCAAACTCGGTACTGTCCGTTATATCTCGTTTTTTTGAAGAATACACGACTAAAACATCTACCAAGTTGAAAGTGGTTGATGCTTACCTCTTCTACATCCTTCTGACCGGTGCATTGCAGTTCCTCTACTGCTTGTTGGTTGGCACCTTCCCATTCAACAGTTTTCTATCAGGCTTTATATCTTGCGTGGGAGCTTTCATTCTTGGAGGTAGAATTGCTCTTTTATTGAATGATAGATTGCGATCAAGCCCAATTTGCCTATTCTTTATATTAGGATGTAGGATGTAGGACTGATTGCATTTATTTTTTTTGCATCACTCGACTCAATGCCTCATTTATCAATCATGCTGTTGCCATTTGTTTGAATTATTCTGTTCTCCTCTTTGTTTCTGTACCACTTCCAGTGTGCTTGCGAATTCAGATCAATCCTGAAAACAAAGAAGAGTTTGTGTCCATCTCCCCAGAGAGAGCTTTCGCAGATTTTCTGCTGGCGCACACTGTCCTGCACCTTGTTGTCATCAATTTCATTGGTTGAGATAACACGAAGTGAAAACAGTCAGGCATAATTTGAAATCGAAGTTCATTTTTTTTACGTTGTATGATTGTCAAAAAAAAAAATCATATTTGTCGTAAATTTGCAAACACAATTTTGAAGAAATGTAAATGTCAAAATATATGCAAAAGGGGATTCTACTGGTTCTTTTTTTTTTTCAAGTAAAAAGATGTCATCCAGATTGAAAAATTGATGTATCGTATCAATGACATGGCTTAAACTTGTATTGATCAAAGTTTATCACAGCCACAATATGTATTTGATGCATAGTTGAGACAATTGAAATAAATATGTTGAGTGTGTTAGAGCTATCTACTTGAGACATCTTGAGACAATGGCTTTGTATAAATACAATATTTAAAGTTTGAATCTCGTAGTGCGATCTTACTTTTTTCATAGCCTTTTTGTTTGTTCCGATTGGGGTTTGAATCCTTTAAGGGGTCCACATTTATCTTCTGGACCACTATAACTCTGTAGAATCAGATTAACTGTTTTATTTGTCTGCAACCCCCTGTGCCCCAGGTCCAGGCCTTTCCACACTCTAATTCATTGCCTTTTCGTTTCCCTGATCTAGCTTGATCCAATATTCCATTACTCTACTTGTAGTTTTCATATTTTTGACCCAGCACCTCAAGAAAGGCCTGTGTACAGGTTTGCCTGTAATATTCCATTCGGTGTTGCATAATACTTTCTTTCAAAGCATCAGACATTAAACATGATTGCAAAGGCCTCTATGTGTCACATCCTTACCTATTAACAGATAATATAATTTTGCAAAGAAAAATATATTCATAAAATATTGGTTAATTTAATAAATTGATATCTTAATTAAGTATCTAGCTTTGATTCAAAGAATGTGAGGTCAGCATGCCAAACCATCCCAATCTTTTTATATTTCGATTTTACACAGTGAAAATCAGATTGATACATGAAAATGTTTCTTCAGAGCATTTCATATTTACATTTTTTTTATAAGATCCTCTTTCTCTCACTTGTGATATGTAAACGTTGTAGGGTGTAGCTACACATTTTTTAACCTGAGGGGGACGCCAAGAGCCCACATTACAAACAAACTGGCCCTGAGTGACATTATGATATTAAATCTTATTTTAGATAAAGGACTTGTATGTGAGCAGCAATTCATTTGTGTTGTAAAAAAAATTACATTGCCACAGTAAAAACATGCTCTTTTTTATCGGAATGAGCGGTTTGAGCGCGATTATCTCTGTTCCATTTGTAGACGGCTCCAGCCTCGAAATCCAACATATTTCTTCTGTCTCTAAGAATCAGACAGTAGAAACTCGGGATGCTGACATGTTCCCCATCTGCCCCAGTCACCAAGTTTGTCCTCATTAAAAGTCCTGGCAGGCCTGAAATATGGAATTTATACATGCATAACGAGCACACACAGCCCTCACTAGGGGACAGTCTGCAAGATGATGACACAACTTGACTCACTCTGCATCAGTTTTTCATAACCATTTCTTTTTTGCCCTTTCCATACAATAGCTAGAAACAGTCCCATCTTCATGTAGAGGGATGTCACAGACTTACCTGTAAAATACTGGATATTGACCTCATAGTTCATATCTTTACTACTGTTTACTATTAATTGTATATGCACTACACTGTTAATACTGTTATACTGTAAATACTTGTCATAGCATAATCATAGCACCCCTTAATATTTATTCAATAATCCTACCTATACATATTTACATGTGCTCTGCACTTTACTCTGTACTTTACCATGTATTTCCACTATCTGGTTGGATACGAAACTGCATTTCGTTGTCTCAGTAGGCCTACCTACACCTCTGTACAATTACAATAAAGATGAATCTAATCTAATCTAAAGTAAACTATTATGCAGTTCTTGGACCTAACACAGCTGTAAACATTTGCAACCACTGGCACATTTCTAAACATGAAACACAGTTTTTAGGCTACTAGCTATTTGGAATGAAGTATTTGTAGCACGTACAGACACGTAAAGACCATTGTCCTACACACATTTCTTGTACTATTCTGGGCTTGAGTTTTCACTTGAACACTTACAAGTGAAACACTATGCAACTGAGGCACTTACATATCCTTTCTAAAGCATTTTTTTTTTGCAGTAACCACCATTATTTATCTGTCATCATTCATTTTATCCTTCTCTTACAAACTCTGGAGTATTATCTTGTCTATCTTGACAGGTGCAACTATTTAAAACCGGAAGGACCACAGCTATTCACTTTGGCAGTTTTTTGGAGGGATGCCCATTTCAATCTCTAGTCTTCATGTTTGCCTGTTGCCTCACCCTTAGGAACAGAGCTACAGTAGACTGGAATGCCTTTAAGACTTCGTTTTCTGTGCCATGTTATTCTGGACAGAGAAGAAGCAGAATCTTCCAGGACATGGCCAGATGGTCAGATTATACTGAAGGCTATTGGCCTCAGATTCATACATTATATTTATATAAATCTGGTAGTCAAACAGAACAAATTATCTCCCATACCTGTTATACAAATCCATATTATTACAAATAGACATTATTCAATTTGATTTTCCAAAGTGAAATTCAATATTGGTAATGTGAGATGCCATGAATAGAAACCTGCAAAAAGAAAACCAATAAAAGAATCAAATTCACAATTCACTCGAAGAAACCTCTCATTCAATCCGATTCCAATGCTTTTGTCAACAGGTTGGTATTTCTCTTCTGCAACAGCTCCAATTCACTTCGTACTTTGATCTCAACACATCCAGAGGCTTGTGCTTTTGATTCTATGCGAGGGAGGCTGTGGAGCAGTATTAGGCCTCCATCTTACTTGAGCTTCTATGTTTGGCTAATGGTTAAGCCTCTGTCCATTTAGATCAATTAACAATACAATCTTGACCAATTATTTAAACAGTACACATTCCTTATCATAAAATGAAAATGATATTGCATAGACAAATCACAAACTAATCAAATAGTGTGCTAGTAGTTTTCTTCTCGCTTGTCCACTTTTTGTTACTCATGTTGAGACTTCGGTCACAACAATCTCATAAATGATCAGATAAGCACATCCCCTCTCTGGCTGCACAGTTTTCACAGTGCAATATCATCTGTCAACAGTACATTTAATAGCAATGATTTCCGAGCAAAGATAAACAATTGCAGATAAGGATAGGGAGTTCAGTCACATCAAACAATTTTTATTCACTGTAAATATTGATCTTAAACACAATTCCTGGGAACTTCATAAAAATGTCTCGCAAATCTTGTTCTTGAGAGTTTGAGAGTAAATCAAATGTCAAACTTTACCAGTTGACATACCATTACAAGTGATTTCTGAAGTAACCATCTTAATTTGGAAATGTATTCCAACTGTTGTACTGTTGTATTATGCCCTAGTTGTCCTTTTCCGCAGTGCCTCATCCCTGTTTGGATATGAAAGGTATCTTCTTGTAAACAGCATTGATTGGATTTGTATGTCATTGACCTGGTACATGTTTTTAGAATCATCTTGCTGTGCAACACACAAGGCTGCAAACCATTCCTGATAGTCTGTGTTGAAAGCCTGAGCGTATTGGATCCAAAAGTCTCTTGCTGTGAACCGAAGCAATGTCAATTGTCCCGCTGTACAATTTGTTTTTCCATTTGCAAGTCCACCTGTGTCTTCATGCCGATCGCCTAAGCCAGAGTCTATTTAATTCAACCTCTGCTAACCTTTTGAAAATGGTTCAAAATTTGATCATGGACTGTCATCTATCCACAAAGCAGTCATTCACACAGTCAGACTTTAAGGGTTATTTCTAATTTGACAGGATAGATTTTTAGAGGCATGTGTGAAAAGCCAGGCACAAATTGCTTCTATACTGGCTGTTCATTTTTGGCAACAGTTCGGGGTGTTGGTTCTGGTTTCATTCTGGGTTACAATAAAAACCTGATATGGAGTAATTTACCAAAAAGTCTTTCTTGTCATGCTGCTTCATTATATTACACTACATGAGAGGAAACCCCCAAAGCATTCCATCACAGACAGATGTGTCAACAGGGGGCTGTGTGTGTCCCTCACACAACAGTAACAAACGTTAAGAGCTAACTAAACTTTTGCTAAGCCCCCTCATAGATCGTAGTTCACAGCAACATTTTTCACAGATTAAAGTATTTATTCCATACATTCAGAACAATATTATAGCAGTATCAAATTTTATGTTATCCTTAATGTAAACTTCTTGCAGATGTAAAGCTCCATAATACCATAAAATGCTATTAATCAATTAACTAATCTAACACAATGAGTGTGTAAAAGTGAGCTTTACATGTTTAAATTAAAAATAAAACATTGGTTGCTTGACATAAGCAGTTACTGATAAAGGAAAGGCAGATAAAAAAAATAAAGGCACATGCTTCAAATCTAATCTTTCCTAGAAAATGAAAAAAAGTAATATTGCACAGCATAATAAAAAAACATATTGGAAAAACTTTTTTTAATTCAGCGTTAGAAGTTGCTTTAGAGTTACAGTTGTAGGTCAGTAGGCACGATATGTCATTTCTAAAGGAGGTTTATGATCTATAATACTATATTGACTACGTGCATTCTATTTTTATGAGCCTAATATTTTGTATCAAGTGCTGTATAGTACAGTGTTTTGAGCTAAGTAAATAAGCCTTTTTCCATCATGATTTTTCAAATATGCCGTAGATGGATATACAATTGAAATTGATGGATAAGCCTTTTAGAGCGTCACTCTGTTGTAGCCCTGTTGCAGAGCCTGTGACCTTAAAGCACTGTACAAGTTCTTTCAGGGGTCTGATTTTTAGATGTCAGGAATCCAATAAATGTCCCAAAGGCATGGTTGAACTATAATTTCCTGGATCTCTTTAGTCTCGACGGAGACATGACAGACATTCTTTTTGTGTAAGAACTGTGTGACTGGTCAAAGAGAGTGGAAAGCCCTCCAGTACTACATGTCTTTCCTTTAACACTACGTGTTATGTGGCTGTTTTACACGGATAGAACAAACCAACTAGTTTTCTTCTAAATATACTACAGCCTGCTTTGTCAAATAATTTTTAAGTTATTGTACAATCATTAATGTAAAGTATGTCTGCAACCAACATGTTTCATTAACAATGTCATTCTTTAACTTTAAATATTTGTGAAACTTGAGATAAACTGTACACCACCATAATCTTTTGTGGCACACATAATTAAGACCAACAGTCTACAGTATATATTGCACTGTAAAGATAAATCCTGTATACAGTATATGTATAATATAGAACTTATGTAAACATAAAACTCATTAAACCAGCCAATCAATAACACACTTCTCAATAGCAACTCATGTTCCACAAATACCCCTGATAACCTATGATTAAAGGCATACTCAGAAAACCCCTTTAATTGATTAATGCGACCCTTTAACACTGTGGCACATGTTCTGATTCTGTAGTGTTTGAGTCGTTATAGTATTGTAGTGAGTTCTCAGTCTCGCTTGCTACTGTACTCACTAGTTGCATTTTTTATGAATCCTTGGGACACACTGTAGAGCAAATCATTAAATAACCCTGCATAAACATTTTTTTTACTGTATTCTAGGCAGACAAGATTGGCCTCTTATTGCCCCAATTTCCACTAACATTGAATCACTAAGGGCCAGAAAGGTTAATTGCTCAACATATTCACCCATTTACATTTTAAATCACTTCTAACAACACCCATAAACAAATATAACTTGAATTTAAGGGAAGATACAACATTTGCCTATATTGCAGATATATAGGCAACAGTGAGATACAGTTACTATCTGCTTTATAAAATAAAAAAATACATCAAAAACCAAATGAGGAAAGATTGATCTATCTCTCTTTGCAGAGCAAGTGAGAACCACACCCAAGTTATTTTTAGGTACATATGCACATCTATTTGTTTTACAGTGGGTGGTTATGTTTAGATAATATGCCGTGAAAGCATTTTAGAAGGAAAAACAGTACTTGAATACTTAAAATAACACATTAGTTGTACAAGTTCTAATTGTATAACTGGAATAGATGTGCAGCAACATGCATGGGTACCCAACAGTGTTAATTCTCATCAAATACGGATAAAATTGAAGGAAACCTTTTCAACAACTAATTTACAATGATAAGAAAAAATGATAAGAAAAAATCGCAATAGATAAATATAAAAAAAAAAACACGTAATATTCGGTACACCATATCAGTAACTGAGGAGATATTTTGTACATTTGAATTTTTATGCCTTTACTAAAAGCTATAATAACTTATTTAAGTTTGCAGCTTCCCTTTTCTATGCTAACCAATACAAATAATAGAGAAATCCGCAAACCCGATAGATGTATTGTCAATAATATCTGGAGCACCCACAAACATCTTGAATAGGGATCAAGTATTAATGATATAATGGAAGTGTGGTACTGAGACCTTTCTACAATAACTGCATACAGTCTATACGGCAAGGGATTTCAATTCCTTCCATTGTGTTACCTAGCAGGACTGTGCCTCAACATGAGGTTGGACAGATTGTCTCTTAGGACACAGTATCTTAGAGAATGCCCTCCGAAAGCTACTGTGGCACAAAGGGTACAGGAAAGGGTTGATACCAGAGTTTAGCCACAGGAGCCAAAATGTTATCTCATACCAGTGGTGTTCCACGCACGTCCCACTACAAGCTGCGCGGATGATCATCAGCAGGGTATAAGGAGCCCAGCAGATCCCAAAAATGCACACAATGATGGCTAAAGACTTTGCTATCTTTTTGTCACGAGAAAGGCGGGATCCCTGTGTGTTTCGAATTGGCACACTGGAAGGGGACTGGGCCTGAAATAGCCTGGACGTTCTCCTACAAGGTGGGCACTTGTTCCTCTGCATGACTGTCTGGCAGCTGCTTGGCTCCCCGCTGGAGGAGGGTGACAGCTCCACGTCCTCTTCTATCACAGCAGAAACAGCCGCGGGCTCACTCGAGGACACCTTGCGAGACTTGACAAAAAACACGGACATGGTACCGCCCTCTCTAATGTTTCCCCTGCCCCTGCGCACCTTGGCATCCTCCATGCGGATGGCGCGGCTCTTGTTCCTGCGGTGGATATTCAGGTAGATGCTGAGGTTAAAGAAGGCCACGGACACAAAGGGGGAAAAGAACTCAAAGGTGGAAGCACTCAGTAGAAAGTACCACGTAAAGTAGAATTCCGCAAAACACTCGTCAGCAGGGACAATACTTCTGCCTTCAATCAGCTCCCAAAAGATTATAGCCGGTCCATAGAGAAGGAAGGCTAATACCCACACAGCCACCATCTTGCTTACTGCTTGACGAGTCATGCTTTGCTGTGCTCTGTATTTCACCTGTGAGAAGAAAAAAAATGATACTAAAGATTTATCGTCTGAACATTTTTGTTTAACAAACAAATTATCCTGTAATTGATTAATACTTGATGAGTAAATAAGATAGTTTACAGTTTTTAATTAGCTGATAATCATGAAAAAGGTGTGTGTTGTTTCTGTTTTGAGTGGTACCACGTCTTGCATCTAGTAAATAAGGCTCATTACAAAGATAATCTTCTCTAAGGGGCTTCACTAAGGTCTGGAGAGAGTGAGAGATTGGTAAAATACTTATGAACGCAGCAGAATACTGTGAAGGAGGCACATCTGTGCCCTCTCTTTCAGAGGTTGTCCCCTACCCCCTCATCAACATTATACTTATCTATCTATTCTCTTGGCTTCCCAATTTTACTTGGTCTTCCCACAACTCTATTTATCCTTCTCTGTGTCATTCTCTTCCTGCTGCAGATTCCAACCATTTTAGTCTCAGGAAATCACGTATAATTCTTAGCATGTCTTTTTCTAGACTCAACTGAATGAAATAGGGACTACAAATGGAATCAGAGCGATACAATTTTACTTTGATATTCCATCTGTGGCACAGTGATTATTATATTACAGAAAAAGGGGAAATAAGTCTGCTTTTGTTGTCAGTTATGCACATTTGATCTTGGAACATCAAACAACTACAAACAGGGAACTATTCATATAACACACTTTGAGGACATACATTTTTAAGAAAGATTCATTTCTTAAAAAAGCAAGTCTTAGAAATATTATAGCATGTTTATGCAAATAAACCAATTAGGAATAATATCGTCTGGTTGTCCTTCGACAGTTTTCTAAAACATGTCAACACGACTTGTCTAATCTGCATATTATTTGGTGGACTTTTCTGATTTCCTCATTGTTATGCAACCCACTGCTCTGGAGAGCTGAAACAATAGCACGGTCACTAATAAAAAAAAAAAAACGTAAAACACTATTGAATGTGTTATTCCGGAACAGTTTGACTCATTGGATCAAACCGGGTGGTCTTGTTTATTGGAAAAACAACTGAAAAACACACAGCTTGAAAAAAGTCAACACAGCACCTTTCTTTTTGAGAGTGCACAGCAAGAGTTATATATTAGTACATAATGGGTTCATCTGCCTCTCTGAACACGCTTTGTAAGGTGTTTGCCTAGACTGAACTGGGCCTGATGTTATTGGAAATGTCTTGTGGTTAACTGTTACTAATTACTGATAACCATATAACATAATGCTGTGAAAACCTTTGCAGTGGTTTGATCAGATCTTCTAAACAGAAAACATTTTGCTGCTGAAGTTTATTTGCTTTTGTAGTCCCACGAGCCTCTTACTTTTACTACTGGGCAGTAAAATATTCTCCACCAGTTCTAGTGTCAGCAGATTTAAGTATGGGCTTTTGATTGAATGTGTGTTTGTGTGTGTGTGTGTGTGTGTGTGTGTGTGTGTGTGTGTGTGCACTGTACCGTTTGTATGTTTCTGTTTGTGTCCTGAACTCTGTACTCACTGCTCTGGTGACTGACAGGAAGCGGTCATAACTGATGAGAACAATGTTGAAGACTGAGGCAGTGCACAGAAGGTAGTCCATAACCAGCCAGAGCTTACAGAGCCCCCTGCCCAGCATCCATCGGCCTGTCAAGTTGTAGGGTATGTACACAGGGATACAGAAGGCACCTGTGAACAAAAGGCAATGGATGAGGAAAAAAAAACACCAGCAATTAACTTTACATTGCCTGTGAAAATATAGTGTATTACTATCTAAGGGGACTGCTCCTTCAGGTGAAGGTTGAAAACAGTTTTAGACCAAAATACTGACCAATAATTTATGCATGTGCAAGAAAGCCTTGATTTGCATAATATACAATGGAAGTAAAATAAGATATTCCGATGTGAGACCGTGCTGGGGATCAATTGACTCAGCTTAGCCAACATTAATATCTTTGAGGTGTGTGTGTGTGTGTGTGGGGGGGGGGGGGGGGGGGGCTACAGGTAATCTCTGCATATCACCCTTGAGCAACCAACAGTAAATGTCATGTATGATGTTTGATAGACCCCTACAAAATAATTAGGTTTTCAATACATGTTAGTTGAAAATCAGTCTCTACATTACATGAAGTAAGCATTATTGAAATGTTTGATGTCACTTAAATAATAAAGTGGTAAATGAATAATAGTAGAAGTTTACATTAGATCGTTTGAGCAATATTTGAGCGATAGATAGATAGATAGATAGATAGATAGATAGATAGATAGATAGATAGATAGATAGATAGATAGATAGATAGATAGATAGATAGATAGATAGATAGATAGATAGATAGATAGATAGATAGATAGATAGATAGATAGATAGATAGATAGATAGATAGATAGATAGATAGATAGATAGATAGATAGATAGATAGATAGATAGATAGATAGATAGATAGATAGATAGATAGACTCACCCACAAGGAAATCTGATATGGCAAGGTTCAGGAAGAAGTAATTACTTTGATTTCTTAGACTCTTGTCCACAATAAAAGCCATGATGACGAGAGCATTTCCAGCCACAACGACGACCACCAAAGTTATCATAAGCACCGTCAAAATTACCAGCATGTACCCTGGGAGAGCAGCTCCAGCTTGGTGAACTGTCGCTGTGTCGGTAGCAGTAAAGTTGGAGCTTAAGTTAGATTCCGGGATATAAGCTCCCATAGTTAATTCGAATTTAAAACATTACAGATACATGGGGATAATTGGACAAATTTGAGATAAATCGCGTTCTCATCACACTATGAGGTCCCAAAGAAAGGAGCCGAAAAAGCGCGCAACGTCGAGCAGTGACGAAAGGGTTGTTTTATTTAGATCACGGCATGCTCTCACCTACAACATGCATGAGACTAAAAGCATAGTTCTTTCCCCAACTAAGAAGGCTGTAAAAATCTATACCAAGCCAATGATGGGTCATATTCACCAAGAGCGACTGTGAGGTTCAAGTGCGCTGCGGGTGTGCCACTGTCAGTGGCAGACGGAGACAGAGACGTGGGCGCGCGCTCTGAATAGGCGCCTCAGGTGCACACTCAAACGCACCCACCATGTAGCCTCGTTTATAAAATACATATCAGGATTATTGAGAGTTACTCGGAGATTATCAATGCGTCACATTGTCTCTGTTTGTGTTTGGCCGTAGAGAGCACACACAAAAAAAAATCATACGGCAGCAATATAGACGATTTGATTGCTTGGAAGTTCCACATGCCTTATGCAACTCCAACTGTATGAGAAGCTCTATGGGAGCAGATGAATTAGACACATATCTGCTAAAGCTTCTGGCCCCTTCATAGCCGAATCCCTGACACAAGTTGTTTATTTAACACTTACTTCTGGTTTGATCCCTACAATATGGAAATCAGCACGGGTTCGCCTTTGCATAAAGGGAGGGATGTAAGTGACTTAGATAATTATAGTCCCATCTTCAAACTCCCATGTCTAGCAAAGAATATGTTAGAACATCTTGTAAATTAACAGCTTTGTACTTTCTTGTCTACCAATAACATTTTAAGTCCTTTTCAGTCTGGGTTCAGAGCTGGTCATAGTATTGACTTGTCCAAAGCTTTTGCTAGCTCACAGATTACTTCTGAATAGATTAGCCTTGCTGGGATTTGATGATGCAGCTTTTAACTGGTTTTAGGACTTTCTCTCTATCGATAGAACACAGTGTGTAGATACTAAGGGTTTGGAATCCAAGGTTGTAGTGATAGAGAATGGTGTGCCACAAGGATCAGTTTTAGGGCCTACATTGTTTACACTTTATAGTAATGATATTTGAGCCTCTGTACAAGACATTATTCTTGTGCACTGTCCATAGAACAAGCAATGTCAAACCTTTCAAGGTCATTTAATTGTGTACAGAAATCCCTGAGATCTGAAATGAATCCTTAACGAGTCAAAGACTAAATATCTACTTTTCTCAAGGGCAAGAAATGTGACTATAAAGCATAAGCATTTGCTCCCTAAATGGAGCCCAGATTGAAAGTGTTGTAGTTTACAAATACATGGGAATTTCAAAGATAAAAAGTTGTCATTTAAGAGTCATGTGCTTGAACTCACAAAGAAGGTCAAGAGCAGGCATGGAGCTCTATATGGGATAAGATCATGCTTTTCTCTTGAAAACAGAATGACACTTGCAGAATCAAACCAACTATTTTAGTCCCTTGATACAGTTGGGGATAGATTTAGAACTCATCACTGTACACTATATAATAAAGTAGGATGGTTTACAAGGTATTGTTGGGCAAGTTGCCTTTTTACTTTACATCCCTTTTAAAGCACGAATCCAGTAATCATAGGACACATTCACAGGACTTTATCACCCTCGAAAGCCCCAAAGTAAAACAAAACTTAGAAAATGTGCTTTCAGGTTTTTTTTGCCTCAGATAAATGGAACAGGTTTTGAAAATAGAGCAGTTTGTTTCAGTTGAACAATTTAAAATGTATTGGAGGATATGGGAGTTGAAGAGAGTACTTATTTAGTTTGAAACTTTCTTTTTTGCTGAAGATATTGTGCTGTATTGTAAATATTGTAAAAAGTTGTATTTTATTTTATTCATGTTTGTTTAGTTGTTGTAATTTATTCTAGCCCAGTACTGCTGAAAAAGAGACCTAGTCTCAGTCGGTTACCCCTGTATAAATAAATAAATAATAATTTGAAAGACGAAACTCAAAACAGTTTTTATTCATTCTAAAAGTGTCACTTTTGATTCATGTTACAATGGTAGCCCATATGACTAAGATAACATTTGAAAGAAGTAGACCTAGGTAGGCCTACCTAGGTCTACTTCTTTCAAATGTTATCAAGATGAAATTCGAAAATTCTAAAACTACTTATTTAAGTGTCATTAGAAGTAAGCTATGCTTCCTGTTTAAAGATTCAAGTAAGGCTTTGTTAAGGGTAGCATTGAAATTGGATTAGCATTGGATAAGCAGACGAAGATGATTGAAATCTGGAAACCTTTAAAATGCTTTATCGGAATTGATATGTGAGTAATTGTGCAGTGACATTGATTTTACACAGTCACCAAAGAAACAACTTATAACGTCTGGAAATGCACTTAACACTTCAAAAGCTTTGAAGTTAAGTTTCGCTTTGTGTTATTCCAAATTTGTGGAACCACAGGGGTGAGTTTGACCATGTATATTGAATTGTAATGACCCGTTGTACACAATTCCCTTTCAATGTAAACCAAGTTTATATAACAGTTAGCATGTCAATCAGCATTCATGTGTGTGTTGTAGTATGTTGTCTACCTATACTCTGCCAAACGTCTACCTCAACATAAGAAAAGTGTAGCCCTAATTAAAAAAATGTTAAGTACGAGGGTTAGAGCTATTCCAGTGTTAATGAAAATACGGTGTTTTTAATGTAAGAGGTAATATTTCAGATTTTAACTGTACTATGCAAAAAGCATGTTAATGTTTGGCTGTACGAGTTTTGCATATACTTGTTAAGCCATTGCGCAATAATAAATATCAGTAAAACATATTATGTATAATACATACAATTAGACAATACAAATATTGTTTCTAGGCAAGACATTACTTTAGAAGTCTGATGTGCATTTACTGTTAGTGGGGGGAACTGGGAAAGCTGTTAAAATCGTGCCAGTGCTAGCAAAACATTCTCTTCCAAATACGTTTGTTGGCATTTTTCTGACCTTGTCGACCACTTTCTCTCTTCACTAAAAGTAATAAGTGCTGGCTTGCCTCAGGGACATAACACTATCAATGGATGTAATGCCCAAAGGGTGTTCCAGAATGCAGGATCAACGGGTTGTTCACAGCCACACAAAGCGAGTTTTACACGTTTTTTGCACACAAATATCATCTCATACTGAGTTGAAAGTCCAATGTGATATTATTGATGTTTTTTCAAAGATGATTTGCTATAGTAATTGTGGTTTCCAATAAATGTTAGCTTCAGTTGGTAAGACTCATTCTATAATAGTAATACTCTTCATAGTGTCACATAACTAGAACTATGGACCATATTGTATATAATTGCATCTTCAAATCTGGCACAATGTAAAGATGAGTGATTAGAGAAGGGGAGGGGTGTAATTCAGTCCTTTGATTGCCCTTTCTTAACTATTTGCACTGCTACAGTATATGAAGTTTAGTATAAATATACTAGGTAGGTAAATGAACAAAGGGTGAAACATACCGTATAGGTGTTCTTTATATTACAATTTGGACCGCATATATGAAACACAACTTCCACATCTTTTAACCTGAAACGGACAACTGCTACAAACATATGGAATTTCTAGACACTGAAATACTGTCAAATGTGGACCCTCTCTAAGTGTTTAGTATGCAGACCACACAGTGTCTTTCAGTCACGGGTTTGAGTGACAAACAGAGTCAGAGTGGAGAGGCAAACCCCCACAGGAGCTTCAACCCAGGTGAGAGCTCATATAATAGAAGAAATGAGAGCAAACTTGAAAATATGAATTCCTTTTTTTTTTTGCAGAACTGAGCTGGACCTGTGAATTTGTGAACATGAATGAACGTGTATGAGACATTAAATTCAAAGCCCAGACAAGCACTGACAACAAAAAGGGGAACCAGAGACATCCATTTAAATTACCAGCCATTTTGAAATGTTTATTTATTAAAATATCTAACTTATTAGCTACCCATAAAGATAGCATTGTTATAAATTAAATTAACTGTTTTAAAAATCCCTTTGTTTTGGCTTCCAACTGTAATTAAAAAGTTATCTAATGTCGGTAAACATAATACATCTCTGAAGAGGTCGAAACAAGAACCTTGTTTGTTGCTGAAATGCAATTACAATAAACAAGTATGATGTTTGCATGGCAATTAACCTTAGTACATCAAGTATTCATGAATGCAACTTAGGGGACCCAAAAATGTTTTAGTATGAATCCAGCTTGATGCACACTTAATATAAAGGAGAAGAAATCAGATCATCACCTCTGTCTACAGCACGAAACCTGAAATTATGATTTGACTCCAGGCAATTTAAGCAGTGGACCTTGTCCTTCATAAAATGTTATCACCATGGGAGCATTTATAATATGCTATTGTCTTGTCTCGAATAAGCAGACTAGATAACTATCCCTTAAAAAACTCACCAACCTTTGTTTAAACACACGATCTTGCCTGCACTATCCTGTCAGTTCTGAGATAATATTTATAAATGTACACATAACTCATTCAATTTACTGAATAATATTTTATAATGTACCTATTGATTTGTGTGTGTGTGTGTGTGTGTGTGTATGTGTGTGTAAAATGGCACAAATGTATTCCTTTTAAGAAAGGCATCATCATATTCATTTTGTTTTCTTGTTTTTTAGCTTTTTGCTCTTTCCTCCTGGTTTGGATGCCTCATCCTGTAAAACAACAGAAAATAATCAGCCAAAGGAGCTAGGGACGATACAAATATGTTATGGTATCCTGTGCAAGGGCTGCCAAGCACTTTCAGTAGATTCACATCTTCAAAAAGCTAGTTTTTATAGGTCTCATGTTTGCTTCCATGCTGGAATTGTTCTGCTATATTTAAATGCTAATAATTACAATGTACTTATTGGTAATCAGCCAACCATTGTACAATGTTACAATTACACAGCACATCCACCTAACAAACAAAAACAGTACAAATAAGGCACTCTAATAGTACATTTCCAGATAATTGCACTTGCTTTAGCGCTTTAGATATGTACTTGTGGTCTATCATTATCGTCAATATGCAGGTCTAGGCAGCAAGCCCTATTCATGTATTGAGTGAAGCAGTTTCTAAAACAGCTACTGTACTGTATTTTTCCCTCCTGGATATTAACAGGTAACGTCACCAAAAAGAGATGGCTCTTCTTCACATTTTGTAGCTGCAGGCAAGATGCAATTTACAGGGAACCAATCTCTAGGCTCAAGCATGTATTAACCAATGACTCTCGTTTCTCTGTGGAGATACCGAATTGTTCATGGCTGTTTGATCTACAATGAAGCTGTTAAATTTGACTTAGTAATTTGATATAATTGCCCACTTGTCTAGGATTAGGATCTGTTGTATACTGCTGAGTGACAGAGAATGCAAAGATAAAATGTTGATGTTACTCCACGAGCTTGTGCAGCTTGTGACTGTCAGTAAAGTGTTTTTCAGCCATTCCTTCTTGTTATAGTTACATTGAATCTATTGAGAAAAACAATGTGGCAATTCTGCAACCTGACACATTTCCATGAAGGATGTTTCTGACTCAAGCATGATGAAGATTTAATTTCAGTCTATTCAACTTATTCTCGCACACTGAAGAAGAAAAAGAGCGAAGGGTGCACAACAAATATGATTATTTGGACTGGGTATAAATACTGTAGAGTCAAACAAAATAAGGGTGTTTGAATTACTGCAATTTTAATTATTTTTCAATCTGGTGCTTTTTTATAATTTGTGATTTTTGGTCTTCTTAATGTTAGGATATACTCCAACAAGTCTTATCTGTCAAGATGTTGGAACTTCTATTAATTGCTCCTATTAGAGCAATTAAATAACATTTGTCTTACTCATCTATTTCAAGAGAAGACAAGACACCCAAATTAATTTCTATAATTCCCATCAACCCAGGCTACAATATCTCAGTGTGGAGGAGATATGCATCTAATTTCCACTAATTATCAAAGGAGCTGCATTTGCGCTGGGAAAATCAATCTACAAGAGCATGGAGTTTTCAAAATGCTTTCCAAATGTCTAACACTGATGGAGTATCAGTCGGGAATACTGAAGACCTAGTAAACAGTTCATGCATTGCAACTCTCCACGCTGTGACCCCTATCAAGATAGAGAGCCATATTAAAAAAGGGAATGTGGGAAAGCTGAAGAAAAATGGAAATCATGTCAATGTCAGGCTTCCCACATTTCATAGAAGAAGCTGCTGATTTAATTTAATGCAGAAATAAGACATACTATTTCTCTGATATGATCTCAGACATCGTAACTTCTAAAATTATGTTTAAACCACTGATCTGATTGTAAATTCCCCATCAATGTGCTGTATTGAGGATCTTCCTGAAAATATTTTAAAGTTCCTGGAGATCATTACAGAGAAAAGGTTTAATTTGTGATTGATATGAACGATCATTTATGATTACAGCTCAGAAAATTTACTAACATTGGTAAGCCACTGTGAGGTCATTGAAACCAATCCCAACTAAAACACAAAAGGAAGTTGTTCACCATATTAATGACTCTACTACTTTCCCCTTGGATATAATTCTAACATGACTATTAAAGTAGGTCATGGAGTCCACTTCTCCTGGAATGCTCTCAATCATCAACAGATATCTTGCTAGCATCTCATGATTTGTGGTTAGAGCTCAGGGGATTGCCTATCATTCGAGGGCCACTGTGAGTTAATTTGACCCAATTCCAGCTAAGGCTGGAAAGGAATTTGTTCACTGAGTAGACACTTCCCCTTTTCCCATCTTTTGATAGAATTCCTACACTACTATTAAAGGAGGTCATGGCATCCGTTTCTCCAGCATTCTCTAAATCATCAATAGATTTTTGGAAAGGATGTATTTTTCAGAAATAAGAAGTTAAGAAACTTCTGAGACATCTAATTCCAGACATATGTATACGTATATACCAACTATAGACTCATTTGTCTTAAACTCCTAAGCTGTATCGAAGTGCCAGAGTCCTTTGCAAAACCATCTTATTTTAGATCTGAAACAGCTTGCCTGGTCAGTCAACCATTTCATGGCACTACTACTGCTTTGGACACTATTGATCATATTGTCCTAATTGATTGTTTCAGGGGAAGTTTTGGACTAACAAGCACTTCACTGAGATCGATTGTATGCTTTAATAGTTTCCTTTAATGAAGGTAAACTATGCAGTGACTCAAGGTTCAACCTATATGTGCCTAGGTCCTATGTGTTTCCCTATACAGTATATGATCCTTCCAATGAAAACATGGATTTGCACTTTATCCCAGCAAAGCAAAGACAAACACATGTGTTTGCACAATATTATTGGTCTAGAAATCAGAAGGCAATACAAAAAAGCACTGCAGTGGAAACTGAGAGATTCCTATAAATCAAATTGAGTGCATACATGGATACATGAAGCAACGCAAAATAAGTGTTTCAATACTACTGTTGTCATTATTCATTAAACTTGGCTAAAGTTTTTAATGTTTAGGCAAACTAATAAATTATCTGACTTCATAAGCTCAAAAGCTAATAAATGTACTCAACAAAATATTTACTGAATTATTTGGTTTGGGTTTGTTTTGAGTTGGCATTTTCATTCAATATGAGCGCTGAAAGTAAAAAATGAACTGAACTGAAATGAACTAAATGAAAAAACAGGTGACAAAAATACCAAATTGAATTAAAGACGTTTTGATAAAAAATTCAAAAATGTATTCATTACCTAACAATTGTTTGGAAATACTAGCCAATGATTTAAAAGATAACAATTATTAAAAACTGTACTTTTTTCAGAAAAATGTATGCATCGTTTATCACTCATCACCATGGTTGGCATCAAGTGCATCTAGTTAAATGTCAATCAGAAAGCACAACCTTCTGAAGCACATATCATTTTTCAGCTATTGACTTTGAGCAGTTTGTCTTGCCTGGTCCTAATGTTTGCTGAGAAGAAGTTGAGGATAACTAAATATATGCTTCAGTGGACGTGGGCGTTGATTGTCATTTAGTTGAAGGCACTCGAAACACTATAAATGACAACTTTGATAAAAGATATTTATAATTAATAATTTTCTAACTCTGTTTTCTAATTGTAATGATTAGCATTTTCATCATCTTTGCTTCTACAGTTCAATTGTTGTTACTTCCACCACTCATATTTCCAAAGGGGACAGAAAGTACAATTATGGTGGCTCTTTACAAATAAGTCTGTAATCAGCAATAATACATCCAGTGTAGGAGAATTTTAGGCAACCTTTGCACAATAAGTCAATTGGTTTTCTTCATAATTACATGAAAAATTTTAACATTTCATAGCCCAGGGCCTGACTTTACTACTTTTTTCATACATTATCGTAAGAAATTAATGCATTTGAGGAATATATAACAGATTATTTTAATGGTGCACGGTTAAATTGTCTGGCGGTATTTACTATCAGGACGCTGAGGGCCATACAAACAATCACAGGTGGGCAATAAAACATGTAAAAGACTAGGAGCTCGTTGACCTTGAGGTAAACGCCCACACCCTGCAGCACGCCTAAGGTGGATTCCTCACCATGCCAGTGGTGTATCCTTCCTGGACTAGGATGTTCCTGGCACAGTTGTTGATGTGCTTGAAACGGTCTGGACCAAGCAGAATGCCCCCATACCAGCGAGACACAACCACCACCACATTCTGCACGTCAAGAATCTAAGGTGCCAAACAGAATTGTTTTTAACAAAACAGGTTCAGGGATGATATGTGTGCATGTGTATGTTTGTGAGAAAGAGGGAGAGAGAGTGCTTACAGTATGTTAATGTCTTTGTCTGCATTTGTCATACACTCATATTGGCAATTTCTCACCACAAGCAACGCTATGTGTTGTTGGGTTTGAGATCATTTTTGCATGTGAAAACATTTTCAGCTTGTGAGATGAATTGTGTTTAATATGCATGAATATAAAAAAATGTATGCAAAAAATAAGCAATCAGTCAATTTGTGAACTCAGGTATGCCGACACAAGAAAACCCTATTATAAACGGATGCTTCATTAGTAATACTTACAAAAACACCATCAGGCCACAGGTGTGAGAACGCAATGTAAAGAAGTGAGAAATATCCTGGCTTAGTAGCCATGTCTAGGCACACCGGATGCCTTGCATAGAATAAGCTTTTATCTTAGAAAATATCTGCCTCAAACTATGCACTGTCAATCAAAAGCCTTCTACACAACAGGGGAGAATTTATCTGTGAGAGCAACACAAAAGTGCAATCTGGTGGGTAGGGGGGACTCAAAGCCATCTGGCTGTTTACTCTATTAATCAGGGCCTTCTTTTATTCATCGCCTCACACTTCATATTCATTCAACAGAAATGAATAAAGCTTAAAACTAAATGAGGAAACGATGAGAGGGGGACTGAGGGGAAAGAGATTAGAGAAGAATAGATTTAAGAGCGGGTCTTTAATGTAAATTACATAGTCTATCGAGAAGGGCATGGGTAGAAGAATAATCAGAGTGGAGGTTCAGGGGTGAGCAGCACGAGTTGTGGTAATCACTAGCTTGTCTCCGTCCGCCTATGCGAAGCACACCTTAGGACAGGCACATCAAAAAGGATGGCTAAACCATCATGTGACACACATTACATACAGTATTTAGTATGTAAAAGTGTTCATGTTAGACATTTGCCTGTATTAATCTCACAGTGCACAGACATTAGACTTAGATAGCTAAGGGCAGCACAAAATGGCAAACTGTCCCCAGGCTAAAAAACAGAGCAGAGTTGTACTAGGATCTATTGGCGCGGTCATGTACGTTTCAAACCATGGGCAAGTGCTTTGGGCAGACCATGATCAAAGCCAAGTTGATTTATCTGGGTGACATGGCTTGGGACCCACACAACAAAAATCCACTGAACCATTTCATAACCGTGCCGCCCTCAGTCACTGGTTGACATTTGTTTTTCTGGAATGGCCCAAACTGGTGTGATGGCACAGATGAATATGAATTTGAATATAGAAAGGAGGGAATTAGAAAGATCGGGAAGGGCCTTGATTGCTGCGGCTCTGGTCAGAATCTCCTGGTATGAATACAGGTTTGAGAAAAACAAAATGGACTCTAGGATTGCAATGAGCAGCCAGCCAGTGATCAAAAATAAAGGGTGTGCATGTGTTAATGAATGACCACTTCTGTGTCCAGAGTATAGTTTCCCATGCAGCAAAACAAATATATTTTGGATACTCTCACACTGTCATGCATGCTTCTGTACAATCAATATTGTTGTGCCGTCTCTCAGATGCCAGCTTTTTTGAGTGCCTACAGAAAAAAAGGCAACCATGACAACAATGATATAGGGTAGTGAATCTCACGCAACTCAAGTTGTGAACAGTGGGTGGAGACGATTATGAGTTCTAGCTTTGTCCTTCATTGAGCACTGCTTCAGCAAGAGAAGCGTGAAGATAAAATCGATAACAGTTCTTAAACTGCTCGTTGTGAGATATGAATAACATTTGACCCAAACTAACAGCGCTGTGGATTCAAAGCTCTAGTTAAGAACAGTGGGGATTAAGAAAGTGCCAGAACACATAATTAAAACGGGGGGAATGTTGTTATTTGATCCCATTGAAGAGGAAAATAATATTCTGGTGGGAGTCTTCCTCAAGAACCAGCAGGCATCTACCCTCATACCAATCACAGTCAGAAGGCCCCACAGAGGTGCCTTTAAATAATGCAGGCCCAGTAAATGGGTGTGGTAGGTTATGAAAGGTAGGTTGCATTTCTATGCAAAATTGTGATGATTATCTTCCAAAAATATTTACCATATCACAATATGTTCCAGTTCAAACGTTTATGATTTATTTATAAGCAGCAAGCAAGTGGTTGTTGAAATTCAAATAGTACTATTATGTTTATTTATCACCTCTACATCCTGGCTCTTAGTAGAAGATGGTAAAACCGAGTGGAATGTTAATGCATTGTAACCTGGAGTAAATGAAGCAATCTTCCCCCTGCGGCTGTCTCTCCATCATCCTCGCAGTCCTGCAGGAAGCTTTGCTTATCCTCACAGTATATCCTACAACAGAGAGAATAATAAAAGGGTATGGTTTATAAAACATTTGAAGTTGTTTGCACTCTGTCAGAAAATGCCAGTGAGCACCATCAAACTCCTCAGAGGAAAGTTTTCCTAAGCACTCTAAATGTCAGCATCTTCTCCCTCTGGTAATTGCCATTGGCCACCCAGATAATGTATCAATGGCTCTTGTAAAGACTTCATTAAACCTGTCTGACCAGACAGGGCAGCACACAGAGAGACACTTGCCAGCACGCACGCCCGCACACACACACACATTCTCACAAACACAACAAATTGCCTATTTTCTAAGAGCTGTTATTTTGTCCCTAGCCTGTCTTGACATCTATGGGCAGTAATAGGCATTTAAAAAAACAAGACAGGCCTTTGTCCTTCTGTAATGTACCCTACACATCACTGTTAATGCGTCACTACTGTACAGGACTAGCCTCATAATAAAGAACTTGCGATATATGTTAATTACAAATTAAGCAGTATTTTTAATGGAGATATGATAATAATAATAAGAACCCTTATTTGTATATGACACTTTTCATAACAATGTTATAAATTAATCTGAATGGGGCAACAATGTATCGGCAAACCTGTATGCATAAATATTATGGGTGGCACTTGCAATCTTCTTGTTTTCGTACAGCTTGTCCAGAACCATTCTAACCTAGAGAGACAAAATGGATCCCAAAATAAATAAAGCATATGTGGGGATTACGCTTTTCAACTGTCTTATCACTGAAACAATTCATTTACGACATTTAACCAGAATATACATCATAAAAAAATAGTTTTAGGCATGTAAGTGATGAGATCCCTTTTCGTACCCTTTGCGTAAAACAGCTGTGTGAAATTTAAGAGGAATAATCAATTCAGAAACAATTTCAGCATGATTACTGTTCTATCAGATAGTTTTCCACAGAGGGTCAAGCCAACTGGCAGCTGCAGTTGACTCATAGTTACCACAGACCTGTCTCATCACAAAATGTTCTGTTATGAAATGAAATGAAATGAATGGACAAATTGTGCAGCACTCTACTCTGGTGGTCAGCTTCAAGGAAATGACAGTTTAAGGTACTAGTGACAACCATCCTTTTTTTTCATAATGCACAGTGTATGGTGTTAATTTTACCCATTAGGCCTTCAAACCACGTTGAGCACTCCAAAAACCAATATTTAGAAAGGATTTGGGTTGAAAACAGATATGTCATTGGGGTTTTCAATTTGAGCCCACGACACCTCCAGAAGGCTTAATTGTGAGCATTGACGTCTCAAAGCCACCCCCCTCTATATCCGCTCTAGGCACGGCCAGCTAAAAAATATACCAACAAAAACGATTTATAAAACTGCGTGATACCCCTGCTCTATCCCTGACCCTGCAAGCACTTGGGTCTAGAATGCTTAACCTTGCAGGTTAAACAGACATTGCCAAAACATACTAAACATAATCGATACACATGTAGGTTTTCCAAAACAGTGGTCAGTCACTACTTTGCCGAATGGAACATTCGACACTAATGTCAATGATGTTGTGTCAAGGAAGGTAGTACCACTACTGTTGGAGTTGTATAATGTATGCATGTTCAGTTTGGATCTGGGGAGGATGACACTGTTGGTAATTAAGTTTGCCCAAAAGCATATTATGACAGGTAGAAACTGTATAGAGTAACTCTATGCTATCTAGATACAAATATTTAACAGCTTGAATAGCAGCTGGAGAGCATTGAGTTTTGGTATTGCACACTGCGAATTACCATCGCATACGGTATCAGACACATAGTTTTCTGCGCAAACAAATGGTAAAAGCATTAAATTGCAATATCCCATGATACTCTAAAACTTGATCTTGCGCAACTTTAACAACATATTTCATGTTCATCATGCACATTTTAACAGGCACAATGGGATCACTTTTTGATGCGATCAAGCTTGCTGAAAGCCCATTGTTTACAGTAGGTTGTGATGCAAATGTGCTGATATATTCATGCATAGAAAAGTAAAAAGGAAGTGGAGGCAGGTGCAAGAATTGACTCCCATTAGAGAGAAAACTGTCCTACCTGTCTAGGCGTTACAACAGGTGCCAAGAGTGGCTGAAAAGTGCTGCGTCTATCTGTGATTGGCTCACCAACTTTAATTGGAGGTAGTTCCATATCTGTAAGAGAGACAATCAGAAAACAGCAGCACATTATTCCAACAAATAAGGTCATAATTAATAGTTAAAAAAAAATAAGCTTTTAACATTCAAAAAACATTTAAAAAATGTATGTCAAGACCACTGAAAAATTTTGCGAATTTGTACCCACCATAGCATAATGGGAATACAAATGGCAATATGAGATTTAAAACCATGGAATGCTTAGGTAATTGCAACATTATCAGAAATTGTATATAAAGCAGGTATTTTTTAGCCAGAGTGACTATATATCCTTCTTTCCACAGACTGCTGACAGACTGCAGTTTGCAATACAGTAAGCACATGCTTGTGTCAAATCAGCTTGTAAGGGAAGGAGCACAAAAGCAAACAGTTGTATAGTTATTATTCTTACACAGTAGACTTATTTGCTACAACAGAGATTCTGTGGACTTTGTCAATGCTGTATGAATTACATCCAGAAAATACACATTGAGTTAGGGTTATGTCAATGGGATGTTAAGTTACATTATGCAACAAACCTCCTTCTCACCATCATTGCCGGTAGGCAAAATATATGTCTGCCCAGATCTCGTAATGATCCCTGCACATCACATTATATAAAACCTGTAAGGGCCATGGTTATCATTTTCCATTTTCAGTCTAAGCCAGAGACTTACCGCTGCTCGTTCTGTGCAAGTCTCTGGCGCTGACACATGGGTCATGACAAATCACATACAAGCCAAGGTAGTGAGTGAACTAGCTTGTGGTTGGCTTAGTGGTCAAATTTAGTGTGGAAGAACTTTAACTTCTTCACGCAAGGACTTAGAAATTTCAACCTTAAATAAACAGATTTGAGCACTACATACCATCTCTATTTGAAGTGATTAAGGGGTCTAATGAAACATCCATATCAATCAATATATTGATCATTGATTGCTACAAAATCATAACCTATAATCCGGTTCCATGGTACTGTATATTTATAGGTCAGCATTGTCAAACAGAAAGTTGTGTTTTTCTAGTCAGTACATATTTGAGTACTTGAACCTACCACTTGCATGATCCACAAAAAGATCTGCGTGTTCAGAATCAAGTTTCAAAGTCCTAACGTCTGGTATATCTTCATCATCATCATCTTCCTCTTCATTCTCTACCGTCAAGTTTTTCATGTCTTGCAGTTCCACTGTATGGTTCAAGCAGTAAGTGGTATACGTTATTGCGTCAACACATTGTGAGAGACATCACTTCAAGTTGCCTTAACGGCGTGCTCACTGACTCATTTGCTGGCTGGTTAAGGCCTTATTCAAATAGACCCCCAGAGTCCAAATGACATGAGCACATTATCATTATGTGACCTTAAGACTATCCTAATTATTATGGTTAAAATGTTACACTGAGGCCGACTATTTGTAGACAGCAATTAGGAACAATTATTACTGTATAACATGGGTCTGAATGTCAAATAAAGACAGACACCCGTAGAACACTTTACAAGAAGAAATGAACACCTGTTTTGTATTAATAGATTGCTTATGCTCCACATCTGTATCTTGGTCTGAAAAAGCAGATGGCATGTAATGATAATAGTTCAATATATGTACATGGCATGGGAACATTTTAACAATGTACAGTGGGGCCAAAAAGTATTTGGTCAGCCACTGATTGTGCAAGTTCTCCTACTTAGAAAGATGAGAGAGGTCTGTCATTTTCATCATAGGTAGACTTCAACTATGAGAGACAGAAATGAGAAAAAAAATCCAGGAAATCACATTGTAGGATTTTTAAAGAATTTATTTGTAAATGATGGTGGAAAATATGTACTTGGTCAATAACAAAAGTTCAACTCAATACTTTGTAACATAACCTTTGTTGGCAATGACAGAGGTCAAACGTTTCCTGTAAGTCTTCACCAGGTTTGCACACACTGTAGCTGGTATTTTGGCCCATTCCTCCATGCAGATCACCTCTAGAGCAGTGATGTTTTGGGGCTGTCGCTGGGCAACACGGACTTTCATCTCCCTCCACAAATTTTCTATGGGGTTGAGGTCTGGAGACTGGCTAGGCCACTCCAGGACCTTGAAATGCTTTTTACGGAGCCACTCCTTCGTTGCCCCAGCGGTGTGTTTGGGATCATTGTCATGCTGGAAGACCCAGCCACGTTCCATCTTCAATGCTCTCACTGATGGAAGGAGGTTTTGGCTTCAAATCTCACGATACATGGCCCCGTTCATTCTTCCCTTAACACGGATAAGTCGTCCTGTCCCCTTTGCAGTAAAACAGCCCCAAAGCATGATGTTTCCACCCCCATGCTTCACAGTAGGTATGGTGTTCTTGGGATGCAACTCAGCATTCTTCTTCCTCCAAAAATGACGAGTTGAGTTTTTACCAAAAAGTTCTATTTTGGTTTCATCTGACCTCATGATATTCTCCCAATCCTCTTCTGGATCATCCATATGCTCTCTGGCAAACTTCAGACGGGCCTGGACATGTACTGGCTTAAGCAGGGGGACACGCCTGGCACTGCAGGATTTGAGTCCCTCTCGGCATAGTGTGTTACTGATGGTAGCCTTTGTTACTTTG
Organism: Aplochiton taeniatus; assembly: GCA_017639675.1. Taxonomy (NCBI): domain Eukaryota; kingdom Metazoa; phylum Chordata; class Actinopteri; order Galaxiiformes; family Galaxiidae; genus Aplochiton; species Aplochiton taeniatus. The sequence continues at coordinate 12,295,111 of CM030180.1, read as the reverse complement.
GTCCCAGCTCTCTGCAGGTCATTCATCAGGTCCCTCCGTGTAGTTCTGGGATTTTTGCTCACCGTTCTCATGATCATTTTGACCCCACGGGATGAGATCTTGCGTGGGGCCCCAGATCGAGGGAGATTATCAATGGTCTTGTATGTCTTCCATGTTCTTACAATTGCTCCCACAGTTGATCTATTCACACCAACCTGCTTGCCTATTGCAGATTCACTCTTCCCAGCCTGGTGCAGGTCTACAATTTTCTTCCTGGTGTCCTTCGACAGCTCTTTGGTCTTGGCCATGGTTGAGTTTGGAGTCTGACTGTTTGAGGCTGTGGACAGGTGTCTTTTATACAGATGACGAGGTCAAACAGGTTCCATTAATACAGGTAACGAGTGGAGGACAGAAGAGCTTCTTAAAGAAGAAGTTACAGGTCTGTGAGAGCCAGAAATCTTGCTTGTTTGTGGGTGACCAAATATTTATTTTCCACCATAATTTACAAATAAATTCTTAAAAAATCCTACAATCCTGGATTTTTTTTCTCATTTTTGTCTCTCATAGTTGAAGTGTACCTATGATGAAAATGACAGACCTCTCTCATCTTTCTAGGTAGGAGAACTTGCACAATCAGTGGCTGACTAAATACTTTTTGGCCCCACTGTATGTGTCTATTTATTCATCTGCCTGTTGGCTGTCTTGCTATAAATATTTCAAGTTATTGAAAAGGTTGTTTCAGGTGAGATGGTTTACTTGTGTATCAGAAGAATAGCCTTTATCATATTATATTATATATCCTTGCTTTTGATATCCTGTCTGTCATATGCACTCTCTTTTAATATCCTAGTAACAAATACAGTATGTGCATTTTCACACTAAATTATTTCTCTTTCAATCTCTGTCCATATTTTGAATATAAGACTATATTGTCTTATAAGACAGTAATAATCTTATAATAGGACTAAACTGTCATTCCCAGAGTTGTCCTAACATACTGACACCAATCACATGAAGCTTGATTATTAAGCTTTACTAAAGGCTTTACATCAACAAATAGAGTTTTGATGATATCAGTTTTTTCGGTAGTGCTGAGAAGGTACTGCAAACCTTGAAAAACAGATAACCAGCGAAAACACGCCAGAAATCCTATTCAGGGGGCACTTCAAGAAAACATTTAATTTGTCATCTCATGTTTGACAAAGGTCTGTCACAGCACCAGAAGTCATTACATAGATATTGATCTTTATTCAGTTCAGTCACAGTGTGTAAGTGACCAGCACAGGAGAGAGCTTTTATACCATCCAAAGAGCTCTTTTGTGTGCATCTTATCTCAGTCATGTTTAAAACTAAATCAAAGACCTGTATTAAAACCACCAAGAAAACAGGTGGAAAGGTTCAAAGACAGAACCTCAGTGGGAAATGCTTTTTAGACAAGGTTTAGGCAAACTAATAGCTTTAATTGGCTGACATGTTGCCCTTTAGTGATGAATGCTGAATACTTTGGGGATGTTTTTTCAAAATGACTTGCCTTGCATGTTAAGAGATCAAGAACAGGTTTTTATGGACAGGATTTATGGTTCACCTCACCTGTATCTCTGCTCTGGGATGTCTCCAAGAGAAATTCCCTGATTTTTTCAACCAGCAGGTACAGGACGCTCTCCCCAGCATTCTCCCTGTTTCAAAACAAAGCGACGAGGGGCTTTAAAGAGTTTTCAACCTCTGAGACAACATAGTGTAGGAGGGAAAGTAGCCCATAGGGATCATAATCATAATCGATAAATCTTTACATTATCATAGAAATGCACTCACATACAAAGCTCATCAAGGCTGTTTGTCAGTTTGATCCTCTCAGGACCTCTAAGCCAGGCTGCACTACAAGGGATTGAACCAAAATGTTGTCCTTTTAACACATTTATTGTTTGATCTTAGGTTTGAACTGTGATCTTTAACAACTAACAGACTTACTTGATCTGAAACATGGGAGCTGACATGCTTGGATAATTATGTGGGAGAATAATCTAACAGAAAAACAGAAACAGGCTTTTTACATTTTCAAACATAAATCATAAATTACATACGCATAAGCGTGAACTGTTAGTAAGAATGTAATAATTTGCCTACCTGCAAACATGCTTTCAGTTTCAAGTGCTCTATTTCATTAGATATTTTAATACAGAATATTCTTGATGCCTCATCAATGACACACCACTCATCCCCATAAATGGAAGAGAGTGCCTCAACCTCGTCCATCTAAATGAAGTGAAATAGTCAGCAGTAGTAAGAGGAGTAGTAAGAACAACTACAAGAATGACAACAACAAATCATTACTAGATAGAAAGGGTAATCATCACAGACAACTGTTCTACTATATTATTGCTCAATTATATTGCTAGGCTGGAGAGAGGGGAAACTTTTTCTGCTAAAAATATTCAGCCAGACGCTTTCATGAAGAGTTTACAGTGTGAGTGGATCACTGGTGCACTCTCAAAAGGCAGTTCCACAGTCTACTTACTTGACTTTGAAGATCCCCAGCATTCTCGGAATTATATGCCATTCATTATATAGAAAAGTACCTCTAAACAGAAACTAAAGTTTGACAGATCAGTATTCAGTTTAAGAATGACCACCAGTTTTCGTGCATACAGTTGTACTTCCAGGGCAACGACTGGGAGTGAACGTTTAGGTTTCCGGAGTCTGATATTCTACCAATTATTGGGTTTTAGCATTGGTAACGGTGCAAAGTTAGATCATGTGCGTTTCACTCAATAAGAACTTCATGTTTTTTGGATGAGATGCAACTCAATCATGATGTTTATATTTTAAGATGAGTTGTAAAAACAAAAACAAAAAATATCAAGATTGTTCTTCAACATGCGGACTTTTATTGTGAAATTAAGCGGTTTATTTCCGAATTCCAGTTATCAGCTGATGATATCTTCATTGTCCAATTTGTAAACAGTGTCACTTGTGCATAGAGCCCCTTTGAGGAGTTTATACCGGGGCCGGTATGTAGACTCTCGACCGTAAATAGAACGTTAGTTTCAATATTAACTCTCACATTATTGCATTTAAATGTAGTTTTGCTGTTTGTCTGTCGAGAAGCGTACAACAACCAAGATCAGTTCAACCACGGTATGGTATATGTGCTTCGGAAATCACATGCTGACTTCAAGATCAAGTCAGCAGAGCACTACTATGCGAAAAAAAGGTTCTGCCTGCTACGGCTGAGACTATACTCACAAACAACAAACGTTTAACGTGTCCTGTAATTCAAACAGTAAGTGGATATAGCTGCCCATTATACATATGTATGGTACTAAGCTATCAGGCTCTGTAGGCTACTGCTACCCATGAGATCTCTGAACTGTCTGCATTTTCCCCTAAAGTGATTGTACGTGACATACTATTAAGAAATGTAGAATAAAAAATAGAATCAACCCTTAGTATAGGCCTACTCATTAAAGAGTTCCGAAAATATTGCGTAGAAAGCTTATGATTGGGCTTGTGCTTGGGCTAGATCTACCCAGGGTTCCCGCGGATCCTTAAAAAGTCTTAAAAAGCATTTAATTGATTAATCTAAAAATAAGGCCTTAATTAGTATTCAAATGTCTTAAATCAATCTTTCAAGTCTTAAAAATGCTCGGAAAAACATCGGAAGTCGTTTATTCCTAACGTTAGCTTTGACATATTACAGTTTTTCTCGGTAGCTTAACCCACTGTTCTGAAACAGAATTCCTTTTATCAAAACAATAACACAGCCATCAAAATAAACACTACCCAAAACACTAAATATATTTTGCAAAATGCACTAACATTTCAAAACTGAAAATACTTCCCACAAAAAAGAATAAGTCCATCATAACAGAACAACTTGTCATCTAATGAGAAGAATGTGTTTTCATAACAGACGAGTCCGCTGACAAGTTAGGAATTACAAACTTCCATGGGATCATTATACATGTTGACGTTTTTATTGTCAGTTACAAAAAGTGGCAAAAAAATCAGGACCAAATTACAGCATATCAAGAAGAAAAGGCTACTGTAAAGCAAACAACCGTTTCCAAATCTCATACAAAACATACCTCAATGTGCACAAAGTACAATAACAGCAATTACTGACTGTAAAAATGGCCGCATCCCAGTATTGCTAATTCTTCCAATATGAAAAGTAAAATACAAGTAAATCATATCAACACGATTTATCTCTACTTGACCAATTCATTTTCATAATTTTACCTACATGATGTAAATGTTATCACTGTTGATAAAAAGTGTTAGCACTTAAGCATTTTAGCATGAAAGTGTCAATAAAGGTAACTGTGATTTAATGAGTAGTAATTGGTGTCTGCAAAACAAAATAATTTTCTTGCAGCAGATATGAGTTACACAATAAGACTTTGAGGTTTGTGTAGAAAATTGTGACTTCAGTTAGAGAATTGTGTGAACTGTTATGAAAAATAATGTTTAGCATTTGCATTTCGCTACGCCAACGGAGCTCATTGCTTTAGTTAAGAGAATACTCGTCTTCTGGGCACAGGGGAGGGGGGTAGGCCTACTGTGTAACAAATAAGCTACATTTTTGTGATCAGGGTTGCTATGCTTTTAGCGCCGCACGCTATCAAACACTGATGTGTAACAGGTCTAACTAGCGTGAAACACACGTCTCATTCATGACGCATACTATTAGGTAGGCTACTAAAATTACACCACGTCGGCTGCTTAAAGTCAAACGGATATGTTAGTTCCGTTCGGTTTCAAATAAGGTATACAACTATTGCTGCACGACCGATTGAAAGCAAGCAAGGGAGGGAGAGTCGCGCATCAACACTTAAAGGAATAGTTCAATTTTTTTAATAGTCCACGTCTAGCGAAAATATACCTACTCGTCCAGATACATCCATTGTATTTCCAACGTTTTGGAGTAAATACATTTTCCCATTTAGCTGCAATTTTGAATAGAAATCTATGATTGATAGCTTAGCAGGAGTGTCAGTTTCAGTGCACATGAATATGCCTAGACTGGTTATTAGCACAGTCTAATTTTCCATTTCATAAATAAAGAAAATACTTACTTAAAACACTTCTTGCTATTTTTAAGTTTGTTTACAGAATAAACAAAAAAAAAATCGAGATTATAATCGAAATCGTCCAACGTTATCGCATACTTATTTCATATCGTGCAGCCTTAGTAGAAAGTGTAATGGTAGAGGATGGTTAGGCTCAGGGCAGTCAGGATACTTTAAGTTAATGGTTGAAGAGGAAGCTACTGAAGAAAGTGGTTTGTGCACCCAGAGGACAGGAGAAAACAGCGTAGACAAGAAGCAGGACAGCATAAAAAGCCAAACTGCACTTTAGCAATGGTATTGAACAAATGAATGATCAGAAAAATTGTAATAGAAAATACAGCATTTTAACATCCTGGGGAGGTAGTTATTGTAAAATTTGGTCTTAAATTTAATTCTGAGTGGCATTAAAAAAGTCTTGAATAGTCTTAAATCTAACTTGCCTTAAGTTGTAGGAACCCTGTCTAATGCTTGGTACTCGCAAACATTTAGACATCTTAGAAACGTAAGCCCTACTTATAACACGTCGAAGATGGCTTAATCTCATAAAATTTGAACAAATGATCTGAATGTGGAAACAATTCAGCAATTCTGGAACGATAGGCCTAATGCTAGACTCCAGTCTTGAAACTGATAAAAAAGGAGATTTGTGATGTTCTAAACCATCATTTTATAAAATCTTTTTGAAGAATGCAATAGAAATGTCGGGGCAGGGGGCACAAATGGCACCCGGAGAAGCTAGCAACCCTAGTGTAGAAAAAGATGTTCCAATTCAATCCCATGGAAATAGTGTTTCCTTCTCAGTTAGACAATCTGATTGCTTGAAAGTTCTAAAGCCTTATGCAACTCCAAGTGTATGAGACGCTCTATGGGTGCCGACCAATCAGACCCGATCTGTTAAAGCTTTCTGCCCCCTTTATAGCCGAGCCCCTGACAAATATTTTTAATTCAACTCTCTTCTGGTCTGATCCCTAAAATATGGAAATCAGAAATCTCTATATTCCTTTGCATAAAGGGTGCTGGGTGAGGAGAAGGAGGAGGAGGAGGAGGAGGAGGAGGAGGGGGGGGGGGGGGCTGCAAGGGACTTAAATAATTATAGACATATCTCCAAACTCCCATGTCTAGCAAAGAGGTTTGAATATCTTGTTAATAAACAGCTTTGTGCTTTCTTAGCCATTAATAATATTTTAAGCCCCTTTCAGTCTGGGTTCAGAGCTACTCTTGTAGTAAACAGTTTAGTTATGGCTCTTGATGATAGGAAACATTGGCCAGCTTTGTTTATTGATTTGTCAAAGGTTGTCACCATCCATAGAACAGGTCATGTCAAACCTTACAAGGGCTTTTAGCTTATTTGTGTAGGAAAATAGATCTGTAATTAATCCGTAATGAGTCAAAGACTAAATAAATGGTTTTCTCCAGGGCTAAAAAGATAGATTATAAGACATAGGCATATCATATTTGCACCCTAAATGAAGCCCAAATTGAGCGTGTTGCTGTTAACAAATACTTGGGTATTCTACTAGATGAAAAGTTGTAATTTTAGACTCGTGCTTGAACTCACAAAGAAGCTGAGGATCAGACTTGGAGCTCTGTATAGAATAAGATCATGCTTTTCTCTTGAAAACAGAAGGACAATTGTAAAATCAACCCTCATGTCAGTCATGGCTTATGGTGATATTGTGTATGCATGCAGCCTCAACTATTTTAAAGTCCCTTGATGCAGTTTCCCACAGTGATTTGTTGCTGGGGATAGTTTTAGAACTTAACATTGTACACTATATCAGAAAGTAGGATGGTATTCTCTCATTGTCTCTTTTTTGTTTACAAGGCATTGCAGGGCAAGTTGACCTTTTACTTTACTTCCCTTTTAAAGCAAAAATCCAGTAGTCATAGGACACAAGACTTTATCACCATTGAAAGCAATACATTTTAAACATTAAACATTTTATTGGAGGATATGGGAGTTGAAATGTTCTTGTTTTGGTTGAAACTTAAATATATTACTGTATTATAAATATTGTAACACGTTTGTATTACTTTTTATTATTTGCAGATTATTATTAATTATAAACCTGATAGATCGTTTGAGGAAAGTCACCTAACAAATCAGCAGATTGTTTCATAAGAAAACTCCAGATATTGTTCAGGACTATTATGGCTGTAAAGCTAATATCAGCTTCAAGAAATTAATGAATTCAAATCATTATGAAGATCTCAAACTAGCGTACATTTCTGACAATACACCTATATGTACAGTGTCTAATAGTTTTGATATTTAGATTTTCTATTGTAATGTAGGCCTATATGCCCTCCTTGTCCCACATATCATGTCCTAACACAATTGGGCTTAATGTGAAACTGCTTTGTTTTTAATGTAGAGAGAATATTGACACACCCTCTCAACTGGATTTTGTAGGTACCTTGTTGACAGGCACTTGCTTTCCAAGTGGCCATTCATTTTTAACGTGTGGAACAAAACTGGCTTAACACAATTAAGATTAAGCATTTGTTCCCAAAATAATGAGTGATGACGGATTTTTTGATTATCTGTTGTTTTTAATCAACATTCAAACAGAAAAACATTGTCACAAAATAATTTTTCAAAACTCAACTCTTGTTTATTTGCTGCCTCCCTTAGAAGTATATGGAGGAGTTAGACCCTGAGGAGCAATTCCTGCGACATGCAAGAAATGGAGACTTGCCAGGCATTCAGAGACTTCTTATGTCTAAGATTAAAGAAGAGACCCTGATTGATATCAACTGCAAAGGTACAAGAAGGCAGTCCTCATTAGTAAAAGGGACCACATCATACCAGTAATTTGTCATTAAACTAGTAATGAGCTATTTTGAGTTAAAGCAATAGTTTGTAAAACTTTTCATCAGGGAAGAGTAAATCAAACCTGGGATGGACTCCACTGCACCTGGCCTGTTACTTTGGACACAGAGAGGTAGTGGAGGAACTGCTTAAAGTAAGGCGTTTTTTTGCGTTTAGATGGTGGGTGGTTGAATGGGCATGCCTGGAATAGACTGGTTCTACAGGCAGCTTAATGGTTCAGCGCAGTGCATGTTTGAGCATGTACAGTTGTTTCTTTGTTCTAATTAGCCTGTGCATCCTGTAGGCGGGTGCAGACGTTAATTTGCTCAATAATGTGGGTGACACGCCACTGCACAAAGCTGCCTTCACAGGAAGAAAGGTATCCATCGTTTTTGTGTGTGTATGTGTGTGCGCGTGTGCACGCATGTGTGCGTGTGTGCGTGCGTGTGTGCGCTCAATTGTAGTGTGTTACCTACTGTGCCTCCCTGCATGTTTTGCCTGTATGCATTTCAACATAGATGTATCTACTGACAAATTAAATCTGTCTTAACACTCATATTATATTGATTAGGAAGTTGTCATGCTGTTGCTACGCTATGATGCATGTGCCACTGTCATCAATGGGACCGCACAGATTCCCAAGGATGTCACTCAAAATGAGGAGGTCAAATGCATGTTGGAAGGTGAGAAACGAAGAATGGAGCATTCAAAAAGATCCTTTTTTTCCTTAGGGGGAACACATGCTTGGGAGAACCATCACATCTGACAAAAAAAGTTAATTAATTTGGTAAATAAGAAGGTTCTAGGCATTTAAATAATTTACTTTATTGATATCAGCGGCTGAAAGGACTGAGGCAAGAAAACTGGAGGAACAGCTTCTGGAGTCAGCAAGAGAGGGGGATCTTTGTACACTAACACAGCTCGTGAGTGCTAGATATTGATGTGGTTTAAGTGTGTGTTGGTTAAAACAGGAAGTCTTAGACAATTGAACCTGAGTATTGTAGGCCATATGCCTTGGGACTGGCTGAATGTATATTTCCTGTGCTTTTTACAAGGAAGATTGTATTTCCTTGGACATTTCACAAGTTCTCCTTTTTAATCAAGTGGCTTTCTCTTTCTGGATCTCATTTTTTAGCTCAACATGAAAAAGACTCCAGACATGAACTGCACTGACCTCTTGGGTAACACTCCGCTGCATTGTGCTGCCTACCGAGGACAGAAGCAATGTGCCCTGAAACTGCTTAAGAGCGGGGCCAATCCCAACATTAAAAACAACAATGGTAAATTAAACTGATTAATAAACATCCACTCAACACCTGTTTGTATTTTTTTTCTGTCTTATTGACTTCACTATTCACATAAGATCAGTCTGTGTTCGACTTGGCCAATGACATGGCAATGAAGATAGTCCTGGAAGGGAACTCTCATCGAGTAAGTGCGTCTTTTTTTTTATTTCCCCATTGCTGATTTGGTATTTAAAACACATTGTTTTGTTTTGGTAATAGGGTGGCATCAGTTCTTCTTTAATGAATGTAATATTTTTCGATGCTTGATAAATGTGTATATTTGATATGTCTTAGGGAATGAATCGCAAAGTCAAGATGTTTGAGGGACACCTATGGAAGGTAAAGACTGGAACTAATGGCATTTACCTAAAACAGGAAAAGGTATCCTAATGTTGGACAATGTTAACATCATAGTATACATACATTTCCCTCTTGGATGATTTTATAGAGTTCACGATTTTTCGGCTGGCGTTCCTACTGGGTGGTCCTTCAAGATGGGGTTCTTTCCTGGTACTCTAAACAGTAGGTGCTCTTTTTTTTATTTTTGGCGCTGTATGGTTGTGATTCCAAGTTAAACAACTAAGAGCTATACAGTATTTATGTTGTAATTGGACATATCTAAGTGGTGTTCCCAATTTTTCACTCCAATTAAGGTCGGATGCAGTAGAAAATATCCGAAGGCAAGGCTGTAAGCCTTTGACCCAGGCTAACTGTTTGGTAAGACAAGATTGTGCCCCTCTTTGAAAGCGCTATTACAGCTAAGTGTCTTTATAACATCCATAGATGATAAGCATGGTACTACCCATTAGAATGGGCTATTCATTGTGATTGACCCTGTTGTCAAGTCCTTTTGCATTTATAAAATTATAGCACTGTACAGTCTGTGCTAAATGTACTGACTACTTTGAAACATGTTGAGTGTGCTTAAAAATGCCCGGTGTGATCCTCTGTCTTATTTTTTCAGATTAGAGCCAAAGACAACTGCTTCTTCACCCTTAAGTGCTTTGATGATAGTGTGCATCATTTCAAAGTGCCACCTAAAAATGACCCAGAGGCAACAAGAAAAGTATGCTGTGTGTATTTATTTTTGTGGTCTTATCACACTCCTCTGTCATTTTTCAATATGAATTCCATCCAATCATAAAAATGTTAATTGTGGCAAAGCATTTAAAGAAAGGTTTCCTTCAATCTAATTAGATGTGTACTGGGTTCACAATGGTGTTTTATTTTTATTTTTTTTTCTAATCTCATAGGCATGGCTGGATGCCATGGAGGAGCACTCGGCCTACAGTACCCACTATTGCACACAGGACCAAGGCAGTGAAGAGGAGGAAGAGGATGAGATGTCACTGGGAGACCTAAATGTCTCAGTAAAGGTCACTAAAAGGGCCACAATAATTTGATTCACACACAATGGAACAAATAACATGAGGTTGTTATCAACAGCATTCTTTTTTATTTTGCCCTCATCCTGCTGTCTTTCCGTCCTTTTCTTGTTTAGTCAGCAGAGGCTTGTCACCAAAAGCTTGAGAAAGAAGTATATGCATTTCTCTCCATGGTGAAAGAAGATGGACTTGCAGAAAGTAAAGTATTTTCTTCCATTGCAAGTTAATTAGTAAAGCATAAGCCATTATTCCATATTCTTACACTACCTCAGCAGCTTTTTCTTTACACCTAATTATCGCCCTTTAAGGGGTATCATGGTTAATTTAAGCCTAAAGAGCTCATCTTAATGTTGCATTTAATGTGATATATTACCTCCTGGGAGGAAAAAAGAAGTATATCAGGTTAAAAACCTTGGGATTAACGTAGACTATGATTTGGTTTGTCCTCTCAGGACTCCCGTGTGTGATGCTGCAGAAGATAAAGGAAGTGTGTGAGCTATCCAGTGAAACCTGCTCCAATCTCAACATCTGTCTCAACCTCTTCTCCAGACAAGAAGGGGTATGTCACCAAGACAAAGCGCATGCTTTTGTGTGAATATTAATAGATTCTCGGGGGATGTTGTCACAAAGACAAAAAACAACATGTATTAACACATCTGTCAAAGAACATGAGCTTACAGGATCAAATAGAGAAGGATCACAATTTCTTATTTCCTCCTGTGCAATGTGTTTGAGCCCTCCAACAAAGATGCTGCAGATGGATCGAATCTCACTGCTGTGACAGATTAAATGGATTCATTCATCAAGATTATGAGGCGGTATTAGATGACACAGCTGTCTATGGCCCACTTAGTGTGTTCCAGGGCCCATCTTCTGTTAAATAAATGTAGAGTTAATGACTGCCTGTTTGACAGATAGTCCGGAAGGAAGTACTGCCTTATGATTCAAACCATGGGGCTTAGATGTAAGTCAAACAACACTGTGTGACAGCTCTTGTGACTTGAGGCTCATTGAGCTGTTCGTCATGTGTATTGTGGCTCTTATTCTCGTCCAAATGTTCAACGGGGAGTTGTGAAAGTTTTTAAAGAAGCAGGCGATTGCCAAAGACCCAACTTTGTTGCATAATAGTGAGTTCTAGAAGGTGTTGTTAAGTCCCTGTTTTACTGTTAGTACAGTCACAATAAGCAACTTGAGCAAAGGGTTGCCATGGCACACATCTGAGACAAGAGAATTAATTTGTTTCCCCTCAAGGTTATAATGGAAACTGTAATACACGGATCAACCGTCTATGATAGCTCAACATTACATGTTAAAGTTTTATGAGTCAATGTTTGGTAACATTATTGTATGCTTACAAATTCCCTCATTGCACCACTATATTTTAATGACAGAATGACCCATGATAATTTTAATTTCTGATGGCAGGTGATGATGATCTGTCCATGTGTCCTGTTTTCGAGAATCAATGTGAATATTACAAGTGTTGATGTATAAAGATGCATGTTAGAGAAGCTGATTGTGACTTTAAAAAACATTCCTCCACACCAACACAGGTAGGCACCAGGCTGTAGATGAGATGTAAATGTGTCTCTCATTTATAAGACTATCAGAGTGAGCGCCAGTAGCCTGAGAGCGATACAGGGATTACTGATGAGTCATGCTTTGGGAGAGAGCATGTGTCTTATTGCATGTGTGCGCGCCGTACTTACTCATCTTGAGCGTTAACTGTCTGAGAGTGGCACTTCTCAGAATTGGACTCAACCACACTCATCCACTCTATGAAAACAAACTGGGAAGCAATTCTCACAGGAGATTTTCCTGATGATACTACACTACTAGCTTTAGTTATGGGCTTTTAGCCGACCAAAATGTTACCCAGACAAATTGAATGGGGTATATTTTTCATTGAATTCGTTATTGGTGTACAACCATTAGCAAGTATTAGGGTGGCATCAGTTATTCTTCAATGAATGTAAGATTTCAAGGAAAGCTGTTTTTGCAGGAGAAAAGAAAATGGAAAAGCCTTTTTTTTTTTACATTATCCATTGAATTGCTTTCAACTAAATTACTAGAATTATTTATCTGCTTGCAACAAAGTGTTGCCCTGTGAGCGATAGTTTATCCTGTACTTGACTGGCTGGTAAGAAGTTTAGAGGAAAGATACGATCAAGGCTCATGACGAATTCCTAATCTCGCTTCATAGTTGATTGTGGGTTATTTACACACTGAGCTACGGTTGTGTAGGTCTTTGTGTACTATGAAATCCATGTCTACTTGTTACTGTATTTCATGTCTTTACAAGACAATTCGTTTTACTTTAGTCTTTCCCCACAACTTCGATTCATTAAATAACTACTCTCTTTCACACAATTAAACGTTTTCTTCTTCTTTTTTATCACCGTACACACATTTATGAAAATATGTCTGTGGAGGCTACACTATTAGACCAACTTTTGGGAATGAAGGGTTTGGCGTGTGTGCGAGCGCGTGTGTGTTTAACCAGGAGGTGGGTCTAATTGTCTATTTCCTAGTCTGTTAAGCTATCTGAGCTCCTCTTTTCCATAGAGCTCATGTTCTCTGTTGGGGAATATGAGACACCTGCTTCAAGCCACATGCCATGACCTACAGAAAATAATGGCACATTCCACTTGACACAATTTTAACACTTTCCTTCACTAATGATGTCTAATGATCTAAGGGAAGTGTAATGTGAACTTTACTTTTTGGATTTGCAGCTGTCATATAATGATTTGTAGATACTTCTGTCTGTCTATCAGACCAGATCTGTTTTGGGCTGGTTGTCAGATACAAGGACTTTTGTTCATTTCTAATTAAAGGCCTTGGTGTACAATTCATGCCTATTCTGCTTGTCGGATTGAATTGTAGTATTACCAAAAGAAGTTGTGTCTTTCTGGGTTTTCATGTTCATGTATGCATGTTTGTGTGTGCGTGTGTTTGTGTGGGGCTCAGGTGCGCAGCCTGAAATTGGAGAAGGAGGTGGAGAAGAATAAGATCCTGTCTGAAGCGCTGCAGACCCTGGCTACAGAGCACCACGAACTTGAGCAATCCGTCGTCAAGGCATCCTCTCCACGGAGCGCGCTCAGTGAGGATGAGTTCTACGACGCTGTGTCTGGTGAGTGGATTCTTGTTATTGAATAAGATTGGCTTTGGGAACTAATGCAAAGTAGCTTCTGCCACTCACATGTGATTCACTAGGCTGTCGCTTGTGGTCAATTTCTGTACATGCCCATTGCTGTCAAAGCGTTGTTGTTTGCATGTCAAAAGAAGTTAATTAAAATATGTGTAGGTTCAGTGTTAAGCTGTTAAAATTGACAGTTAAATTGTAAAAATAAAACAAAAATCTGTGTAAGAATCTTTATTTATTTGACCTTTCACATGGAGGATATCGTTGAATTGTGTTTTAAGGAGGGACTGACTTACAGCCTTCCTTCTAAAACAGTGAAACATCAGAAACGTATACGCAGATCAGGTTTCGACACTTTGGCCTTTCAGTCAGGTTTTGGAAAGGTATCAGTAGTCAGTGGTGGCATTCATAGTATTGTCAATCATGTGTTCAGACCGCTGCTAACTTCTGTGTCTGTGTTACCTTTGGCATCAGAATCGGACTCGGAGCACTCTCTGAGCGGCTTTGAAACAGTGGCCAGCCGTTCCTTTGAGGAGGAGGAGGAGGAGGAGGAGGAAGGCTCTGTCCTGTTCACTAGCCACAGCAACCCTGCCAGCATGTCACACGAGGGTCACCATGGCAACACGGAGGAATCTGTTGTGAATGGGGGCACAAAGCATAGGTGGGCTAGGTTACAGTGTCTGCCCCCCTGCAACTTTTCCCATCAACCCAGATATCTTTTCATCCAGCTTACTACCAAAAGGACACTCTAAATAGCCCTAACCCTTTCACATGAAAGTGTTTTCTGTTGTTGAGGTTTTGAGGACCATACTCGCTATGCAGCTCAACCTGCACTGCTGTATTGGAGAGCTATTTTCAAAATAGCGAATGCCTCTGTGGCGTGCACTTGTTACAAATCACTATGATAGCATACTTGCATCACAAGTGTTTCATTTGTCACATTCTAGGTGTAGACTACAATGCAGATGAGATGGAGAAATGCCAGTATCTGTAAATACACTTGACATAAAAATAAAAATAACTACACGAGCCTCTGTCAATGTATGCAGGGATCAGAGTGCAACAAATTGGGATGCACATGCAAGTTTGTCTTTAAATGAGTGCAACTCCCATCTTATCCCCTTCGTTACACTTTCTGCTCAAAGGTCTAGGTGTGCTTCATACCCTTGCTGTCAAACCACTTCAGGGAAATAATTATATTTTACATTCACGGTACTTTGAGAGTTTTTATTTGTTATTTTTTCAGAATGGACTCAAACCTTTGTTTTTGGTTTTAATGTCTTCTTTTTCCTGCAAATTCAGTAAGTGAATAATTTAGAGAGAAAGCCGGCCTGGTTCTGACAGGGGAAACGCTGGTATTAAAAGGGCCTATCTCGGCCTTGGACTTGTAAAACATTGATGAGGTCACAGTGTAATGCAATAACCGGAACTCAGTTGGATATTCTGTCAACTGATCTTTTCTGTATGTTGCCTAAGGAAGGACAGAAAAGCGCTGGTCCAGCTTTTTAGATATCCATAATTTTGAATGCTTTTTCCATTCTCTGCTGTTTCTCATTCGCTTTTTAACACTCAAGCTGTATTGGACAAAATAGCTCAGCTTGTCCAGTAAATTGAACAAGGCAGCAGATAGAGCCAACAAATGGAATACTGTTCGTGTTGGGTTTTTTGATTGATTTTCGTCCATCACAAGATTATCTCCCAACCCCCCCCCCCCCTCCTCCTCCCTCATACTAGCTTGAGCAAGTCTGAATCCAAGCTCTCACATTTGAAATGTTAATTGGAGCAGATATATTTTTACAGGTCTACTGTTGTTGTTTGTGCATTGGCATTAATAGTTTTTCTCTGCTCTGCTGTTACATTTTTACATAAGGAAGCATAAGGCTACACAATACTTCCTTAGCTCAGATAGTTCAGCTGTAGATCTAAAAATGAATGTCTGTACTATTAACTGTGTGTGTTATCCTATTTCAGGACCACTTTACCTGCACCAATGTTTTCAAGAAACGATTTCAGCATTTGGAGCATCCTTAGAAAATGCATTGGAATGGTGAGCTTTAGTTGTAACTACAACACCCCTGTTGTTTTTTCAAATGAATTCTTGTGCTGCTTTATTGTAATATGACCATTGGGTGGAGGCCGTGACAACCTAATGATCAGTAAAAGCCTTACTTTTATGAGACCATGCTATTTTGTACGAAACCATTTCCAATAATTTTTTTTTTTCTTTGTGCCGACTAATATAGTTTTGTCAAGTATTTTCTATACAACTGAATTAATAATTATGCATTTAATTTATAGAGCCCTTTACATTGTAAGCGCAATCTCAAAGCGCTACAAATTTAACCATGAAAAAGGTAAATCGTGATAATCCTTGATTATTAATGTGGGATGCAGTACACTCGACTGCAAGAGTATAGACACAGCTAATATGCAATTAGGAAAACTAAACCTTAATTATTATTTGGTTTCAATCCACTAGGAAAGTTGAAATCTAAAGCGTTATTCTCTAAAAGAGGTGCCAATGGTCATGGTGCTTGTGCTTGTAAGCATACTGCAACTTACTAGCAAATAAACAGGGGTCATTCTGTCATTCTATACTTTTGTGAAGTTAGACTTCAAAGCTGAGTTACTGCATGTTAAATTTGTGGGGCATTAGGTATGTCAGTCGGAGCACGGCTAGAATGATGAAAATTACAGTACAATCAGTTCTACAACAGCATATTCTTTTTCTCTCTGAAGCCTCTTGATCTTTTTACTTGCTCTTTCAGGAGCTTTCCAAGATTACAATGCCTGTAATTTTCAACGAGCCCCTCAGCTTCCTACAGCGGCTGACAGAGTACATGGAGCATACGTACCTCATTCACCAGGCAAACGCCTCCTCTGACTCCGTTGAAAGGATGAAGGTACAGCTGTCACAGACAATATGCTTTGCTTACTGTAGCTTATTGTCTTGATTGACTAACTTCATGGAACCTGCCCCATTATTTTGGACGCTGACAGTGTGTAGCTGCGTTTGCTGTGTCAGCGGTGGCCTCCCAGTGGGAAAGGACTGGGAAACCCTTCAACCCTCTACTTGGAGAAACGTATGAACTGGTCAGGTGAGGATCAGAGTACAACTCCACAGACATGATTTACCATGGATATAGAGCAATGCAACTAGTATTTGTGAATTTGCCTTCCAGCCAATTTTTTTCTGCTTCCCTCTCTTTCTTCATCTCAGAGATGATCTGGGATTCAGGCTGATCTCAGAGCAAGTGAGCCATCATCCACCAGTGAGTGCATTCCACGCAGAGGGTATTAAGAAAGACTTTGTGTTTCATGGCTCCATCTATCCCAAACTCAAGTTCTGGGGAAAGAGTGTAGAGGCTGAACCCAAAGGCATCATCACACTGGAACTTCCCAAGTAAGCCCAAACACCTCTAGCATACGCAGCCAAATTTCCGCTACTTTCCCAGACAGGAGTAGCCTGTAACCAGGTGAATTAAACAAGCCAATGACAGTGAGTTGACAGCAATATTTATATTTTATTTTATGTCAATTCCCTATATGAAAATTTGGCAACAAAATGTGGTGAATTTCTTTAGATGAAATATTATCTAAAAACAATTGAAGGCAGAAAATAGAGCAAGTACCCCTAAACCCCTACTAGTACTGGCATTGAAAAACAAGCAACTTGGAGATGGCTAATCATGCTTCCTCCATTCTTTGTAAAACTGAATGTTCTTTGCAAGTCTCTGCCTTATGCTCCAGGTACAATGAAGCCTACACATGGACAAACCCTACATGCTGTGTCCACAATATCATCGTTGGCCAGCTGTGGATTGAGCAGTATGGTAATATGGAAGTGATCAACCACACGTAAGAGGGATGAATGTCAACGTTTTGTAAAATTGCTCAAGTGAAATTGGATGAAAGTGGATAACAGCACTATATTTTAAAACATTTTTGAAAAGCAGATTGCTTTGAGTTTTTGTGTTTGGGAAAGTATGATTGCACTAATCTAAAGTAACATTAAGTGATAGTCGGCTCTTTATGCTGTTTCTTAGAACTGGTGAGAGATGCTGCCTTAATTTTAAGCCTTGTGGTCTTTTTGGCAAAGAACTTCACAAAGTGGAAGGATATATTTTAGACAAAAGGTATGTTTTTTTACCTAAACATATTAGCCATTGATTATTATTAGCAAAACTGGTTGTACTCTAAATATGTTGTGTTTGTTTTGCATAGCAAAAAGAAGGTATGCGCTCTCTATGGAAAGTGGACAGAGTGTATGTACATTGTCGACCCTGCTGCCTTTGAAGCACATAAGAGATCTGACAAAAAGGGGGCTGAGGATAAAAAAGGCAGCAAACAAGTGTGTAACCCCCACTTAATTTCAACGTGTACTTATTCATAATGCACTGGATATTAGAAATAGCACTGTTATCAAATATACTTTAAATTATGCGTTTTATGTATTTAATTATGTTGCCATCTGTTGTTGATAAATCTAATCGGCATGATATTCAGGGATCAGGTGAGGAGCCAGAAGAGACGCAGTCTTCATCAGACTTAGACACTGTGGAGGTCATCCCAGGTAGCCAGCTCCTTTGGAGGATAGCACCCAGACCAACTAACTCTGCTGAGGTTAGCTTAATAGGTTTTAGAGCAGAATGTTGATTCAGTTTTAAAAGGGGCACATAGATAACTTTAAAACGTTAAACAATGAGTTTAACACAAGGGCATTTAAGTCGGAAGCATTTTTTCTTTTTCTTTTTTAAGTACTTTTTCTTGTTTCTTTTTGCGTATACACAGATGTACAGCTTTACATCATTTGCAATGCAACTGAATGAGCTAGATGCAGAAATAGAGAGCGCCATTCCCAAGACTGACTGTAGACTGAGGCCGGATATACGGGCCATGGAGAATGGTGATATTGGTAAGTAATTCACAAGGACATGACTGGAAATCAATAATGACAATTAACATTTATATGTATTTCACTTCCCTTAACATTATTAGAAAGTGCTTTGCATAAAAACAAAAGAATAGTCGTAACAAAAAACGTACGAAACACAGTTTATATAATCCAACCTGATTTAACAATAAGACAATTACAAAATTGATTCGAAACTTTCAACAAAACATCGCAAAACATCAACAAAATTTTATGAAAATGGAAATTTTGAAAGCCTAACTGTAGAAGAAAATCTTTGAGGGATTTAAGTAGGCAGTTACCCAGACGTGTGTCTTAAAAGAAGACTGTTCCAATCAAAGATCCATAGAAAGTATTTCTTTTTGCAATCACACACACAAAAAAAACGTTGCCTGCGTTCACTCCGATGTAGATTTAGCCAGTGAGGAGAAGAAGAGACTAGAAGAAAAGCAGAGAGCTGCACGCAAAAATCGCTCCAAATCTGATGAAGAATGGAAAACAAGGTAAGATTAAAGGTCGAAACTTAACTCTAAATATTAATCTCTCCCTGTGTCTCCATCTCTCTTTTACTCTCTCTCTCCTGCTCTCGGTATGCTATTACTCAGGTGGTTTGTATGTATTTTTTCTGCAGCTTTATTGTACATGGTTTCTTGGTGCTGTTGTATGCTAAAACATATTCATACTTTTTCTACTTGTCCATTTTCTTGTGTTCTGCGTTGCGTCTTCAATGGGATGTAAAGAAACCCTCCCCTCGGCCCAAGGTTTGAGTTGCTTACTGTTTTGTAGTGTGCTTTAAATTCCTACTGTGTAATCTTATCAATGCTATTAGCTCAGCTGTGAATTCGATGAAATGTAGAAAAGCATTCTGATTAATTGTGGAATAGTCACATCAAAGTTACATCCAGTAAAATCTATAACATTCATCAAGTGTCATAGTCAAGCTGTGTTCTTAATTTATTTATCACTGTTACGTAACGGCAACATCTACTGGTGGTCGGTAACCCTACTCAAACTCTAGTCTGCAAGAAGTTAAAACACTATGTGTGATAAAGTCACTGTAGCAGCATTTCAATGCAACTTGTAGATCACAACATATCAAGGGTTTCATAGCGAAGTAAGATATATCTATTTTAAGGTAGAAATATAATTGAATGTGTATGACTTCGTCTCAAAACTGAAAAGGATCAAGAAGTTTTGAAACTTTTAGCAAAGGACTAAGACTTTTTAACATTTTGAAATGGGCCGTAATGAGTTTCAATTTTGTGTCAGCCATCATGAGAGTAGGTCGCTTTTTGTAAATTGTGCCCATTTGATTTTAAAATGATACTCCACATCTTTCCTCTCTTAATATAGAAACTGAAGGTCTCTAATTATCACTCTGTACCCTGACTAATCATACTCAACCAATGGATTTTCAAGTGTTTGTCAGTCTCTGGCTTGTTGTTGCGTTTGGCAGCATGAGTCATTCTTTCTTTCACCTTTGTAAATGTTTTTTCTCTGTCCATCTCCAGGTGGTTTCAGCAGGGGCAGAACCCCCACCTTGGTGCACAGGATTGGCTGTTCTCTGAGGGTTATTGGGACAGGAACTATCCTCAGTTACCCGATATTTACTAATAGAACGTCTTTGCGTTGTGGGATCAGTCTTAATCTTTACTATACCAAGTTCTCTATAAAATTGAATTATACTGTGTTACTTTAAACAGGCCACCCAATTAACATCAATATGCAAATGGTATATCCTGAAAGTGTTACTTTGTCACTATTGTATATTAATAGCAGAATAGTTACATAATATAAGGCCTTGCTTTGAAATGTACTGTAGCATTTATTAAACCAAATGATTTACCATTAATTATGTTAGAGTATTCATATTTAGCTCAGCTACCATAGGTTAAAGCATTGATGCAAAATTCCACTGTAGCATTGTTGATACGAAAGGGTTTGCTGTTTTAATGTATTTGTGTCCTTCTGTTTTGTTTTACATCTTCTTGATGCAGTGTGATTGGTAGTGATGTCATAATATTTGCACAGCAGCCTTCAATTCAATCCTATCACAGAGCAATATGTTTGCAGCTGTCTTTTCTATCGCCTCCTTGATTTTATTCTGATAGAAGAAAAAAAACTACACATGGCACATATTTAAGGTCAAATTGGAACACTAAAGTTTTACAGTGTCCCTTATCTTATTCATAGTAAAACCATGCCTTATTGCCATTATTATTGTACAATGATTCCGTCTAAAGGTCTTTAATTATTTTTCTTTTACATTATAGATAGGTACGTATGCATATATGGGTATTGTTACTTTTTAAAATTATGAACAACTCTCAACACTTGTCCCTTCACTGTGGTAAAAACTTGTCCTTACACCAAGTATATTGTTCTAGGTTGTATTTTCATAATTTCCAGATTTTACAATGAACATGATCTGGTTCACCAAAATCTTGAAAGCTTATTTTCACACTTTTCTGAATCAAATTGAAGATTGGCGGAGTTGTGAGGGAAAACGATTCCACTCTAGATAATTGCAAAAAAACAGTATCTGCTTTGATGCTTCTGCCTACCACTTTTTTTCGATTCATCATTTCACCCACCATGTAATTACTGGCATTCAGAAAAGTGCCTGCAACTTTAAAGTGTACGAAAGACAATTACACTGCTTTCTTCTTTCTTACGTACAGCTATGCAATCTTTAAAAGAAGTGTGTTCATTAAGCATAGTTTAACCCCAGTGAAACAAACTGACCTCTGCTTTGTTTTTGTCAACAATGGTAGAATAAATGTGTTGAGGATCTTATCGGAGTAAAGAATTGGTTACTGGTGATTTACTTAAATATGTTAAAATATGTTTACTACAAGCCCAGGAAACGTATGAATATAGACAGTTGTTTTTGTCCCTTCGCTCTAACTTTGTATATAATGACTGTCTTAGTATGTCAATCAAAAACCTGAATAAACAAGTTTGCTAATACTGTGATGTGTTCATTGTTTGAAATTGAAATGATATGCCGTGCAAATGGGTATACCTGTAACGTTGCTCAGTAAAGGAGTATTTTCATTTTTTACATAAAATAATTGTGTTGAGAGATTTCAATGTTTATTTGTGATAATAAAAAATGCCCATCATGTTTTTCTTCCATGTTTGCAATTTCCTGTGGAAGAGGGGGGAAAAAAACATGGGAGATGGCACAACATCGTCAAATATATAATCAATGCATGAATATATCAAAGTATATCTGATGTGCAGCATAGTGAGTAGCTAGTATACTTAATGATACAGGACAGACACAGTACCTGATACTATGGTTGCCAGCCACCAAGTTTGGTTGCGAACAGGGTTCTTTTGAAGGGGGCGCTACAGGGGCGTCTTCTCATTGTCCCCCCATGCTCTGCTTCAAGCACGTGGTTTGGGGACAAATATGATTCGGATTGGACAGGCCTAACATTGCGTGGCAGGCTATTAACATCCATTGGTATGTAAACAGGGATGTATTTTAAACCGGATTCTTCCTGCCGAGGCATAGCATGGATGCCCCTGGCATATGAAATGTAATTAGACTCAAGGGTTGTAGGAGCGCAAGAGGTTCGCTTAGGAAGGACACAATTCTCATTCCAACAACGTGTCTCACATGGTTTTCTCATCGTCTGCTTTACGCCTCCAGTGGTTTGGGGCCTGCCTATAACACATGGAGGCACTCGTATATTTTGTGGGACTGGGCAGTGGCAAGGGCTCACTCGTGGACAAACATTTGCACATTGTTGTGGCCCTGGGTAGTACATGGGTGCGCTTTCCTCAAGGTAAATATAATCTTGTGACAAAGGGTGATGACAAGCATCCTCTTGATAGTGGCTTTGTTCAGCCCATGAGGAAGGATTATCTTCATAGCGCATTGGAAGGAAGATTTTTCGAAAGTTTGCGCTCTTTTGAAAACGTTGGCCTCCCCAAGTTGCTTCCTGGTTGTGGAGATGGTTAGGTTCCGTAGAAGCTTCATGGACATCTCGCTTGCTGTAATTCGTCGGACGGCCTGCATAAAACAAAAGATTATTTAGAACTGTTGAAATGTCATGTTTGAACATGAAAGAATGCTGAGCATAGGTTACCTGTATGGCCAGCTTCATGAAATTGATGACATTGTACTGGCTTCAAATGATGAATGTAGGTATTCTCATTCCTGTGCCCACTTGGTCTGGAGTCAGTTTTCCTGGTGGATGATTCCTTTGATACTTGGTCCCATGCACCAAATCTTACTCTACGAGGCTTTGTTGTTGGAGGATGTGGTGCTTTGGAACAAAGTGTTTCCATCCTCATGGACGATTCTGCCGCAGTTGTCAATTCAACATGATCTCCTTGTGTTGCTGTATCTACGCTGGACTTCATGGCTTCTCCTTTTGATGATCTGAACTCTTCTTTTACGTGCGTTTTATCATTTCCTTCCAACCCAAGGTCCATTTCAAGTGGTTTGTCTCCCATTACACAGTGCGTGCAGTTATCTGAATCTTTAGGGGTTTGTTTTCTGTTGACAATCTTCTTGTGTGTTCTGTTGACGAACCTCTTGGCCGCTGACCTAAGTAACTCCACATCTTTCCCCCAAATAATTGGCACCGTTGTTTGCTTATTTGCACTTCTTGGTCTATTAGGGCTGTGATCAGAAACGTAAAAGAAATCCTCCCTACGCTTTGATTGGGATTGCTGTGCATAGTTTCTTTGCCAGCAGATGCCATTTGTAGGTCTATTGCACCCTTCTACATAATTGGAGAACACTGTCTCCTCCTTGTTTGCTTTTGATAATGTAGGCCTACAAAAACATTGATCGTATTTGGCTTGATTTGGGAAGGTAGCTTTCTCCTTGCTGATCATTGCTGGGATGAGTCTAAAACCAGCCTCATTCAATTGCTCTTCTAAACCAACTGAGAGTAAATATTCAGCTAAAACAAAAACATTGCATTCAGTTATTAGAATTTAACTATCTTCTTTGTTCTCTCTGCAAGGATTATTCAGCATAACCCATTCAAAAACGTACTTACAGGCTTTTAGAATATAAAAATGTAGCCTATTTAATGTAGGCCTATTTCTTATTTCACCCACCAGCCCTATAATCCTAAACAGGGACCAACAATAACCCAGTCGGAAATATAATTAAACCGTGGGCAATAAAGAACTTTCGGACTAAATAGCCTTGTGGCACCGTTGCTTGTTTTGTACATTGTTCATATGCTGCTGTAGGATGTAAAACATCATACCCCTCGATTTGTGGAACTCTGTCACAAGTTTCTTTAAGTCGAACAGCGGGTTCTCTGTTAAACAAATGAATAAGCAATACAACAATAAATTAATTCAGCACCACCCATCATTGCGCACGCATAATGCATAGCGTGCGGTAAGCTATGATTGTCTGTCAAATACAATGAAGTTAGTAAATTAAACTATTTATATCCACCTCGCCTGTATTGCTTTAGCTCAGTCACATAGTGCAGTGCAAAAAGTTTAACGTTTTCAGGTCTCTTTTTCAGCACAGCGCGTGATAAACCTTCCAACAGTGCAGTTGTCCCCTCGGGGATCATGGCATCATAATCATTCAGCATGGTTGACAGCACAGCATTGGATCCAGTTTAGAGAGGCCTATGTGGATTTAAGAATATACTGTGAAGACTGTTTTCCTCCAAATTATACTGTATGCTAAAAGTTTAGTCAACATTGTTTATGGAAATGCATTGTCCGATTTAGATAAAATCTTGAACTCACCTATATTGGCTGATATATTCGAAAGTCCGTGTTCAGATCTATGAAATGATTGAGACTAATCTCGACATTGTTCCATAAACTATGGAGCCGGTTGACCAAAACTCCTCATTGAATATAGCTGTCCTAAAATGAAGTCTACGTCATAGTCACATAGTGACTTTTTGGAACCCTTTAAAAAATATGTCACAATTAAGCCTGGCTCCAGTTTTTTCGATATAGTCTGTGAACGGAAGATATGACCCAAGTGATATCATGGCTACTGTCATTTTGTTTTCATCTCTTACTCCTTCGTTTTCGTTTAGCCAATTATCCAAATTCGAAGGTTTATTTCGTTGTTTTTTTTATCTGTTTATCTGTCTCATGGGGTACAGCTATTTTTTTAATTCTTTGTCAATTGCACAAATTATGTTCTGTTTCCTAACAAAACGGATTTATAAGAAATATATTCAGTCATGGATAAATATTTTCGAAATCACATGTTCAAGATACATGATTATGTGCAACATGCTCAGTGCTGATCCCTCTCAGTGAACCCAGAACCCAGACTGGCATTCTGGTTGTCACAGGCCTACATCGTGTCTGCCTTGCGCCGCCCGTGGTTTTTAATCAGCGTTTAACAAACTGCGTCCCCCCAGAATTGTAGGGCAAATCCCTAAAGGCGAGATTATAGAGGCTCCATGAATGCTATCACTCCTTTTTCCAGGAACAGTCATTATGAGCAGTCGCAGTATTGAGTATGACCCAATATACAGTCAATGAGTATGGCGAACCGACCATTCCAAACGCAAACAATGTGCACCAAGAGTGACCACTACATGCCATGTGTCTGAAAGAGGTAGTAGCAGATACACCACATCCAGTTATATCGACCCTTGAGTGGCTAAAAATAAATCCATTTGAATATATCGTGATCAGCAGAGCCTCTAAATATGTCACTTTTAAACATGATAGAGTTGTTATTTTCATGTCATTGGTCATCAAAAATGAAAAATGTTGAATTGTGAGAAAGATTAGTGAAACAACAATCACTGTTACCTAAAACAATCAGTTATTTTTGTGTCTTTCTCAGTTATATGCTGAATGTATCCCCTTAATTATATACATGCAAAATATGTTCCATGTTATTAGGACATAGCTACCACTGTGAAGAGAGAATTGTATTGATTTGCTCTATATCATACACTATATTTAAAAGTGAACACAGGGCTTCATGTGCTTAATACTGAAAGTGAGTTTAAGCACTTAGAGATATGCTCTGTTCTGATGTTGAATATTTTCCCTTAGATTAGTCTGGATAACTAAACAAGGGTTACAATACTATTGAACCAAGTTATTTTTGTGAAATAATATAAAATAATGAATACATAAATAAATAATATATTAATATATACATTTTAAATAGGCCTGCATTGTATCAGTCTTACATTTTTTAACAGCCAGGGGCCAATGGCATTGTACTATCTCAACATTAAAAGGCAGTGTGTTACGTTATGTGGATGTGCCTTTTTTTGCTTCGTGAGCCCCAGCCCCTCAAAATGTCTGTGCATGGCAAATCTATCACCAGAAACAAAAACAGCAAGACGCATTGATGATATTTGAAAAAGCTTAAGTGCAGCTTATTGACAAAATGAAGTATGCGAGGAGCAGGGCCATTGCCATGGACAAGGACTGCTTATTGATCAGGTTACATACGTTGATGTGGATGACTTGGGTGGGGATTAGCTATGTAAGTATATTCCTAACAAAACATTACTGAGGTCAGGAGTACAATCATGTTATCATTATATTATTTCACCGTGGTAAGGGACAATTCACCAGATCAACTGCCCCTCTTTAGTATGTTCAACACAAACAAAAATGTATGGATGTATAATCATTTTTAGATTGTGTTTTGACTTGTTTGTTTGCATGTGTTCGCACTTCGTTATATAAAGCTGGGTGTATATCTTTATCTACCAGAACGTTTGAGAACCACTGTCTTACATGCACTCTCAGTGCTAGTTTGGGAGATGAGCTATCACATCATCTATATTAAAAAATTATATTTATTACTTTGAAATAAACAATTACATTTTAAGCTGGTTGACAGTTTTGACAGCAATAATGAGTAATAATTGTTGAACAACCAGGCTAGTCTTTCAGATAACGCGTTTATTGATAAAAGCTTCAAGTGGCATCATGCTTTTAAGGCAAATAGCAAATATAGGCCTACATGCTTCATTCCGTTTCCACAGAAGTTTGCCTGTCACTGCACTGCTGTAATTACAGAGAGAGAAAAACAAGATGTTAGGTCAACTCAAAACCTTGTCAAATGAAATAAAAAACTGGAAAATGCCAATAGTTCTAAATGTTCTCCTACATGCATATTTTCCCTGCTGTTTTCAGTTGGTCCTTGCTGGGATTTTTCCCCAACACTTGGCACAGGGAATGACACATCATGTCCTGCTTCACTGTGGGTGGCACACATGTGGGGATGAGCATACGCAAAGCCCTGGGGCTTCATGGAGGATGGAGCTAAGTATGGGTAGGAGGCAACACCCTGCCTGTCATGAGACGGGTTACTCATCACCATATAATGTGGTGGGATTAGATTGGGGATATGGCAGCAGCGATGCTCTGGGGGTTTAAAGGTAGGTGTCATCACTGGCATGACGGGCATATAGGCACCACTCACAGGGCACATGGTTTGCATAGGATGGGAGCACTGGGTGGCGAAATTCTGGTACACTGGGATATTGGGCCGGTCGTGGTAAAGATGATGTTCATTGCCATAGGGTACCCCGCCCTGAAGTACTCCTTGGAAAGGCATGGTTGACATGCCACCCATAGAGTCAGGCCGTAACAGTGGCCAGTGTCCCCAGCTGTTACCATATGTCGCTGGTGTCCCTAACTGGCATCCTGGCATGACAACAGAGGGCATCGCTTCACAGGGCAGCTGGGAGACTGTGAGGATAGAGTAATCGGGAATAATGTTAGGAGTTTGTTGTGTGTGTTAAAGCTGTCTGAAACCAATGTTGCCATTGTTAAAAAGGTTAGAAAATAATAAAAAGCATTCTATCAGATTCTTATTAAATTACGTACTTGGTTCTCTTGACCAGCAGGGAATGAATTGGGGCTGTTGTGGTATAACATACATCTGAGGTCCTCTCACATGGTTAGGGTGGTGTTCTGCAGTGGTCTCAGTTAAAATTGTACCAGCCACATTAGCAGCAGGAACACGGAACTGTGGCACAAAGTGTGATATTGTTTCCTCCGGGGGCAAAATTGGTGGGTAGAGACTGGCCATGTTTTTTTGTGTTGATTGCATGAATGGTGTTGACAATTGACATTTGTAATTTTCATTGGAAGAATTGGGGAAGTCATTTTTTGTAGACACAGTTGCAGGCCCAGTTTCCTCTTTAGGTGAGATTCCTGAATCCAATAGACTTTGGGTCGTAGTGGTACTAGGAGCTTGTGTCTCTGGCATTGGACAGCATGGCATCCTACTAGTGGGTAGGCCTGTCGTGACTGTTGTAACTGGATGATATATCAAATTAGGATTGACAGTTGATGAAACAGTAACTGCTTTCTCAGGCCAGGAAACTGAGGGGTACACAAGAGACGTGACGGGGACCTCCGCAAATGAAACTCCGGGGAGTCCTAAACCAGGTGTGGCTGTGTCCTGTTTTAATGACATAGGAGAGTGAACATTCTGTAGTGTCAAAACAGGGGCTTATGTAATTCAATTAATTTAAACTAAGTACTGCTAAGCAGACACTGTCATTCACATTGACAGATGACCAGTTAACTTTGAGAGGGAATTTGGAGGAAAACAATTAACAGGGACTAAATAAAAAATAGAATAATATATCCAACATTAATAAAATACAACAAATAAGTGGTTAGTTTGGCATTTACACGTTGGGAATCCACACAACTTATTGCTCTAACTGTATTTTACAAGTACAGTTTTACAAGTACAGTTTATTATACCTTAATTGGTGGTCCAGCAAATAGGCAGCTTTCAACAACTTCTAAAAGTATGTTTTTATGGTCTACATTATTTTCCTTTAGGACCTTAGCTGCAATTCCTGAATTCCCCTTGTTGATTTGGTCCATTATCATGTCATTGATGGCCGGGATGCAGGAAAACGTATCATTCTTCGTGTTCAATTGATGACAGGTCGAATTGTCAGGCGGGACCAGCACCCAGTTAGGCTTCTCAAAGTCACTTTTCGGTGTTCTACCAACTAAGCGGGCGTCCTCAACCAGCACAGTGGGACTGACTAAATTGGGAGCCTTCATATCATTATCCCCCTGAGGCACCGCCTCAGCTGATTGAGCTTTTTCCTTCTGACTAGCTAAGCTGTCTCTCTGAAACACAATGGTCTCCGGGACTTTCTCAGATTGCACCACAATCATGTACTCACAAGGCACAGATGGTGTCTGGATCACTACTGCATCGGCTATGATATCAATCTCATTCAGTGGGACCCTCTCAAACACAGCTGAGCCCACAAGCTTGCACTTGTTGGGTTTATCAGAGTTCATATCAGTAGTAGGGGACATGCACTCTCTGCTCGTCTTTTTGCGGTACACTGCAACTTCCTCTGCTTGCTCTTCGGAGATTGTGTGGCGGGACAGGTCACCAGCTGCTGCCCCCAGAAGGTGATGCCAGGCGCTGCCATCTTTGCCAAGGTATTCACTTGCATTAGTTGATGTGAAGGGCAAAACGGTAACTGTGTACATTACATCCTGACCTTGATCTCCAGGCTCCTCTGCATCCTGATAAGATGATACTGGAAAATAAGTGATGGCTTGGGGATTTTCAAACAGTTGGGCACTTGCATTTGTTGCCATACTTCCTTCATCCAAAGGTACTAGTGGAGCAAACACAGGATTTAGATCTCCAATCCAACTTGGGAACTGGCTCACTAAAAGAGGGTCAAAGAAGTGGGCTTGTTTAAATGCACTACTTGGAAACCCAACAGGCTTTATTTTATAATCTATTCAAATATATCCATGAAATCGTTTTTTAATAATCATGAACACTACAGTTGGATAATTTCTATCTCTTTAGTCAGCATGAACTTAATACATTTCGCCCTTGTTACCTTGAGTTTTATTGAACTCTTTCACGAGGTCGACAACCCCAAGATGTTGCATTTCTGTGAAAACATTAGATATTTTTTTTCAACAACTAACTGATCATTTACATTTTATTTCACAAATCGAGACTAGTTTGCTCAGTAGCTTTCCTTGCCTGTTCTGAAGCGTAATAGCTGAGAGAAATAAAATTGAGCCAACAATGCGACTGAATCTGGCTTTCTCGTGACAACTGCACGACTCAATCCCTCTAATAATGTCCTCAAACCTGGTGGGACATCGACCTTGGCGGGATATTTGTACATTTCGATGGCTTTTGGTCTCCCCTGAATAAATTAATACATTAAATAAATAAATAAATACTATAGCATTAGTTATGATCTGACGAGTTAAAAAAAGTTCACTAAGCTTTCGTACTCACCCTTGCCCTTCTCGGTGGACTGTTTTTTTTTGCCCTTTGTATGGGCCAGTACAAGGGAAACCAAGTTTAACAGATTAATTAACCTTTAGAAAAATTGGTGATAACAAGTTTCGTCACAATAACAATGATGCTAAAGGCCTGCATCACAGTTAATCCAAGGGGCCAACGGCGTCATTGTAATTCTATTGGGAGAAAATCGAGTAATTTTTTTCTTTAGATAAATGTATTATTTATTTATTTATACAGGGTAACCGACTGAGACTAGGTCTCTTTTTGAGCAGTAACCTGTTAAAGGCAGAAAAAATAAAATAAATTAAAACAACTAAGCAATCATCAATAAAATAAAATGAATTCAAATAAAAATTAAAATAAGAATAATAATAAGCAGGTAATAAAAACTTGTTACTATATTTACAACAGAGAACAACATTTTCGACAGAAATATTGAAAGTTTCAACTCAAACAAGTACACTTTTCAACTCCCATATCCTCCAATAGAATTTTGAATTGTTCAACCAAACAAAGTGCTCTAATTTCTAAATCTGTTGAACCTTGTTCCATTTATCTGAGGCATAAAAACAGATTGATGTAAGGTAAAAAGGCAACTTGCCCAACAATGCCTTGTAAACAAAAGTGTTTTTTCTCTCTTATCATTAAGAGAAGACTATCCTACTTTCTTATATAATGAACAGTGATGGGCTCTAAATCTGTCCCCAGTTACAAAGCGCAAAGCACTGCGGTAAACTGCATCAAGGGACTTTAAAATAGTTGGGGCTGCATGCATATACACAATATCACCTTAATCCATAACTGACAAGAGGGTTGATTTTACAATTGTCATTCTGTTTTCAAGAGAAAAGCACGATGTTATCTTTTATAGAGCTTCAAGTCTGCTCTTCACCTTCTTTGTGAATTCAAGCACGAGTCTTACCTGACAGCTTTTCATCTAGGGAAATTCCCAAGTACTTGTAAACTGCAACTCCATTTAGGGAGCAAATATTATATGCTTCAGAATTTGAAAAAAAAAAAATTAAAAAAGCATATATTTAGTCTTTGACTCATTAAGGACCAATCACAGGTCTCCAAAGGATTTCTGTACACAATGAAATGCCCTTGTAAGGTTTGACATTGTCTGCTCCATGAACGGTGCACACGAATAAAGAATGGTATCATATGCAAAGAAATGTATACTTTACAGTCTTCTATAGAGGCACAAATATCATTAATATAAAGTGTAAACAATGTAGGACCTAAAGCTAAACCTTGTGGCACACCATTTTCTATTTTTACAACTTTGGATTTCAAACTCATAGCATCTACACACTGTGTTCTTTCAGAGAGGTAGTCCTGAAACCAGTTAAAAGCTGCATCATTGAATCTCAGCAACGCTAATCTTTCCAGAAGTAATCTGTGATTATCTGTATCAAAAGCCTTGGGCAAATCAATAAACATTGCAGCACAATGTTTGTTTTCATCCTGTGAAATGAAGTAACTAGATCGTTTAATACAAAAAGAGTGGCTGCGTTAATAGTACTATGATCAGCTCTAGCTATGATCAGCTATGAAGGGGCAGAAAGCTTTAGCAGATACGGGTCTAATTTATCTGCTCCCATAGAGCTTCTCACACACTTGGAGTTGCATAAGCCACGTCGAACTTCCAAGCAATCAAATTGTCGAAATGAGAAGAAAACATTATTTCCACGAGAATTACATGGAAATGTCTCTCGAATGAGAGCTATAGATGACAGATCACTGTTATTCAAGTCATGTAAAATGCGTGCTCAACAAATGTCTTAAAATATCTCTTATAGACATACTGAGATCTAGATCTCTTCATTTTAGTGTCTCTAAAACAGCCAACTGGACAGTGATCTCTCAAATTTATTGGGACCACACAGGAATGCGAGTATTTATGTGGCCTATTTGTGAGAATAAGATATAACAGGGAAGACTTACTAAGATTCCTCATATTGTGGCCGTGTGGGTTATGTTATCAATTGCGTAAGATTTAACTCATTACACATATAGTTTAAGTCAGCAGCGGCATTAGACATCCAGTTCAAATTAAAGTCTCCCATAATAACTGCCTCGGAACTCACTAAAGACATAAGTAACTCTGACGAACTAGCATCAGCATTAGCGGAAGGCGGACGATACACACCCCAACAACAAGAGGTGAACCGTGACCCAGATTCACATTGATCGCTAAAAGTTTAAACTGATCTGGGACTAAGGTGGAAACTCTTTTTAAATTGTTTCGAGCATAAATAGCAACTCCACTACCTCTTTTGATTCTGTCTGCTCTAAAACTATTAAAACCATCCATATCAAGATCTAAATCTGAGACATGGCTAGTTAGCCAATATTCTGATATAACGATATCGTGGTCAGAGTTACTTATCCAAATCCTTAAGATGTCCATCTTTGTAATGAGACTCATGGCATTAAAATGTAAGTGAACTGATCCGCGTCCCCTCATAAAAATTAAAAGAACTCAATTCAATTTAATTTTGGGAGTAAATGACAACACTTTATTGAATACTGTAGAATGAGCTCTGACAAAAACAACCTGGAAAACAGCCAAACATCCAAGAACCAAAACCTTTTGTCAAACGAAGAAGATTATTTCCAAAACAAAGTAGTCCAGCTGTAAGCTTATTTTGTATTTAGTTTTTTTTTTTTTAACATGACATCTAACGGACCTTATGGCATGTTTTAAAGCACTTCTGTTCCAGTGCTTTGGTTTACAAAGTCAGTGGCCAATTTTTTTTACAACCAGTCTTTTATGACATCTTGAATTCTCAACAATCTCATCAAAGATCTACTTGGATGTGAGTTAAACATTCATTCTTACACAACCTTTACATTACGTTTATGAATGACAAATTCAAACCACTGTGAATGAAGTAAAAAGACTCTACTCCCCTCTACTGCTTTTTATTGCTTACTGACCATACCTCAGAGTGCTTAAGGAAAGATTACCCTTAATACCCTGCTTGTTTGTTTTGAAATAACATGTATTGAACTAAAGCTAAACTATTGGAACACTACACTCTTCACAGGTGTGGTCTAATAGAAAAACCTGGTTGTGTTAAAGTAATGAATATCAAAATGGTCATCAAATGCATTCAAGAAATGAAATATTTACATTATAGGTCTGTATCCACTATTGTCTGCAATTCTATCAATAATTTCCTGTTCAATTTCGTCCAAAAAATAAGTTGAGAGCTAAATTTTGGGACCTTGGATATCAGCAATATTTGCACGGTAATCAGTTTGGAGTGTAACATTGTAAAAAGAAGAAACACCTAACATTATGTTTCTTCTTATCTAATTCAATGGGCAATGACTGCTTTGCACAATTCAATTGCACTGTATAATTATACCAGTTCACACAAGAATAAACACAATTTAGTTTGTGGCATTAACAAATGCCACAATTGCACCTTGTGACAAAATATCAGATTTCCTGATAGCTTTATCTTGCCTTGTTATATAATGTAACCAAACCAATCATGTGGCAATCAGGTCCCTTTACTGTTTTCTTGTTCTTACTAAAACAACAAGGCTGCTAACAGTGATATTAATTATTCATGATCAAAATGATATGCATCTTCAAACTTGTAGGAAATGGGATTACAAGATTTAAATCCTCTAAACAAACTAGTTAGTGAACATAATTGGCCTTATCTATTAAATTATTGGCGACAGAATTAGACATGTAAACCACCTTTGAGAGAGGAAAGAGTGTGCCATACAGTGTTATTTTCCCCTTATTATTTTAAATGGCTTTATAGTAAAAGCCATGCTTTTATCAATAGCACAGCTGAACTAATTACATGTTCCTATCAGTGGTCACTGAGGCACCACTTCCTTCAGGGAGGCCAGTGCAGAATGGATACGTAC
This sequence comes from Aplochiton taeniatus, assembly GCA_017639675.1. NCBI lineage: Eukaryota > Metazoa > Chordata > Actinopteri > Galaxiiformes > Galaxiidae > Aplochiton > Aplochiton taeniatus. The sequence continues at coordinate 12,261,369 of CM030180.1, read as the reverse complement.
ATGAAGTCTGTTCTCAAAGTCATAGCCTGCATAGTCATCCTAGTAGGCAAAAAGAACAATGCAGTTAGTTATCCAGAAGAGCAAATTATTTTGTATGAATAGGTATAACTATCATTTTGCAAGCAGCATGAAAGCTCACGGATATTACATTTGTCAGGAAAATATTACCTTTGCTTGAAGAAGTAATGCTCTCCCCTTCCCCACAGTCTGAAATAAAATGCAACAGAAAAATAAAGCGACAATCAAGAGCACTACCTTATGCAAATCAGATGATGAAACGCAGGGACACACATTCATTTGGGATTATTCTCACCTCTGGCTTTGCGAGCAGTACACACCCAAGCTCATAGCAGGAGTAAGGCTGAACATAGGAGTTGATTTGTCGTCCATACTCATCTCTCGCAGCGAGCTGAAATGACTGGATATAGAGAGTAAATTACCTAACTATTGTGGGCTGCAAGTAAAGTAAAAGCCCCTCTCAAATAAGATACAAAGTGTTCAGTTAATACCTGGACAGCATCTTTAGTATTTCCATGACATTTGTGGATGGCACCAAGGAGAAGGTGCTTCAGTCCTCTGCATGATACATCATCTAACCGCTGTAAAACTAAACAGACATTTTGATACATGTAAACCATACATGTCTAGTTTTTAAATAATCAACACAAACTATCTTAAATGTAATTTTGTAAAAAGCTTTTGCTGTTTTCACCCTGATTCATTATCTGCAGTTTGGAGGAGGAGCAGTTGGGAAGAGCTTTCCATAGATACAGCACCTCAATGACGCCAAGGATGCATAGCTCTCTGCTGGGAGACATCTTTCTCAGTCTCTCTGCCTGCAAAGTAAAAATGGGATGGCAGAAAAAATGGAAGTTCTTGGGTTTCTTGTCACATTATGCTTTATGAAAATATAACAAATTACACAACATCTAAATCTGCACAACCCACCCTTTTGAGAGCAAACTGCTCAATTTGGTTGTTCTTTCTTTTGAACAACTTTTGTACATCATTGAAGACTCCAGCGGCTCCTTCAAGGTCACCAGAAGCTCCCTGACATACTAAGGAAATTGAAAATATAGTGTTTAGATTGCTGCTAATATGTTTGGGCTTTTATTTCTTTCGTTTTTACATCAGAGCACCTTGTAGCATTTGTTTTGAAAGGTGCTTTACAAATAAAGACATTGACATTGACATTACATTGCAATGCTATGAATTGCAATACATAAATTAATTACACTAAGTGTGTTTGCCGCTAATGTCAATGTGTCTGTTTTGGGGGTGCTATGGCAACCTCACCTCCGGTCAAGTAGGCATAGTAGCACTGAGACCACCGCGACTCATTCTTCAATCTGACAAAAGACCTGTATCCATCCTCGAAGTTCATTTCTATCATACTACACCACCCTGAGACGGCCGATAAATGAAAACAATAATAGAAGAGTGTGTGATGGGACAGTAAGCTATATTTAAATGTATAACTGTACTTGTTTTTTTTTCAGTGTAGGTTATGTATACTTCTTATGTATATAAATTTAACAGCAACCTACATAATAAAAATCGCACATACCAATCTCATAGAGACACACATGCTGAATCTCTCTTTGGTCTGACGCAAGTTCCAGAGCATCATGAAAAGAAGCTAAAGCACTGTTGATATGGCACTAGGAAAACAGAAAATAACCTACGATCAGTATTTTTAACACATGGCCAACCACTTGCAAAGGGTTAGGATGCCAAATTCAATGTTTGATGAAAGATTTTACTTATTTAACAAGTGATTTGAGTTAACCAGCCAACTGCAAAGAAATGTTCCCTGTTTCTTTCTGTTGGAACGTGTATGATACTTCATAACACCATTTGAGCGTACACACCTCAAGCCTCTGAACTCGACCTTTGAAGAACATGAAGAGAGAAGAGTTGGGGTAGACCACTGACTTCCTTTGGAGAATCTCTTTGGCTTCCAGCAAGCCTGCCTGAGTGTCTGAGCCATCCAGAGCGAAAAAGGGCTGCACTACAGTGTGGAACCACAGGAGGGCCAACCTGTGCAAGAAATGAAAAAGAGATCTATATTTAAGGAATCATCTGCGTTCAGAATTGTTTCTCTTCTTCTATCATGTCTGTGTATTCATTGGCTAAATTTACACTTAATAAATTGCTGGTTTTCTTAAGACATTCTAATAAGCAGGTAAGCAATAACAGTATTTTGGATCCTCACCATGAGTCACTGTTCATGAATCACCAACAGCATGTAATTAGTGAAGCCTACTAGAGTCTTAGGCAAACAATACTATTCATTTTGATTGAATATGAAGACCAGTCATTTCTATATGTTACGGTATCAAATGGAAATATCTACAAAACGTATATGACGATAGGTACCGTTTTTCAGCTAATTAAAAAAAAAACTAAAGTAATTTCATAGAAGCTGTACTTTATGCAAAACACAGCTACATTCTCATTCAGTCAAAATGGATTAGGTTGTATCTTTCTTTCTTTCTTTGCCAGAGAAACTATGCAATCCATGGCAGATACTCACGTAGCTAGAGGGGCCTTCATGTCTTTACTTTCACTCGCATACATGAGAGAAGACAACCCTTGGTGACGGTCGCCAGGGAAACCAAGCAGGTTAATGATCTTCAGCAGGTGCGGTGGTACCATAGAGATACACAGGTGGAAGAGGCCATAGCCGAAGCTGACAGAGCCCTTTAGCCTGTCCAGGGCATCGGCTGTAACAGCGCCCTCTACTGGGGCGTTGTGGTTAGCATTGTCAGGAGGGAGTTCATGGTCCACAGAAGACCGTCTCTGACAGGAATCCTGCAGCTGGCTTATGTCACTGTGGCACTTGTTGTACATTTTCCAGGCCTTGCGAAGTATCCAGCCTCCTTTGATGTATGCTGTGGATGGATAGAGATTGTTTCACAATGAGGACACACACCTGACTAACTGCTGCAGTTAAATTGCTTCCCAAGTTAAATTACGACCTGAGAGCTCCTGTTTGACAAAGGAGAGCACAGCGAGGTAAACCTGACAGTCTGCCACAATTATCTGTCTCTGCAGGCGGTCCACAACTTCCACTCCAGATCTCTGAGAGTCAATCTGAGGGAGAGCGAGGGATGTTCACACACCATTTAACACCATCCTATGGCAACATGCAGGCAGACCTAAATGTAAACAGGCCTACTCACAGACCATTGATGTTATTTTGGAGATCCACTAATCAGATTTGGTGGGGGTTAAGGCAAGATCTCATTGTTGTCAACATAATTAAGCCTGCAGTTGAACACTGTGCACTGTGTCATTTTTAGATTACACAGTACATCCTTGGCTGTGAATCAGAGCAAACCAACAACAATGGGTTGCTTTTGTTTGCTGGTAGCTGCCAAGACAGGTTAAAATGAAATGTGGAAATGACACATTTTTTGAAAAAAAAGATTTAAAATAAGAATGAATTGTTCTACATGACTAACAGTGGGTACACAGCAACCAATTTGTTGTCCAAGTAGTTGTGAGATCCTCTGTGATTTTAGCCTATTATTCACAGCATTTTTTCTTTTACGCACACTTTTCTTAATCTTGTTTCTGATGGTCTCAATGACACCAGAGTTGTCACTTTCACACAATTTCTCAGTTGTCTTGAGGTCATCACAGGCTGTCTGCATTTTCTCCTCCTCAAAAGTCATCATGGCATTCTGCAGCACAGCATACACAAACAACAAGAAACAACACATAATGCATTACACAATATCCCAATATAGGAATAGGTCAGTGAAAAGATGAATTGAATATCAATACAGCCTTCCTAAAGTTACTGCTAAGTAGTACTGGGATATTGGGAGTTTATGGTGAAGCAAAAAGATGATCAGGCAAGGTTGTCACAGCATTGTTGAGACTACTACATCTAGGGTCAAATTAGATTCTTGAGATAGGACGGGACTGAGGAGTGTTACACAAAGAATAGGTTCAAAACAATGGGTTCTTTCTCTGCACAACAAACGGAGGGACATCGTGATATCTGTATTGTCTGTTCTGAGTCTTACATGTTCTGGCTGCCTTGTGCTTACAATAACCAGAATCAAAATATGGATAACCCTATGGCATCCAAAAGCCCCCTCCAAACAGGCTACTTAATCAAAGTTATAAACTTGCCTTTAGATGTCTCTGCAAAAGTGAACTGTGTGCAACCCCTAAATTAGCACTATTGTGATCACAAGCTATGCACTCATCATGATGGCGTCATGGTCTGCAACTACCCCCCCCACCACCACCACCACCCAGACAATTTTGCATCAGGGGAGTAGGATGGCATCATCTCTTGCTTCATGGTGCACTATGACCCTGACATAAGGGGCTGTGACAGCGGCTTGGTATGTGAACACATTGTGCAAGATCTCTCATCCCTTACTGATTCATAGGGTGGCATCTACTTCACTGCAGCAAGGTAGTGGACAACAGTGGTTCCAACGCTATAATCTGTATTAGCAAATTGGGTAAAGTTATGAAGACTCAATAACCACACTCAGAGCACTAAAGCTCTTGATGATGCAATGCCAACATACTGTACATTGTTAGGATGAGTAATCCTCTCTTTTGATCCATCTGTCTCTCTCACGTTTTTTCGCTCCCTGTTATCAGTGGTCCACCAGCCAAGAGCAGTTTTGGCTAACCACGTGCAAAATCTTTTTATAGCAATGGCCTCTTTCATATCCTATTCTACCTCCTTAGGCTGCCATGCAAAATTGTATTATGTAAAATGCAATATACAGTAAGTACTGTAATGATCACAGATTGGTCAAAACATGTCAATTTCCAGTAGAATCCTTGGAGAGTCTAAATCTGTCAGAGGAACTCACAAGGAAACTGACAAAACTGGCCCCAAAGCTCATCAGTGGACTGTGTGTCCTAAAAAGAGAAAGATGGTAAAAGTTAATGAGAAGACTTCAAAATCTGTACACATTCATTAACAATTGTGGGTGGAAAATGTAAAAACATGTATCCATTCTCACAATAGCTATGCCACTAATAACATATTTCTTCACTGTACCTAACACAAAAAGGCCATTCAGACCAGCTCTCTAAATGTAAAGCACTCAGTGAGCCATGCAGGGAGAATGGCTTGAAAGGCTAATATTATCTACGCAAGTGGCAGTTTCTCCTGTTGATTTTAACACAGCTGGGTTGTTGGGAGTGAATTAGCCTTCCCGTTGCCAATCCCGTTTCCCTTCCAACTGTCATGATAAATGTAATGGGTGTGACTGGAGTGCAAATTATTATATAACTCAACTACTTCAACTGTTCAACTACTTGGAACAACATTGGCTGTCATTATCGTGACATTAAAGTCATACTTACAGCATGTTGCCTGTATTCAAAGCAAATGCTATGTCCATTATTAATATATTTTTCTATTTCCTGGACATGTAGCAGGATTTGCATGTTTATGTTCGCCTTGTCATCAGCCATGTAACAAACAATAAAACGAATTGCCACGTGGACTATCTGTCCGTTTTAACTATGTTTAAGGAAGCCGTCATATCTCTTTAAACAGCGCCTTGGATGGTACCCAGGAACACATATAGTCAGAATGAATATGCTAGGCCTGTCACCGGAGAGAATTGATTTAGCTAGGATTTGTTTACAAGGCAGGCTCGTTGAACGTATTTTACCTGTATCTTCTGAAAAGTTCGTCGCTCTCCTTGAATCCGTTGTTGAGGAGCATGTTTATCCCCTGGAGAGCAAGCTCAGCATCCTCTAAGCGCTCTGCTTTCGCCTCTACCTGCTGCTGCTGCTGCGACTGTTCTGGCCCCGCCATTGTAAATGCAGCCTTATCTGCTTTGTAAAATGAATGGAATAAAATAACAAAATATGATTAAAAAATTGATATTTCTAAGAAAGAAACACACCAGTGTTGATACAATAATAAGAAATGATGAAGAATAGACGCGCCTTGACGATAAAAGGTCTGTGGATCTGCCAACACAGTCTCCATTATATCAACAGACGGAGAGCACCTATCGGTCACCGGTAACACAGAAGCGATAATACAGAATAGACTTCACTTATGCAGTGACATTCATAATCTTTTTAGATTGTTTTTGACAGTTCACCTGGGCTACAACGTATTTCCGTGGTCGGTTTCAATCGTATAATTTTGTGTCATATTTCTTCACTATAGGATAAGCTTCGCCGTCGCTCTTCTCACGAAATTACATAACCAGAATAAAAACTCATCAGATTTTTCCCAGTCCTACGCAAGGGCCGTGAGCGCAAAAACGGCTTGTCGTCATAACGTAAATTGGATCTCCAGGAGGTTCCTTGATTTTGCCCGATAAGTTTCCACAGCATCGTCTCTGCGAGCTTTCGTCTGCTGGATAAATAAACTCGTGCAGCTCAAACACTGACTGGCTCAGCCAGCTTCCTTTCATAATTACCTAGAAGGAACTGTGTGTCTTCGCTTCTAATCATAGAGGCTTATATAATGACATGGAGAAACCCTTTGCCTCAAAGAGATCAGCCAGTTAACGCAAGCATTTTAGAATGAGAAGAACCACACCTCTCACATGCATTCAATCATGAAGGAACACACAAATTGTTTATTTTAATTCACAATACTCGGTACATTTTCATAGATTTAAAAATAATAGAAATCATAGTAATATTATTTTTGCAAATCCGTGACAATACCAGTATTAAAAAATATAAAAAGAATGTTACAAAAAGTATGATGAAAAAGTATTTCAAGGCAGTCAGAGAAAAATGCCCAGAATTCATTGTCCTGCTGGGTGATAGGGTTCCCCTTTGTTTATATATTGAAATAATTATGTTTTTAAACAATATGGTCTGGTCTCCATGTAATGCATAGGCTGGATTTGAAAGGAAAACACATACAAGTACATTGTATTTAACGTTACGGGTTCTTTAAAAGAAGTGTGTTCTCTTGACACTCAAGTCTCTGATCCTTTTCTAGGATCAGTCAGCTGGGTGTCCTATAGTTCATTGAAGCATGTTATGGGTGTGTTCAGCCCCGAGCAAGCTAGAACATTAAACTAACAAAAGAAAGTCCAATATTGACACCTATGGTGAGAGAGAGTGCTAGAGAAAAGAAAAGGAATGACAAACTGACAGAGACAGATAGACAAGAGAGACAGGAACTGAGTTTGTAGCATATGGGTTGATGTAAGCCCAGGCGTGCATTATACACACATTAGTGCACACACTAGGCAATAAATAAATGATGGATGCCTGGCTAGGGGGAGGCATAAACGACAGCATAAGACAACAACCACAGCCCATTCACTGGTGCGACATAATTTCCTTAAAATGATTGCAATCACTTAATCCCCATCCCAATATTTCCCCATGCGATGATAGCGGTGACCCTGTCCCTTGTATCATTCATAAATGTTCTTCTTAAAAAGGACAAGGAAATAATCTCAGTTTCATTTTTCATAAATAGTTAAAGAACACAATAAACTGAAAAAGCTAGCAATTATTTGGTAAGTCTTCAACATCGCAGAGCCAAAACTGAGAGTATTTTGTCCTAGTAATCATTTAAGTGTTTGCAGTGCCCTCTAGTGTGCTACAGTGCTAACGCACAATCTCCCTACATTTTTTATTTACTATCTATCTCACTGTTATCAACAAGCTTTATTTGCCGATTAATGGACAGATGTGTCAGAAAATCAGATCATATGGTGTGTCACTCCTTGATTTTTCCCCTCAGTCCGCAGGGCATCCATTGATGTTTACAGGACCCACTACTACAGAGGACACTTTCAAAGTGGCACCCTTTCCATTCAACCTCACGTTACACATGCAGCCTACAAACCAGGATGTTTCAGAGACCGTTTTGCGATCTGGGTAACCTATGTTGAAAAAACAAACAAACAAGAGCAAACACTTTATGGTGAGAGGTTATCTTAAAGGGATTGACATTCTGCATTTTGTTGCATTATAAGCAAAATATAACTGATCTTATGAATTAAAGTAGTCTATTGTGCAGACATTTTAAGATAAGTGTTGCATTAAATTGTATTTGACTTGCCTCCAATGTACAGGGAGTCATGTGTCATTGAATAGGAGGATTGGGAGGGCCCCATGTTATGCTGGGACTCTGAGTCAACTTCCATCTTGATCAGATTGTTTTGTTTTGACACTGAGGACAAATAAAGACGATACAAGGATCATTCTCGATTCAAAATATGATAATAGGCATTCGAATTGTTTCATAGGAAAGGGGTAAATTGGTTTCAGAGTTACAGGCTTTACCTTTAATGCTGTGGAATGTGCCATCACACAGACTTCTGAGTGGTGTCACTGAGACACCGTAGTCCCCTGACCCATCGTTCACCTGGACTGTCACCTGACAGAGAATACACAGTAGAAAATATCTGAAAGTTTAGGCCAGGGATTCAACAGGGTTATGTCTCACTTAATTTTCTCTCTATCACCAATGTCAGTCAAAGTCTGTTTAAAAGTTTAATATTCTTTACATTGAACAAAGGGATCATTGTCATGCTTCTGTAAAGCCTTACCTTGTTTTCCTTTAGGAACACACTCAGGCTGTTCTTGTGACGGCTTTTAACATGGAAGAGGAGGCCTGTTGGTTCCCGTGGACGAACTTCAAAGGTCAGTTCAAAGCGAGGGCCCACATTGAATAGCTTATCTAAAACAAAATCTGATGTTTGAGATTGTCGATAATACTCTGGCACAATGGTTCTGCCATAACACATGGCAACGTCTACAGTTTGTAATAGCAAGCTGAAATTGGGCCGTTGCACAAACCTAACACAAGGTGTCCACCATTGCCTGCAAAGTATGTGCCCATCTCTGAGGGCCCATCAAATCAAGGTGAAACTGCTTGGTTTCCTGCTGGCTTACCAACCAGCTCCTCGTTCAGTCTAAATTGACGTATACACCCAACCACATTCTTCTGGGAGATCGAGCCGATCTAAGGAAGTAATATATTACTAGGATGTACCCTAAACAACACATTGTCACTAATTAGTTAAAATGCCACTGGGAAGATTCTAGGATATGTGGAGGTGCCAGGTGAAACTGGTTTGGGAGATCCACACCTGAGCTACAGAGGTGTGGTTGTCAAGATGACTACCAAGGAAAACAGGGTTCTGCAGATTTAGAGACGATCCCTCATTGTTTGGGAAGACACCATCTGTTCCACGGAATCCATCAACAAGTAGGTGGAAAGTATTTTCTTCTACACTAAACACAACCTGCACAGAGAAAGAGTATTAGGTTCAAACTGTTTGAGCCTTTAAGAGCTTATATTTAGACTTTCATATGAGTGGCCAGTTTGGATACAATAAAATGTAACTAATTTATACTGAATAAAAAAAAAAGATAATTTGAAATAACAGAGCCTGTCAAAAATGTGTGTTGTACAAATGTAATATAATGTAAAATCCTTGGTAGAGTAAGTTGGTTGAGGTGTATTCACAGGCAAGCAATGATATCTACCAACAGAAACGGTTGCGGTTACAGTATACAGAACATTTAGTATTCTATCAACGAAATATGTTACTATTTTAAGAGTTTACCCTATGCCAGTTTCCATCATTGCTCTTCCTTTTATGGTGGATGACTCTGCCTTGACCAACGGACAGCTGGATCTGCCCTTTGGTCATGCACAGAGCGACCAGGGAGATGTCTCCTTCTCCAGCCACGTGGAACAGTAGTCCATCAGAGGATCTGGTTCTGACTTCAAGGGAAAAGTGAGGCCTGGCATTAAAGAAAAATATGTTAACAGTAGACTTAACCGACTGAGATTATGTCTCTTTTCCAGCAATTCCGTATTTAAAGGCAGGGAACAACAAAATACACATAAAATAAAAATAATTTAACAAGAGAAGAAAATATGTTTGACTGTATCTACCAAGGCACCAGGGATTTTTAGGAAGAATGTAACACAGACGTAAAAACCATTTGTATGTCCCTTGGGTTCAAAATGTACTGGTCCCTCTTATTTCACCTGTGATTCAGGTCTTCATCTTGGATGTAGTAACTGAGCCAACTGTTATGCCCTGAGAAGTCGTATGCACTGTGCAGAGCTGTGGGTAGTCTGCATTGGCTGGGTGAATAACTCTTTGATGTTCTCTTCACAAAGACATGGATTGGACACAGAGAGAGGAGAGTTCATTACTATCTCATGAGAAATAACACAAATACATTTAAATCTACAATCTACAAAAATCTACTGAAGTGTTACTGATTGTGACAGCTTGAGCCTGCATTACACAAGTGAATACACAAAATAAACGTAATTCTTAAGTGGCATTAAATACATTTAGGAATTACACTTTTAGTACTTACAGCTTTGAGATGTCTAAGCTTTTGTTGCTTTCGCCGCAACTCTTTCTGAATGCCTGCTGGCGAAGGTGTGGCCAGACTGCATACGCCAAGTAGCACATCACCCTCTTGGGAAGATGTACTTAAGTCATATGGGATAAAGCTCATCTCGGGTCTGTGTCTGATCCAAGGGACAACAAGAATTTATTTTCACGTAATATTAGACGTAACAAATTATTTTAGTATTGAGGGAAAAAATCTGAATTAGAAGGGATAATAAAGCAGTAACTATTATGAATTTAACTCAAATTTGAAGTCAATAGTTGTTGTCAAATGTCTTTAGCGGTGTTTAAACAAACCTCCTAATATGAAAGTTATTGATGCAGCCGCTGAAAGTATCTCTCTCCTAAAACAAACCCCTGTCTTATGGTCTCCCCTAGTGTCAGGGACTGTTCTTTACCTGTGTCTACATTATCAACCCTTAACTCCAACCTAAAACAATTTGAAAAAACAAGATGTTAAAATACTGTGCAATGGAATCAAGCGCGATATTATTGATAAAATAATTTGAATGTTTTGTTCAGCTTTTGTAGTTGAAATATTTGTCGGCTTTTGAACTTTGCTAACTAAAGAAAAAGGCTGTTTTAGCTTTTCAGTTGTAACAGAAATGTCAATGTGTCACATACACTGTGTTATTCTTCACAGCAGACAAGTAGTGCCATCTTCCATCATTGTAGATGTAATTAGACTTGAGGGCTTTTTGGGCGTGACCGAACAGTATGTGTCCATCAACCAATAAGACCTTAAATTCTTGGTTCTAATAAAATGCAGTATCACAAAACAGGATTTATCAATTAAGTGCATTTATGTGTTAATAATTCAATCAATAAAACTATCTAAACTCAAATTGTTAGATTAGATACACAAACTAAATTCGAATCATAATTAGAGATATAAACTGTTATTACATATTATGAATTTAAAATATTGTTCAGAAAGTATCATTTTAACATTTAAATCTACCATGACACGGACCTTAAAGCTGCTGCTGAGCAGAATTCCATCTCTGTCTGTACTCTTGAAACCAAGAGACATCATGGTCTCTGGCAAAGTCCCTAAAGCCTGTGGGTCCACTGAGAGGGAGCCACTAGGGCTCAAAGTAGCCTCACAAACACCCTGAAATAGAATTGTACCATTATAAACACTTGTAAGTGTTTTTTGTAAGCAGAGTGAGTATGCAGAATCATATATGGGCACAAATGGCATGCATCACGGTATGAAATAGTTTACCAGTAGGGAAGCTGGACACCCAGCGCTGACACCAATTGTCCTGTTAAACTGGACATAGCGAGCATCTACTTTAAAATGATCCACACATCCTCTTAGTGGGGGTGCTGTGACGTTATCTCTGAAAAAGGGATATTATGGATAAATAAATAACACCATCAAATGATAAATCTATTAGTACTGAATATGTTCTCCAACATGAGTTTCCTAACCTTGCTGAAATAAGTTTTATTACCTCTTCCTCAGATGTGCTGGAAGACCTCCAATATAGTAGTTTTTGTACTTTGCTTTAATATAGTTTGCAGAGATGTATTTTACTCCATAGTGCACTTCAAACTTGTCATCCAAAACGATTGCTAAAGTTATTTCCTAAAAGAAATAAAAACAGTTAATAAATGCAGCAATTTATTTGTTTTAATTTTATAATGTGCAGGTGGATTTAGTTAGAAAAAAGTCAAGTGATCTTACAGAAAGAGACACTTTTTCAGGACTCTGAGAGTTCAACACTTGATTTCCTTGTTTTCCTTGAATCACAAGATGGCCTCTTTCCATTTTTACACAGTAGAATGAATCCTGGGAAATCAAACAAACACATTGCTAGTTTATATGGTTGACTTAAGTTTATTTAGTCTATTAATTTATAAGGAATTTGTCAAATTCCCTACACCTCGTTTCCAATGTAGAATAGCAAAGTATTGGTCTCACGACTTTTTGTGTTAAACTTGAATAATCTTCTCCCTATCTTGTCAGGGTTTTTTATAAGCCCCATACGGTAACCAGTACCTTCAAAATAGTCTGAGACCTCTGACTGGGGAACTCTGAGAAGAAAAAGGATATGACATTTAGATGCAATTTTTTTGGTTAGCAATGTGCTCCTGCTGTTCCATAGTGAATGGTGATTGTGGTTGTGAGCACTTTGAGGTAAATCAATTTATTTGCCAGTGGCTTACTTTAAGTACGGTTGCCTTTCAGGCATGTTGACAGCAGTCTTGTAGTTAAACAGACAAGTTTGTTTGTCATTGACAGAAGAGAGTTTAATGGCTCCACGATACTTTGGATACTGCAGGTTCTCTGGAGGCTACAAGGAAAGGGGAGTAAGAAATTCTAATCCACACAACCCACTAAGACTGTGCCTTAGATGTCAAATATAGTAATTGAATAATACAATCTAATTCGATAAACAGAATAAGAGTAATGTTAACAGACAAGAACATTTATTGAAGGACTTAATTACAGTGAAGTCGTCAGGATGTCCGCTCACATAGAACACCACACGGTCAGGGTATAGATTGAGCAGGCTGACTGTCGTATTGGGAAGGTTCATCTTGGGAGGACGAGTAGTAGGTTTTACTGACAAATCGTTTTTTGTCACAGTGACTTCAGCATCTTGGTAAACCCTAAGGAAATATTTACAAATCCAAGAAATAACAGAATGCCGGTTTTTATTGACTTTTATAAGAGTACAATTGATTACCAAGATGAGTCATTTGGAGCAGTCTAAACTTCAAATGGTGACAAAACAAATATGACGGGACATTGAGGCTTATCTTTATAATTAGTTAGTTGCAGTTACTGTACAAGTGGTACAGTATAGTTAAGGCTGAACATTTTCATATACGTCATCAATAGCATTTTATATTTTGAGTCTCTTTCCATTTGTGTGAAATTGGACAATAAGATTACTGAATTGTAATGTAATGTTACCATGTTGACAAAATTTCTTGTTTCCACTATGAGGTCCTGGATTCTCCTGATGCTCTCGGTCATGTTGGCACTTGGAAGATCCTGGATGCTAAAATATTTGACCTTTGTCAGGTTATCTTCAACAGTTGGCCATGTCCTGTTGAGAGTCTTTACTGTAACAACCAAAAAGAGGGACAAAAACACAGTTCAACATGATACAGTATTACAGTATAAATAAAGTTATTTACACACAATTCAAGATGAAAAGCCACAGCATTACTTACAAGCAGTGTCTGCCTCACTTAGAACATTGCCAATGCCTGGAGTGGCATTTGAAGATTTGATTTTATCCAGTTCATGACTAATAACTTTTAGTCTATCAGTTATGCTGTTAACTGAGTCAGTAGCCGCTGATACTACAGCCTTGGTTGAGTTAAGGACGTCACCTGAAATCAAAATCAATCATGCTTTTCAGATGTGAGTAGAATGACAAACAATTTCTTCCACAAATTATTAATCTAATTCACAAACCTCGCGTAATCTTCTTGAATTTGTCGTTGACCTCTATGATGTTGTTTTTCAGTAGCTCTCCTTTCCCTTTTTGAACATCAACACGTTTTCTATAGGAGTGAACTTTATCTGAGAACTCTGTTTAAAAAACAGCAAACACATTCCAATATTTCGGCCCTTTTATCTCTATGGTTAGCACAGGAATCATAAATGAATTGTGAATCATAATTGATAAACACCTTTAAGGTCACTCTTTGTTTTCATTAATTTTGCCAGTAAGATGCTTGCATTATTCTTTAGTCCTTTTGCTCGTTTGACCAGACCTTGGTTCTCCACATCCTGTGCGAAGAATTTATTCACAATTTATTACACAAATAAAATAAAAATATTCACCAACTATGATTTTAAAAGCACAGATTTTGCAACCAAGGGAGATCCTTGCCTTGAGAACTTGATCAGCAGCCTCTCTGGATTGATTTGCTGCCATCTCAGCCTCCTGAATGGCACTTACGATGTTACTGTAGGCTCCCATGCCTGCTACAGCACTAAGCAGGTCAGAATTATTGATCACTTTACGCATTGCCCTGCAATGTAATACAGACAGACTTTTAAAAACCACTCAGCACGGCAAAAATATTCTGTATTTTTATTTCTCCGACTCATTCATTCCCTTTTCTCAGCAACACCCACTGTTGAAAAGCTTTTGCCATCCTGTCTAGCTCCTCTGCATGCCCTTCAGCTCTAACAACAATGTCCCACTTTTTGTTTGCTTTGGACATGTTGTAAATCTTCTTTGTGAGCTCCAACTTAGCCCCATCTAGCTGGGCTGCAAGATGCCAATGTTCCTGTTCAAATGTAAATGTAAATGTAATGTAAAACATGAATTACGTCCCCTTTAAACTACTTGCAACACCTATAACCTATAGTATCTTACCTTTTTAGTTTCTTGAAGCATTCCAAAGAGTTCTGTGGTGCTCTTTAGTAGTTCCATGGTCAGTTCAATAACAGGAAGAATTACACCATGTTCCTTAATCAACTGACGCTCTTGTTTCTGTGGGAGTATTGATTAACATATTATTTTATGGATATCTTTTCAATCATCCATTTTTTTATGTTGTCTCTCTGTCCATACAGAATACTTTGTGTTAAGTGTATTGCTTGAAATATATATATATATTTTTTAAACTTGACACTAATGAAATGATTGACAGTTTTTAAAGTACTTTAGTGCATTTTTTATTCAAGAATCATTCAATGTTTATTACCTCCAGGTTCCTTAGGGAAGTTTCACTGTGTATATTAATCCCATGTACCCGGTCCACCGTGTCCTCTGCATCGGACATGGCATCAGCCAAATCCTTAAGCGCTGACAATGAGGTCATCAGGGACCTTGAGGTCTGATTGGCTAAACCATTATTTGGAACCATTATTTTACTGTCAATGAACTTCAACACTGAGGAACAGAACCAGAGAGTGATGTCACATAAAACTGAGCCACGCCGCTGTTACTCTACCATAGCATTGTTTGTAAACTTTTTGTCAGATATTCGCGTCACAATCCCAAACTCTGTATGCATATGAAAACATAATACATTTATTTTTACCGGCTCATTTTTGAATGCTACACAGAATCTTCGAGAGTGAAACACGATGCAAAAGGTTTGAACTCACATTTGTGTGCCTCGTTTTGCTCCCTTGCAGCCTTTTCTCTCTGACCAGTGCAGGCTTGGTCTCTCATCTCTTTGACCATGCGCTCAGCCTCCTCCATCAATTTGGCTATGGTCTCTTCATGAACAGGAAGGGCATCATCAGGCCTCTCATCACTCAGCTGCCTTAAGAGTTCGGAGGAGGACAGACAACAATAATGAATGAGATCGATGATGATGATGTCTTCTTCATACTTTAGTCATTGTGGCATATTAAGAAACAAAATATGTTATTTTTCGAAAGTGGTTGTTTTATAGGTGTTGCTTCGCACCCTTTATCTTCAGTGAGAGATCTTGAGTTTTGGAGAGGAGATCTTCAACGGTTAACTTGGATTCATCCACATTTTCTAAAATCGTCTCAGAGGCTAAAGATGTTTTCTCAGCCTGTAGATATTATAATATCCCACTATTGATCATTGTACCTATTTTAATTGAGTAAAAATGTAACTGGATTAGAAAAAAGTTAAAACACACCTTGTCTATTAGTTGGCTCATGTCCTTACTGACACTATCCAGGTCTACTTCAAAGTGGTCTATATTTAGAGCCAGGGCATTGACAGCAGCACGATACCTTTCAACAAAATTCTGGAAGAGAGAGAGCACCCCAAATTACAGTGACTTGACAAACAAGCGTATAATGCAACACAATATAATGCAATAAATCATTTTCAAGTTAATAGCCTAAACAAAAACAAATAATACATTATCATAATGATCTAATGTGGCCAAAGTTGTCTTCTTTATAGGTTAAACATTTATCAGTTCAGTTCAATATCTTAACTAAGAAATGAGTTAACGCTAAATGAGTTTGCAAACAAATGCCTCCTCCTGACTTTGACCGGACTCAAAGGTGACATGAGGATGGACACCTTAGTTTCAGCAATAGCAGCCTCCAGCTTGTTAAGCTTGGCTTGCGAGAGCGCATTCTGATTGATGCTCTGGAGCCTCTCTCTCAGCAAAGCCAGCTCATCATCCATCCTCTCCAAGTCATTCAGTAAGGCTTCAGTGCAGCTATCACACTCTGGCAACATTGAAGAAAGATACGTTGGTTTAAACACTATTAAAATACCAACGGGCAGCAGAAAAGGACAGTAGAGAAATCCCACCCTAGTATGTGAAGTGAAGCTGCTGTATGTAAAGTATTGTACACAGTGAAAGGGTCAAGACAAACCGTGGCAGTGGTCACCAGTGCTTGGTTCCTCAGATGGTGTGCACTCTAATGAATACAAAAAAAGTTTACAGTTCACACACATACAGGGTTGGTGTAACCTAAGTCAAAGTTTAAATATATGTTATTACAGGTAATTCTTTGTATCATTTAGACTTTCATTTAATCTTGTGAAAGTGACGGCCTTAAACCTACGTCCAGTCAGAGAATTACAGGTATTAGTGTTGCCATCATCACAGTTGCACGGCTGACAGCCATTTCCATTTAACACGGGGTTACCATAGTAACCAGGAGCACATCTGAAAATTTGGAAAATGACAGGAAAGTACAGGAAATGTTATTGGTGCGGTGCAATCGATGGTTTAAGTTGTGACACATAATTTAAGTGTCTATTGACCAGTAAGCCTATTTGAAATCAAAACTGTGCAATAAGCTAAGGGTTGACCTGTCCAAAAGTTAAACCAATTTCTACACTGCAACATTTTTTATCTAAGCAAGACCAAATATCTTGTATCAAGCCAATCTATTTAATATTTCTTAATATAAGCTAAATTGTCTTCCTAAAAATGTTGAATGTTGGATTATGTTACTTATTGCAAGAAAATTATCAAGATAATTTCTTCTTGTTCCATTGGCAGATCATTTTGCTTGAAATAAGAAATAAACACAAATAAACCAGCTAAATTATTCAACTTCATATTATACAAGATTCTTAGGGACATCATTTAGCTTTTGTTAAGAAATATTAGATATATTTGCTTGATACAAGATATTTGGTCTTGCTTGGATTTCATTTCTTGCATTGTATAAGATGTTGATAAGTCACTCAGACACACCTCTCACATTTGGCTCCCGAGTAACCTGGCTTACACAGACATTCCACCCCTCCAAAGCCAATGTCCAGACAGGCCAGAGCAAAGCTTGAGTAGGAATGAAATACAATAGACTTTACAAAACATATATCGAGAGTAAATTAACAACAGATGTTTTGTGACACGTTATTAACTGAAGAAGAACTAATTTAAAGAAAACAAATAATAAATTGAAACGGACCTGTTCCCTGCAAAGGGACATGGACACTCACGACAGGTTTTCTCAACAGCATTGCCATAATAACTGTCTTTGCAGTGCTCGCATCGATATCCATCGGTATCAAACTCACATTTCTGGAACACAGGCATGCAATCCATTAACAAACATTCTGACCCTGTGCATGATTAACAGATCTATATCTAACCATTCTGTGTCTTTGTTTTTAGCTACTAGTGCTGACCAAACCTGTAATCACATATAAAATCATTGGGCCAGCGAAATTGTAAATTCTGATAAAGTAAGGTGCCATAGCTCTGGGGTAAGGGCTGAACCCTGGCATCACATTCATCCCTTAATATTACAGGCATCTACTGTATGTCTTTATCACTATCGGCAATACATGCTAGCATTTTGAAGCCCATGTTTTGTCAAATGTGTTGAAATGGGGAAGAGTAACTGATAATCTCATATTATCATTATCTCAAACTTTCCCAGGGGAAACTGCCAACAAGGAAGACACAACATCTCTCCTACACCTACCAGACAATTTGCTGTATGATCCTCGCATTCACTTGACAAGCCATTACAGCTACATGGAACACATTGTCCCTTGTCTGACCCAGTCCACTCTCTGTAGAATCCAGAACCACATGGCTGCATGGAAGCAAGCAGGTATTGGTCAGATTTAAACAGGCAGGACGTTTTTAGATTAAACATGAATGAAATACATAAAATCAACCATGACTGACCTTATTGTACAGGTACAAAGCATATCTAATGGTAGGGCATGGAGGTTCACAAATTACAAATACATAAACAAGCTTATTGAAAGTGTGTTAATAAATCAATAAAAGTGGACTCAGCAAACAGGAACACTTAAACAATTGGTTGGATATATTCATAAGGATTTATAAAGCCTAACTAATGTGGTATTTCTTACATTCCTGTGAAAGTAAAGCTCTGCGAGTATAGACTACACACCTTTTGCAAAGAAAAAAGGTTACAAGGTGGTCCAAAGTACAGAGTGCGCAGACACCTTTTGGAGTAACCCTGAAAGCTGCATTACCTCAGTTATGCTACCTGTTGAATGATTGCCGAACAGAGGATCACAGTATTTTCTGTGGTTATGTGGTCTCTGATGCCAAGAATTGCCTGCTCTCTGATGGCTCTGTGAGAGATACCAAGAGTCATTCCAATAGTTACGGTGTCTCTGTCTTGGTTGCTGTCCAGCCGTTGCGGAATAAAGCAAACCGCACCATATCAGCAACAAGCCCCCAGTCTGGAGGACACTCCCCTGCATCATGCGAGTGTGTTCAATGCTTCCACCCTGTCACTTGAATCTTTTAGCTGAATGAGGAAAATATCCCTCTTCTTCTAAACCTTCACAATGGAGCATGTACATGCTTAGGGCCAAAGATCAACAGGGTGTGGTTGGAAACTGTTTTCCAAGCCACACAGAGGGCCATTGCGTACATGTTGTGTGGCAACTGTGTACCACATTATAGTGTGGGAGGAGCATAGCTATGGACCTAATGAACTGGCTATAAAACATGACATATATCAAATAGAGTGGGACAAATTAAAAAGTTCGCCAATATTATTTTTATTTACGACAACCCAACATTTTAAATGTCTCAAATTTTTATTATCGTCGCAGACTGTAAAAAAACATCCATCTGTATATGTTTGCAGGTTAACATAATCTCTTTACTTTGCAATTTCACTACATTGGGTGCTAATCACAAGCTTGGTATAAACCAAAACCAGAAGGAAATAGACTATATAATATGTGGGAGCATTACAAGGGAACACACGTTGGAGTATATGAAAGGTAATACACGTCTAGAAATAGAAAATCCGTTTTAATAAACTATATTACATAGATTTAAAGCACAGGATACAAAGCATAGCTTGCGATGCCACAAGTATTTTTGCCATTACGGACCATTCGCATATAGCCATCCTCTCCCCATCCTGTACCCCAACTGGAAAAAGACAAAAGATTACCAATGTAAATTGTGCATTGTGTAGAATGTTTGCACTTGTAAATGCTGGATTCCATGTCCCACCTGTTTTTGACAATCCAGTAGTCTTGGTCTCCTTCGGAGCCAAAACCAACCAGTAGGACTGCATGGTTGAGGTGGTTGGCATTACAGCTGGGCTCTTCATATATTCCTGGGTTACACATTTGGATTAAACATGGATTCTATTAATCGCCAGTGTAGATGGGAAATTAAGTAAAGCCAAATTGAACCTTAAATAATTAGAACAAACCTGAGCTATAAAAGAGGAAACTTGAATGATCTGCATCCAGAGCCACTGTGACAGGGCCTATAGAAGCCACCGCATCCGCAAGGGCCTGTTCATCTCCCTTTGGTATAAACTCGTAGCCTTTAATCTTGGCAACAGCCAGGCTGCTGTCGTAGAAACAGGGTTGGCTGTCCTGACGGCAGAGGAATATGGGAGTGAACCTATCAATACTTGTACGCATGTAATCTTCTGCTTTAACATCTCTATCATTATTGATGAAGGTGTATTCAAAAAGCATCTCCTCACCACTGAAGTGTACGGGTAGGTGTTTGAGGACTGCAGACCGTTTTTGACCACATAATCATAAGCATTGGCCATCCAGGCACCTCTGCAGCCATAAGTACCATATGGTTTGGAACAGTCCAGCAGGTTTTGTTCACTCAAGGACATCAGTTTTCCGGTTTTCTTGTAAATTTGTCCCTCGATGGCTCCTGTAGTGCTAAAAGCCCAGCATGAGCCACAATAGCCCTTTAAGAAAAATATGCAGTATTAACAGAAATGTACCTGGTGATGTAAATAAATCAGTTCATAAGTTAATCTAAAAGTTTAGTATAATTACAGTGTCATTTACCTGGTCTTTCACTTCGGTGACATAACCCATAGTCCTGTAATCAACAGACTTGGACCCAAATCGCTGAGCGTTAGCACGGAGCCTCTGAGCTGAAGCATTCTTCCCTCTCCGAGCACCCTGGATATTAGTGTTTATCAAGGCACCTTGCAAATGTTGGTATTCCTCTCTTGTCTGGTGGACAGAGGAAACATCCCAATCAATTCAAAATAAAATTCATGGCTATCGATAACAATAATATTTAGTAATAATAATAATAATAGTATTACCAAGTCTCCATATTTATTCATGGCCATGGTGAACCTCCTTGTCCCCGTGACATAAGCTTGATTGTTATCTTCAATCAGATGTATGTTGTCTTCCCAAATGGCCATCCTCACAATGTCCTCCCTCTGCAAGAGAGGAAAACATGTCACGCTGCTTTCACGTTTTTATGTTTAGTATTCACCTATATGTCTAACTGTTGTTTGTATTAAACAATGGAAACAACAGGTTTTGCATTGTTCTGACCTCCTCATCATATGACACTCCGTGGTTACGCTTCCACAACTGCCATTCTGGGTTAGTCGGCACCACCTCATCTGAATCTGACGCTACAGGCAGTGGGTCACACAGAATAAGGGAGAGGAGAGCTGCTCTCACCATGCAGTCAGCCCACTGAACTGAAGAGAACAGAGATTAACAAGTATTTTTCCATACAACATTAGTTAGGTTTTACAGTTAGGCGTAACATAGATTGTGTTCAGCCTGAATTAGTTTGACATGATATGGTAGGTATAGTAATGGATTTGTTCAACTTACTTGCAGGGATGTGCTGCTCTCTGACCCACATGTTCTTTGTTTTGCAAATCTGAACTGGAGTAATTCCATTCCACTGTCTTTTATATGGCTGGTGTAGAGGACTTACATTTCCATTCGACCTTCCTAAACACTCATGACGCTTGGGAGGGAGGTTAGTATGAGGCCAGTTCTTTGCATCTTCGTAGTGAAACGTTCCTTAGAAATGATAGTTAAGTAAATTATACGTAAGCCTTTAAATGCCGCCTACATCAACTTCCCAAGCCACCCTTAAAATACGTTTTAGACAATCCTAGGGCTACTGTGTACAACAGCGACGAATAGCGACCAAGTCAGGGGGAAGTCTGTGCGACACCGCAGAAAACAGCTGACTGTAGGGTTGCCATGCCTATGACTGGGTTCTCATCCCTGCTGACACCCAAACAGTGCGGCAAAAGTACAGGCTACACACAGTCTGTTATTATTTGATGTTTATCAGCTTACCTCCATATTTTAAAGAGTAACTACGGGGAAAATAACATGAGTCACGAATGAGATCACCATCATGTCTTTTAAGGTAAGCTGAAATACTGATGTACCGATACTGATACCTGTCTTACTACTATTGTAAAACGACATAGTTTCGGTATTTGATCAGACTTAAAGCTCGATTTGATCTGTTGTAGTAAACCGGTCAAATGTTGTCACCGACATACCCCAATTATCCGGCACAGATATTACTACCCTCTGGTTCAACTGAACGTCCCTTCATTGGCTGAACGCATAATATCGTGAAATTGATTGCCGTTATTTATTATGTTTGATTTGTAAATCATGATGCTATCAATCTCATTTTCGAAATGCCACATGACGTGCGCGAGACAGAAATAATCACGGATGATTTACTGTTTATTGTGCATGAATACATTTACCTCATGTAGCCTGAACTACTACATTGGAGGTCTGTAGGCTATTTTGGAAGAAGTGCTAGCCAGGTCAATGTTGTTGTGTATATTTACCCTACAGAAGGAGACGCCCCTGTCTAATGCTGTGTTTTGGGCAGCTCGCAAGGGGAACTTGGCCCTGCTTCAGCTGCTGCTAAACAGTGGGCGAGTGGATTCGGACTGCAGAGACAGTGTATGGACACTGCATGCCTTGGCCACACAGCTGCACGCTTAACCATAACCCCCATCTGGAAGGAGAGTGAGAGAGTTTTACATATTTTGTCTGTGTGTGTATGTAAACATACACAATACTGTACATGCTGTGTGTGCCACACAGTTAGTATGTACACTTAGTCAGCAGACAGACGTATGTCAACATATATCAATATGTTAGTATCATTCTTGTTTTATCTTAGTGCTGCTTTTTGATGATTAATGCAAATAACATTACTTTTAGGATGGCACCACAGCACTGATGGTCGCATCATACAGTGGACAATATGATTGCGCTAGAGAGCTTATTTTACAAGGAGCAGACATCAATCAGCAGAAAGAGGTATATAAGTTATGTTTTCAGGTTCAGTATATATTCTAAAGTAATGAGAGTAATTGAGTCAACATTGAGTGAACAAATAATCAATGCATTGTTTGATAAAAAGTAGCTTCTTCACTGGTTTCATGTTTTTCTCCTCCTTTCCTACACAGACAGGCTCCACCGCCTTATTATTTGCCTCTCAGCAGGGACACAACGAGATAGTGAAGCTCCTTTTTGAGTTTGGTGCCTCGACTGAATTCGAGACAAAGGTACACCATATTTTGTCACCTGTTTGGAGGATTGGACAAGTGGTTTGTGAATGAGATGGGGATGTTGTTGTGCCAGCGCACATTAGTCCTAGTCAGTATAGTAATCTACAGAGAGTGTAATACTATGTACAGTTAGTTCCATGTCACGTTATGCTTCGACATTATATATAGGATACTGTAATCGTACAATTTAAGATTCCATTTACAGTTTGTGGCATTTAAATTATATTGTGTATAGAAAAACATATGTATCATGCAGGAGATGGTGGGTTTTAAGACATTAAGGCATGTTGCAGCTTTCTCCAACTTCAGCCATTTGGGCAAATCAGTTGATAGATAAGCGGTCTTATTTATTACTATTTTGAATGCAGTGCTGCAGCCAGTGTGCACATGCTCTCGTGTTTTGCAGAATGGTGGCACAGCCCTTACAGCTGCGTGCCAGCATGGCCACTCCAAGGTGGTGGACACTCTGTTGAAAAATGGAGCCAATGTACATGACCAGCTACACGTGAGTCCTGGTGACCTCTGACCTCCTCCTAGCGTTGCTCTTTGATGGAACTTTTAGGCAACATCGGATGTCCTGTGGTTATTTGTAGGCCTGCACACAGTCCACCTTGCGGGCACCTAAATTCTCCAGTTACAGTCCACTAAGGAGTCACATGTCACTGCCCCGCTCACAATGGAGAACAGACTGGTACTCAAATGTTCAGTTTAAGAACTGCTGTCCATAAATTATGCAGTTCTTCAAAACCTAACTTTATTTTGCTAAAATGTTAACGCTCATTGTTTTATCTCTTTTGTTAAATAATCTTTATTTTAAAAGGTGTATAGTTTGTGATATATTCACTGCCTTCGATAAGAATTTAAACAGCAACACATTATGTTTGTTGTGCCTCTGTACTCCAGTAGATTCTATTTTAAATAAAACGACTATTAGGTTAAAGTGCAGATGTTTATCTTTAATTGTGCTGTATTCAGATACACATTTGCAATTGTATCTAGGGTTAGGGTTAGTCTTAATCTAGTTTAGTAGTAAAAACTTTTAAACAGTCCTACCCATTTTAAGGGACCAAAAGTTATAGGATAAATTAACAGTTTAAAGTTTAAAAGTTGTAATACAGTCGTACAAAAACATTTATTTTATAATTATCTTTTTAAAATAAGTGGCTTTTTTAATCTAAATTCCTTTGTGTTTTTGTTATTTCAAAATTCAAAAAATATTCAAAACGGTAGCTTTTGGAAAAAATACTTTGATTCGCAAAGTGATGACCTATGTAAATAAATAAGACATCTAGAAAAACCTGTTTAGCTCAAAAAGGCCTATCTATACGTAGCTATATACACATAATTTCATGCATGTAACACAAGTGCTAAATAATATATCTTGCTGGACTAACATGGTACTTGTCTTTCAGGATGGTGCCAGTCCTTTATTCCTGGCATCCCAAGAGGGTCATGTGACCATAATACGTCAACTGCTGTCATCTGGAGCCAAAGTTAACCAACCCAGGGAGGTGAGGCCCTTATTTCTTCAGCATCACAAAACAACTTAATAAAATAAAATGTAACTTAATTCATTTTTCTGTTACAATCATACTAGTAGTGAATACTCACTGCAGACACATACATGGATGCATGTAGACATGCACCGATAGACTGCATATCATGCAATAATTTCCCTTTCCTATTCACATTATATATTTTAACATTCAGCACTTTCTCTCTATCCTTTATTGTATGCGATGTAGTCCTTTTTTACATTCCTTTCAACTTTTTATCATCCTGAGTCTCGACTGTTTTCTCAGGATTGCACTGCCCCCCTGTGGATGGCAGCCCAGATGGGGCACAGTGAGGTTGTGAAAGTCCTGCTGCTGCGTGGTGCAGAACGGGATGCTGACAGACATGTAAGTAATCTCTCTGTACCTGCTATATAAATATAGCTGTTTGAAAAAAGGTATTCAGTTTTCTTTTTCTTGTGCACTTATTCAACCTCACAAAGGATGGGTCGACTGCATTATTCAAGGCAGCCTTCAAAGGACACAACAGTGTCATTGAGGAGCTACTCACATTTTCTCCCTCTCTGGGCCTTCTCAAAGTAGGAAGAATATGCTGGTGCGAGTATTTAAATAAACTTTTCGAAAATAATAAGTTATGAGTAACATGTCTGATTTATATATACATTTAGAATGGATCCACTGCCCTTCATGCTGCTGTCATGGGTGGAAATCACAATAGTGTTAAACTTCTGCTGAGGGCCAATGCAGACCCTACATTGCCGAACAAGGTAGATTAGTTAATAGTAGCTTGTCAGAAAATATCGCCATGTTGTTAAAGTCATGACTGGTAATGCTAGCCTATTTTCTACCTGTTTGTGTTTTGTTTCCTATTTTCTTCACAGAACAACGAACTGCCTGCAGATCTTACAAAGTGTGATCGTATATTAAGGGCTTTAGGTAAAAAAATCCTTAATTGCGATAGTTGATGACAATTACAGACAATCATTCTGTTGTTTACTAATAGATAGGAAAAAGCAAGATGGTTTCCGTCATATTCCAGTAGCCTACAATATTTAAATGGTGCTCGCTTTTGATTGCAACTGAAAATACAAATGGACTAGTCTGAATTGGTTTAGGTTAAAAGAATTTGGCAAAATGTTATATTATTTCCCGTACGTGGCTGTTTCTGGCAAGGTTGTTTTCTGTTAAACATGTATTCCTTGTGCAGTAATTTTCTGGATATTTAGCAAAACTTTGATTTGTCTTTTTTTGAAATATATAAAACTGTACATTTGTTAATTAAACGATGAATGGTAAATGTGATTCTTGTTGTTTCGTGGCACCCTTCAAATAAGCTACATCATCTTACTTCTTACCGCACAAAAGGTATGCTTTCGCATAGAGAAAGGGTGTAGATTGACTGGTGTTGATGTCCGTAACTAAAATAATGACTTCGTGGATAGTGAAAACCAACCTGAGACAACACACAGATAGCAGTCGTTTT
>CM030180.1:12187472-12235178 GCA_017639675.1 Aplochiton taeniatus | reverse complement strand
AAGGTAAGCAACAACATTTTAAACTGACATTAACTGAAAGTAACCATCCAAATTAGACTGCAGCACCCATAGGAGGGAATTTTTGTAACCTTAGTCTTAGTGATGAAAGGCAACTTCATGTCAGCAAATTATGTATTGGTTGTCTACGTACTACCAAAAACCTAAGGCAGATGTTTTAAAGAGGGGAATTTTTCTTTTCTATTTACAGCTAGCTGACATCTATGGCAATGTCTTCCATTTGCGTCTGGGCAGAGAAAAGACAGTGTTTGTGTCAGGGTACAACATGGTGAAGGAAGCCCTGGTTACTCAAGCTGAGAACTTTGCTGACCGGCCATTCAACCATGTAGCTTCCAGGGTCTACTCAGGGAATTCAGGTATATCGGATGTGCACAATGGAATCATATACAGTGAAGGAAATAATTATTTGATCCCTTGCAGATTTTGTAAGTTTGTCATTTTGTGTTTCTTCCATTTTCGAATAATTGCACCAGCAGTTGTCTCTTTCTCACCGAGCTGCTTGCCGATGGTCTTGTAGCCCATTCCAGCCTTGTGCAGGTCTACAATCTTGTCCCTGACGTCCTTAGACAGCTCTTTGGTCTTGCCCATGGTGGAGAGGTTGCAATCTGATTGATTGATTCTGTGGACAGGTGTCTTTTATACAGGTAAAGAGTTGAGGCAGGTGTCTCTTATACTGGTACCAAGTTGAAATTAGGAGCACTTTCTTAGAGTGAGGGGGACTAATATACCCGGCCTGTGGGAGCCAGAATTCTTGCTAGTTGGTAGGGGATCAAATACTTATTTCACTCAATCAAATGCAAATCAATGTATATATTTTATATAATGTGATTTTCTGGATTTCTTTTTTTCAATTCTATCTCTGAATGTTAAAATAAACCTACCATTGAAATTATATACCTTTCATTTCTTTGTCAGTGGACCAACTTACAAAATCTGCAAGGGATCAAATAATTATTTCCTTCACTGTATACACACACACACACACACACACACACACACACACACACACACACACTGACACACAGACACACAAACACACTCAGCTAAACAACTAAGCATTGTCCTCCTAATGCATTGTGTGCACAATGTCAATAATCTTTTCTACCTCAGCAGGTCTTTTTTTCAGTAATGGAAAGATATGGAAAAGACAAAGGCGCTTTGCCTTGACGACCCTTCGCCTCTTTGGCCTGGGCAAAAGCTCAATAGAGCAGAGAATCGGTGAAGAGAGCTGCTACCTACAGGAGGTGATGGAGAAGAACAAAGGTAGGAGATTAAAGTGTGCCGCCCGAGTCTGGGGTGGAGGAGGACATGGAAAGACAGAGGGAAACTAAATATAATAGCAGCTCATCTAAGTTTTGCATTATTAGGACATGTTTGCAATATTTCTTGGAAAACAACATATTTTAGTAGTTAAAAGATTATTTATTAATTATTATTATTAATTAAAGGCATGTGTTTTATATCAGTTGGAGACCAGTCAAGGGATGTATAGTGTGCTGCTTGATTTGGTAATAGCTAATCCCAGCAACACCTCAGAACACAATGCAGAGGAATCCCATTGGTATACCTGCAGCTGTTCTGCAGAATTCTAGAAATTGAGTAATGAGATTATCAAAACTGAATACCACCTGTCTCTGTTGTTGTTTCTACAACAGGTTATAGTAAACAAAAATAAAACGACACACCCAATTTAGAAAATGTACTAGCAGCTTTCAAAGGGGCTAAAAAACCCTATCATGGTGTCACTATCTTTACTTATCAAAACAAATGTCTGCCCTCAGAGGTGCCTTTCAACCCAGCAGCTTTCTTCAACAGTGCCGTGTCCAACATCATTTGCCAAATGGTGTTTGGGAAGCGCTTTGACTACAGCGACCACAACTTCCAAAGCATGCTGAAGTGCCTTTCTGAAACTGTCCATCTGCATGGCTCTTTATGGGCTCTGGTAGGAAGCACAGTTGTAATGTCATTCCTTCATTTACTGTAGCAACACTGTGTAATGGATATTTTCAAATGTATTTGGAAAACAGCCCATTAACGAACTGAGACTTTTGGCAATAATCAAAGTACAATTTTATTAATGACTACAGAGAGCAAGTCTGTACACAGAGAAATGACTGCAGTGAGTTCACTCGACGAGTATATTGGTCTAAACTTAACAAATCATTCATTGGTCAAGGGAGGAACACGTGTTACTTCCCAGTCTTGAAAAGGACACGTATGCCAACTTGTATTGTGATGTTTACGAACAGACAACACTAGTGTTCAGTGACTCAGAGAGGCACATGTTATCTCTTTGGTGCTCTGGCCTTCACTCTGAACCTTACCTCACATCTGACAGCTCAGACTTGAATATCCGCTAGGATGCCCAAATTTGGCCCATACAACTGACACAAAGAGAAGTTGTTGCAGCTATTTGTTATAGGCACCAGCTAAGGACGGTGCGCTCATGTATATGTGATGCAACCAGGAGCGTAAGAGAGGTGACGTCATGACAGACCTGAACTCTATTATTTGTGCAATTTTTGGGAGTTTGGGCTGGGGAAAATATATATGATTTAGAATTGTCTCAGAGAAAAATAAAGTTGAAGTAAAAGAAAGTAATCTGTTGTCGTGTCATTCTGGATTAAGCTGCAAAATAAGTTTTTTTCAATGCCAGTATTTGTTAAATCTATGCTTTAGATGTATGAGGCGTTCCCCGCAGCAATGAGGCATCTTCCAGGGCGCCACAACGACATCTTTAGTCGCTATAAAACCCTGCAGACCTTCATCAGAGAGGAGGTAGAGAGACACAGGCAAGACCTGGATCCCAGTCACCCAAAGGACTACATTGACACATACCTCATAGAGATGGAAAAGGTATGCAGTGCTTCACTTTGCATAGATCTATGCAAGCTGCAGCATACGTGTGTATACACATCTGGCATTTCCCCTGTTGTCATGTCATTCATGTATGTCTGTCTTCGTCCACTACAGCACAACACAGAGCCCGAGGAGGGCTTTGATGAGGCCAACCTGGTGCTGTGTTCTCTGGATATGTTCCTAGCTGGTACTGAGACCACCTCCACCACCCTGCAGTGGGCCATTATCTTCCTCATCAAACACCCCCATGTACAGGGTGGGTGAGAGTAACACATGCAAATCACGCTCAGACAGAAATCATGATCCAGTGAGACTAGCCACAGACACATACATTCAATGTCAGATAAAGACTCCTGTTTTCCCACTCCCCTAGAAAAGGTCCATGCTGAGATAGACAGAGTGATTGGACAGTCCCGCCAGCCCGCTATGGCTGACAGACCCAACCTCCCCTACACTGATGCTGTCATCCATGAAGTCCAGCGAATGGGAAATATTGTACCTCTCAATGGACCAAGAATGGCTGTAACAGACACAACGCTTGGGGGATACTTCATACCAAAGGTGTGTGTGTTCTGCAGAATTTAAATTTCTCTGTGTTCAAGTGAATGGGCACAAACATCTCTTAAGCTTCCAATAAATTATCAGGCTGGTAAGGTAACTTCATAACAACAGACCATTCATTCATTCTCCCATGGTAAAATATTTTGCACAATACTGGCAGTGTTGTTCCTGGAGGGCCTCAGTTCGCAGTCACTATCTGCCCAAGCTGCTGTGGTCTGTCACTATGGCAATAGATGTTTGGTGACTCCACTTACAGCGTTCCTCCTAATTGAAATTACATGCATTTAGCTCCTATGGAGAAAAAAAATCTGCCATGGATTCTGTATGTGTGCCGGCAATAAATTGTTTCGTTTGTTGGCCATAAATCACAGGCACACCTGAAAAACTGTTTCCTAATTCTTTATTTTTAGTATTGTGCCCTGTGTTGTTTGTAGGGAACATCTGTAATTCCTATCCTGACCTCAGTGCTGTTTGATGAGACTGAGTGGGAGACCCCTGGCATTTTCAACCCTGGACGCTTCCTAGATGTTGATGGCAAGTTAGTGAAGAGGGAAGCATTCCTGCCTTTCTCAGCTGGTGGGTAACCAAAACTGTAGTTATAGCCTATTCAGTAGGTGACTTCTGGGACTTTTTAACTGACGGGTTGGTAAATTTCTGTTTGTGTATTTCAGGCAAGCGGGCATGTCTGGGTGAGGGTCTAGCAAGGATGGAGCTGTTCCTATTTTTTGTCAACCTTTTCCAAAAGTTCAGTTTGTCAACCCTGGATGGAGTAGAACTGAGTACAGAAGGAATCGTTGGAACCACGTTAACCCCAAAGCCTTTCAAGATCTATGCTAAGACTCGCTGAATGCATGCCAATATACAAGTTGTACCCGCTCAATTTCCACAAAAAACAACTCAGTTCCACACAATACCCTATTTCGAAAACCTCCATTTAAAAAATATATATACTCTGCATGTTTTACAAAAAATACCATTTAAATACAGTGGGCACATATCTGAAGGCTGGAAAATTACATAGCATCTGTATTTTATAAGTGTAATTTCAGTCTAAAAAACAATAAACTGCCACACACGGCAGTTTATCAGTTTGTCTTTATTGCCTCAATTTGCAGACTTGCAAAGCTCTACCTTCTTGTTCAGGGTTGAAAGTTATCTATATGAACTTTTGTCCATACGGGAAGAAATCTATACATGTCAATAATAGTTAATAGTTTAGCACCAACCCAAAAAAACACCACACCTTTTATTACTTGCGAATGTCATTATGACTGGTTCTGTCCAATCTTGTTTGTGCATACCCTCACCTTTCCCATGGCCAAGCTAAACATGCAAATGTTGATATTGTAAAACACAGGCTTCAACTGGTTCACAAGAGTAAGTGACATAAATCCATACAATCTCACAAGACTTTGAAAAAAGTACATATTTATTATTTGTATGGAAACATTAAGACTCAATACTTTTCAAATTCACTCTTCATTTTACCTATACCATTAACATGATACTATCTTAGCAGGGGTAGTCACAATCACACTGTATTCCTATATATCTACCATGCTCTATGAATGGCATTATTTATAACCATAAGAAAATCTAGTAAAGAGTGCTTAAAAATCTCAAAACTGGTCAAATATTTGACATAAATGTGCCTATGTGAAAGTATCAAACGACATGTCATTTTGAGCGAAACACAATTCAAACTTTGTCTAAAAGTTTAAGATCCACCCCACTACTAACAATATTGAGATAATCAAAGGAAAGCTTTTTTACAGCACTGCTTACTCAGCAGCCCTACTAGACTTCAGACTCTTCGTGGCTGAAGACGGATGGCTTAGAGGAGCCATGGACATTCAACAGTTTTCACAGCTTTAGTAAAGAGGGTAGACATTATGTAAAGGCTGGCTTTACTCACCCAAATAATTTTTGCTTGACTGATTCCTAGTATGAACCAGAATCAAAGTTACATGAATACATTTTAAGTTAATACCAGTTATTAGGGCAAATGAGTGACGTGTCAATGCTATGTTATGCTGGATAGGTGGTATTAAAAATCCACAGAAAACATCACAAGCTGGTGGTGAAATCCTGATTACAATGGTATGTGTATATACAGCATTTAGTACATTCTGCCGACTAATCACTACCCATGTACTGCAGTCAGAAGACATTCAGGAAAAAAGGCCTAACTGTATTGATAAAATGCATATAGACAATATGAAATAGGATAAATAGTATTCCTGGATCTTTCGGTTTGATTGTTGCAGCACCTTAAGAGTTATTTCAGTTCATAGGACCCATTCGGCATGGTCACAGGTTTGCAGTATGGGCTTGTTCCTTTCAGTAAGAAAATTGTAATGCTCTTATATTCTCCACAAAAATAGCTTTTGGTGGCCAGCACCAAATACAGCCCCCTAACCTTACCAGAAATTCAGTTACTTTTTCCTTACAAATTAATCTTAAAGATAAACTCATTCCTTTATTTGCCTAAGCCCCTTTAGTCACCTTTTAGCTGCATAGTAGTAGTCATTCCATACATTAGTTATATTTATATGGCAATAGCATTCAATACCTAAACAGTACATTCAATGCTTTTATTTTGATTAATAAAAGCTTATTCAGAATTCATATAGTATTATTCATCCATTCCTATTCAAGTTTAGAACACCAGAGAACCAAGGCCTAGGGATTTTAAATAGATAAAACTACCTCTTTAACCTAGCGCTTAGCAGAATAACATGCACTCTAGCACAAGGTATTGGGCCATCCTGGGAAGTATATGGTCATGTATGCATTATTTTATGTGCTGGTATACTTTACATCAACTTGGGTGTATAGATATATTTTTTTATTCCATGCTTTTTATGCTACCATACCAAATGTGAAGAGTTGTTTCTGAGTGTTAACTCCTAGTTAAAATACAGCAATGCTTGTTATTTGCTAGGGGAGCGTGTGTATGCTCACCAGCGAGCTAGTGGCAAAAGAGTTGGGACTGAAAGCTAGTCGTCTTAAGGTCACTTAAGAGTGCTCACTTCTAGGCGGGAGAAGTAACCATTTTGTTAGTAGGTTCAATGATGTAATCAGTGACCTGTGATTGACTAGGGGCTAAGAACGTCTACTTGGTGGTTGTGGAAGGCACATTGACAGAAACAGTCCGGCGCTGGGCATTGGTCACCTGGCGTTGCTGGGACAGGAAGGACTGACCAGGGGGCACCAGCGAGGTGGTACAGCCCCCAAGGCGAGACTCCATGGCTAGCTTCTGGAAATTCAGACTCTGGGAAAATAGAAAGTATTATAGATACTTCAATAATATATATATATATATATATATAATATAATAAAACACATTATACAAAGGTGAAATGATAGGTTTATCAATACATTACAGCCGCTAGCTGTCTGCTGTTTATTGTGCTACTAGTGACATCTCTCAATTTTCATTAGTAATCATCTACATAGAACCAGTTGTTTGCGCCGTACCTTGTTGTACCATGCTGTTACAATCAGCTTCTCCTCATACTCTTTTAGTTTGGCCTGCTCACACTCCCGCTGGAGAACAGCGAGATGGGGAAAGAAATAACAATACATATGTTTATATTATATGAATATATGCAAATACAAAATGCGGGTCACAGGTTTGGTTTAGAGGCCTGGGTTACCTCCAGACTGAGGACCCTCTTGTCACGTTCAGATATCTGGTTCTTCAGGGCCTGGATCTCTGCTGTGGCTGGGTTCAACTTGGGGTCCAGAGCCCTAATAACCTAAAAGAGGAAAAACAAAAGAGAAAACGAATATTTAAAATCCGACTGAAATTAATTCATAAAAAAACGAATGATGTGTCTATTTAATTGTTGATCTATCTTTGATCAAGTCTCCATGGGGTGAAACCAGATGAAATTAAATTACAAGGTTGATGGAACTTCCTACTGTATACGTTTCAATCAGTTCTTTGGTGACTGAAGCAATAGATTGCTAGCAGATTTTGAGTTCACTCACATTGCGTGCTTTCTCCAGATACATCTTGTACCTCTCCTCCATGGCCCTCATGTCATCATCCTTCTTCTTTAGTGCAGCATTGAGTTCATCTAATCTTAGAGCTGAGGAAAAATAGGGAAGAAAGAGGTTAATGGGTCGAGGTCATCGGAAAAAAAACTGCGCATTTGATGGTTGTTTATAGAGCAATGGTGCAGGAATTAATGTTGGTGGACAAACAGGTCTGGGTGTTGTCAGGCTGGAGGTCCTCCAGCAGCTCCTTTTTCTTCATGATCTCATCCTGAGCCTCGTTCAGCTGCACCCTGTGAAGAGAAAAATAGAGAACCTTTACTCCCTTTGGAGGACATCATACAGTATGACACATGATCTTCCTCCGACAATATTTCCATAATGTGATTAGTACTTACATGTGAGCGTCAAGCTTCCTCTTTAAGTTAGACTGGAAAGAAATGGAGCATATGAGTATACAAAATAAATACTCAAGCTTTAATTGACAAAGCCTTATAAAAACATGTATGCATGTTTGCCCTAAGAAGTACAGTATATTGATAATACTTGTTAAAAGTGAAATAACAAGTTATCTTTAGCAGTTCTCAAGCAGGCCGTAGTGCATTGGTCAGATGTCCTGTTAAAATCAAATAAAAAAAAAACTCAGACAAATGCAAAGTATGTTGGTAAACTCACGTCATCAGGCTTGGCTGCCTGGCTCTGTAGGGCCTTTTGGAGATCCTCCACCTGTTGCTGCAGCTCAGTGACCTGTTCACGGCTTAACCTGGAAGTACATTAGCACAAACGGGAAGAGGGTTACATCAGTAGCCTATATTGTCCATATATTGCCATTCGAAGTGCTGACATAAAAATAAAAAAACTGGGCTAATGAAAGCGTATCTCTTTCAGAATGCATTAGCTGGTCGGCCCACGTTGATCGGTACCTGTTGTCAGTGTCCAGTTCACTGCGTGTCCTATGGGCCTCTTCTAGCTGAGCTTGTAGGTCAGCGATCTTCTCTCTCTCAGAATCCTCCTGGTGCACTCGCAGCATCTTGTTCTCATGCTGCAGCCTAATGAACTTCTCTCTGTTCAGGCACACACAAAAGAGTTGATGCAATATCAAAACGCTAATTACGCAGAGCAGCTAAGTTTGAGCTGTGACATCAGTCGGCATAGCACAGCCATTACCTGTACTCTATGGGTATGATTTCAGCTGCTAGGTTATCATGGGTGGGGCTACCTGCAGGAAACATCCCTAAAATATAGAAAACAATGCAAGAGCTAAATAATTGTTGTTGTTTGAAGCCTTGCAATTCAGTAGCCTACTAGCCAACCATCTAAATCTAATAAAAGTCCAATGAAATACCTGCTTGTAGGAGCTGGTCCTGCTGAGCCTGTGTGCACCGGAACTCCTCATTGGTCTCTTTAAGAGAGTCTCTCTCAATGATGATCCTCTGGTGGGAGGAAAGACAGGGACAGTCAACCAATAGACTGGTCATTTTGTCCCAGTATGAATCAGATGCCAGAGAAAGATCCTGTCTCACCTCTTTCTCCTTCAACAAGGTGTCATTTTTTTCCTCAAACTTTTTCATCTCATATGCCAAGTTATCTGCCCGCCGCGTCTCCTCAGACAACTTCCTGTGAAGCTCCTGAACCTGCCGAAATACACAAATGCACACAAAGCAATTATACAATATGCCTCCCTGCAAATTGTGTGTGTGTGTGCGTATGTATGCATGTGTGACACCCATGCCTCTTCTTCTGTTTTATTTAAAAGCAGTTGGCATCTAACTTGAGGTGCACTACAGCATCTAGAACGTGAAATAGACCCCTAAAACCGTTCTTATTAAGGTTTCAAAAACCTTAACAGCAACCTTAACTATCCTTTTTGTAACATTACCTTTCTCTTCCGTACCTCTCATCAATACTTCTCTTTCCCATCCATTTCTATCACACCCCATCAAATTGTTCTCCACCGATTCATCCTCTTTAAACACGCTTACCTATTATATGCACAATTAAACGCCCACGTCACCACTCCAGTGTTCCAAATCAGCAGAATACTGATTACTTTGATGACTGTCACGTGTTACTAATTGGCGCCATTTAAGAACTCCTTTGTCTCGTTATTGTTTGTACACCACCCTTGAAACACTCTAACCGACTCTTTAATTTCTGCTCTGCTTTTGCCGCTCTTTGGTTTTCTATTCGACTGACTATGTCTTAACTAACTCCGTTTGCACTTATGTAAAATAAAACGACATTACCTGCACATGTATCTGGACTGCAATGGATTCATTACAGTATACGTGTGTCTGTGTACTGTTTGTGTCTTTGTGTAATACCTGTCTCTTGTATGTCTCCAGCTGGGCACGGGCAGCGTTGGCCTTGCGTAGCTCCTCCTCCAGGCTGACAGTGTTGTGCATGTAGGTCATGTTCTTCTCTTCCAGGAGCTTCACCTGCCTCCTCAGGTCCCCCAGGTCCTCCAGCTTACGCCTGTACGTCTCCACAGACGCCTCCAGCTTCACCGCGCGGTCCGAGCAGCTCCTACACGCACACACACATAGGGGGTCAAGATAGATACTGAAAGAAGCTACCATTAAAATGGAAATTAATTTGAATGTCCCCAGCATTTCAATACACAGTGTGAATATCTGCAACACGGTGACAACAGCCCACCGGAGAATGTCCAGTTCGTCCTTGAGAGCCCGGGACTCCTCCGCCAGGCTGGTGAGCTCATCGTTGCGATGCTGAACCTCAATCAGCTGCTTCTCCAACTCCTCACAATGAATACGGTAGTCATCCTTAGCTGCCTCCAGCCTAACACACACACACACACACATACAATATACATACATAAAAGTCTCTTGGATGTTTTATCTTTCAGTGAGTGAAAATTACACTCACAAATTCACACACCTGAAGTTTTCTTCCTGCATTGCTTCCATCTGTAACTGCAGCTGGCTGTGTTTTCGGCCTGAGGGTGTGCTTGGGTCGTCAAAGGAGTCCAGCTGATTGGCTCGGTCTGTTAAGACATCGTTCTCGGCCAATAGGCTGTTCCGCTCCTCCAGCAGAACTGTCACCTAATCAGGAACAGGGAGATTCAAAACAGCAAAACTTAAATCAGCCATTATAAACTGTGACATGCATTGAAAGCAAAGGCCAGACAAACTTCAACTTAAGCAAACATGTTCAAAAAGGCTAGTCATCCCTATCACCCTCACTCAAACACAAACTGTCAAATCTAAAAACATGACAGAATTAAATAATTCTGCAAATGACAAACAGGTATACTTTAACCCATCTCACATAGAAATTCCTATTGAAGGTGGTTGAATCCTCTCCGTGCCTTCTACAGACACATAAACTACAACTTCACTGAAATCAGGGGTCCAATGTTAAACATGCAGATATCTGTTTAAATGAGAGCCAGTGGATTAACCCAAAACATTAGAGAGGGGCAGAGATAAACACAGCATTGTTTTGGTTAGGAGCACAATTCCCGTGGAGCCTCATCCATTAGCTGGTGTTAGTTTGAACAACGGCGGCCGGACTGGTTTAGATGGTTTTAGTTGGACTTATCGGTCGGTCTGCTGTGTTGAACTTACCTCACTTTAACTACACCACGAGAGACTGAAGATTGAAATGCTTTATCTGTCGAGAGTCCAGTTGAACAAAACATCAGTGCCAGTATAATAAGCTGGATGTTAGACCTAACAGTGCTCAGGCAGCATCAGCAGAGCATGGAGACGGTTGTGGGAGAGAGAGCACGTTTAAGCCAGTCTGTAAGCCCACAGCTCTTCTGCCACAGCAGCCCCAGACAATGGCCTCTGGCAGCCCAGCACATTAAACTGCTCCAGTTTATCCTGTACCATACCAGTGTGTGTGTGTGTGTGTGTGTGTGTGTGTGTGTGTGTGTGTGTGTGTGTGTGTGTGTGTGTGTGTGTGTGTGTGAGAGAGAGAGAGAGAGAGAGAGAGAGAAAGAGAGAGATGGATTCAGAGAACTGAATCCCACTCAAGGTAAGGAAGGAAGCCCGGTGGCTTCATTCTTTGTTATAGAAATTCCTCAAGTACTGTATAGGATGTGTGTAAGAATGAACTCTGTCGTATGTTTATGTGTCATAACCTAAAACACTATTCATTGTTCACCTGTACATCCAGCTCTTGACAGCGCTGTGTTAGCTCCTCTTTCTCGGACAGCAAGGCTGCCTGTTCCTCCAACACCTTCTTCAGCTAGAGACAGAGAAGAACCGTATGGAAGCACAAGCAGCAGTGGGGAGACTTTAAATCTTGGGGAGAGACTGCATCAACATCTGCATCTAATACCATGCCAACAACATATAAGCAGTCCATAGGCAGAGGAAATATTTGATTGTAAAGCAAAGTTGAATGTATTGGCTTTAGCTCTCAGACTCTAGAGGGAGCTCTTTCACAAAACTATTTGGTACAAAGACACAGACATGTTCCTATCTTTTTCGAGAGACGGTCCATTGTAGGGGCACTGACCCGTTCATCCAAGTCTCCAGGCAACGCAGGCTCCACTCCAAAACAGGCCATGGTGTCTTTACTCATGAGCTGAGGGGGAGAACACCCGTTGGTTTGGGTTATAGACACCATAACACTAAGGCATCCTCAACCACAACAACACAGAAAGTCCAAAATGAGGAAAAGGAGACCCAGTAAACTCCAGTGACAGCGTTCTTACCTCCTGGATGGCTGTCATGACAACGTGCTGCACCGATTCCTCCAGGGTCATGATGATCTGGATGTACTCTGATGTGGAAAAAAATAACAATTACCCTGACAAAAAATGTATAAATTGTCGTCCCCCCCCTGACACTCAGCTTTGTAACTTGGCATGACAACAATGAGGCGTTGTTGCCCTCAGAAACTCACACAATGTCTTTTAAACTCGCCGTGTGTTTAACTTATCCCCAGCTTGTCTCTGCAAAGTTCATACGTGCGAGTGTTTGTGTGTGTCCTCTATTATGTGTCGACAGGCTTTGACGGTACCTTGTTTACGTTCACAGTTGACTGCACAGCCCAGTATGAGCTGAAGCAGTCTCCCCAGCTCCACTTGGTCTGAGTGCTCTGCAACCTTGGCCAGGTCTGGTCGGGGAAAGTCAGAAATCTGCTGGGACAGCACCTAACCACCCAGAGACAGGACATGAAACAGTTAAACAACAACTCCCCCCCCACTCCCCTCCCCTCACCTCCCCCCCACACACACACCCCAACAACACACACTTTATAAAGGACGATAATCATGCACACACAAATTTCAAACACTCACCTCATTGTAATAATCGACCATCATCTGAAATATCTTCTTAAGGTTGTTCATCTAGGGAGATTAGTTACAAATGTGAGCAAGAGGAAACTGGGATGGACTGAAACTACCACAGCTTTACATACCGATGTGAAAAGAATGACTGATGCATAACCATGTGAAACTTGGAAACACACTGGAACTAAGCAATCAGCATGTTTCAGTAGTATGGTAGCAGAGCAAGCAGACATTCTAGCATTGGCAGTTACGCGTTTTTAGGTCAGCAAACAAAAGGAAATGAAAAGAATAGGATGTGGGTCAAATAAGGAGGGAGGTGGGAGAGAGTGAGGAAGGAGGATGCAAGACCAATAGGTGACTGGTGTACCTTCAGCCTCCAGTTGTCATCCACATCTTCTTTGATTCGACCGAGCCAGTCCTCACTAAACCAAGCAGGATCTCTGAAATGGAGCAATACCTCGGCACCGTCAAACTAGGCGATTAACTAACCAATGGGGGAAGTAAAACAAGAATGCTTTGAATAAATTCTTGGCATGCTACTTAACTCAGTTATTTCCGAGATAAAACTTAAGATTGGTCTATATCAAACAGAGAAATAATCGCAAACCCCACATACATAACAAATTACAATGACTTATGTGTACACAATCTCCAACACATTTCCACCAAGAGCGATGCTCAGTTATAATTTCAATTCGGAGTTCTGAAATGTCCAATTACTCACTTTTATGAAGTCAAACATGATCAATCTCTGTACCTTATATCAGTTTGACCTGCAATTCCCTGACTGGTCTAAAATGCCTGGCTCGTGTCTGTTATGAAATATTCAGCCCAGGTATAGACGGACAATAAATTAATAATGTTTCTGCAGCATAAACATACAGTTTTTTTGTGATTGATGGGACAGGAGGGCGTGTGTGTGTGTGTTTACTCACATCTGATGCAGGGCCTGTGACATTGCCACTCCGGTGGTCAGCTCATCCACTGTCCTGCAGGGTGAGGGTGTGTTGAAGGTCTGAAGCTAAATGAGACATAGGGGTGACGAATGGACAGGGGAGTCAAGGGGAGACAGGGCTGACGCATGCAACGGACACCATATTTAGAAGAGGGGAACCAAAGTAAGAGAGATGTGGCATGGAGACACATCCGTGTAAAGCTTTTTGTGAGAGGAGTTGGTTGTGATAAGGAAAAGAAGTGTGATGCACAGGCAGTATGATGAACAATACAGATTTTCTTTTTTACTGTTGCTGAGGTGTACTGTAGTCAGATATCATATAACCAGAGAGCAGCTACTTATATACATATATTCCCACAAGCAGTTGTGTACTAGATACAATGCCTGAAGTGGAAGACTGTGTGCATTATCCAAGTGAAGCTTGAGGCAGCAACTGGAGTTTTGAATAATTCAAAACAATGGTGTCAGGTAAAAAGCAACTTCACCTTGGTTTCACACTAACTGGGTCAACTATTTCTCAACAATTGTATTCATCTTTAAAATGGTTCTGTGATGCAAGTAGTCCAGTGTGGAATGAATTATGTGTGTCCAAATGTTCATCTACTAGGTATATCGGTGCAATTACAGGCACGCAACAGTGTTACAAAGCATTGCTGACTTCCAACCCAACTTATTAGAGCAAGTCAGTTCATGAATGGATAAGAGACTTCGCATTTGGCAATTAACCCTGTAAACAACAGGTGAATTGTGAATGCAATGATGGCTGATGGCATAACAAAAGATTGAATAGCGACATTCCACAAATATCTTCTGGCTAATAAGCTTAACCACGTAAATCGGATGAGGGTCAACTGAACTGGATATTGTTATCTTTATATCTCTGGATTACGAACGGTTTAGTAGTAAAAAATCCCATTCGATTACATCTACCGAATATTGGAATAGGGTTGCCTTATTTTGATCTGGCTGCCTACAGTCATATAGATTTTCTTCATGTAACTTATAATGATGCATTTTATATATTTAGCATACTAGTCAAGTCGAGTTTTGCTATTCCCATATACCTCCTATTTCCTGGTCAATACGCCAGGGAAAAATGTAACTTACATTGTAAGCACTGGTAGGCTAGGCTACCTGCGAACAGGTAAACATCGGTTTAATTTGACACTTGTCTTGAGACTTCAAATTAAACAGCTCTAAATTCGCAATTATCGCATAAACTTACCCATTCGATAAGGCTTTCACACAACACCGTTTTGTTACCATCCATTACTTCAACGTATGAATTTCCAGATTTCGTCCACCTGTCATAAAAGCCTTTCGACTTTCCACTGCATTTGACCTCACCTGCGGGGGATTGCTTTCTAACGTCAAAAGCGCAGCGTCCCAGTAATTCTGTGGGTGTGCGAAGTGAATTCACCGCATATTATACGCGAATTACAGGCGTCTCATGTTTTGGCGTTTGCAGTTGAGACTGATCGGCGAATTCACCCGTTGAAAAAGCGCAAGACCGTGGAATAAAACACCAATGGCATATTGAGCAACATGACCAATAATCTGTAAGATCCAGGTTGATTGATGGTGATGAAACTGGAAGGGAGCAAATCACAAAGGAGCTTAGCCATTTGATTACGCCCCATGATATGATTGGCATTTTAAACATGAAGCTTATTGCCTTGACTTTAAGTTTTATTTTCCGGACCTTTATATATATATACACGGCAGTCGAAGGGAGTGTAAAGAAAAACAGGAATTAAGGTTGTGATGTTTGAATGTTTTCCAATGTTCTCTGTGTCATGAGCAGGCTGCATGTGATAGAACCTGTGGTTGAAAGAAACGACAGGAAGGGAACTTAGTTCGAGGACCGCATTTGTAAATACCTTTATTACCCTCAACCTATGACAAGATTAGATACAAATTGACATAAAAAATAGGTGATTCATTTTTCTAAGATTTTACGGGTTCATGGGTTTCACCCTCTAATGCCATGTGCAGTTTGCTTTGAAAGCTCCTCATGGTTAAAAAAAATCTGATAAACCTTTCCCTGTTGGACATTTAGGCAGCTTGATCTTGTTTCTTTGTAACAATCAAGACTATCAAGCATATAGCAGCATTCATCGGTGATTCTCTGATTATCATCTGAAATTTGTAGTTTTTTTTTCTTCTCTGCACCCTACTGCCAATTAGGAGAGATAGAGAGAGAGAGAAATGTTATTTCATGTGAACAAAATATATTATTGTGTACTGTCTGTAACCTGAACTTCTGCTTAGTGTCAAATATGTGTCTTTCGTCGTTGACCATTTCTTAATAACCAATATGACCAATAACCCATCTGGCCCAGATGATCAAATGAATGTCTATTTAGCCGAGCTTCTGACCCTGATAATTGCCAATTGTGGGTCGTGGCCAATCGATTCCAGCTATTTATAGACATTTCATTGCAGTTTGACCCTCTAGTTTTGGTAGATCTGTAGTAGGCAAGTGTAAATATTTGCTGGGATATTTTTGCTGGGGGGAAGATAATGTGGCTTTGTGAGCCATTCCAGAAAGGCCAATTGCCGCACAGTCATGTTGTGGATCCGAAATACATTGCCATAACAGTCATACTGTTGAGTACATGAAGAATCCCTTGTCCCTTTTACTCTTATCAATACTTACTGTATTTAGTTACATGCAATTGTTTGACTCAATGTTATGTTGTTTATATTGCATCTGTAACTTATTTTTCATCAAGTAGGTTAGAGGGCAAAACAGAGTCAAAGATATAGATAAAACTGGCAAGAAGAAAGGGAAAGGACTAGACTGAGTTGAGATTTTTTTCATCTTGGATGAAGATGCACACACATGAATATTTGTCCTGTAAATCTACTAGCCAGGGCTGTTTAATATGATGTCTGTGATGACAAATGTAATATGTATTATAATGGATGCTCAGTTTTTATTTGAAGTAATCTACCTTCAATGACCGAAAATCTTAATCCACGGGTATTGGGAAAAAACTGTATTCCATAACTGGTGTTTTAAGATACTGTCAAACCATGCGGGGCAGGGCTTGAAACCGAATCAATGTTGAGTAAATGATTGGTGTTGTTGGCTCAGGGTTGGACTGAGTGTGGGCGCCATGGGGCGGAGTCGTTTATCTTGCTTGGAAACCCAGATGACAAAAATAAATGTGTCAGACCAGTAGGCGGGAGTGGTCACATAGATACTTCCTGCTTGTTAAGTTTTCAATACTACAATGCTAATGTATTAACTTATGAATTTGTACTATCCACACATTATTCTAAGACACACAGCTATGCACTTTGCTTTCACAGTTGTGATTCTAATGTTAACTTGGTTTATTGTCACTCTGGTAACAATTTCAGTACATTCTTTCTGCCTTCACACACACACACACACACACAC
Source organism: Aplochiton taeniatus (assembly GCA_017639675.1). Taxonomy (NCBI): domain Eukaryota; kingdom Metazoa; phylum Chordata; class Actinopteri; order Galaxiiformes; family Galaxiidae; genus Aplochiton; species Aplochiton taeniatus. The sequence goes on along the minus strand of CM030180.1, from coordinate 12,218,108 downwards.
ACACACACACACACACACACACACACACACACACACATACACAGACAGGCTGGTGTGGGAAGGTCTGGTTACTTATTAACCAACTCAACAGATTGATTTGGTGTGGGGATGCTGTCCAGCTGCACGTCTTTTACTTGCTTCTCTAGGAGACATACCTTGTTCTCTACTGTCTCTATCTATCTATCTATCTATCTATCTATCTATCTATCTATCTATCTATCTATCTATCTATCTATCTATCTATCTATCTATCTATCTATCTATCTATCTATCTATCTATCTATCTATCTATCTATCTATCTATCTATCTATCTATCTATCTATCTATCTATCTATCTATCTATCTATCTATCTATCTATCTAGGGCAAATTAGCTATCGACTGCTTCAGACACTTACCCGACTATGATACCCCACCACAGCTCTCTTTCCAGGTATGTCCAGATCCACTGGAGTTGCATCTATCTATCTTATTAGTTCCTTCCAACTGTCTTTTATATGGGCTCTAGTGTCCTATATGCTATTTACATAGGTAAACATGGGTGGATGATGTTTGTGTAGCCTTTCTCTTCTGATGGATATCAGTGTGTTAATTCTAGCATGTCAAGCTACCTGCAATTTGGAAACATGGATCATAGCCATCTGTAGATAGAGAAGAAAGTAAAGCAGCCTTGATAGGTGAGGTCAGTGTAATTGTCAGTCAGCTAGAGCTGTCAATCCTGTTAAAATAGTTGTCAAATATGTCACGTTTCTCACCGAAAGACCAAAACCAACCAGACTTTTGGTCAGAGATTGACACATTTGGTGCCCTGCTGTCTACTAAATAGCCTAGATTAGGTTGTGTTATTAATCTTATGTGTATCTGCCTACCTATGGTTTTATTAGTAGTAACCAATTACATTTTCTACTGCAGACAAGGCCATTATCTGCCTGAGGTCCCAGCAGGTCAGGGGCACCAAGAACCTCATGCAGCACGCACAACAGAACCGCTAGCCCCACCTACCCGTGTGAACTACAACAAGGTAAGGTCACACTCATAAAAACACACACTAATACAGACACACAGACTCAAACTTAGTCAAACTTTTCATTAGGCCGCCAGATTAATCAAATGCCTTGCAGATGATAATTCACTTATTTATAATTTACTCGCTACACCATAATTTTCACCATTCTTCAAGGTTTTTGAAAGGCGTTAGCAAACTGTCTCAAACTTTAAGGAAATGGACTTTAAACCACTGTCTATTCATTTTGATTTATTGAATTCCCTTGTCTGGTCAAACCTAATAGTTAACAGTAACACAGGAAAAAGTCAATTTATTGTCATTGAATGTAATATACATATTCCTTCTTACCACCTTTCTTCTCAACCTCCACTTTCTCACTCTTCCTTCTCTCCCATCCTACCAGGACTCGGCACTGCTCTGTCCACCTGTGGGGCACAAAGACTGGCACTGCCCAGTGTGCCTGCAGACCGCCATCTTCCCAGTGCAGACCAACTGTGGCCATCTTTTCTGTGGTAAGACAACTCCTAAAGCTGTAAAGGGTAGTGGAGTCAGGGTAAATTACATGATAGAACTTTTTCAGAGATATTCTTTCCAGTGTTCAATCATTAATTATTTAACTTACCCATTCATTGTTTTATCCAGTAATTCATATGCTGTTTGTTACATTTTCTTGACCACTTAGCTGTCACTGCATCACTGGCTGTCTGGCCCATTCGGCGTTGATGTGCCTTTACTCATGCTACTAAACCCTAGAAACCTGTCTGTCTGAGAGAGTTTAATGTTTAACTATTGCCATGGTTACCTAGCGTAGTGCTCTCTCCTTAAAAGCCTTAAACATAACAGCTCTTGTGGGCTCAGTCAGGGTAACTTGAAGGTAACGGCAAACTTGGATCAGCTTACACCTCAAATTACCTTTACAAACTGCCTTTGTTCAAGGCCAATTCTCTTTGTTGTGTTAAACAAAACTGGTCTGGCAAAACAGGCTTTATTTTTTTTAAATTAATTTAACTATGTGTTTTGATAGAAGCACATACTACTGATTTTGTTTGTCAAATTTCTTGACCTGACTGTCAATAAATGGCATAAAATGCATAGCCACTACAGTGATATCATTATGTCATTATTCATTATTCAATTATGTCATTTGTCATTTATAAAAAGCTTTTGGGCTCTACTCTCAAAACAGTACACACATACGTTGTAAACAAAGCATTTACACCAACTTTACACCAACTGTCATCTGTTGCATTTGCTGCCTTCCAACTGTAGTTCACCTATCTTTACTTCTGGTAATGTAGTCAGCTGATACAAAAACCCACACAACTGACCTACTTACCCCTACAGTCCCCTCCTCCCCCCTTGACCGTCTTCTGCCTTCGCACCTTCCCCCGCCCACAGATAACTAAACACTGTTGATGATTACTTGATGGTGAAGGCCATGTCACTACAACCTTCCAACTGCCAAAATGACAACAAAGTAAAACTCAGTGATGTTTTAGCTTTTGCGTTCCCTGCATGGTTGTGACGGCAGATTTCTTATTATTCAGTGGTTCGTCTGCCACATCAGTCTAACTTTGCTCGAATCATTTGGATTAAATTGATCATGTTAACATTAATTGCCGTAATATGGTGAGAATGATTCAGTGGCATGGAACCTAAAGGTCCCAAGCACATGGTTGTGTGGTTGGGTGTGTAAATGTATACATCAATGAAGTGTGTTTTCTTTCTTCAGCTCCGTGTCTGATCTCCTACTGGAGACATGGCTCCTGGCTTGACGCAATCAGCTGCCCTCTTTGCAGGCAGAAGGTACAGAAAACCAGGCCGTCCATTAATCCATTACTCCATTAATTATAGACGGAGTGACAGTATCTGATGTTATCTTCCCCTTTTGTCTGTGTTTCTCTCAGGTCAGTGTGCTCCGTCATCTCTTCAGCGAGAGTCGGTCTGACAGACAGGAGAAGAAGGTTCTGGGAGAAATCACAGACTACAACAAACGTTACTCTGGGGCTCCTCGGCGGGTAAGTAACACATAGAGTTGGCATACAACCGGAATGGATCTTAGTACCACAACAACCCACAGACAGCCACACATTTTGTATTAATTTCCAATGTCGCTTGAGCTCTTACATGCGTTTCATTCTATCCCTTTAACTGCGGTTAACTGTGTAAGAATAACTTCATGTCTCGTGGGTAAAAGTATCAGGTGGTGTGATATTTTACGACCCTAAATTTGGCTTTGGATTAGGTAATAGAATTACATGATCTCCTATCATACCATTATCTCCTTCCTCCTGTGTTTCCCAGGTGACTGACTACCTGTGTGATGCGCCCCTGTTCCTGCAGCTCCTGACCCGCGGCCTGGGCACCATGGGTGGCTTGGTGTGGCTCTTTTTCATTAGGGTGGTCTTGTGCTGCCTGGGGACACTGATTTCCTACTCCTCCCCTGCTCTAGAGCAGGCTGTCTCCCCGACGGCCACTCTAGAAGCTGGCCGCTCCCTTGCTGGCCTCCTGGGGGTCCTTGATGACCTAGTGGTGGTCTTCCTCCTCCTCATCTGTGTTATCAACATCAACCAGCAGATGGTGCCAGATAGAAGAGATTCTTTATCTCGTTCTGCAAATGCTCACGCTGTACTGGGGGACTAGACGTGGGCAAACGAATCAATTGTTGGAGGTTGAGGACACATTTATTGGCATCCTTTTTTGGATTCCTCCCAGAATTACAGCTTGGCTGACCTGTGCCAGCAAACTTGGAGTGTGTGCTTACGTGTGGGCTCAAGGTCAATCATTCCAAACCAATTGTTGGATGATGCAATGGTGAAGTATTATCAACAGCCAGTCTTCTATAACAGTGGCATTATCATTTTGTGTGACAGGAAATAGAGAATGGATAATTAACTAGTTAGAACATTTTCCAGTAACAGGAATGGGCTATCTAAAGAAGGAAGGGTACAGACTGTTTAGAATGTTCTGATCTGATAGAACAGGTCTTTCCTGCGTAGTAATTGTTGGGTCTGCATTTTATTTTAAATTTTTTTCAATATGCCCTCAGTTTGCATTTCTCCAGTTCTTTAACAACTGTGAATAGTGTTCACTTCCATGGCTTTGTCCATGGCTGATCCAGAAATTCTGCTTTAAATGTCAGTAGTACTGTAAAATTACCCTGTAAATACTTGATATGCTGTAAATATGTTGTTTTTTAAAATCCTATTAAAGTGTATTTATTATATGAAACATTTGCACTCTCAATTTTATAACAAACTGGCACATTTACAACACATCTTCACATTGAGAAATATTATAGATTTAATATTTTAAAAACCTTTTAGTAGGGCACAGCAGTGTCATCAGTGATCATATTTAGTTTCACTAGAGCAAGAAAAGTTAGCAACTGTGTGGTAAATGTTTTATGGAATGTTTATTTTATAGGCATAAAACTTTGGACCAAAGGTGCAGTGATTAATGTCTTCTTCAGGAATGTATCGTTAGCAAAACATAGACATAAAAACAACATACGAAATGTAACAGGTACCACAAATGTAGCATAGCACAGACAACATGTAGTGTACTGAACAAAGGAGTGAACATTTCATTTGCCCACGTAAACATTGTTAATATTTGTGCGACGGACAGTAAAACAAAATAATTTCAATACTACAGCGTAGGTGCACCAGTACAATACAGCTGGGTTTTAGTTGGAGTTGCTGCACCAAAGGGCAGCGTTTCTGAACATGCGTAACCAAGGTGATGGGCTAAGAGAGGGCCGGAGGTCCCGGGGTGCCCAGGGCCACTGCCAGCCCAGGGTGCAGCGTTCTGGGTGGGGCATCATGGCCAGGTGTCTCCCATCCCTGGAGCACAGCCCGGCCAGGCCCTGAGGAGAGCCGTTAGGGTTCAGAGGGTACTCCTCCGTAGGGAAGCCCTGGTCGTCTAGGTAACGAAGGGGGGCCATGGCCCCAGAGACGGTGCGCTGCAAGGCCTCAGGGGAGCGGAACTGCATCAGACCTGAAGGAAGAGGAGGCCGTGATGAAGATAGAACACAGCCCACACATTATCATTCATAATAAACATTATCGAAACCTATAACCGCATTACACAATGTACCCACTGATTGACCAGTGTGCAACCACAACGAAAGCCCCTCTCCATGCCTGGTTGTGACGCTAACAGGCTCATACCTTCTCCGTGCGCGACCCACACTCCCAGGGCTGAGCCCTCCATGCCACTGAGCCAGACAGAGGAGGAGGCCTGGATGCCCACGCTCACGAAGCGGGACTCAAATCGACCAGACTTGTTATGAGTCAGCACCACCTCAGACCCTGAGGAGAACACATTCGGACCATCAGAAGAGGGAAACAGTGCAAGTTTGGAGAAACAACAACTAGCATAAGTTACACTGCCCATGCCCAGAGGTACATTACAAAAAAGCTATTTAAACCATTCCAACTCCACCTTCCATAACCTTTTTGTTCTCCATAAGTGTCTCACCTCCTCCGTGTTCCCCTTCTCCCACCCAGCCTAGCAGAACCAGCAGCTGGCAGCCATTACACACGCCCAGACTCAGGGTGTCCTCACGATGACGGAAGCGCTCAAACTCAGCCTTGGCCTGGGGATTGTAGGCCACAGTGGCAGCCCAGCCTAGGGGAAAGACCCAGCACACACAGTGTTAGAGGTCAAATGAATGTGCGTAAAGAGAAATGTATCCTACAGGGTATGTGTGTGTACACACCTTTAGCTGACCCCAGAACGTCCGCGTAGCTGAATCCTCCGACAAACACCACAGCCATGAAAGGCTCCAGGGTCAGGGAGCCTGAGCAAAGGTCCTGCATGGTGACATCCCACACCTACGTGGAGACACAGGGCAACAGCTGGTTAAATGCATTAGACAGGGAACACATCTTGGTTGTTGAAATGTGTTCCTTTGGTGGTGCAGGGTGACCGGTGGGTATAGGCTTTCACTTAGATTAAGGATGAGGGGCCGGGGTACTTACCTCAAAGCCAGCCATGTACAGAGACACAGCCATCTCTCGGTCTCCATTGCTGCCCTCCTCTCTGACTACAGCAACACGAGGTCTTGAACCTGAAGGACAGAGACGTGACATTTTCAAAAGGACTTCTGAACACATTCCCCCAAAAAAGGACAATCGATCAGTTTAATCACCATATCCATAGGCTTGCTTAACACGTCAATACTGCAGAAGAAAGCCGTGAACAACAACAAAGCTGATAAGAGCCACCCCATGACGTGTCCAATCTTACCAAGCTGGTTAATCTTGGGTGTCTCTGAGGGGTCAAAGTTCAGTTTGAAATAGGGCTGTGTTCTCCTGACCAGTCCTTCCTCTTCCTGTCCGACACATGCCTCATTGGCCTGCAGACGCTCCAGCTGGAAACTGGTACTTTCCCACAATGCCCTGAGGCTGGGCAGCCTCTGATTCAGCACTTCCTGTCCATCTACATTAATTTTAACCTAAGAAGCAAAACGTTGAGCACACAGAATGTCAATGAGAGAACAAGTGCAATTCAAAATCCCTGCTGATTCTAAAGCAGAGAAGCAGCGACAGCGACTGTGGACACACAAGCCAGCATGTTAGACTCTTGCATGTGGAGAAAGTGCACACAGATCCTGTAACAGCCTGGCTAGGAGTCCACACTGCTCACCATAGCCTCTGGTCCAAAACCCTGTGTTTGGCCGATACGCCGGCACTGCAGGCCCGCGTCAGTGTACCGCTGACATATGCTCTGCACATCCTTCTCTGCCACTTCCAGAGTCAAACCCAATTCCTCACTGAACAGCAGCTCCATCACTACACATTGCACGGAGGAAAGGAGAGAAACCGTCTCGTTATGAAATGTGCTGCTGGGGAATGAATGTGTTGCATGCTTTTTAGCCATCAATTCATTCCAAGTCATTTTAAGCTGTAACCTGACTGACCTCCTGCCCCTTCTGAAGGCAAGTCCACCTCTATCCCCCGGTTCCCTGCAAACGCCATCTCCAGCATGCAGGTAACAAGCCCTCCATCGCTGACGTCGTGCCCTGCACTCAACAGACGGTCTGTGGTGTACACACACAAAAAAAAAACTATTTACAATACGTTGGAAACAGTTAACGTTTTTAGCTCATAGCCATTTGCTTTAATAACACAGGTTTTGAGGTTGATGAACAAAGCCCAGACCGTGTAGGAGAGCCTGTGTGGTGTTGAAGCAGGCAGCCAGCAGCTCTGGCTGGTCCAGGTCCGGAGTCCGGTCCCCCAGCTGGTTGTAACACTGGGCCAGGGCCGAGCCCCCCAGACGGTGCCGGCCGGGACTCAGAGGCACCCACAGCAACACACCTGGAGGGCAAGACACACACACACACAGTTACATAACCTTTTCTCACCATCCCTTTGTGTGTTTGTGTATGTTTTCTTTTGGGTACCTTGGCCATTGGGGTTTTCCAGATCAGGGGTGACAGTAGCAGTGATGTCAGGACAAACAGCATAGACTGAGATGACCAGAGCCCCTATGGGGAACAGAGAAAGAAGTGTTAACGATGTGCTATAATAAAAACAACCACAATCACGTAGACCACCCCGTACCCTCCAAGTACCTGGGGCTTTGACGGTCTCTCTGCCCACTCTGGCAGCCATACTCAGCGAGTCCTTGCCCCCGTCAATGGCCACTCCCAGCTGACCCATGACCTCACACATGGCTTGACACGCCTCCCAGAGACTGGCGCCCTCACCAGGGAGCTTGGCGGCCCACATCCAGTTTCCACTGCACTTGACGTCCTGTCAGTATTTATCACACAACATTCAACCAACCGAGTCAGCGTCAGCACTTTATCACATCAGCACTTTATTTATATTCACATTCAGATTTGGGGAATATTTTCTATATTCTATATTCTAGATTGTATACATATAAATTGTGAAAATAATCAATCAAGATTAAATTTCTTTTCACCTTCAAGGCCGTGACTTCGGCAAAAACCAGATTGGTAAGGGCTTCTCCTACAGACATGCGAGCTCCCGCTCCAGGAGAAAGCAGTCCCTTGATTGGCTGCTCTCCGACAGCGGTTGCTGCCCCTTCCAAGCTAAATGGAGACAGCGCGACAACAGCCACGTCAGCCAATGGGGTGTGGAGGGGGCCGACGCACTGTTGCTGGGCAACAAGACCAGTCACCGACCGGTCCACCTGAGGGAAACGGCAAGCCAGGGAGATAGAGTGTTTCATTAAAAAGTCCATATCACTTTCATTTTCTATATGCACACATAGATCAATACTGTCATGGCTCAATTCATGCGAGCAGACACACACACACCTTGTTCGTGAGGTAGCGCTTAGAAGCCACAGCAGGGAGGCGCAGGACCCTGTCCAAGGCGTCTGGGACTGAGAGCCCCAATGGGAGAACTAAGGGCTGCAGAGCCACGGGCACACGCTCCATTACAAACTCCTTCTGTGGCATCTTCCCCAGGACCCACTCCAGCTGCAGGTCCACGGGACAGCGCCCCCTGTCTGCCTGATCCCCACTCCCCCCCACATCATCCACCAACACTATCTGAAAGAGATATCCAAAGAGATAAAACGGTCTGACGAGATAGCGACAGTCAAACAAGTCACATGATTAACCCCAGACAAGCCATCTTGCCAAAGGGCAGAACTTGAAAGGTAATCCGGGGTGACAGGTTGCTACTTGCCTTGCCGTTCCCAGTGATGTTCCCTACAAAGTCCACGGGACACTTCTCCCTTCGACACACCTTTTCCAGGAAGGGGCGGTCCGAGGGGCGGAGAAGCAGGGCGTTGCTCTCCTGATACTCCGCCCCCCATAGCTCCAACACACTTAGCGTGGGGTCACCTTTCTGTAGGGGTGTGGCGGGCAGAGACAAAGCACTACACTATAAGACACGGCCACAATCTGTGCAAACCAGTGAACAACAATGACACCTAGGAGGAAGGAGATGGTAACCAGGGTGTGTGCTGTTACCTTGAATCTGCTGGAGTAGATGACGGCCCCTGCTGGCTCACTCAGCTCCTTCAGCACGTTACCTAAACAAAACACACAGGCCTGTTTTCAGCCACGTTTATTTAACCCATGAGTCCTGAGGTACACGCATAGAAACCCTGCTTACCATTCCCTCCAGCCCCCTGGTCATGTATACTGCAGATGGGGTTCCCACCAGCTTTCTCCAGGCACGCCCTGAGAGTCCGGTTCATCTTCTGTTCCATCTCAGCGTCTCCCCTCTGCACCGCTCCCAGGTCCCTGGCACTGGAGTTATCTCCCTGGACCTAAGCCCCGGGGAAAGACACAGACACCCACCAGTGAACTGTCAGGATAAAAGTACTAGCTGATGATGATCTGCCTTTGAGCGCCTGTGTGTGTCCATACTGTACCTGTATGGAGGAAGCTGCCCCTCCTCCCACTCCAATCCTGTACACCGGCCCGCCGATCTTCACCACCTCCATTCCTGAAGACCATGTACGCCAGGTGAGACACCCATCAATTCCATAAGCCCACACTGTCCGCACTCCCACCCACCATACATACCTGCCTGGGCTTCTGCCTTTTTTATGTGTGCATCCTCAATAGAGCCCAGACCACCGCTGAACATGATTGGTTTAATCCACTCCCGCCTCTCTCCACTGGCTAGCCGCATGCCAAAGGAACGGGCAAAGCCTAAACAGAAGAGGGAAAGATCGAGGCGTATTAAAAGGCCGTAACCTATTAAACATTTAAGAAATAATATTAGCAGATTTTGGATGGCGACATGTCAACGTCAGCCCCTACCTGCTAGGACAGGCTCTCCAAACTTGTTGCCATAATCTGAGGCTCCGTTGCTGGCTTCAATGGCCACCTGCAGGGGGGGCGCGAACGTGGGGGGGTACTCCCATCCATCCCCCTCACACTCCCATGGGAGGCTGTAACCTTGAGAGAGAGAAAAATTGTGGAGGGAAGGAAAAAATGTACAAACGAAACAGAGATTAATAATAAGATACTTAGAGTACTTACAGTTTTGAACCTTTGCAAAAAGGTAAGCAGTTTTGAGTTTGAACATGTTTTTTTTTCTTGGAGACAGACTTTTGACTCACCAGGTATGTGGAGGTTCCCAAAGCAGTAACCTGCTGTTCCAGCGATGACGTGGCCCCCCTGGCCGGCACTCTGGACATCTCTGATCCGCCCCCCTGTCCCTGTGGTGGCGCCACTGAAGGGGGATACTCCTAAGGCAGGATGGTAGAGATTGGAGGTGAAGAAGCATTATAAACTCAGTACCAGCATGGGGAAATATTGCATCAGTGAGAATGAAATAGGACATACAGTATTTTGCTTGTGATTTTACATTTGCTATTGTAACGTGTGTTCAAACCTGTTGGGAAGTTGTGCGTCTCTGCCGTGAAAATGACGTGTCTCGTTGAGCGCCGTGTTTCGTAGGCGCTGGCCTGGGCCGTGTCTTTGGGGTACACACACTCCAGCTCCACCCCTTTGATACCACTGAGCACGCCAACCACAGTCAGATCCACATCCCAATCATACATTCAGCAGCAGACAGTATATGAGGTATTCGCCTTCTGATCTGACCTGCTGTTGTCACAGAACTTGATGATGTTGTTCTGGTTGCTATGACGCTGCGTGTCCATGATGAGGCTAAACAGGGTCTCCTTCTGCTCCTGCCCATCAATTACCATGCGTCCACGGAAGAACCAATGGCGACTGTGCTCGCTGCCGGAGGGTGGAACAAAGACAGTGCCATGTGTCAAGACTACTGGAACATAGATAGCGTAGATACGTTATAGACATGTAAGGCTGAAGTAGATGGAAATGTTTAACCAAAGCACACCTGTTGGACTGGGCCAGATCAAAACACTCAACACTGGTGGGGTTCCTTTGCACTCTTTGGAACATCGACGTATAGTAGTCCAGATCCCAGGAGTCAAACGCTAGACCTACACACACACACACACACACACACACACACACTTTACTGCATTGACACTATAACCTTATATGACCTTATGACCTTATAAAAGCATGCTAAATTGAAAAGCCAGATGACCCTAACTATCAATAAAAGAAACACAAATTGGGGCAAAGACATGCTTTAGGATAATACGACACACACACCCATGCAACCTAATGAGCAACACCGCTCTTGTCCTGTGACTTCAACCATCATAATAATGTTATACATCATGTGACTGGTCACCCCCCTCCCCTCCCCCATTGTTTCTGGTACAAAATGTACTCACATAGAGACCAGCGGAACTAAAGAGAGGCAGAGGAAAAGAGAAAGACATTTTACAGGAGAGTAGTTCAGAAGACTGATAAGAAATAGAATCACTGTGGCTGAACTTGTGGAGGGGAGAGAGATGGAAATGACAGAAGAGCACAGCAGAGATAGCTGGAAACCAAAAGTCGAAGAAGGGCACATATTTTAGTCAGGGATCAGACACATGCATGGTATTCGATACAAATAACAAGCAGAAATACGTCCAACAAGGGTTTGCCTATTTCTTTACCCAGCTCATCATTGGCTGTCTCCAAGGCAACGCGACCCTTCCCTAGTATGTCCACTTCAAAGACCTCCTGTGGTTTGGTTTCAACGCTGAAGGAAGTTATGGGATGTGTGTAGATGCATTCCGTCATACTGTCATACAGACCCCCAATTAGCCCCTCCAAAATGTTGTCATTTTGTCCGTTCTTTGGCTAGAGGTGAGATGGGACAGGAACAAAGAAATGAAACATTAAGAAATTGTGTTTTTGTATACATATTAGCAAATGGTGTGTGTGTGTTTCTGTTCACCTTGATGAGAAGCCTGCGAGACAGCTCCACCCGTGTGACGTGGCTAAGGCCAGCACTCTGGCAAATAGACACAGCGTTTGTAGACCAGGCAGTGGAGAAATTTAACCTGCAGGGGGAGACACCAGCAATATTACATTGTACAGGATAACAAAAAGTCTGCTGTAATGGTATTTTTTTCCCCGGCACATTCAGTTTCGCCATTCACTATACTTTGACGATTTGGTGAGTGTAAAAAGTAATCTGTGTGTGTGTGTGTATATATATATATATATATATATATACATACATATACACACACACACACACACACACACACAATTATACCTGGGTCCAATCTCGACCAGTTTCTCTCCCGGTCCCTCTGTCAGGTAGGACTCTTCAGACAGGGGCTCTTTCTGCATAGGAGGATGGAAAAGCCACAGAAGAACCTCCCTCTGCACTGGACTCAGACACTCACCGTCTGAAGGACAACAAAGACCAGGTGAGGGAAAGAGAACATGGGAACAGAGACAGAGTCTCAATACACCTTTTTTGATAAGCAGTTGGCAGGTACATTTTCTTTTCAACCACTCACCTGTCAGCTCAACATTGTAACACAGCTCACTGCTGATTGACAGCTGGGGGTAGAGCTGGGTTGCCTTCTGTAAGGCCCACCCCCTCACTGCTTCCCTACTGTAGAACCTCAGGACAACCATGACTGAGATAGACACAGACAGAGACAAAGATGAACAAATGTCTACTACATTTACTGTTTATTCAGTGTAATCTACTCTAATCCAACCATAGCATAAATATGAACTACATTATACTGGTGGAGTATCTCCATTTAAACAAACGATTTTTATTTCAGTATGGGTGCGCTTTGACAAATAATGGTCAGATGACAATAGTGGTACATTTGTATTCAATGTCTCTGTTTCACTCCGTCGGAAATTATCAGTTTACAGTCTACTATAATGTGTCCAAGTGTGTAGTGTTGAGGCCACCAAATCATTTTGGAGCTACCGAGGAATTTAGTGCATTTGTAGATAATATAAATACGTTTTTTTTATATAACCATCCTGGATATTAGAAATGGAATTTCGAACAAAGGTATTTGTTTTTCGTTTCTTGAATTAGTAGCTACTAAACTCTGCCCACTGACACTTCAGGCCAGGGGTCATCTTTGATTGTGTGCAAGTTGCATCACAAACCACACAGTTCATTGGGGTCAATACAGATCAAGAGATTACTGAAAGAGCTTCGCCTCAAAGCACGTAAACATATCCGTGTTGCATTTGTTGTGCGAGCTCCATGACACAGTTCAACATTTGTTTTCATCTTTAACTAGGTCTAAAGTTAGCTCTAACTTAAACCAAATAAAACACATCACGGTCCAATATGTGAAAAGAAAAGTTGTGGAGATTGATCACCAAAAAATGGTTCTGGGTAACAGGGTAAATCCAATTGCATGTGATGCTTCAAAAAGAAACGACACGTTTTACAATAAGGCTAACGATAACATGATTGACACGAATCAAGTTGATGCTAACGTAACGCTAAGATGTTCACGTTACAGCTTGGTTGTTGACTAACTATAGAAGCAATTCAACAAACCAATTTAACAAAACTATGTTTAATCTTCATCTTACCTTGAACAAGCAAAAAAGTTCTCGTCTCGTGCAGGGCAGACTACCAGGTTAGTGGTATCGGCTAGTACTAAGGGTGGGTTCCTGAATTGGCAAACCACGTGTGTGTGTGTGTATGAGGGTTCAAACTTGTATTAATGCGCACGCGCGCTTACATTGCTCATGAATCAAGTCAGTGCATTCTGAGAAGTAAAATACCCAGTCCCCCAAAATTTGAGATTTTCTAACTATAGAGAAGAGACCAACCAATTTGAGCAGTCTTAGATATATTTAATAAATTAAAGCAAGGTACAAAAAAGAAAATGTACATTTCATACCTCCCTTTTTTTTTTCTCTACTCCAGCCATCCCCATTTCCTTCCAGTCAACAGTGACAAGATTCTTTTTTTTACAGTTTAGCTCCCACTCAAAAGGAGACTACACTTACACAGATCTACTATCAGTTTTCAATCAAATCTTGCCATCTTCAATCCATAACAGTCAACATTGAGAACTGGAAGGTAGAATCCAGTTCTGAAGGGCAATGTTCACCCACAACATTCTCTTGCACAGTATACGCTCACAGTTTTATACGTAAACCCCAAACCTTCCCCAAAACACACACATGCTACATGTCTGCAGGCGCCTAGGATAAGGCTGGGAAGGATTAGACCGTTTATGTAAATGAGTACCCAAAAACTCAGCAAATGTTATCAATTTCACTGATTACATGTTAATTGATTCCATACAATCAATTAATCTTAATATTTCATGATACCCAACAATACAGTCTAATCCTTAGTCCTATTTTAAAACAGGCACCCGGGAGGGTAAAAAGGACTCGGCTTGTTCACAAGGATCGGTTAAGAGCCATCGGTGTGCAGTTTGAGAGATCCTATGGACAGAGTTCTAGTCATTGATCAAAACTGATCAGTCATTCCAGGAGATGGGTGCAGTTACCAGTGAGCGCACAAGATGACACAATGGGCACACAGTTTGTTTGAGGGGTTTGAGATTCAGTTTGAAAGAGATGGATGGTTTTCAGTTGAGGGATGTATATTTGGCTGGGGTAAGTGAAGCATGTGTAGGTCCAATATAAGTGCGCTGAATAAGTGGAAAGGATAACATATCTGTGCACAAACGCTCAAACATACAAGTATGTACACACCTATTTACACGCACGCGCGCGCGCGCACGCACGCACGCACGCACGCACGCACACACACACACACACACACACACACACACACACACACACACACACACACAGAAGTGTTCAATAACTGTTAATATGCACAACATGATTAACAATTTTGCACGATTAATGTGAATGTGTATTTCACAGTTAGGATTACTTATCATTCCCAGCACTCATTGATTCCCCTCTAACTCTACTCTGTCCCCTGCTATGCCTGACAACCACTCTGATGTTAAACACAGAGCCTCCCATTCTACATCCGTTGGGAGACTACCAGTATATGACCATGTGAGTTGTCGAGGTGCATGGGAGCAGGCTGTCCATTTAGTGGTTCCAACTTTGATTCTCCCCCTACACCTACAAAGGCAGATATCATTTTATATATACGATAAATATATATAAAATAAATAGACTAGTCCACGTGACATTTCACAATAATTTGGCAAAAGTAAAAAGCATGGGGGTATAATCTAGTATATTACCGTAGGCTGTAAATATTTGTCTGCAAGGAAACCCTTGCTGTCATTGGTCCCTCTCTCTTCTCTTTAGCAGCAGCAGGACTGACACACCGCACCCACGTTGCAATATATATAAATATAAATATATGTATACATTTACGTTTATATTTTTCATTTGTTTTCTTTCAGGAATAAACAAAGGTCAACTAGCTACGTACGGTACCATACTATTACTTCATACAGATTCTAATCACCAGGATACAGCCCAGGAGCCACGGAAGACCCAAAAAGGCAGAATGAGAGAAAAGAGGGAAAGTGGCAAGAGCAGAGAGCATGCTGGGAGATAGTCGTGCTCTTCAGTACTTCAGACCCTTGAGCAATGAAAGGAAGAGAGAAAGAGATGATAGAGATAGAAAGAGAGAAAGCAGTAAAAGCAGCCTCTTTAAAACCGCTGCATAACATTGATGGTGCTGTTTTCCCAATGGCAGGCTTGCATCGGCGTGAATCCATCGCTTGTCTTGTTACAATCGTCCGATGAAAACTCCAAGGTTGGGGTTTGTGGGTACTGTAGCGTTGGGGCATCTCTCGGTTTCTGTACTGAGGGCAGAGGTCTGGTCTGGGTCAAAGTTCAGGGGTAAAGGGTCAGTAGTCAGCTGCGTACTCTGTCCCGTGGAGCCCTCGGCACATCAGGGTAAACTCCTTCACAATGTCCTTCACCCTTCGTTTGTTCACTCGCTCTCTGCAGAGAAGTGACAGGGTGGAAAAAGATAAACCTTCAAGAACGGCAAAAGACAAGGTCAGCTCTGATTTGGTATATGGAGGTGACTTTGGTGTGTGCTAAGAAAAAAAGCTGTCAGCTTTCCTGACCCTAAACAGTTAGGGAAATAACCTTTATGGTGTTTAAGTGCGTACATGAACACATTACCTGAGTATCTGCTGTGAGAACGTGTCCTTCTGTTGCGTTGTGACTCGTGTGGAGGGGAACCCTGGAGGCTGCAATGCCTCCTTCAACCACATGGTGAGCAGGGAAAAGCAGTGCTTGTTCATGGAGAACAACACCTCAGCAAACTGGTCCATGAGACTCCGAGACGCTCCGCCACCAATCCCCTGTAGGCAAAACACAAGAATTAGTGTGAAGGCCTGAGTAGAGATGAAGAACAGAGACATGGTGGTTTGATGCATGCCATTGTTGTGTCTGTTTTGTGCCTGGCTCTCACCTCCAGCACACCCTGCAGCAGTAGCTTTCCGTCCTCTTGCACCACTCTGGCCACCGGGGGTACATCTGAGCAGTGGGGCAGCAACTCAGTCTACAGCACAGAGAGGGGACCATTACAATATATACCATGGGTATCTTAAAATGATTTCAATGTATATGGGACATATGATAACGTTTTGGGTCGTGTATAATGTGCTTACAAAGAACAAACATGTGGACTTGACTGTCGGAGATTCAGGGAACTTCAGTGACAGAACTCCTAAAAGAAGGAAGGTAGGTAAGTGGAATACAGCCAACACGCAAACAAATAATATTCTACGGCAAAAGCTTTGGTGGGACAACTTGTCTTTTTTTGGTGACAGATTTGACTTCCAAAGCCCTTTGAAAAATGTTCGAATAGTAAAACATCCCAGGCTGTTCTAGGCTTCAGTTACAGAAGTATGATCAGGGTGACAGGCAGAAAAGGCCAGATAGACCTTGAGAACACAGCGAGTGACTGTGTGTGGACACCCACTTACCGCAATGGAACACGGCTTTCACATCAAGGCTCTCGGACAAGTACAAGTCGGGCTTCCGTTTGAGGGCCTATAGCAGGAGGCAGACAGAGACATGAAACAGAGCAGGGGGCTGTCGCCCAAACCTGGGGGTGCACAAGCCAACACATCCCAATCCTCCCTGATCATACTGGCTAGCACTCTACCCCACTGGCCATCTGCAAAGCCTGGTAGCCATATCTCAGAACGACAACAAAGGTGTTGCATGAAGAAGATCTAGATGTGGGGACCAGGCTGTACACACACTTTCTCTCTCTGTGTGTCCAGGACTAACTACATCCATGCTCATAAAGAGATCCTCCAATGCAAAACTCAGCAGGTATAACAAACAAACTGCAAAAAATCAAACACTGAAATCATTTGAAACTTAAGTCAAACTAAAGGCAATGATGGTTTTGGCATAGTTTCTTGAAATCAAATAGTTTCGAAACACTCAATTTCTGTTTTTGGCTGGGTTGATTGAATAGAATATGCAAAAGAACTAAGTAACCAACATGTGCAGATAAATAGAAATACAACTGATCTCATAATAATGAACTCATTCAGGATGGAGGAGAGGAGAGAGGGAAAGGGAGCGAGATGAAGGTCAGATCTATCCAAAGATAGAAAACTGAAGGAAGAATGAAGAGGACAAAAAAAAAAAAAAAACAGAGGGTAGCCAATTTGTCTGAATTCATTAATTAATTCAATATTAATTAATTTGGGCTTTGATTGGCTTCAGGCTGGAATGACTTTAGATAGGGGCTAAGCTCTGGAATTCTAACAAATCACCCAAGGTAACCTGCTCTCAAATCTCCTACAGCGACGAGAGACGGACCCAGTATTCTTTCTGTGTGTCCTTTACTACCAACCTGACCTCAATTATCGTTAAAACGCATTCCTAACGGCACTCTCTTCTGTAATGACAAAAAGTGAAAGTGCTATTTGCTCAACCAAGCTGGCCAAGGGAGATACTTTGACCATTCACTTATATCTATCTCTTAACTTGTAAGTTAAGTTCTTTCCATACACCAATACTTGGCACAAACTTATGTGGTGCACCAAATACTAAAGGGGATAATGTTTCTTAGCTACGCAGTGATAACTGGCTGCTACTGTATGCATCCCTTCAGGTAGATGCTATACGCTGGTATGGACAGGCAAAGTATTGATCATTTTTATTTCACTGCTGTCGATACCAATCCAGGGAAGTGAGGTGACTTTGCTAGAACCTCCAGCAATAAAAGAGAAACCAGTCCCTCCTTCACTGAGCCCCCTAATGGTTCATTCCATAGCCTTGTCTAAATGGAGGGTCAACCAAAGGACCCAATAACAAAGGACAGAAAGAGATTGACAGAGAGCAAGAGAGAGAGACAGAGACAGAGACAGAGAGAGAGAGAGAGAGAGAGACAGAGAGAGAAACCCAAAGTGAATGAAATAAGAAACCAAAAACACACCTGAGCTTGGAGTTGCATAAATGAATCAACAATATCAGGATGATCCCTGGGTCCTAAAATATAATAAAGATGAAACTTAAGAAATCATAAGAATATAAGAATAATATACAAACAGCAACTGAACAGATTCAACAGTCATGTGGAAATCAAAGGGAACAAAAAAGATTTCATAGAAATAATTTCACACGTGAGTAAGGAACAAAGGGGAGAAACAGGGGGAGCGTGTGAAGCTTTGGAAGAGTCTCTGAACAACAGAGAACAAAAAAAATAAATAAAAAACAGGCATAGGAAAAAGACATGGGTCCGCTTGGAGAGGGAAAAAAAGAAAAAGAAAGAACTAACGAGAAAGAAAGAAAAAAAAAAAGGCTAAAAGAAGGAACGTGGGTTTGGAGTGGGAACCCAGGAGGCACCTCTGTTACTGTGACAGTTTGGACTACAAAGAAGGGGTGCAAAAATCCCAAGTGGACCCCTAGCCCCTTACCCTAGGGTACCTTTTTTTGGATAGGCAGTAGGATGTCTAAAACTGCTGTACAGCCTTAGACCTCCAAGATCACTAGTGCCTGGGAGTAAAGGGCTATGGTCAACAGTCTATTGGGAATAGATCAATCAGCCCGCCCCTCAGCCTCTGAAAGGTGAACTCTTAGCCGTCACTCAACCCGCCCCAAGGATCAGTATTGGTAGGTTGTCAACGCAACCGCTCCCTTAGCTGTTCCCAGACTCCAAACAAGACCCCCGTTTCACCTCCCCCACCTCACCCCGGCCCCTCCGGGTATCAAGGAGCTCCTACTCAGAGGACTGCTACAGGGGGGCACCACCTCGGGACCCCCAGAATCGACAGCGTGTCTGGTTTCTATTGCAGCCCAGCGTTCACACGCTAGGATCCAGAGATGGCCTCCCCTGTCAAGGTATAGCACAGTCAACTGAATGAGCTCCTGTTCTCAGTGCTATTGTATGGTCAAGGGCACCTGCTCAAAAATAAAGAGTTAGGAGGCATGAGGATAGGCAGCCATTACTCAAACACGGTCAAAGCAGGGAGAGGAGGAGGGAGGGAGGGAAAGAGGGAGGGGGTGGGGAACAAAAAAGGGAAGCGGAGAGGCAGAGCACAGTCAGATATATGGATGGACACTGCAGGGTACTCAGTAAGCTACAGTACAACCACTGGGGAATGGTGTGTCAGACGGCTGACAACATTCTGCTGTGACATGGTCATGGCAGTCTTTCGACCTTATCCAAACATTAGTTTTTTAATTGAAGTATTTCAATGGAGTCTACTGTCCTCTATATGACAATGAAACCAATACAGTTGAAGAGGAAGATAAGACACGGAATAGTTCACTGAGGCCTGACAACAGACAACACAAGGCCGTCAGGCAGAATGGCAGCTAGCCTTCACCTTCAGTGTCATAAACAGAAATGGTGCACAGCAATTGAAGATTTCTTTCCTACAATTTAACACATACATTAAGGCGGTCAATTCCCCACCACCCAGTCATTGCTGGACCTCCCTACCTTGCTGGAAGATGGAGAGCGTTACCGAGGTAACCAGCTCAAAGAGAGCTTTGATAGGAGGGAAGTGGTCTGTCTGGCTGGCAAAGATGTGCACCATCTGAAACCCCAAACATAAACCCTGTCACTCAGGCAACAGGGGCCAAAATATCAAGGTCTTCAATGTATTTTTCTACCACCAATGCTCCGATGTGTGTGTGTGTGTGTGTGTGTGTGTGTGTGTGTATACCTGTCGCGTGAGATCCAGTGCGGAGGCCTGGGGTATGGTGCTGTACATCTGCCCAAGCATTTCACTCAGTTGAGACACCATGGGAGCAAAATCATGGAGCAGGGTCTTCACTGACTTCTCAAAGATAGCACACACCGCCTGGGAGGAACACCGTCGCAAGTCAAAGTGGGTCAAAAGGTATGCTTCTTGTATAGAGCGGAGAAATCTTATATTAATTGATCATACTCGTGTGTGTGTGTTGAGAGTGAGTCCTACCTCGACCACCTGCGAGTCGTTGAGCCATTTGCTGAGGACCGTCTGAATGAGAGCAAACACCTGCTGCAAGACCACCACAACCTGGAACACACACACACACACACACACACACACACACACACACACACACACACACACACATACACACACACACACACACACCATTTTCACCACTTAGCACAACAGTACAGTATAAAGGAAGGATAAATGCTAGACTAGAGATAGTGAAGGAGCCTCTGACCGGGTTCGGCCCAGGTGGGGGCGGGGTGGTTTTGACGGGCGGTGCCGTGCCCTCTCCTGATTCGTCGTCCTGTTTGCTGATGTCGAGCGTGGTGAAGAGATTGGACAGCAACCCGAGGATGTGGATGATTGCTAGCTTGTTCGACGGATTGGGCTGAATAGAGAGAGAAGGAATTTACCGAAGTGGCATGTTTATTAACAGCTATCAAAAACTACACACACATATCAGTCCTTGGTGTATGCCTTAAACTATCTTAATATCTAAGCTAAAGTAGTGTAAATTGAGAAAGAATACAGTACTCTTTAAAATTCGGATGTAGCTGGACCCTTTAACCCAAAATAGAACAGAAGATGTATGAAGAGAGACAATGGCTTAGGGGGGTTGTCGATAGAGGAGGTGACAGCAAGTGACGAATACCCGCTCTTTCCCCTAGTCACACACTAACATTCCACTCCTTGCTAACGCAAGCACACATGTTCACACACACACACACACACACACACACACACACACACACACACACACACACACACACGCGGTTTGTCCCCAGAGTGACAACTGCAATTAAGGCTTCATTAGCAACGTAAGCATTTAATCACTGCTCCCATCGCCATGGTGACGGAGATATATAGGAGGGGGATGGAGAATAGAATCTACTTCCCGACTCACTCTTAATTAAGGTGGCCGCACACACACACGCACGCACATACACACGCAACTCTCACGCACACACTCACTTGCACCGAAGCGCACACACAGCCCATCCCCTCTACCCGACTAATGCAATTACTTTTCCAATACAATTAGTGTAAGACAGAGGAACGGCAGCCCACAGTGTAGCGCTGGGTCTGTTTTGAGGGCCCCGCCCAGCAGGTGTCACTGTTTCCCTAGCTGCACTAGCACCACCTGATCTGCCAGTCCGATGTCATGGCTTCACATCAAACAGCCAGACAAAAAACAACGAGCAAGGGAAAGTAAAAGAGTGAGAGACAGAGAGAGAGAGAGGATGAGGAAGGACAAGCTTTATCTAAAACAGAGGTCTAAACTGATGGTGGGACAATGACAAATGGCAGAAAACCTTGTTTGTTCCATACTGATAATGCCAAGCTCTGGATCCCAAGATAATGTCAGCTCTGTATTTTTAGTGACTCTTAAGTCTCTGAACCCAAGCTTCATTAGTCCTGACATTTCAATTGAGAAAGCAAACTACTATGGGTATATATATGTGGGCGTGTGCCATGCTAGTGTCCTTCCAAAAGGCTGGTGTGTGTTTGTGTGTGTGTGTTTTCTGCCCCGTGATTCACTGCCCCATGGCGCTGTGTTAATTCCAATCTGGTCCCACTGTGAAATGTTCCACTGCAGTGGCTCCACACGGACAGAAAGCCTGCTCAAATGGCAGTGGTCCAACCGCAGGACAGATAAGAGAGGGGCACACAGATAGAGTGTGTGCATGCATGCGTGTGCACGTGTGCGTGCGTGTGTACCGTCTCGTCCGCTAGCTTCTCCAGTTGCTGTATGTAGGGGGTGATGAGAGAATGAAGGTTTCTCAGAATCTCCTCCACAGGCAGAGCCGACAGCAGGAACCCAAGAGCCTGCATCAGCCACATACACTGGCTGGTCTACAGTGGAGACACACAGACAGACATTTAGCATCAACCACATACACTGGCTGGTCTACAGTGGAGACACACAGACAGACAGACATTTAGCATCAACCACATACACTGGCTGGTCTACAGTGGAGACACACAGACAGACAGACATTTAGCATCAACCACATACACTGACTGGTCTACAGTGGAGACACACAGACAGACAGGCAGACAGACATTTAGCATCAACCACATACACTGGCTGGTCTACAGGGGAGACACAGACAGACAGGCAGACAGACATTTAGCATCAACCACATACACTGGCTGGTCTACAGTGGAGACACACAGACAGACAGGCAGACAGACATTTAGCATCAATCACATACACTGACTGGTCTACAGTGGAGACACACAGACAGACAGGCAGACAGACAGACATTTAGCATCAATCACATACACTGACTGGTCTACAGTGGAGACACACAGACAGACACAGACATTTAAGATCACGTCGTCTCAACACGACACACATCACCGGATGAGGAAAGCAATCAAAAGTGTACATTGCCACATTTAAAGTGACTTGTGCTGCATAAACTGTTGACACAGGAAACACTCCAGAGTGGAGTCCCTGTCACAGGTCTGGAGGGCCACGCCCAAGAATAATAAACAAATAAATAACGCTTTGTGAAGAGGCTTTTAGGAGCTGCGGTTTACAATTCAGCCCGCACAGAGGGAGACAGAAAAAGAGAGAGGGAGAGACAGACAGAGAACACACTGACCTTGTGGATCTGCTTGATCAGCACCTCCTGAGGAAAACAGACAGAAAGGATGAGAAGAGATGATTTATACCGGGGAAAATAAATCAAAGCCGCTTTGCAAATAACATACAAAAGATGGATCAATTGACCTACGACGAGGTCTGAGATTTGATGCCATTTCTTCTATTTTTTTAAGCAGCCATCGAGTTATCTATTCCAGGAAATGGCATCCTGTAATCTGAGGAAAAACCATGCTTTGAAGAAAGACACCCGCTGGAAGACACGTGCAGAGCCCACCGACCTGGGAGACGGCCACTATGTTGCTGGCGTAGGGCGGCAGGTCGTATTTGCATTCGCGGCAGATCTTCTTGAGGGTGGAGACGGAGGAGACGGAGAGGTCGGGGTTGCCCAGGGCCTGCAGCACCAGAGGCAGCACGCTGCTCAGCATCACCGGGTGGTCGGCCAGCCACTCGGCCAGCGCTCCTGTGGGACGCACAGCGGCAGGCAGCGCCGCACTCAGTCTACCGTGTAATCTACGTCGTGTTTGGTTACATCACGGGGAACATCAAACGACAAACGTCCTTGTGTTTTGCGGCCTGCTGGCCATGTGATCGCACCGAGCTTGGTTTACCTATGGTGAACATGACGGTGTCTGCCAGTTGGACGTTGTTGATGCTGATCCTGGGGATGAGGCCGATCAAGCCCGGGATGACGTCGGAGTAGTTGACGTCTATCGTCTCCGCTATGGACTGGAAACCATACAGCAGCGCTTCTGTGTGCTACGGAGGGACACAGAAATACGGCACACGTATCAGAACGGTGTGGTCTAATGACTACTGAAGAGTCACAACGTGAACAGTTGAATGACTGACCGTGACTCTTACCTGCCACGAGGAGGGTTGTTCTGTGTTGGTTAACAGTCGCCCCAGTTTGTCGTACAGGTTACTAAGCAGCTCGGCGCCAAGCATCTCGTACACGTACATCAGTGTGTCGGAGATATCCACCCTGCAACCCGAGTCGGCCCATTAAAACCATCTCCTCGTCTACCTGGCGTTCTCACAGCCAAGCGCTTTGATCCAACACACACTTTCTCCATTACAGAGGGCCCCCTGCCAGACGGCAAGATCTGCCCTCTCAGCTGCCAGTCCAGTTAGAGTGCTTGAGAACAATACACTCCCTGAGCAGATCAATCAACCTGTCAGCAAATCCCCTTCCACAAAACATACACACACACACACACACACACACACACACACACACACACACACACACACACACACACACATACACACACACACACACCTGTAGATCCTGAACTGCTCCTTCTCGTCTGAGGACCACGACGCGTATTCCTGGTCCGTGGGGAACTGAGCTTTGTGCAGTAAAACGTCCACCAGCTGGAAGTACACTGGCCTGTAGACCTGCAGGTAGACCGCCTGTCTGTCTGACTCAAAGGACATGATGTCATCCTAAAGAAGACAGGTCACAAAAGGAAACAGAGGTGAGGTGACGAAGACATGAGAGCAGGTAGAGTACAACAGGTGCTAGATGTGGGTATAGGGTACCTACTTGGAGCGTGTACCAGAAGGTGAGTGTGAGGGAGCTGGTGGTCTCGTTGACGGGGTAGTGGCCTGGGATGCCCGTGCAGAACATGATCATGTTGACCAAGGCCAGGAAGCCCTGCCAGTGGTCCACCTGCTCCAACAGAGTCCTACAGAAAGAAAGAGAGAGAGATAGGTTTAGAAATGGGTGGGAGAGAGTAGGATGAGAAGAAAGAAAAGGAAAAGAAAGGGGGAAAGGGAAAGTCGGAGCGGAAAGGTAAGAAAGAAACTGGAAACTGGAATTAAGGACGTAATTGGATAATCCACATGTTTATGGGGCACATAAAGGCCGTTAGTTCCTCCTTGAATAGTGTCGCATTGGACAAATGGAGAAGAATTGAAGGAGACTGGGGGTTAAGGTTGTGCTAGTGAAACACTAATAGGTAAAGGAGGCCAGTTGGTGCCGGAGGCGGATATGAGGACAGGGCTCTAAATGGAGGGTGGCAGAGTCTAGACACTCCCTCTCTGTGTGTGTGTGTGTGTGTGTGTGTGTGTGTGTGTGTCTCTCTCTCTCTCTCTCTCTCTCTCTCTCTCTCTCTCTCTCTCTCTCTCTCTCTCTCTCTCTCTCTCTCTCTCTCTCTCTCTCTCTCTCTCTCTCTCTCTCTCTCTCTCTCTCTCTCTCTCTCTCTCTCTCTCTCTCTCTCTCTCTCTCTCTCACTCTCTCACTCTCTCTCTCACTCACTCTCACTCACTCTCACTCTCACTCTCACTCTCACTCTCACTCTCACTCTCACACACACCTGGAGTGGTTCTCTCCTAGCGCGACGGCGATGCGGCAAATTCCGTGGCAGGTCTCCATGTCGCCACTCTGCACGGCCTCCCTGAGCTGCTCCTGGAGGGCCAGGACCTGGGGAACCAGCTTCAGCAGGGCACTCACGTACCTGCATGCGCGCACACACACAGAGACACAGAGAGAGACACAGAGAGAGAGACAGAGAGAGAGAGGATGTCGAGAGGGTTCGGTTAGGAGACAAAGGAAGGTTTATTTTAACAAGCACTTTTAGAGCTAGTCAAACAACAAGAGGGAACAGCAGCAGGAATTTCACGCACCAATCTGCTGAGTTTATCCTGCTCAGCGGCGCCTTTCAAAACCCAAACAATATCAAAGTTCTTCTCTCGTCTTAGATCCTGCTAAAGCCCACACCTTCACGCAGGAACAAGGCAGCCTCTGTTCACCACATCGTCTGCTGCTGGCGCTCAAAACCACACCCCACCCTACAATTGTTCTACTCAGTTCAATCCCACCCATTGCAAAATCTCTTCATAAAAATCAAGCAAACGCACGCACACACACACAAGCATAGGCCCACAAATAGAAGCAGAGCACTGTCTTTCACATGCAGTGGCTACTTTCACATGCAGGTGGTGCGCCATCCGTCATGAGAATGTCAATAAGGACAAACACTCCAGAATATTCATCAGCGGCCTGAAATACCAAGGCCAGCGCAAGGTTGGATGGATGAAAGGATGTGGGATTCATCTCTGTGTCTCAGGTAAACCGATAGTGTAAAATCGCGTGAAATTCTAACAGGTAACTCTTATTATGCAATCTTTCGGGTGCTGTGGAATACAGACATATTATTTGCATATGATTTATTTAATCACTACTAGAGACAGTTTGATCCCCTATTTTAAATATTATGAAAAAACAAGCATTCACATGCACGTTCTGTTTTGCTCCACGCAAGCATTTAGCTTTTGCATATTTTAATTTCCCTCTGGGGTCTTTACTAGCCTGTGGGTCCTGTGTGATAAGGTCGCGTCCCCAGCCAACACTGTACCGCGCTGATTCAACAGTATTAGCTCCCCCCAGCAGTTTGCAGGAGTATGGCGGAAAAAAAGGTCTATGGCATGATGGGTATGGGTGGGTGTGTGTGTGTGTGTGTGTGTGTGTGTGTGTGTGTGTGTGTGGGCCTGGCGTGCACCCTCTGGCTTTGCCTGTCTGTTTGAGCTGCACAGGGTATGTTAGTGTGTGTGTGTGTGTGTGTGTGTGTGTGTGTGTGTGTGTGTGTGTGTGTGTGTGTGTGCGCGCGCGCGCGTTTGGCCATGCACGTACTGTATGGGCAACGGCATTCGGCACTCAGTGGTTCATTCATTTTTAATGGGCCGCTTTGGAGATGCGGGTCGCGGACTCCTAGCTGGAGGGAATGTGTGCATGTGTAAGATTAAGGGGGCACACAGGGTCTGTCAGTATCCTCCTCATATTAAAGCTGCCATCCTGCAGATTCCTGTGTTTCTCTCCTCTCCCTTCTCCCATTGTCTCACCTTGTCCTCCCTCCTCCCTCCTCCTCCTCCTCCTCCTCTCCCTCTCCCTGTTCTTGTAGTCATGCTCTGCCCCCTCCCCCCCTCCCTCCCTCCCTCCCTCCCTGATCCCCTCTGCAATTACTGCAACGCTCCGAGACAAGGGGAATAGGTTGCCTGGCAACAGGATGCAGCTGGACCAATAGCATCCTCCCCAATGAGTTGACTGTAATGTGTTTAAACAGAGAGAGAGAAACAAGAGACATAGAGGGGTGGCGGGGGTAGGGGTGGTTTAGTAGGGAGACAGAACACCACAGAGAAGAACATGAAAAATAGTAAACAAATTAAACAAATGGTAGAAGAGAGGCATTTTGTTTAAGATGACAATGAGGGATTGAGGAGAAGGTCTTGGGTGTGAGGAGATAGGAGGAAGAGGCAAGCGAAGAGGAGATCATTGAATATTTTCCCCCCGTCCCTCTCTTTCTCCCTCCCTACGCAGAGGCATCATAAATCACAGGGCCCTGTCAGGCCGTCAGAGTTGGACCCGGGGGTGTCGGTTACCCTCCTAACGGCAGGGCTGGGTCTGTGAGCAGTCTCCTGACAGGAGGCAGTGCTCTTGGGACAAAGGTGCAGCTTTCTGAACTGAGGGCTCGTTCTTCCTGGAGCACTGGGCCACCCAGTCAATGTCACCTGTACCCTTAAAGAGAGACTCCAGGTCCCACCCCCCTACATCTCACCTGTTGATCTAGAAAAGTGCCGGGTAAAGGTTGTTCCACAACCACAAACCAATTAAATAAATTCTGGTCTCAAAACCTGCACGGTTGCCATACACTTCTAGAAGCCTGTATATAGCTAAGCACAGCCTTACTGTTGACTTACAATTAAGTAAGTAATAACCTCCCAACAACCCTTGATAAAGATGCTTAAACCTTTGTCTCTGCAACCCCATGCTTAACCTGTGTAATGCTCATTGCAGCTAACATCCCAATATTGCTGCCATCACCCCAGATGTTCTTGTAGTCAGAAGCCAGCGTTACAGGAGCAGGTGATACTGCTGTTAGAATGATGTGCTTAAATATGGCCGCCATGGCCATCTGCAAAAGTAAGTAGTGGCAGGTTTGCCGATGGGTGGTTTCTCAAAGATATTTGGCCAGCGAATTTGAAAAATATCGTTCACCGTCCTCAATTATTGGCAAACATGGCGATGCTGTTTTTGTACCCATGAATTTCAACTGTGTTTTTTAGTTAATTCTCTGCTGCGCATCTATTTGTTTGTGCCAATGTTGTGTATGGGCATACCCGGGTATGTGGCCTGCCGGCTCACTCACATGTGGGTCATGTTTATATTCATCTTTATTATTCATGTCTGATACAAAAGGTATCGGAATGTGCACATGAATAAATTAATTAAATGTGTGAACTCTTTGTCGGCTTCAGCAGCAACGCTCCTCTAGCCTGAAGCCCGCCCTGCGGAGAGGTGGGATGGAGCCTCTCCCTTTATTCCTCCCTATTTCACACTCTCCCTCCTCCCGTCATCTCTTCCCACCATTCCTTTTTCCCACCTCTCCGTAACCCTAGTCTCTGCTCCCATCCGCTCTCCCACTCTATCTCTCTCTGGGGGAGGGGTAATGGGTGCTTGCCATGTATGAGCCAATCGGGGCGTGATGACATCGCTCCCTTGCTCTGTAACCATGGCAACGCCAGCCAGCCGAGAAATGCTGTCAACTCCTCCCGGATCCATCCCTGCTCCCTTAGCCTTGCCTCCAGTCCATCTCGCTCTCTGAAGCTCGTCCAGTATTGACGCCGTTTCCCTCTCCTCTCTCGCTCGCTCTGTCACACCATCTATTCAAGTATATTGTATGTCCTTCATATTTCTTTCTCCTGGTATGAAATGTTTCTCCTAAATTCAGGAAAATTCACACCAGCGCGGCTCACTGGATGTTAGCCCGCCTCCTCCTCCTTTTCTCACCCCACACTTCACAGCAGGAGCTGTCACCTTGTGTCTGTCTCTGGTGGTAGCCAAGCTGGAGACCACTCACACACACACACACACACACACACACACACACACACACACACACATACACACACATACACACACACACACCTCTGTGAATCAGGCTGGGAGATAGCATTGACGATGGCCTCCACAGCGGTGTCAAAGAGCTCGGGGTCGGGCAGGGCGCTGAAGCAGTCCTCCACCAGGCCCTCGCTCTCACTGAGGGGGACGTCCAGCAGCACCCAGGAGGAGAGGCAGCGCAGCACCCGGGCCTTCACCGCCCCGGGAGAGTCCGTCCTGCGCAGCAGCTGCTGGAGGAGAGGGCACACCGAGCCCCATTCCCGACCCAGAGCACCACGTACCTACAAGGGGGTAAGGGGGGGGGGGGGGGGGTGAAACAGTTTAGAACCACCCCCAGGGAGGACTAAGTAAAAAATAATCAGCTTCAATGATTTGGAGGGTTACAGTTGAACAGATACACACTCGGCAGAACACACCAGCTGGCTAGCGCCCCCTCTTACCTGGCCCTTGCGGTACTGAGGCAGCCGGCTGGTCTGGAACTCCTCTGGCAGGACGGTGAGCAGCTCCAGCAGGGCCAGGCAGCGGGCCCGGCCGTCCACCCCGCCGCCTTCCTCCTGGAACACGCGCACCATCTCGGGCACGGCGCCGGGCCACGCCTCGGGCATGGTGTTGAGGGCCAGCGAGGCCAGGGCCACGCACAGCCGCGTCAGCACCATCTTGGAGCCCGAGGAGAAGCAGGCGATCTGGGAGAAGAGCTGGCTCTTCAGCGTGTCGTACTGGTCTGTGGGGATGTCCGACCAGTAGCGGGAGATCTTGGTGTGGAGGGCGCTGGCTCCAAAGTACTGGATCTCCGGAACCTAAACACGGAGAAGCGGGTGCGGTTGTTGGTTAAGATGCACTGGGCGTGTGTGTGTTAACTGTGTTTGTGTGCCCAAGTGCTTATGTGTTTGTGTGTGAGTTGGTTTGCAAGCATTGCGTACCTTGTCTGGGCTGAGCAGGGCCCAGCAGAACTGCCAGGCCTGAGGAGACACCTGAGCCTGCATCAGCCACTTCTGGGCCAGGTTCTTGTTCTCTATATTGGGGTCATAGTACAACTGGTGGAGGGCCTGGAGGGCCGAGGAGTGAGAGACAAGCGGGAGAAGGAGAAAGAGACGGTTAGAAAATGACTGAATTACAGGAACGCTAAAAGCCCCCGTGTGTAGTAGCGATGTCTAAGAGTCTACACTTTGTCAGATTGGTGGGCGATGTGGTCAGCGGTTCAGACGGAGAGAAGAGGACGAAGAGGCTCTGTGCACAGGGGGATGATGGTTACCTTCAACACACACACACACACCCCCACCCCTAACAAGGCTGGGTGAACAGAATTTAAACACACACAGAGACCGTCTCTCTCACACTCACACACTCACACACACACACACACACACACAAAAGAACGCTGGATAGATTGGTTCAAAGCACCTGAAGAAATAAGGAAATCAATGACCGGAAAGAAGTGCAGCTCCAAGAGATGTACTGTGTGTGTGTGTGTGTGTGTGTGTGTGTGTGTGTGTGTGTGTGTGTGTGTGTGTGTGTGTGTGTGTGCGTGCGTGCGTGCGTGCGTGCTTGAGTACAGAGAGCACTGGAGCTAAAGAGACAGCGAGGAGAGATAAAGCAGGACGTTGACTGGGAGAGGAAGACAGACGGGGGAAACCAAAGTGATGAGAGAGGGTACATCGGTTAGCAGACCGCCTTTGATCCTGACAGTGCTAGGGCTAGGCACGGCAGTAGGCCACGCCAAACAACACCCACGCCAACACAAAACACACGCAGCGTCCCTGGATGCCATCCACCGCCTGACAAACCCGACCCAAATCTGTTCTCCTATTCAGCCTTCGTTTTTGGCCTTTCCCCCTGCCCGCTCGCATCAACAGCAGTGCCGATTTGTCTCCCTTCTCACGGCCA
>CM030180.1:12147472-12182472 GCA_017639675.1 Aplochiton taeniatus | reverse complement strand
TAAACCAAACACAAGGTTGTGTTTTTGTTTGTAATTTACATGTCTGCATATGTATTTATATGCGATGTCTTGAGTCTACAATAAAGGTTTGATTTGATTGATTTATGGTAAGATCTACTAGTGCAACCTTTCCCAGTGAAAGCTCTCTTGAGTCGCTAGAAGAGCTGAGCTCCTTATCGGACCGAAGTTTGTGGTGGTTTCTGTTAAGCTAGACAAATATGGTTTAGCTAGAAATAATATATATTTTTATTTAGCTAGCCTACATGTCAACAGTTGTTTTTGGTTAAATTTCGTCTCTTATAAACTGAGAGGTGATTATAATCAGCTTGACGGAAGGGTAAGCTGAAGTGAGTGAGGGAGTGAAATTACAGCTGACAAAAACAGACTTGCTTGAACACTTTTACCACGGTATGTAGTTTAATGATTTCCCCATTTCATGTGATTGGGAGAAGCATAATACAAAATAATTTAAGAAACCCCTAAGCTTGGAAAATCATCTTAATTAGGGTCAAAGTAAGACAAGCAAGCTAGGCACGCGGAAGACATGCAGGCAGCTAGCTAAATGACCCAGCCTACTAATTTGGCTGGCTTTGGAAATGTGAATCTCTCAAGATGTCTAATGTCTATGACATTAGTTTCTGCCAGGATGTCACGATTTGTAGTTGCTTAGTGTTTCATGTACATTTAGCTATCTTGCAAATTAAATATGTATAGGCCTACAGTATATTTGGCTTGCTGCTAAGGAAACTGAAAGTACTGCCTGCATTGGGCCATTCTGGTTGGTCTACAAGCCTTTGGTGAAAATTTGTTTCGTGTAAGGATTTGTGAAATAGCACACTGCTGTCTAATTGTGGTATATTGTTGGGATTGATGGAGCCAGAGACCAAGGTCACCTGCTCCAGCCACTCAGGAGGAGAAGGTTGTGGACAGATGACAAGCTTAGAAGGATATGGACTATAAAGGCATGACTTCTCAGGAAGAGACGATCTCCTGGACAAGAAACGGCTACAGAAATACAGTATCATGACCGTAAAGAGACGGGAAAGGACATGGACCCTGATCACCTGCTAAGACCATCATCAACGTAATATGCGGTGGTACAGTCAGTCTTGTAGTTAAATTTTTCTTCTCACAAATATATTAGTGTTATCAATATTTTATAATTTACATACATACTTGTTCAATATTTTGGCATCTGGTATCTGGTATTGTCCATATTTACATAAAGTGTGTGTTTTATTCAACACATACATTGTATATTTTAGTATTTGTCTATTTTTTAAGTAGATATAGTTTAATCCAGCGGACCATAAGGATTGTGGAGAAGTGGTAAGAAAACATGAGATCTTATCTTACAAAGCTACCATTCCTTCTTTTGGTTTCCCAATTGCTGATCACTAAAATGCTCATAACCCCGAACAAAACATCCCTTTTTTTCATCTGTTTGCGGTTATACATTCTCTTAATAATAGTGAAAATATCATACACTCTTAATTTTTCCATCCTCTTGTATACAAAGTGGTTCAAAATGCTGGTCTCGGGTAAAACATGATGGTTGAAGAATATTTTTGTAAAACTTAGTGTGTCCAAGCTTCTTGATAAAGGATGATTCAAATCACATAATCTAATGTTTATATATATAATTTGAAACTACTTCTTTACCTCAAGGTGGTATGTACAGTTTAGATGTGTGATGTAATATAAAAACACCACGTTTTCGCTCGTTCACTTCCTGTTCTGGTACAGGATTGAATTTTTGAACTTTTTGGCCCAGGCTGCAAAGGGTTAATGCAGATTCTTCAAAATCCCTCGGCATTCCCTATTCCGATGGAACACAAGTGTACAGCTAAATTGAAGTACAAGTCAACAGTGTCACCCAGTGGCAAAATAACAATATTACAGCGTTTGTGCAAGTGAATTATTGAACGAGGAAAAAATGGAACCCTAAACAGTCCAAAGTCAAAAGTGATTTTCTACAAACGTTGCATAAAATTGTCGCTCCAAATGTTGATTTTGAATGCATAAAAAGCAAGGCCCAGAGCAGGACCCTAAAAAAAAAAGAAGGAAAAAAAAGACTTTGAACTAGCTGTGATTAGTTTGTTATATTTTGGACCAAAATGTGGTTGATGCAAAAACGCTCAAAAGCAATGGTTTATGGGCTAGTCAGGCGTTGTCTAATCTATTAACACATTTCCCATTGTCTTGTTCACAATTTACAGCCTATCAGTCCCCACTAAAGAAGCTGAACACGCCCCTGTTATCACTATCATCAAGACCCACCATGCAGTTCTGAAACCTACGGAATATGCTATGTTATCCATAGTAGTGTATGCCCGGGGTATTTTGAGCTGAGACAGTTTGCTGTTGCCTACAGAGGGAGGGAATCGGGAACACGTGGCACTGTAAATTGAGTGAAGCTTCCTACGTAGAGCGCACTCCTCAAGAGTCCGTGCAGTTGGTCTGTGTTTGGGACTTCGGGTTATAGCAAGCGTACCTGATCTGGGAACTGAACCGAACGGGATAAAGTTACGACTTATTTTTTATTGAAATACGACATAAATGGAGAACAAAGTATTTTCCACGCTTTGTGCATTTCTGATTCTAACCCTGTATTATCCTGTTATAGGTAAGTGGTGACTGTCAAACATAATTTTGGCCACAAACTTTGCAAACTTAGTGTCATAAATCATGACCTCTCTCGCTCTCACTCTCTCTCTCTCCTCTCGCATATAATCCTTCAACGATCAAATGTGTAGTTGGGGAGAGCTTCAGTTTAAATCTGACTTGTTTCGAAGTTAATAGTTGCCTATCTAGTGTGATCTCATGAAGCTATATCAATTAATATTGTACTTTATCAAAACAGAGATAGTGAAATGTTGAAGAACTGTTGTCTGTTTAACACACACATACACACACACACACACACACACACACACACACACACACACACACACACACACACACACACACACACACATTTGCACACACACTTATACCCTAACCTAAATATAGCTTTCAAACTCATTTCAGATCATGTTTTTCCATCACAGTATTTAATTCTATTTTTTCTCCTCTATCCCAACCCACTCTTACTCTCTCACCTCTTTCTCCTGCACCTCCAACACCCACACTCCTTTCTCTCACAGCCGTGTTCCTCTCCCCCTGCCAGAGCTAGACTTTGACATTTAGAAGGATTTTATTTGGCAGTGTACGGTACCGTCACTAGTTTCTTCAGCTGACATTCAAATGAACAGTCAAATTTGTGTAACAGGAAACCATGTGCGATATTTGGTGCAGCTTGTAGACGAGAGGGGAAAGTGCGGTCTGATGGTAGCAATGTGCAGAAATCATGGTGGGCGCTTGGTTTGTTTGTATTCAACACTTACTGAATATTCAGACATACATCCATATAGAAAGACTGGATGAGTAAATTCAATCGATATCGTCGTCTATCGTCTTCCATAGAGATGCCACAGTAGTCATAAAGAGAGATCTGATTCGAGTCCTCATGAAAAGTGCAGTACAGAATTGCTTGTGTGCCATTTTCAGTAGGTTAGGACCTCAAGATAAAAAGGGCATTCAGAGCATTATTGGCTCTCTCTTAACACTGGAACGTCTAAATTGAAAACAATCAACTGTCTCTTATTTTGTGACGTTCATTATCACCATAATGGCAGTTAGAGGGGTCTGAGAAAGCTGACATTGGCAGTCTCAGTATTGTGACTGTTTGTATAATAGTTTGTTCTTTTTGCTACCAGATTCAAATAGTGATTTGGAGCTATCCCCAGGTCCATGCTGTATGGATTGTGCAACTGTGTGAATGACTCCGTAGTGTGAGAAAAAAGGAGAGTGTTCCTATGGCAAACACTGGTTCCCTTTATAAATCTCCAACCCCCTCAACAAACACACTTGCACGTGGCCCCACACTCACAATTGTACAGTGGTTGACTTATCACCACAAAGTTCTTCTATGCAAATTTTTACACTTCAAACGTGTTTGTTACGCTCTTATGGTTGCATGTCCTGTTTACATTTTTTTGTGATTGACGAGGAAGAGAATGAAAAATGCCATGGATCAATGTCAACAGACTAAAATGGCATTGCACGGCTGATCTGGCTTTCAACATGCTCATTGTGATACAAGCTGGGAACCTAAACTGATAGCTAAATCTGATACGCTATGGTCGGAATCCTAAAATCATTTAACCTCAAGCTAGCTTGGAATTGAAAGACAAGACTAGACTCTCATGATATACGTTCTGGTTTATCTCGGAAGTTAAAGTAGTGTGTTTCCCATGAGGAAGTCATTAGGCTATTGTCACTTTCTGAATTACCACTGTGCATTTTATAAATGCATATCTCTATTGCCTACTTAATACCTTGTATGTACTGTAACTTGTGCTGCTGTTTCCGCATGTTTTGTTGCCATCCAGGCCAGGACAATGCCCCTGAGCCATCCTCTCCCTCAGAGGAACATGTTGATAAGGGAAAGTCTGTTATCCTCCATGGAGGGGCCAAGCCAAACCCCTCTGACCCAGCCATGGATCATACACCTGAGGAGGCTACGTCCAACACAACAGCCACCAACGGCACTAGCCTGGATGTTGACACCAGCACTAGCCTGGATGTTGACACCAGCACAGCCACAGATACAGCAGTGGATGATGCCACTGTTGTGCCACTGGTCCAACACTTGAGTACACCGGCCCCTCCAGCAACTCCCGAAGAGAGTGGGACCCCAGGTAATACATATATGTACTCTGTAGAGTAGAGTGGGACCCCAGGTAATACATATATGTACTCTGTAGAGTAGAGTGGGACCCCAGGTAATACATATATGTACTCTACACTGTAGTGGAGGGGAGTGTGAATGACATAATGTAGCCGGACAACAGGGAATCAAAGCTTCTGATGAAACATTCAGTGCTTGTAAATTGATAATATATTTTTTTAAATCACAGGCAAAGCGCTTTGTAATTATAGAACTATAAAGTCCTGTATAAATGACACTGCATACGTAATTTTTTGCTTGGTTTCTACTGTACTTGGGTCATCCAACTTGCATTACAGCCTCTGTTTGAAACTCTGTAGAGTAGAGTTTTTTTTTTTTATCCCACTTGTCCGTACTTACTCAATCGGTTTGGAGCTATATTTAACATGCTTCTTATCTCAGCTCTTCTGAGCCAGAACAGGGACAAAGCCAGAGTGGAAAGAAGCTGTGAATTTAGGTGTTGACAGCCTCACACACACACACACACACACGCACTCCTACACACAAACTACAACAAACAAACAAACTACAACTAGGAGTTTGGACCTTAAATGGCTAATATCCAGGAGAGACATGGCTTATATTCAAACTTTGATGAAGGTAGTGATGGTACATGAAAGACAAGTAGTAGAAATCTAGTAAGGCCTAGAGGAGTATAATAATATGGTGGGAAGGAAAGGTTGGAAGCTTGAGAAGTAGAAGAGAGAAGGTATGATTTAATGTAGTGTAATTTCCAACAGAGAGGTGAGAAAGCTAAGGCACACACACTCCAACACTTGCACTTTCAGACACTCACTCACTCACTGCTTTACCTCACTCCTGTTTGCACCCCCCCACCTTCCAGGCCCACACAGACTTGATAAAGGTGGTGTGCACACACATACCACTTACGCATACATTGAGCACACAAATATGCATTAAATACACAAGAAAGAGCATAAAAACACTCCACAAGTCACTTATTGCACTTCTGTCAGCTTTGTGTATAAGAGGGGCAAGTGTCAAATAACAGATGTTTGAGGGGAAAATACCAGCTGTTGGTAGGTTTCATGGAGTCAATTTGAGTTGGCGTGGATTGCTCTCTGTCACTCTCTTCTTTTTATTTTGTATTTCTTCTTATTGTCACTCTCACCTTTCTATCTATCTCTCACTCACACAGATACAGTGGGGCCAAAAAGTATTTAGTCAGCCACTGATTGTGCAAGTTCTCCTACTTAAAAAGATGAGAGAGGTCTGTAATTTTCATCATAGGTACACTTCAACTATGAGAGACAAAAATGAGAAAGAAAATCCAGGAAATCACATTGTAGGATTTTTAAAGAATTTATTTGTAAATGATGGTGGAAAATAAGTATTTGGTCAATAACAAAAGTTCAACTCAATACTTTGTAACATAACCTTTGTTGGCAATGACAGAGGTCAAACGTTTCCTGTAAGTCTTCACCAGGTTTGCACACATTGTAGCTGGTATTTTGGCCCATTCCTCCATGCAGATCTTCTCTAGAGCAGTCATGTTTTGGGGCTGTCGCTGGGCAACACGGACTTTCAACTCCCTCCACAAATGTTCTATGGGGTTGAGGTCTGGAGACTGGCTAGGCCACTCCAGGACCTTGAAATGCTTTTTACGGAGCCACTCCTTCGTTGCCCGAGCGGTGTGTTTGGGATCATTGTCATGCTGGAAGACCCAGCCACGTTCCATCTTCAATGCTCTCACTGATGGAAGGAGGTTTTGGCTTAAAATCTCACGATACATGGCCCCGTTCATTCTTCCCTTAACACGGATAAGTCGTCCTGTCCCCTTTGCAGTAAAACAGCCCCAAAGCATGATGTTTCCACCCCCATGCTTCACAGTAGGTATGGTGTTTTTGGGATGCAACTCAGCATTCTTCTTCCTCCAAACACGACGAGTTGAGTTTTTACCAAAAAGTTCTACTTTGGTTTCATCTGACCACATGATATTCTCCCAATCCTCTTCTGGATCATCCATATGCTCTCTGGCAAACTTCAGACGGGCCTGGACATGTACTGGCTTAGGCAGGGGGACACGCCTGGCACTGCAGGATTTGAGTCCCTCTCGGCATAGTGTGTTACTGATGGTAGCCTTTGTTACTTTGGTCCCAGCTCTCTGCAGGTCATTCATCAGGTCCCTCCGTGTAGTTCTGGGATTTTTGCTCACCGTTCTCATGATCATTTTGACCCCACGGGATGAGATCTTGCGTGGGGCCCCAGATCGAGGGAGATTATCAATGGTCTTGTAGGTCTTCCATTTTCTTACAATTGCTCCCACAGTTGATCTATTCACACCAACCTGCTTGCCTATTGCAGATTCACTCTTCCCTGCCTGGTGCAGGTCTACAATTTTCTTCCTGGTGTCCTTCGACAGCTCTTTGGTCTTGGCCATGGTTGAGTTTGGAGTCTGACTGTTTGAGGCTGTGGACAGGTGTCTTTTATACAGATGACGAGGTCAAACAGGTTCCATTAATACAGGTAACGAGTGGAGGACAGAAGAGCTTCTTAAAGAAGTTACAGGTCTGTGAGAGCCAGGAATCTTGCTTGTTTGTGGGTGACCAAATACTTATTTTCCACCATCATTTACAAATAAATTCTTTAAAAATCCTACAATGTGATTTCCTGGATTTTTTTTCTCATTTTTGTCTCTCATAGTTGAAGTGTACCTATGATGAAAATTAAAGACCTCTCTCATCTTTCTAAGTAGGAGAACTTGTACAATCAGTGGCTGACTAAATACTTTTTGGCCCCACTGTACATCCTCTAACAGTTCATGGCTCTTTCTGGCTATCTAATCCAGCTGACCAACTTCTCTCTTTCTCTCCCCCTAGAAACCAGTATGGAGGTCTCTGCCCCTCCTACCTTCTTCAACGAGAGCAGGTTGAATCTGACTGATGAAATGCCACCGCTGACCCTGCAACCCTTGGACAACCATACCCAAACCCAAAAGACACTTCCTACCCCCTCCAGCCCCACCGGCACAACCCACACGGCCAGTGATACTCAAGTCTCCCCAGTCTCCCCAGTCTCCTCAGACATCCCACCCCACTCTACCCAGCCTAACACACCTCCGGGTCATACAACCCATCCCTCTCATAAGACAAACTCAGCTAGAATCACCGTTATCCCCAACCCCCCTAACAAAGCTGAAACAACTCTGCCAGAGACCACATCTACCATCAGTACCACCAACACCTCAGCGTCTCAGCGCAGCTCAACATCCAGCCCCAGCCAGCCGAATGAAGGCAAGAGTATCAAGCCTTTCTCTTCCCCTTCTCCCGAGGCTACGGTAAAACCTGGTACCCAGCCTCAGACCTCCAGCCCTGCCCAGCATCAGTCCCTGTCTACCCAACCAAGCAGCCCCTCAGCTCAGGCTAAAGAGAACGCTGATACACCCTCTCGGCTCAATGTTGGGGGTGATGGTATGTAAAGAAGCTATTGCCTTAAATGTGTGTGTGTGTGTGTGTGTGTGTGGCGTGCGTGCGTGCGTGTGTGCGTGTCTGACAATGCGTGAAGTGAGGGGTTATTTGTGTTAGTGTGTCTGCTATCCAAAAACAGTGCACTGACGCACTCAGTAATATATTGGCTTGACCACACTGACAACACTGTTCTTTGTTTTCCCCTGTACAAGCCTATCTCTGCCATTTTACACACAGAGGCCACAATTCCACAGCTTCTAACACAAAGTGCCAGCGCGTCCCTGCTCTAAAATGCTCCCACACAAAAAAACACACACGCACACACCAAATATCCCAACCTACCAATACCATTAAAAGTACCATCACCACCAGGCACGCCACAATCGGTGCTCTGTTCGGGTAAGAAATGGAGTGGATCATGAGACTCAGGCCTGTGGTACAGGGGCTCTTGTTTCCTCTCCTCTTGTTTTCTCTGTTCCGTCTTTGTGGTTTTATTAGGAAAGCCGGCCTGGTGCTCTGTCCCCCTTGTATTAACCAGAAAGGCTTGGGTTGTTGCTGTTTGGAATCAAAATAAGTTGCAAAACCGTCTCTCATAGCAACGTTCTACACTCTGTGCTGACATGTAGTTGTACTGTGTACTTCCAAACACACAAGCACGCCCCACAGACACACGCCTCACTCACAAAAACACAGACTCGGGATTTGGGACACCCTAAGACAAACAAAGAACTTCCTTGTTCTCCATATAGCATGTGTTTTGTGTTGTTTTGTTTTGAAACAGCGACGGTGGTCCACGAGGCTCCATCCCTGGACCCCCTCCTGGGTGCACTAGTGTCCGCCTTCATTGTCGCTGCAGTCATCATCACTCTCCTTGTCTTCCTCAAACTACGGCGTAGAGACGACCGGCCCGAGTTCCGCAGACTTCAGGACCTACCAATGGTTAGCGTTAATCCCTGAAAGGACATGCGTACTCAGTTGAAACTTCACTAAAGCTGTATAACCGTCAGATGTAAATCTCAAATCCAAATAATGTGAAATCTGTTTTTCATTGAGGGGTAATATTTAATGCTCTTAAACTTCTTTATTTAGATTCATTTTAGCATGCTTATGTGTTTTTTTTGTTTCTTATAGGATGATATGATGGAGGACACCCCCTTGTCCATGTACACTTACTGAAAGAGTTGGAGATGAGCTCTGACCTAAACCATCTATGAACTCTTCTTGATCCACTTCTTTGGTCCTGTGGCTTCTCAATAGTCCCACCAAGTTTTACGCTTTTGCTTCTTCTGCGGATAAATATTTGCTAGCACCAGAAGGTTTTTTTTGTTTTTGTTTTTTACTTCAATATCATTGGGAATTAAGAAACTGAGAGAACAGGGATGGGAACTACTTCAGACCATTGAGATGTCCCCAGGCGGAGTTCCCTGCTGACCTCTACCTCTATCCCAGTGTCTCTTGATGACCGGAGGTTATGTCAGCATTCCCCCACTTTGCATAGGGTTAGCATTCTTTATTAGGTCCTAAGGTGTACCCTGACCTTTCAGAGGGGTTGACCCTGAATTCTCATCATTCCCAAATTGCCCCGTCCACCATGAAGTGCCCTTGGCAGCATCACTGGGATTGGACTGGAGGACTTGCCTTGCTGGTCTGGGACCAGTTTGGTCTGAATTCGGATTTCAGAAGTGGTTAACTGGTTCTAGTACAGGGACTTCCGCACAGTTTACTGGTTAACTGTTTATTGTTTACGGAAGTTTCCTTAGCACTGGTTAGTTGCATGACTCTGACAATAGGGGAGTATTCAAAGTATTGTGTGGCTGTGTTTCTGTATGATACAGCTGAAATAGCAATGATATGTTTGCACTAGGTTGTGTGTGAAAGACGATTTCTATGTGTGTGTGTGTGTGTGTGTGTGTGTGTGTGTGTGTGTGTGTGTGTGTGTGTGTGTGTGTGTGTGTGTGTGTGTGTGTGTGTGTGTGTGTGCGTGCGTGCGTGCGTGCGTGCGTGCGTGCGTGCGTGCGTGCGTGCGTGCGTGCGTGCGTGATCAGGCAGTGCATCTGTTTATATTAGTCTGGTAGATCATATTGACTAGCACTTTGTTTCTCCTTGTCCTGCATAGGGAAACAGATTGTAAGCTGCTGACATTCCTCTGTAAAACAGAATGTATGCTTACAAAATTCCTCTGGTCTTACCAGACTACTGTACGTTTGTGTTTGTGTGCTTTGTAAAGAGAGAAAGATAGCGTAGGTGACAGTGTACAAGTGTACATATTCACCATGCCACAATCTTTGGGTTTTGGGGAGGTGGTGATATTTAAGTATTTTTAAGAGTTCCATGTGAAGGCTCTGCTATCTTTTGGTCTTATGTTTTGTCTGTGTGCTCATTTAATTCCTGGGGTCTCTGGTCTAACCCAAGTTGGAGTGCCAAGTTGGAGTACGGACACATCTATGTCTGTATTTTTATCTTAATTACATTCTCAGTATTTTTTTACACTCTGTAATTCTACCAGTCTGTGTAGTAACACACACCAAACACACACAAAAAGGACATACCAAGCCCCCACCCCCACAAATCTCTGCTTTGACATGCATGACTCTGGAAATAGCCCTGGGCAAATTATTGTCAGCGATAAGGCGGCAGTCTTCACTTGGTACAATTCCAGTGTTGTAATATGCAGCCATGTGTTTGTTTATACCGGTAACTACAGTAAATCTTGCTGGCTACAGAGATTTGCAGACAATTACTCCTCTTCTTTGATGAAAAAAATATATTTTGTTGATTATAGTTCATTCTTTGCCATTTTATCCATGTACAGTGACTAACTCCCCTCATGTTCAGATGTTTTAAGTTTCCAACATTGTTCACATGCCCTCTTTGTTCGTTGGTCCTTTTATGAAGTGCCAAAAGTATCTAGATGGTTTATTGTCTGCTGTGGATTCTTGCTTTAGATGTTTAGTTTGTTTAATAAAAAATAATTGGAGTCCATATTTTGTGTTTATTTCATACATTTCTTTCTTGATGATCTCCAGTGGCTGAATTGTTCTTATCTCAGCTGCAAACAGAAACCCAAATCCATCAGTAACTATAACAGTGAAAAGCAAATCTTTCATTACAGCTTCTACAAAGACTTTTATTGTCAAAGCCCAAACAAACAACATATCTTTTATAAGGCTGCGCTGAATTCACATAATACTTTACAAGCAGCAGCACAATCCTTGGCATTGCAATAATGGTCTTATTCAATCCGTCTCACTCTCTGGCCATGTTGACAACACCGATAACTGTTCTCATCATGAACGTCATTACCAACACGCTGTTCACCATTTGACTCACCCTAACTTCATAGCTGAATTATAAAATCTGACATTACTTTCAAGTTGGTCTAAAATTAATGTATGTTTCCTAGCATATCTACCACAGGTAGGTCATTGTGGCATGATAAATGGGGTAACTAGTTATCAACCCGCTGTTGAATCCCGGTACCTCAACCCTGATTCCCCTTTGTCTAAGATTGAGTGGGTCAGCGTCCTCAGTAGGGGGTTATAGAGCTCCTTTTTTAAAGCAATGCAACAGCCTGCCACTGAGTGACTCATGTCTCAAAGCATGGAGGACTAGGCTGGTGGTCCAGGCTGTCCTCTCTGTCGACGCTGGTCTAAATGAACTGCCAAGAGTGACTGTTAAGTCCTCTCCTCTAGATCGTTATGTTGTTGTTGTGAAGTTTTGTTTATATTATATTTTGACCTACTTAAATCATCAAGGACATTCAAGTATCTCACCAAAGGTAAATTACTAGATATGTGTATAACAATAAAACTACCCCCCCCCCCCCCAAAAAAAAAGAATACTGACACAATAGTACAATGATACACACACACACACAGACACAGACATTGACGCTGGAAGATTAAGGTGCATTTTTTGGGTACAAGTAAGGCTGTTTATCTACCCATAACCTCCTGAGACAATTCTTTCTCTCAGTATCATCCAAGCATGAGGAGACCTCTACAGTAAATCCCTCAATATTACGGTTCTAGAGCTCCTCCACTCCAGCCCCTAGCTCCATTAACCTTGGCTGACCTCTGACGTGACCCAACTAGTCTGACCATGTCAACATGGTAAACGTTACAGTTGCTATTGGAGGGCCTGCTGTATGTAAACTGTCCATCCATACAGAATCCCTCAGTAAGGTCAGAGGTCATTCAGGCTGAGGTCAGACTCCAAACCCAGGTTTCCATCATCATCCTCCTCATCAACATTAACATCATCTTCATCGTTGTCCTCCTCGTCTTCTAGATCACTCCCTTGATCTTCAAAGTCAGTCCTTTTAGACTGGGTGCTCCGGTGGACACCTTTACGAGGAGCTGACCAAAAAAGAACAAGGTTGGAACAAAGTCAAACAGCTTACTGTAATTGAAGTACAGCAGTACGCACTCTGTGTGTGTATGTGTGGATCTATGAGAGAGAGAGAGAGAGAGAGAGAGAGAGAGAGAGAGAGAGAGAGAGCGCAGTTGTGTGTGCGTGTGTGTGTGTACACACTGTCACCTCATCTAATTACCCTGGCTGCATGGGTCCAAATTGCTCTGGGAAACATTAAGAGCCCAGATCCCAATCTCTTACCGGAAAACTGACCTTCTGCAACACTAAATCTTCTGGGACTTCTTTGTGGACATGGAGAGAGACACACAGACACACACACACACACACACACATGCACACACACACACACACACACACACACACACACACACACACACACACACACACACACACACACACACACACACACACACACACACACACACACACACAGCCTAGCAGAGATCTTGCAATAGGAAATGATTTGCTCTGCTCCATCCGCAGGCAAGCAGGTCTGTGGTGACATAACAGACCAGGACACACACGTTCCA
Source organism: Aplochiton taeniatus (assembly GCA_017639675.1). Lineage (NCBI taxonomy): Eukaryota > Metazoa > Chordata > Actinopteri > Galaxiiformes > Galaxiidae > Aplochiton > Aplochiton taeniatus. The sequence goes on along the minus strand of CM030180.1, from coordinate 12,169,369 downwards.
CATATAGGTCCCTCTCTTCAACTTTACCCTTCTTTTCCATTTTTTCATTTTCACTGCCTGCCCCAAATTTTGTTGGAAGCCTTGACATGAAGTCAAAAGTCACACTGCTGGTTAAACACAAGTTTGTGCCCTTTTGTGAGCCAGCCCGGCACATTGGGATGAGTCACCCAAAGAGGGTTGGCCCAGATGTGTGGGGGAGGGGAGAAACATGTTGTATCTCACTCCACCTCACCGTGCCCATCTGCTACCCTGATGGCTGGTTGTGTGTGTGTGTTTGTGAACGGGTTTGTGTGCACAACTTACACAAGCAGATTCACTACCATTTCTGATAGAGGAGTGGCAATTCTCACCGTTTTTTTTGGTCCTCCAGCCATGACTGGTCGTCTGAACTGACCTCAGCCAGACTGGGAGTGAGGCTAAAGTCGTCCGACTCAGAGTCTGACTCTGGCTCCTGAACTCTGACCCGGCGATGTCTGCTGAGCACACGGTCCACTGCTGGAACCAACACTATAAAATAAATCACATACTGTCTTTTGATCTGTGTGTGTGTGTGTGTGTGGGGGGGGGGGGGGGGGGGGGGGGGCAGATGTCTCACCTGTTGAACGTGGTGGTAGAACAGGTGTGGACTCTCTTTCTCTGAGGATCAGATTCCTCACCTCGTCTTTTAACTCTGAGACAGTTGCCCTGTGGAAAGTCAAACACTCTATTATAAAATCTGCAGGAGGCACACACATACCAGCAATCATGGACAGGTAGAATCACATGTAATGACAAACAGATACCTGAGCTGACGAACATCTTGCTCAATGTGCGTGTACTGAGAAACGGTCTTGGCTAGGTCAAAGCTGTGTGTCCTGTAGCTATCGGTTAGCTCCTCCAGGGTCTGGAAGGAAACACAGAGGTCAGGGATGAAGCACTAAGGCCCATGGAACGCTCAACTCTTTTCTGAGACACCCAGCTCAAGCAGTGTGTTAACCTTGCAGCTGCGTTCATACTGCCTCCTGGTCTCTCTGGCCTCTGACTGCTGGAGGAACACGTCTTCTTCCTGTCTCCCTGGCAGACAAGAAGCGTGTGAACACACGCACGCACGCGCACGCACATGCACATGCACACACACGCACGCACACACACGCACACACACACACGCGCACACACACAGACATAAAGAACAGTTGTAGGCGTGGGCAAGACTGTGCTTGTTCTCAAATGAAAGACCAGCTTTGGGGTTGGGACATGTGCAACCGTGTACTCACTCACTTAATTGGGTTTTAAGTTGGTCCACCTCTCTCCTCAAGCCTTCCAATTCCTCTCTACGAAGCTTTGAGCTAAAACTGCAAATGTGCACAAGTATATGAAGTGAGTGCTAGCCATTACTCCCTTTAAGTACAGTGTCATATTTTCAGCCAATGGCCACACCCTACGGCCTTCTGACCTTTCCTCCAGGTTGCCTAGCGATGTGCCTCGGGTGACGTGTCCCCTGAGACTGTTCAGCTCACGTCCCACTTCCCTCTTCCACTGCTCCATCCTCCTGTCTGCTCCAGGACCCATCTCTGCCCTCTCTTCATGTCCTTCCCTTGTGCTCACCTGTTCGCGTAGCCTGTGGACCTCATCTAGGACAGGCAGAGTTTAACAAATTCAAATATGCCCTGTGTGAACAACATTGTACTTGTCAGAGGAGATGCATGTGGTATTTAAATTGTATATATATATATAATATTTTTTTTTTTTGATCTAATAAATTATTTTCTTCATCTATTTTTCAAACAGAACTCGGCCTGGTGGGCCTGGGAGGTCAATGTGTGACCCCGAGCAAAAGAGGGCTGAGTGACGCATTATGAAGGTGGCACTACCTTGTAGTGTCCTTATGGTACCCTGCTGGGAGTGTCTTTCTCTGTCCATGCCATGTACTTTCTGGGTGAGAGACTCAATTTCCTGTAATGTAGGAATAAATATTGTTTTAACTTTTCTTCTCAAACCGTCCATTACTTTCTCTATCAGACCCACATTTACCTGGCTCTGTATCTGGAGCTGAGACTGGATGGCGGCCAGGTCTGCCCACTGGACCCCAGTATGGAGAGATGAGGAAGGATGATGAGGAAGAGGAGCGAGGGGAGGAAGAACGGGGTTCAAATCTGATACTCAAGATGAAGCACAGGATGGAAAAGAAAGAAAAAGCATTCAAACCCTCATTATCACTCTATCATTTGTAAAGATATCATTCTAACTTTCATTAAATGAACACAGTTGCCGATGTGGTGGGCAACGGAAAACCATACACTTGGATGTGTATCACTGTAAAATACCCTTTTAGGTAACTTCCTCTTTCCACCAAAATGAAATGTAATTGTTCACCCACCTTCTCTGCCTGTTGAGAATTTCCCTGGTAAAGATAGCCTCTCCTGAGTAAAATCCAAACCAGTGCTTATCAGTGGCTTACTAAAACTTAAGGTCTCATTCAAGTTTCAACAGCATTTTTAAACGTTCAATGAACTGGGGGTCAGGACCATGCATTGAATTTACTATGGCGCCATCTATTATTTGGCCTGATAATGACAACAACCTGTCTGTTGCCAGACATTTCATAAAATTCATGATCTACATAATTTCAAGTTGCAAATACATACGATAGGGAAACAATCCTTGAACATGGCAATACCTAATAAGCCCATTTAGTCCTTTGCATAAAATATATATTTAAAATGAAATGTAAATAAATCGAAAGTCAACAGACCTGACTCGTAACATTTGCTTGTAGGCAAAAATAGTTGATCTATCAATCATATAATAGTGTCAACCCTACTAACTCACCCTCATTTTGGCCACACTGCCATCGGCTTCGGAAAGAATGGAGCTCATCTGATTGTCCCAATTCATCTCAGGGATGTTTTCTACGGACCAGACAAATGGTGTTGTGGTTGTCCGAGTGAACTGATTTGGAATGCTGATACTAGACTGGCTTGAACTGACATACTTTTATGTTTTTCTGTACTCCCAAATGGATGAATGTACACCTCGCTACAGGTACAAGCACCACAGATCACTCGATACAGACTAACCTTATATGTGCGAGTTGTTGAACTTGTGGGAGTGGGGATTACGTTACAGGAGAACATTGACTCTTGCCTAATTAAGTCTGGGAGTCAAAGCTACACATATTTATTTCATATTAAAGCATATGCATCTTCAAATACAATAAAGTAATTAGTTAACTAACGTTACGTTTATTGGCACAGCAGCAAGTCGATTGGCTGGTTGTTTACTTCTTCGGGAAAACTCACGATGATTGAGTCAGACGACTAGACCGTGCAGAGTGTAACGCATTAATGTGTGTAGAACAGAAGCATAAGGTGTACGCGACCTTGATTTAATTATGTTGTTTGTGGTACTGGTAAGCAGGCAAAGAACGTTATACGATTGCCAGGTTGTAACGGTGCAATCTAAATTAATATAAAGCCAAGCCTATTGATTAAGCTATCACGCTTTAGCTTGTCTACAGCAATACTAGATTGCTTGCTTTACAAACAACAGAAAGTTATTTTTATTTGATACTCGTCTTTAATGCAATGTCTAATGAGTTGCTAGGTTAAAATTCACTGTTGCGAGATATACATTTCCCTTGCTTGGGAAAGTTAGATATCGACTTTGGCTAAAGTCTTTGCTAACGTCCGATAACTAATCTGTAACGTTACTGTCTTTGACTTTGGCTGGCTAAGACAGTCGACGCTGGGTGGTGTGGATATGGAGCGTTGCTTTGCAAAATATATATACTTTGTTTTGTCTCAATGGCAATTGTAGCTATAACACTAAAGGACTACCATACAAAATATACTATGAAACTGGAAATAAGCTAAGCACACATCGTTTGCTAGTGTTGTTACTTACACTCCACTGTCTGTACTTTTAAATCCTGGAGCCCATAACAACTACGTAATTACGTAGAACGTTGCCGTGCTGCATGGGTAATGACGTTGTTTTTTTTAACCAAAATGTTATATTTTCTAAATTTCACTCTCGGAGTGGCTAATTCCTCTTTACATTTTTTCCCCTTCATTTTCCAAAATTAATCTCTGAATCGAATCTTCACTGTCAGCTCTTGAGGATAGGTTTGTTTGTGGACAGTAGTTATGCAAGGAGATGAAAGGTAGCAGTAGCTAAAACCACATTTCCCAGCACCCATCACCTTATGTTGACATTTAGAAATGGCGTCTCCCTGTGTCAGTGTGGATAGTGTAACGGGATTGCTAAATGACTCCCTATCGGGTCTGGGGTTTGAAGTATATCCTCTAAAGGTATGTTACAGTAGACTAAAGTAAACAGTGATTGATGTATTGATAATATATTGACACAAGACTAAAGGCAGTTATTGACCAAACATATAACATAAGTGTCTAGTTCATAAGTTAGTTGGCTTACTACCCCTGCCTTCAGTGTTAATTTGCTCGACTAAAACTATGTGTGTTGCTTTTTCCCCAAAGTCTAACCTGTGCCTTTTCCCCTCTATGTCCCTGTCCCTTTTTCTATGTGTGATTCACAGATTGGCTGGTACAATATGGTGCTCTCCCCATCTCTCCGATTGGCCTACCCAGATGACACCCTAGGTGTGGTTGTTCTTAGTACCCCAGCCATGTTTGAACAAGTCTTCTTGCCATTCCTGGAGAAGAGGGGCATTGAAGGTGTGTCTGATCCCATAGATCAGTGTGTCAAAGACTGCATCAACACTGCCGTCTCTAAGGTACTGTCAGGTGTTGGGAGAAATTAAAGATAGTTTCTGCGTAGTGCTCTGTGAGTGTGTTTTTCTGTGTGGAAGCAAATACTATTACTCTGAATCACACAACAATGTGTATTTGATACCCATGGACCGCATGGGTTTCTACCCTCTTTCTCTGTGGCTGCAGTGTTTCCCAGGACAGAAGGTCAATGTGAGTTATGACTATGAGATGCTGCCCAGCAGGAAGCCTAAGTTCCTGGCCCAGACGGCTGCCCATGTATCTGGGGCAGCCTACTACTACCAGCAGGCTGATGTCACCGACCAGCCCTGGGGGGACAAGGTGAGGAAAAGCTCTGCCACAGTATGACAGTGTCTCCTGGAATGATTGCTGACACTTACAGTATCTCCTCCTCTCTGTCTCCAGAAGATGTTTGGTGTATGTGTGCATCCCCGGTTTGGTGGCTGGTTTGCCATCAGAGCTCTGCTGGTGTTTGAAGGTGTAGAGGCGGGGCCTGAGCTCATAGAGCCCACACCGCCAGACTGTGTGGTCACCAGGGAGGCGCGGATAAAACTGCTGGAGGGCTTCAACCTCCGCTGGCAGGTACAGCTTACTCATTGTGGCTCATTAACATTTAATTCATCAGTAATACCTAATACCTTTTTTCATTTGTAAAGGAACAGTTTCTTAAAAAAAAAATCATACACTGATTTCAACCCTGCAACAATTTTGATATGTGACTGGCCAACTTCTTTTGTTGTCAGGACTGGAGCTACAGAGATATAATTCCTGCTGCTCAAACTTACTCCCAGAAACAGATGGACTACTTCTCCACCGCTCCGGCCCAGCGGGCGGTCTTGCTCCAGAACTGGGGCTGTTTGCCTGCGGAAGACTTTCAGACCGGCCAACACTCCCTTACTCACACAACAACTCCAGAGAATGGACATAGGTGACAGATCATTGACTGGGATTTGTGCTTTGCAACAAATCAAAACTGCGTGTGTTGAACTTATGACGAATGTATTCAGACTGGGGTGGATTACCATTATTGGACTTTTATTTTACTGCGCTGCAAGACGTCCATTAAGTTTGCTGCTGGACCCCAATGCACTGGATTTCTTGTATCACGTGCTGCGTCATCATACCTTTGTTTACCGTATAAGCAATAGGAAGCAAGAATGTAACATGAACAAGACTTTTTTAGGCTTTTCCTCAAGTTAGGCACCTCAAATAAGCTGGAAATAACACATAATGGTACATATTGAAACTAGGGCTGTCAGTTTAGCGCGTTAATTAGATTAATTAATTACACTGCAAATTAACGCGTTATGAAAATTATCGCGTTAATCGTGAGTATCAAGGGTGGCTAATCAATGTGCGCGCATTTTAAATTTGGCCCATTGAAGGACCCGTAGGCTACTTGGCAGTGCTACGCCACTTCCTGCTTGCGTCGCTAGGCAAACAAACAAGGCAGAGTAACATGGACGCGACTTAGGGGAGCGAGGCGGGTAAATATTCACTAGGCCTTTGAACGGCAAGTTTTTTTTTTATATTGAGTCAGCGTGAGTATTCATTTTGAATTGAGAGCTTAAGTGCCTTGAGACTCAGCCTTATTTTATTTCAGAATTTTATTTATTTAACTGTATTTGTATTGCATTTTTGAATAATGCACCTGGCCTAATTGGTTTGCTGATGTGCTTGACCTTTTACTTTTGAATTTCATTTATGAAGCAGCAGACTTCACCAATAAAAATGTGGATTTCAAATCTTCTCTTCTTAGTGTATTCAATTGATTAGTCATGCAGTACACATTTTTAATGCCCTAGAATTCAAATACTTTATTTGGGGACCTTTAGCAGATATGAGATTAAAATGCGATTAATTAGATTAATTAATTATAAATCCTGTAATTAATTAGATTCATTTTTTTAATCGCCTGACAGCACTAATTGAAACTATTATAATCTTGATCGAACTTGGTATGGAATGTAAGTAAACTTGGCGCCTTCTAGTGGAGGGTTAATGTACTAAGTGATGTGTTTGTCTAATCATGCAACTGTACTCTTCTGCAGTTCTCTATTTGTCTTGATTCATGCTCTGATCAACCAGATGTTAAGTGGGTCATGTCAATCTCAGTCCTCTTAGTTCTATAAATTCAGTGCTCTGTCCCAGCTCTGGTGAGTTATCTCAATGCCATCAGATGTAATGTCAGTCCTACTAGAGGAGCAAAGTTCCCCAAAAGCTTCTCTTTGTGTCCTTGTGTCAAATATTTTTGGAGTTGTAAGCAGTTCGGTAAAACGTTAGGTGGTTTAACGCTGGACACTAAACTAGATCACTGTGTTCACTGTGCATATTTAAGAATGTGCTGGGCTTTACTTCCTGTCAAGGAAGCTGGTTTCAACAACTAGATTAGATTACCATTACTAATAGATTGTTTTCAGTGCTTTGTGTATGCTGCATAAAAAAGATCATATAACCAGAGACACCTGTGTCTGTTCTGTACAGTCTTTCTCTGTGGGACTGTGGGATGGTTTAGCTGTTATATGAACACGCTGGAGTAGGAGGGGGGCTTTATTAATGTAATCCAGTTATACCTTGTTTTATGCAGGGTGGGGTACATCCTCCTCTATAACATGAAATGCTGGGGACTGTAGCCAGGTGTTTGGGTCAAGCACATAGCCACAAACTCAAGTCACTCTTAAAGGTCATAAGAGGTGGCTAGTAGATTATCTCAGTTTGTTCTAGTATGTAGCGTCAGGCATTATAGATACACCTAGGCTGAGGTAAATAGCCCTGCCAGTGTAGTGGCTGGCCCCTGGCCAACCTCTCCTCTCTGTTTGCCTAACACCCTTGCAGCCGTTGCGGTATAGATGGGACAGCGCGATGACAGACGGACCAGCTCACACCTGTGACTGATCCTCAGCAACCCTCGCCCTCCTGGGTCATTCACTGTACGATTTCCCTTTACCCTTCCCCAGTGGCCCTTATATTGTGGGCCTTAGCCTTCTTTTTTCATTGTTAGATTTGAGGGAACCTATAACATCTTCGAGCGAAAAGATTTAGTGCCCTGATAATGTTGAATATTAAGCCAATTCCCTATCTGATAATGGCTTGACAATCAGGGGGCTTGTCCTTCCTGCTTGGCTGCATTGAAGCTATTCTAGAGGATGGGAATAGCTTATGAATGTTTGGTTTGGCATCAGAAATTTTGCAGCGACTTCTTCTGCCTGTTGGATAAAGGCATCAAAACCGAGCGGGCAGTTTCCCCTCTAGATGGTGCTGTTTTACTCTTTTTAAAGACTTTACATGTTTGGCATCCGGAGATCTGCAGATGATGGAGTGTACCGCACTCCTCAGAATTTGGAATCCGCGGCATCTGCTGTCAGAAGCGCACACGTGAATATTAGCATACAAATATGACAATAAAGTAACTTCATACTGTACAGTACTGATTGCCACTTAGTTCTTTACTGCAACTATCTTGTTCAGTTATAAAGTTTTATCACATACATTTAAGTCCCATTTTTTTCTTTAATCAAACCCTACTTCTTAACTCATTTACATTAACACTTTTCCATCTCTCTCTCTGTCTCTGCACCCATCTCCTCCTTCAGTTCAATCACTGCCTCTCTCTTCCTCTCAGCGTACTGATTCAGCAGTTTCGAGCAGTGTGCCGCAGGCCTGCAGAGAGGCAGACCACTGGAGGTAATTATACTCCTACAGATACTCACTATCTTGCTTCCCCTCCGCTTCCTGCTCCTTCAAGCTTCTCTCTCTCTGTTTCCTTGGAAATCAGTCAACCTTTCCTTCTCTCTCATCCTCCTCTTAGCCTTTCCAAGCCTTTCTTCAACCTTCACTCTCCACATTCATGCTGTAGTCTTAATCTTTATTTAATTACACCAGGAACTTACACAGTAACATCCCTTATGGAACAAGCACTTAAATGATTAGACAGGGAAATAATTATAGGCATTTATATTTAGCTTGCAATTCAAAATACATAGAGAACTTGAAAAGGGAGGCGTGGTTGACGTTAACTACGGGATACGGCAAATAATTTGTAGAGGTTGGCACAGGAAATGAGTGATTTGGCACATACATAGACAGCTTTGGCTGCGTCTGCTTGAAAAAGCCTGCCTTTCCTTTTCCTCCCTTCTTCCCCAATCCTCCTCTCTTTCCACATTTATCTCCATTTGTGGCAAGGCTGGATTGACAGTATCCTTGGGGTAGAGGGTGAACGTGTTTAACACGTAACTGACATCACAGATTGGCCAACATTGCATGATGGTGGGCTCTGCAGAGCGTGGAGGACGCCCTGCATCCTCCCACCCAGCCATCAGTATCGGTAGGCGGAGTCAGTGTCGCTACAGGCAAAGATCTCCGGGATTGACAGCTCCTTCTCACAGGGTGGCCGCCCTCTGTGGCGGATGTAGCGGGCCTTGCGAGCCTCGACCAGCGATTGGTTGAAATCAGGCAAGATGTGCATCGTTCTGGGTCGCCCGTCGGGGGCGAGGGGGGCGGTAAGGGAAGGGGAGGGAGGGGGAGGTGGAGGGAAGGGGGGATGATTTACCTCCCTCTCCCTTTTCCTGTCTGTCCTTTTGTTTCTCTCTGGCCACTCCCCGCTCCCAGTCTCTGACTCCTCCCTCCTGTCTGCTGGTCCAGTCGTGTGGCCCCTCCCAGGCTGAGGTTTTAGGTCTGGAAGGAAGAGCGGTGGCGTTGAGCCCCCGGGGTCGTGGGTATTGGTAGGGCTGTAGAGGAAGTCCTGGACCCGAGCATAAAGGCCTGCCCCTGTGGGATGGGACACGCCATCACAGCCCTGAAGCTTCTGTGATCTGGGACACACACACACACAAACACACACACACACACACACACACACACACACACAGGTTAGACACCGAACAGATGGTCACTGCAAACCCTGCTGCCCGATAGATGCATTCCTGATCAAAATATGATTACATGATTAGGGTTAACTAGCGAGGATTTCTGCCTGCTCTCAATCCACACCCTTTTGTGCAGAAAGTGGCATCCCAAGTCTTTTTGACAACAGCTTATTATCCAGTCTAAGAAGTAAACACAAACAAACACACACGCACACACACACACGCACGCACACGCACGCACGCACACACACACACACACACACACACACACACACACACACACACACACACACACACACACACACACACACTCTAGTAGTGTTGCTGCTTCTGGTGGTGTGGACAACTCGGTGCCAAAATCTGTGGCTTTAGTAAATGCTGCATTGAACAGTCAAGAAAATGGGAGCCACAGTTGGGGACCGTAAATCCAACAGAACTTGGCAGAGGTCTTCCCGTTGTAAAATCAAAGGAGTTTAGAATAAGTCTGGGAAAAGAAGCAGCACGGATGTCTTTCTAGCACAGCTCCGCAGGATCCACAAGAGGGAGAGAAAAAATAACAACAAAGACAAGCACGCATCAGAGAACAGTGTGAGGGCTAGTACGTCTGCCAGTGTGTTTGTTTGTTTGAGTGAGCGGGAGAGAGAGAGTCAGTACAGTAGTGGAGCAGTGTGAGCCGCCCACAGACACCATCGAACAAGAACAGAGGGGAAAGGCCAGCAGCCTACCAGCTAGAGAGAGAGAGAGAGAGAGAGATGGTAGGACAAAAAGAGAGAGGTGAGAGATCAACACGAAGAGAAAATATGGAATTTAAAACTAAGCGTGTAAAAATGAGAGCAAGGAATGGAGCAGAGAGTAGCAAATAGACTGAAGCTGTAAGGTATTACTATTCCTCGGTGTGACATGCAAATTTGTAGAAGGAAGCTTAATTTGTACTTTTTCTCTTTATTTTCAATCTCTCTCTCTTTCTCTCTCTCTCTCTCTCTCTCTCTCTCTCTCTCTCTCTCTCTCTCTCTCTCTCTCTCTCTCTCTTACACTTTCTCTGTGAGAAAATAGCAGTCTCTTATTTTCTCACAGAGCCTATCTCTCTCTGGAGGATAACAGTCATAGCTACAGCATTTCCCAGTGTGGGTGCGGGCCTCTTAGAGCGTGTGTGCTTCTCGAGGTTTAAACCGTCTCCTTATCAGTTCCCTGGATTAGCATAATTAACCGGTCCTGCAGCTTAGAATCCCCGACAGCCAATCAGCACTCTCGGTGCAGGGGCCAATGGCGAGGGTGGTGTTGGACCAAAAGGGGAGGGGTCAACCAAGAACCAAGAGTCCAGGGGGGGTGAAGGACTCAGTCCGATTATCTCATTATCAGAGTCAGCCAGGCGATTAAACTAGGAAATCCCTCTGCTCTTACCAACACACACTCTCTCCCACCATACTTTAGGCGATGATTACCAGAGTGCATGCAGATCACTGATGCCCACTTACAGTGGTACACAGGCATTCACAAACAGACACGCACAGCTCAAAATGTTCACATCTAAACATGGATGGACAGAAGCACGATAGCAGCAAACACGCACAGCTCATCAAGTCTAATCGACGGACAGACATGAAGAGTCTGCCGCTGTACACGAACAGAGGAAGCTCATGTTCCGACCATCAACAAACAAGAGCCAATCTTTGTGTGGAAAAGACAGGCCAAGCACACATGCATGGGTAGATGGTTAGCACAAAATAGTCACGAGCAATTGCCAAATGGCGATTCCACACATTCTTCCAGGACCATCGTTTGAATATTGATGCAGGATCATGCTCACCCACATGCGCACTGTAGGAAGGCTGGCCAGCTAAGTTGAAGCATTTCAAGTGTGCATATATTAATGAGAGCAGAAATGTTAAAGCCAGCAGCAAGTGTTGATAATGAAACGCACATATTTTCCCCTCTGGCTAAGAATGAGAAAAATGTTGACCTGACATCACGTCTCCCCACTCTGACAGAGTGGCAGGCAGGCAGGCAGGAGAGCTGGATTTGCCCAAACCAAGGCTCCCGTTACGTAATCCAACCCTTCAGATTAGTGTCACTCTGCTCTGAATGGGTTACATTAACCCACAATAGAGAATGGAAAAGAATGTTGACTGTAGAAAAGGCCGCTTGCCTCACAGGCAGTGAACTAATATGATGTGATTGATATCTCTTTTGAGAGGGGAGATACATCACTAAAGACATTTTAAAAACACAAATAACCTGTGTCTCTCTGGCTCTCTTTTGGTCCGAGGGATCTTGGGTAGTGTAGTCCTATAGGGGACAGAGAGGGTGGGGTCAGGGTTGAACGGCTGTGACCAAAGTGGCTTGCTATTCCTCCTCCAGGGGTTACCTGTACAAAACAAACAATGTAATCATATAGACACAATAATCAGCTGTCCTGGCCTCCATACAACACATAGACAGACGGGAAACCCTCACCAGTCTTCATGTTGAGCAGGTCCGTTTGGAGTTTCCTTTGCTCTCTGGTGAGCGTGTTGATGTGGTAGCTCCTGGCCTCGTCCAGTCTCTGTAGCCCCCCCTGCAGGCGGATGTCCGCCCTGCGCTCTTCTCTCCGCTGGGCCTCTTTCATCGGCCACAGCCCCCGGGCCTGAGGTCCAAGATGCATGGCTGGAACGGGGCCACCGGAACAGTCCTAGATAGGCGTTGTTATAACGGTACATTACATTATAGATTAATACAGTAGGTATGACCTTGATCAATACACCCACTAACGTGGGACTAGTAACCACCTGACTCAGCTTTCGCTGGAGTAGAATACAGTGCACATTGCTACAGTAAGGGGAAAGTCCAGTGCAGCTACAACAGAGGAAAGCTGGGCCTTGTCATTGCCCCTGGTTGAATGGTGGCTAAACGACTGCTTGTATTAGCTCCATCCCTCACACGCCAGTAGTGTTGTTGCAGGGGAAGGGTGTCTGGCTGGGCGGGACCAGACTGGGGTATGAGTAATGTCTGGGCAAAAAGCATAACGTCACGGCTGCCAATACGCTCTAAATTTCCCTCTTACTTGACACCAGATCCGCCTTTACTAGCTTTAGTTGGCCTGGAAAGGAACCATCCCATCTGATGTCACAGGCCAGAGGAGGACACTTCTGTCCTCAATCTTTTGTGTTCATCCATCAGTCCATCCATCTATTCGTTTATCCATCCATCCATCAATCTATATATCCATCGACTCATCCATCTTTCTATCCATTTTTCCACCTTCCACGTTTTCCTCCTTGTATCCACATCCACATCCAGAAAATAAAAGAAACGATTCTGTGACTTACAGCTTGTACTCAGAAAGACCTCTTAATGTCTTGGCCTGCTCCTCTTTATTTTCTCTATATTATCTTTCTCACTCACTCTCTTTGTTGTGTTTTTTTAGTTGGTCTCTGTCAGGCTTCTTCCCACCCCCCATAGTGACTGGTTTGTTGTCATATGTTGCTGGGCTGCAGTGTGACAAATTGTGTTGACTGTTTCTGTAATCATTACCTTTCACCTGTCAACTCTTGGTGGTGTCTTTGTGTGTGTGTGTGACGTTGATCCTACTGTCGAGTCCTTTAAGTCCTTTTGGAGTCAAACTGCGGCGACGGGTTTCAGAAGGGAGGCATTTTGACAGAGCAGCATTTCGATCCGTGTAGCATATCGTTTTCATTCTTTCTTTACTAAGCTGATCCTACTGCTGGTTCCCCCCTTGTGTGGCTCCCCTAGTGTTGCCCTGGGTCAGTGTAGTGCAGTTCAGATGGGCACTGGGGTACTCTGGGAGCAGGCTGTACTGAGAGGAAAGGCAACCAGGGGGAGGAAGGAGATGGATACAGAACCATTCTATAGGCTGCTCCTCAAAGCCAGGGCCCAGCCAATAGTCCAAAGGAGTGTGGTCCAGAGATAAACCAGCGCTGAGAGATTTATGCATGCTCAAGTGATGTGTGTAGGAGGGTGTGTGTGTGTGTGTGTGTGTGTGTGTGTGTGTGTGTAGGAGGGTGTGTGTGTGTGTGTGTGTGTGTGTGTGTGTGGTGCGACTGCCCAGTGTCCACCCACTCTATTGTGCAGTGTGCTCTGCATCCTGTATATTACACACATCATCACCAGTGTTAGAGGAGCTTGCCGAAGGGCTACAAAAGTGTGTTCTGTGCGTGTTTGAGTTTATATACAAGAGGCACACAATGAGAAGGCAGCTTTGCCCAGCTTCACTTCCAGCAGTATGTCAGAGAGACCTATTTGTAATAGCTCAATTTAATACATCAGAAGAACACAGTCCCACCACTCCACAAGCTTCAATGAAACGTAGATTGACATGCTCATACCAAACTGGCCCACTATGTACCACAATAGCTTCACTCGCTCTCAGGCTCACTTAGAGAGAAATGGATGGATGATCTGTGTCATACTATTGGAGACACAGCAGGGAATATGATATAATTATAACTGAATTGTTGCTCCCTCAAATGAACTACTTCAAAATGAGAGGGAGGAGGGATTGCTCTCAAACTTTTCTTTTATCCCACCAATTTTTCATAATTCACCATCAATAGGCTTAATGAGAAAGCAGAGGAATTCATTAGGCTCTGTATGACCTGTTATGACGAGCAATTTAGTTTCAGACACAGTTTAGGCACCTGCGGGAAAGAGGGAATTAGCATTTGAAACAGCCACTATTATGTCGAGGCAGGGAGCTGTATGTGTGTGAGTGGGTGTTTGTGAGTGTTTGTGTGTGTGTGTGTGTGTGTGTGTGTGTGTGTGTGTGTGTGTGTGTGTGTCTGTGCGCGTGTCTGAAAGCGATAGAGATAGAGTGTGAAAGAGAAACCCAAAGAAAGAGTGAGACTATTCACTAGATATGCCCTGAAATATTCTTAGCCTAAAACTTAAAGCTCCACTCCCACGCTTTGCACGGGTTTTATAACAGAGAGCAGAAGCCGAATGTATCTAGAGTGCACCTTTGAGAGCCCTTGACACTCACTTACACACATTGGAAAACAGTCCATTCACATCTGCCAGCCCGTTCCTCCACTTTCAACTGTCAAGCACTTGTATAACAACATACATTTTTTTCAGCATTTGAACTATAAATGGCTTGCAAGCCAGCATATGAGCATTTAGTAAATATCAAGCGTTAAAAGCCGAACTTACCGATAAGTGCGCACTCGGTGGCGTCCAGTCGTTAATCATGCGATTCCTCCAACCAAGCTGTGCGCGCAGAAAATTGTAGAAAGTGACATAGTGAAATAGTTTAAAATTGTATCAAGAATTTAATTTGAATCTCTATAGGTTATTGCAATTTCACTATCCTTCTTTTTCTCTCCAAGTAGATTTTTTTTACTGCCGTCTACCAGACCGGTTTCATTGTTATTTCAACGCACGGGTAAAAGAAGGCTCCCACCCGCGCCCTTCTACCAGCCACATGGTATCCGGGGTAACGGAAGCTTGAGGCAAAGCTATTCAACCAATGTCACACAGCCGGGATTTCCATGGGTACATCAGCGGAAGAGAGTTCAGCATTAGGGCAGTTTACTGGAATAGGAGTGCTTAAATGCAATTAAGGGTCAGATCGTTTTTTCCCCCTACGTTTCTATGGATAGCTTAAATACTTTCAAACTGACGTGAAACAGTATTCTTTTTGTCATACATTTTAAACGCACTCTTGCGGTTAGACTCCTCTATGACGATGTTTTATCCTGTGGCGCACTGTGATACACCTATCTTAAATTAACAACTCTGCTTTCAGGATATTAAAGATAAATGGCCTAGGGCTGTCTGAAAAAGAGACAAGACTGACAAGGCGCCTGAAACATGGAGCCCTCCAAAGACATGTCATCTTTACATATTGGGCACCTGTTCTGTTGCCAGGTGAAGAGTTATTGTTTTTCCGGCATTGCAAATGTCTTCATTGCAAAGACGTTTTTCATTAAGACTCCCATTGTGGTCTGGCTGAGACATACCTGAGTTCACACACACACACACACACACACACACACACACTCTCTCTCTCTCTCTCTCTCTCTCTCTCTCTCTCTCTCTCTCTCTCTCTCTCTTACTTTCCCTGTATCTTGCTCTCCTCACAGAGATTTTATAGTGCGTAGCTGCAGTCTGCAGCCCTTGGTCCCTGACCTGAACCTGTTACCGGATGCTGACCTGCAACCTGTCGACAGTTGAAAACCACAGCTCTCAAGGAGCCTTTCTCACCTACCTGCCGTTTTGAAAGGCAGCCAGGTGTAGGTGACGCCTCCCTTTATTTTCATTGAAGTGTGTTCTCGTCAGTGAGTGATGAGCGATGCGTTGTCTGCTTGCGTGGTTGCATGTTTGCACAGAAAGATTCCGTTAGCAATTATCGAAGAAAGATAAAGAGAGAAAAGCAGATAAGAGAATAGGAAATGGATATGTGTGTGTGTGTGTGTGGTAGAAATGCTACATTGATTAATGTTCCTTGGGGAAACCGAGAACATATCCAGCCCCACTTATACACAAATGTGTGAAAGTTGGTGGGATAGGGAAATAGTATGGCAGAAAGGGAGAGAAAAAGTGTGCCAGGAGTGAGTGTGTGTTTGGAATGTTATTCTGCTGACTTGGGGAAACTCCGAAAGGACCGGAATGGGAACTCTACAGAGTGAGAGTACTGCAGCGCAATTAAAATAGTTTGCTTCCACCACACGCACACAGACACACACACACACACACACACACACACACACACACACACACACACACACACAAAGAGAGAGCCCTCAAATACACTGTAGCTGCACCTTAAATGGGCCTCATACTTAACACACATCCAAAGCGGGATGCTCCTTAAAATCTCCTCAAGCATTGTTTCCTCCCTTGTGTGTGCCAGCTGAGCTGTGTGTGCAAAGTGTGTGTGTCTGTGTTTTGGGCCAGTGTGTTTAAAGCAGGCTATATCCAGCGTCCCCTGAGAGGAGTCCAAGCATAACCTTTACCTGGAACAACATCAACAGTCCATCCGTCACTGGGCAGCCGCTCCTCTTGCTGTCCCCTCAGACTCCGTCCGTGGCCTGTGCAGCGTGGTGACATGGTGTTCCTCCTGATGGGCTGCCCCGGACTGCAGGACTGGTCCGGACTGCCCCAGACTGGTGCGGACTGCCCCACACTGCCCCAGGCTGCCCCAGACTGCCCCAGACTGCCCCAGACCTGCCCGGACTGCCCCGGACTGGCCCGGACAGGCCCGGACCTCTGCAGTGCTCTCTGACCGGGCCCTTTACTCTTCACATTCATCCAAGTGCCTGCTCCATGCTCAGGGCTACTGTCGCAGGGTTAGGTCGTCCATAGCAGACCACCTCCAAATCTTTTTTTTAAACACAAAGTCCTACAAAATGACTGTTAAAGGTGACCACTTTTTTGCATTTACTTACTTACAGTACTGACTTATATTTATAGTCCTTATCATTTTTGTTAAGTGCTTAAAAGATGAGAGGGGATGATTTGACCTATTCATAGCCTCTTGGTTTCTCGTGTCAAGGTTTCTTCTGTGATGAGGCCCTGGCGTTCCATATCCCCGACCCTCAGCCAGCCCATCTAGGATAATACGGGGATCTAATAATACTGCTTTATGATGGAGTGCTCGGCTTCTATTTAAGTTTAACCTCATTTCTGTGTCTCTCTCACACACACACACACACAGGAGCACCTGCACACACAGATACACACAAAGGAATGTGCACGTGCATATTGAAGGCGCACACACACACACACACGCACACACACACACACACACACACACACACACACACACACACACACACACACACACACACACACACACTCATACACTTACACTGGGGTAAATGAGAGCTCCCCTAATGATGCTGAGGCCTATTTCAGTATCAATTTATTGTCCTCAGCTCAAGATTATGAGCTCTGTGCATGTCTGTAGAAAAGTGGAACTTACTGTACTGGAACCTGTAAGTGGATGGAGGATTGAATTTCAAATCCAAATGGATCTGAGAACAAATGTTTAATCAAACAGACACAAATTAGAACAAAGACACGACAATTAAAAACCGTTTCCTTGACTAAGAGAGATAGAGACATGAAAAGCGAGAATGACGAGATCCTATTAAGAGTAAAGCAAAGCGAAAAGCAGTGTGCGCGCTTGTGTGTGTGTGTATGTGTGTGTGTGTGTGTGTGTTTGTGTGTGTGAGTGTGTGTGTGTGTGTGTGTGTGTGTGTGTGTGTGTGTGTGTGTGTGTGTGTGTGTGTGTGTGTGTGTGTGTGGACACACGTCTGTGCAGGTGCACGCATACAAGGTAGTGTGTCTCCATCTACCATGTGTGTGTGTGTCAAAGCAAATCGAGAAAGCCCCTGGGAGAGTTAAGTAGGGAAGCAGGGAGATTGAGGTGGGGAATTCTCATCAAAGCCGTCCAAATCAGGAGAGGACCGAAGCCAACCTGCAAGGGGACAGAGGGGGGATGGAGGTAGCCAACCTGCAAGGGGACATAGGGGGGATGGAGGTAGCCAACCTGCAAGGGGACAGAGGGGGGATGGAGGTAGCCAACCTGCAAGGGGACATAGGGGGGATGGAGGTAGCTAACCTGCAAGGGGACAGAGGGGGGATGGAGGTAGCCAACCTGCAAGGGGACATAGGGGGGATGGAGGTAGCCAACCTGCAAGGGGACAGAGGGGGGATGGAGGTAGCTAACCTGCAAGGGGACAGAGGGGGGATGGAGGTAGCCAACCTGCAAGGGGACAGAGGGGGGATGGAGGTAGCCAACCTGCAAGGGGACAGAGAGGGGATGGAGGTAGCCAACCTGCAAGGGGACATAGAGGGGATGGAGGTAGCCAACCTGCAAGGGGACAGAGGGGGGATGGAGGTAGCCAACCTGCAAGGGGACAGAGAGGGGATGGAGGTAGCCAACCTGCAAGGGGACAGGTAGTCGAGCGAGCGAGGCGGAGGGAGATCGACGGGGCGGAGGGGAGGCAAACTGGCAGCCAAGAATCCAAGGGGAAGACGATCGGCGGGCCAAAGGAGATGAGTGGAAGGGCGACTGAAATCTCCTGTGTGTCAATGTGCGGGCCTCCGTCACAGGGGTGAGGCAGGGGGAGAGAGGGGTGAGGCTGGGGGACCCAGGGGGGAGTCGTGTGGTAATGAGCTCAGTGTCTCAGAGGAAGAAAGGACTCTATTCGAGGACTGAGCTGCTATTCTGAGGAGCTGTCTGAGGCACGGGGGGGATAACGCTGCTGGTTCACCTGGCCCAGCTCTTTGTTTCTCTCACACACACACACACACACACACACACACACACACACACACACACACATACACACACATACACACACACACACACACACACACACACACACACACACTGGGTATAAGACTGAATGGAAATAGGCATTTGGAACAAAGAAAACAGACTGAGGCGTGTGTCCCTGTTGTTCTAGAACACATGGAACAGTAGGAGTTGAATCCCTGTGGTAATTGTAATGTGACTGTAATGTGGGAAATGTGGGCTGACACTTCAGGCCAGGATGATCCTGACACAGCTGCCTCTGAGTCGGATTAGATCTATTCGCTCATCGTCTGCACATCTTCTTCTCTTTGTGTCTCCTTCTCGGGCTATTCATCCCCGGTCTTTCTTTAACACAGAGGGACATTTCCGTTGTATGGGGCCCTTAAATAACCTCAGCCGGTAGGGCACTCGGCCAGCCCCACCAGCAGAATTAGTGGTTGTCTTCTCGACCCCAATGGTCAGGTCTTATGAATCCTTCAACAGTCTTAGACTGGCGTAATCACTCTTCAGGTTGATGACAGGCCAAATTCCAAATCTCAATCAGGGTTGGCTTGCCAGCAACCAAAGTTAAGCTGGTCAGAGCTGAAACATGGATGATGCTGAGCGCTTTGTCAAGAGTCGGGTGACTGGTCATGTGAAAGAAATGAGCGACTATACATAGAATATTTGCTGTATATGGTTCCATACTAGGTTCATACGGACGGTTTTGTCCAATAGATTTTAAACCAGCATGGAAGGAAAGAGGTGAGGAGAGGAGATTCATGCTGATTGAGACCCGGCCATGCCTTTGTGTGCCCCCCCCCCCCCCCCCCCCCCCCTCTGTGCCCTGGTGACACATTGAGCTGTCAGGATCGATTGAGGTTCCTAGGAGCTGGCAGCACATACCAGGCCTGGCATTCTGGCATCGGTGCACCATGTCTGGTCCTCCACCCCTCCCACCGAAAGCCTGCAGCCTCTGTGACAAACCACAAACTGACTGCGATGAACGCGTGCCTGTGAGAACACAAACACACACACAAACAGATTTGGGTTGCAACACACACCAGAGGGTGTTGTGTAGAGTCCAGTTTTGCAGGCAGCCACATGCTTTGACCAACTCTCTCTCTCTCTCTCTCTCTCTCTCTCTCTCTCTCTCTCTCTCTCTCTCTCTCTCTCTCTCTCTCTCTTTCTCTCTCTCTCTCTTTCTCTCTCTCTTTTGCTTTCTCTGCATTCGGTGTGACGGTCGACTGCTTGCGAGGACACTCCACTGCAGTATCTGACCCATCCTGGCACAGGTGAACCTCAATAATAAAAAAACACTGATCCTGCCAAAAAGAGGAGGGGAGAACAGGGGGAGGGGCTGACAGAGGGAAAGAGAAAGAGGGAGGGGTGACTGAAAGGGAAAGCACGTAGTCCCTTGAGGTCCAAATGATAAAAGTGACAAAGAAAAGGAGGGAGGGGAGGAGAGGGGCTGACACAAAGAGAGAGTGCGGTGTGTGTGTGGGTGTGTTTGGGGGGGGCGCTGGGTCAGGGTTGACTGGGTTTACAGCGTGGAGGAGATGGTACAGCAGCATTAGCATCAGAGAGAGAATCACTGTCCTTCTCTCCATCCACCGGTATCATCCCCGCTTGTCGTCCACAGTTGGCAGGGCACCTAATGAGCAATGTTTCCACTGTTCAGCTCAGCTCTGTTTACCTTCCTCTCTCCTCCTCTCCCTCTCTCTCTCTCCCATCTCTCCTTTACCCAACACTGCCCACCTCTCCCTCTCTCTCTCTCTCCTTCTCTCCCTCTTTCCCACATATCCCGCACTGTCCACGTCTCACCTGGCCCAGCTCTCTCTCTCTCTCTCTCTCTCTCTCTCTTCCACATCACTACTTAACCCAGCGCTGCCCACCTCACTCCCTCTTTCCCCTATCCCTACTCTACTTAGATCTTTCTCTAACCTATTCTCCCCCCAAACACTTCCACCCTGTCTCTCTCTCTTTCTCTATTAACGTTTACGAGCACCATTGACCAGTCCTGCTCCTCCCACCACTGACCCATTTCTCTTACTGATATGCCATCTTGTGTTTTATAGCCTTGAGCCTCCTTCTCTCCTTTCTTCCCATATTGAGTGCCAGGGTGCTGGCGCAGAGGCCGAATCAATCACCTCTCTGGCCCCCCTCCCTCCCTCCCTCCCTCGATTCCCTCCACTCCTCCTTTGTGCTGACATAGGTGTTGTTTCAGTTGAGAGGAAAAAGAAAAAGAACAAACCCACGAAAAAAAGAAGCCACAACCATTCATAAACATCCGTATATCATTTAATAATAGTAAAAGATACAATATTACTTAATATAAGTTACTGCAGTTTTAAATAGCCAGAACTGCTGGTCAACCAAATGCAAGTTCTGTGTAGATTCATACAGTAATGTGCGTGGGTGTGTATGTGTGTGTGTGTTTATATACTGTGTGTGTGTGTGTGTGTCTGTGTGTGTGTGTACCGTGTGTGTGTGTGTGTGTGTGTGTGTGTGTGTTTCAGACTCATTTCTACTGGTAGGAAGGAGCCAGGGGTGTGAAGAGCGTCTAGCACACCCAGCCATGGGAGACTAACGCCAGGACAGTCTGAGGAGAGCTGTTGTACAGCTAGACCACCAAGGTCATAGTTGTGAAGGGCCTCTGCAGAATTATATGTAAATTGCGTGTGTGTGTGTGTGTGTGGTTGTGTGACCTGTAGCTATAGGAGTCACAAATAGGTCCTGTGGCCTCGGGGTCTGTGCTGCCTTGTGTGCTAGTCGGTGTGCTGGTGTAAATGAGCGCAAGGATGTTTCGGTGTTGAACGAAAGTGTGAGAGCGTGCGTGATCTTGTACATAACCAGGCGACACATGTCTCAAAGCCTTTCATGACCCTTCCTATCCGATCTTCATCCTCCCCCCGCCCACCCATCTCTCTGAAGCCACTGTGTCTGTGGAAGGCGAGGCACACTTCACACTTCCCTACCTAGTCCTGTTCCCAACGCTCTATACCCGCCATTCTCCTACACAACTCTCTGTTTATGTACAGGCTCTTTAACATAAAACTAACCCTAA
>CM030180.1:11989972-12144972 GCA_017639675.1 Aplochiton taeniatus | reverse complement strand
TCTCAAAGATCCTCCCTCTTACCTCAGAGTCAAATTCTAAGCACACACAAACACACACAGACACACACACTGACGGCAACGTGGATTAGCCGTGGAAAGGTGCCACCTGAGAAAGGTCAAAGTCCCCTATTTTATAAATGATCTACACTCTGGCCAAGCTCCAACATGTTGGTGCTCTGTGAACTAGTGACAGAGACAGCCCTGCCTTTCATCGCGCAGAGGCAGGGGGCTAAAAAGATTCATGACCATCACGTCGCGTTGCCTGCCAACACCAAGAACTGCATACTGAATTTCACGTACAGTAAACCTATCTCTCTGCCAACTTCTACCGCTGTACATTGTGTTACATTCCCTGACGCCCCGAAACACACACAAACACACGTACAGGTCCCCTAATCCTCTTTCTCCTTGAGAGAGTTGTATTTATACTTAGCTTCTCGGCCCTTCAACGGGTTAACACATTTTTTTTTGCCAAACACACACACACACACACACACACACACACACACACACACACACACACACACACACACACACACACACTCAAACACCGTCTCTTTCCTCCTGTCAGCACAGCCTTTTCTGACCTCCAGGTGGTGAGGAGGGACATTTTCCAGCTGCTAAACAGCTCTTTAGGAGATGCTCCTTGGGATGACACTTGGATCAGATCAGTCAATAATATCGTCAGTATGGTGGTCACAAAAACCTTTAATCATACTTCCGTATACATTTTGGAAATATGTGTGTGCGTGCGTGCGTGCGTGTGTGTGTGTGTGGGTGGGGGGGGTAACGGGAGAGGGATTGACCTGGAGGAGACAGAGGAAGGGGCCGTCTAAAGCCTGTAAGCCTGATGAGACGCTTTTAGCAGCTCCTGAATAAATTATCTGATAACGACGGTCTAAAGATCAGGCAGACAGATGATAGGCCCAGGTGTGTGTGTGTATGTGTGTGTGTGTGTGCGTGCGTGCGTGCGTGCATGTGTGCGTGCTGTGTGCGTGCAACGGAGGGTTCAGGAAGGCTAAAACTCATCTTTTAGAAGCCGGAGGGGAGGACATGGGGAAGGAGGGAGGAAGGGAGAGATAGGTAGAGAGAGCGGGGCTAATCTTCACGGGGCCTGAAGGTACGACTTAAGCTTTGCCCTTGAGAGAGAGTGTTTGTGATGGGCTCACACGTACTTCTTGTTTATGTGTGTGTGTGTGTGTGTGTGTGTGTGTGTGTGTGTGTGTGTGTTAGTGTGTCAGTGTAGGGGCCCTCCAGCAGTCTACAGGGTGTGACAGACTTTGATTACAAATTACCCTCCTGGAGAAAAGTTGTGCCGACATCCTCCTAATGCCCTAACGCCCACATATAAACAGGCTCATTCGCTCGGCTTGAAATAACTATAAACACACCGACCCACAAACAAACCAACAGGCGCTCGCTCACATATTCTTAACGGTGCCCTCGGGGGATTCACATCAAAGTGTGTTGGCTTCTGGTGCAGTCGGAACACGGCACTGTATTAGAGTCTAACTACTAATCCATCAGTTCATCTGTTAGCGCACGACTCCCCGCTGCCCGATCCCTCTCTGTCCCCTCTCTGCCTTTATCACCTCATCCATCTCTTTGGCCGAGGGACAGAGTGGAAGGGCGGAGGGATGGAGAGAGCATGGAACGGAGGAGGAGGAGGAGGGTTCAGTCTAGACCCATGAATCACCTCATCCCTGAGAGAGACGCTCGGTGATCGCTCTGCCCTACTTAAACAGTTAAACACACGCGTGCGCACGCCCGCCCGCCCGCCCACACACACACACACACAGACGCATGCCCGCACGTTGTTTCCCGAGCCCCACTTTTTCACAGTGACAGCGAGGCTATAGGGCAGGCCCGGGTCTGTCGGTGCTGCGTTTTGATGTGAGATTAACCCAGTGGAGCTCCCAGTCACTTAGCATCAGCGTGAGGCCGCTACGCCTGGGCCACTGGGTGAATCACGGCCCACCCCTCTGCTGTCTTCAGAGCCCACCACCCTAACCATCGGCCTGCCCTAATTCCCAGGCTACACACAGCAAGAAGGCTGGAGACGGGGTCTAGTGGCGCTCGCAGCTCAATGTACAAACAGTGACACACAACAACGTGTACACACGCACAGACCACAGCAAAACGCATGCATGCTATACGGTGGCATGGCATCGCCAGTGGTGGGGGTGTGAGTCAATCTGGATTCCCCTGTCTTTAACCTTGTGAACAAAGCATCACTCTCATTGTGACCCATGACACAATTGTATGTGTGTGTGTGTGTGTGTGTGTGTGTGCGCGTCTGTTCTCAGACATTTGACTAACAGTGTGTTTTAGTGTATGTCTTTTATTGGTTTGCATTCACGAAGCACTTCACCAGAGGGAACTTTACATCAGGTGGAGGTAACTTATCCAAAGGAACCAGCTCCTTGGAGTATCAGTGCTGAATTGTGTCAGACAGTGTGTGTGTGTGTGTGTGTGTGTGTCCAGACGCATGGGTAGAGGTGGGGGTTGTTATTGCTCTCGATATCTAAGAAGTCTGCAGTCCTGAAGCGGAGGGCTTTCCCCCCTTATTGCTCTCTGCCCAACTTCTCTTAAATCAACACATACACACACACGCACAAACACACACACACACACACACACACACACACACACACACACACACACACACACACACACACATTCGCAAGCAAACGTAGATATGCCCTCTGTCTTGTATTGAGGAGTGTCATGCCTTTTTGCTCAACCCCAAGCACAGAGACACAGTCAGATGGGGGGGGGGGTCACAGGTCGTCCTCCTCTTCCTCTGGGTCTTTTTCTTCCAGGTCAGCTCCGTGCCCCCCCCCCCCGCCCGTCCGTCCATCAGACCTGCATGCCAGGCTTGTTCAGGTCTCCGTTGCCGTGGCTGGCCCCGCCCGGCAGCCGGTGTCGGTCCTCCTCGTCGTCGCTGTCCATGTCTTCGCTCTTCCTCTTAGCGTAGCGCTCGTACAGCACCATGAGCACGCCCATCACCCAGGCCGACACCGTGCCGGCCGAGAAGATGACGAAGCCGATGGCGATGAAGAACAGGTAGTCCCAGTAGCCCAGGCCCTGGTGGCAGTCTGCCCGCAGCTGCATGCCCACCTCGGCCAGACGCTGGCCCGACAGCTCCGGGGGGCCCTGGCACACCGTCTGGCCCTCGTCTGGAGAAGGGGAGGGGGATAGGAGAAGAGAGAGGGGAAGCAAGGGGAAGGTCCATTAATGAGGTGACGGAGAGTTAGGAAGAGGAGAGAGAAAAGAAGGCAAGGAGAGATAGAGGACGGCGCAGAGCGGAGAGGCAGAGGGTCCGGAGATAGCAAGGGATGGAGGTCGGGGTAGGGAGATAAAGAAGAGGACAGGACAGGGAGAGGAGGGGGGCAGAGGATGGAGAAAAATAAATGACCACACATGGAGAGCATAGTCCAACAAAGACATGGGCGCTCTCCATTTCCTATGCAGTGATAACCTCCATGATAAATGATCCCTGGGGACGCTATAGATTTCCTTTGGGTAATGCAGGTCTGACGTGTCTAGGACACAACAACATTATTATGCTCTGCACATGTACACTCACTCACACACACACACACACACACACACACACACACACACACACACACACACACACACACACACACACACACACACACACACACACACACACACACACAACCGCTGCCAAGCACAGAGACATTATCATCCCATACATACGCACACAGAGTATCAAATAGATGATTTTTTTTCTCCTGTGGTTACAGAGGATAATGAGTAGAGACAAATTAACCTACAGGACCTATTGAGGGACACACACACACACACACACACACACACACACACACACACACACACACTAGCACAAACAAACTGAAACAGACGCACTGCCCAGAAATGCACTGCACTGCTCACACACGGCATCTATAGGGCAGAACTGAGCTGGCAACCTTGTCTTGCCGCAGTTATACTGTACATGACAGGCACTGTAAACTGAGAGAGTGAGTGCGGAGAGAGGGAGAGAGATGAATAAAGAGAGAGAGAGAGGGGAAGAGAGATGAATAAAGAGAGAAAGAGAGGCAGAGAGATGAATAAAGAGAGAGAGAGAGGGAGATAGATGAATAAAGAGAGAGAGAGAGAGAGAGAGAGAGAGAGAGAGAGATAAATGAATAAAGAGAGAGGGAGAGAGAGAGAGAGATAAATGAATAAAGAGAGGGAGAGAGAGGAAGAGATGAATAAGGAGAGAAAGAGAGGGAGAGACATGAATAAAGAGAGGGATAGAGGAAGAGAGATGAATAAAGAGAGAGAGAGAGAGAGAGAGAGAGAGAGAGAGAGAGAGAGAGAGAGAGAGAGAGAGAGAGAGAGAGAGAGAGAGAGAGAGAGAGAGAGAGAGAGAGAGAGAGAGAGAGAGAGAGAGAGAGAGATAGAGAGGGAGGGAGGGAGAGAGGAAGAGAGCTAGTCCCTGTATTATAGATACATAAACGACAGGTCATCTCATCAAAGACTTGGGCAGGGCAGGATATGGGCTGCCTATCACTTCATCTCTCTTTACACACCCTTGATTCCCTCGCTCCCTCTCCTCCCTCACTCCATCCCCCGCTGCATGCTTAATTGCGTTTGTCTTTTCCAAAACTTTTCAAGAGGTCCCTCCTTCAGATGATGCTCTTTGGGCATTTAGCTGTGAAGTTGTGGAGCCGAGAGAGTGAGAGAGAGGAGAGGGGGAGGTGGAGGAGGAGGAGGCACAGGAAGGTAAAATTGATGTAGAGAGGAGAGATGAGAGGAACTCGGGGCCGGTGTCGGTTATGCTCCTGGCTGCCCACTCCACTGATGGATTAATACAGCTAACGATGTTAATTAAACCGCACTCATCTACCCATACAGCCAAAGGTCTGAACGAGAGAATGAATAATGGGCAGAAGGAGGAGAGAAAGGCCTGATATGATCTATATTTCCCAGAGCCTTTGCCAACGAGAGTTCCAACGACAGACAGTGTGGGAGAGCGGCCGTATCTTGAGAGACAGGAACGCGCACGCAAGACACAGAAAGCAGGAGAAAGAGTCTATTGGTACACGTCTAACCTGTCACCAGCTCAAACACGAGCCACTGGGTCTATTCCTGATGGGAACACCGGACCTATCACATTGAAAGGAATCATATCCTGAAACAGGAATACTCTTCCGTCAACTCGATCCTTCCTGATCGCTTAGCTTAGTCCTCCATCCGAGGCTGTCGATTTAGCTGCACACATTCCCAGCCAGTCTTATCCTCCTTGCGAAGCCCGATCAATGGGGATGTCATCTTGTCTCTTTGTAAACAGATTAAGGGCCTATTCTTTACAACAGGTGTGTGGCGACCCTGGCCACATGGCCTGAACATGTGTGACCTTTGCAGGGCCGGCTGTGTGTGTGTGTGTGTCCACGTGCTTGTTGTTTGCCAGCCAGGTCCGGTTAGGTTATCATAAGGTCAGGATTACGCCCGCTATCCAGGGAATTAGAAAAAGGAGATCAGGTATGTCTGTGTGTGTTTGGCTGTGTGTATGTGTGTGTGTGCGCCTTCCCTATCTGGGCCCAAACAGAGTGCCTGGGGCATTATTCTAGCATAATGTAAGCGGGAGCAATGCTGCAGGTCATTATGCTGATTAGTGATCAGTGATTACTGCTCATCGCCTAGACGACAACAATTCTTCACAGCTAATAGATAGACGAGGGCGACACATTCACACATTCAATACTAACACAAACCGTCTTCTCTAAGCATGTCATGAACTGTTGACGGGGAGGTAAGCCAAAGTCAGATCTCTGTGTGTGTATGTGTGTCTTTGCGATAAGTGTTATTTGTAGAGGAATAGGCCTTATGTGTTATTTTTTTCTCTCCCTCCCTCTCTCTCACTTAATTCTCCCTCTTTGTCCCTCTCTTTTGGTCTCCCTCTCTATCTGCCTGCCTTTCTGATAGTCTGTCTGTCTGTCTGTCTGTCTGTCTGTCTGTCTGTCTGTCTGTCTGTCTGTCTGTCTCCAGAGCCCAAACCATTGGCCCCCTGGGTCAGTCTCTGTCGTTGGTGACGTGCTGTGTCCCGCTGCCGACTCGCTCCCCGATCAGGTCATTACCCGACCCAGTCCGCCTCAGGCCCCCTGCGCGTGGGTGTGTGTATGCGAGTATGTGTTTGTGTGTGTGTGTGTGTGTGTGTGTGTGTGTGTGTGTGTGTGCCACGGGCTATCTCCGGACGTGGCCATTAGCAGTTTGGACGTCTGGAAGGGGAAGGCAGAGATGGGTTTCAAGGCCCCGCTCACAAAACATCACAATCCAAAGACCAACCTGGACACGACCGGACCTCATGTTTCATCCTCATCCCCCATGCCCCCCCTTACACTGACCCCTCTGGGGCCCCGGTGTCTAAAGAGCAGGCTCTTTAGGGGAACACTGGGAGAACTGTCATCTAAGGTCAGCCGTGGCCTGCCAGACTGCTGCCACCAAGTCAACCCTGTGTGCTCCCTGGCCAGCCTGCTGCACTGCCCTGCTCCGTGCCCACTGTGTCAAGGTACAACCCTGGCCTTAGTGTTTCTCTCCCTGGAGTCGCCCTTCCCTTTCTTCCTCATTCTGTCACTCTGGACGGAGCTGCTCGGCGACCAGTCGGCGGGACGGTGTCCTTGACTCCTTTGTTTTCTTTTCTCTTTAGCCACTGTCTGGCTCTCTTTAGCTCATTGTCGCTTTTTCTTTGTCTCCCTTTCTCGCGTCCACTGGTGAGCTTAAAAAAAGACACTCTACAGCAGTGTGTGAGGGGCCTCACTCGATACACACAGCTCCCACACAATGAAGAGAGGCTTTCAAGTACTGCTGACAAAACTACAACACGGGACAGAGTCATAGAGTGTGTGTGAGAGAGAGAGAGAGAGAGAGAGAGAGAGAGAGAGAGAGAGAGAGTTTAACAGGGCGAGTTCCAATTAAGTGATGAAGCAGTGTTGTGCAACCCGTAGTCCGTCTATACAACCCGATCCCCGCCGTTTCTATGGCGTCTCCTTCTCCTGTCGGCTGGGGGTCAGGGCAGCAGAGCAGAGCACCACCTGTTAAGAGGAAGCAGCCCGTGGGCCAGCTTATTGGTGTGACAGCCTAATGGTAATATCAGCAGGGCGGGGTGAACGCTGGTGTCAGTGTCCATAGACGGGACCTGCCGCTGTGGAGCATGCCACCTTGAAATGACCAACCCCACCGCCCAGGGGCTCTGCAGCAGCATGCAGGGCAGCCATGCAGACAGGAGACCAGGCAGGAACGTAGGAAGACAAGCAGGATGCAGCCAGGCAGAAAGGCAGACCGCTAGGTGGGAGGGCAGGCCGCTAGGTGGGAGGGCAGGAAAGGAGGAAGGGAGCAAGGCAAGCAAGTAGGCAGCCAGGCAAACAGGCAGCCAGACTGACAGCTAGGCAGGCAGGTAGTTACGCAGGTACATAGTTAGGCAGGAAGGCAGGCAAGCTGGTATTCAGGCAGCAGGCAGGAGTATAGACTCCTTCAGTAACAAGACAGGGCCATAGGCTGGACTGGACAAAAGACAAACACAAAAGCATTCTCTTTCCCACACCGTACATCCAGACCCACAACAACAACTCAGCGTGATTTATTTTAGAATTCCTTCTACTGTGACCTTGACCAAGTGCTGGAGAATGGAGAGGGAGAATGGAAGCAGTCTGAAATGCACACGCACACATGCTCTGAGGGTTAAAACGATGGGGGGAGAGGGAGTTATAATATCAGTTGGATGGCTTCTAAGATCAGTCCACACCCCAGTGACTCAGAGAACACTGCTTGTCTTTGACCTATCTCCACTGAAATGACGGTTATATTTAGATAATTATTTCCTTGATTCTCCATCTCTCCCTCTTTCCGCTCTCTTGCTCCCTCAAACACATGCGCGCACATACACACGCAGACATTTGTATACAACACAATGTGCCAAAACAGCCTTGCAATTAGTCTGATAAGAATACTCAGTATTGTCGTAGTGACAACATTTTACAGAACAAACATAATCACACATCTTTCTCTCTTCTTTCGTTTCGTTTAGCTCTCTCTCTCTCTCTCTCTCTCTCTCTCTCACTCTCACTCTCACTCTCACTCTCACTCTCACTCTCACTCTCACTCTCACTCTCTCACTCTCACTCTCACTCTCACTCTCACTCTCACTCTCACTCTCACTCTCTCTCACTCACTCAAAACACATTATCTTACTTGGTGGATCTAGGTTATGATGTATTAACCTGCGGGGTGCAGTCCCAGTCCAACCATAAACAAAGGCTATTTATAAGTTAATTATGCCAATGCATATGGTAATCTTTGTATATTTAGTCTTGGAGAGGTGGGTTGAGGCTTTTCGGTACTTTCATCTTTCTTTTTCTTCTGAATTGATATCTCGGTGGAAGACAAAATCCCTGAAAATAACCTCATTTTGTGTGTGTGTGTGTGTGTGTGTGTGTGTGTGTGTGTGTGCGTGTGTGTGTACATACGAGAGAGAGGAAAACTTAAGCGGTCGTAGTTTTGGTGGGGTCTCTGACATGGCGTTGTGCTTTTAGCCCCTGCCCAGAACGGGAGCGCTGAATAGCGAGCTGGAGATTCGCTCGGAGAACAAAGCTGGAGTGAGTAAGACCAACGCTCCCGTCTTTAGCATCCCGTTTAGGCCGCTAAGCGCAGCATAAAGAGTTTGGCTAAGAATAGTTGACCTTTTCCACATCCCATCGACTAGTGCCGAGGAGCGCCCGCCTTCACACTCCTTTCCAATACGGCATTAGTCAGATTACCATCATCCATCCCTCCGTCATTTCTCTCTAATGCTCCCTTCTTCCTCTGGCAAGGGACGAGTGCTGAGTGAAGGTCAGATAGCAACAGCTCTCTTTTCCACACTCACTCCCTCCCTCCCGCCGTCGCTCTCTTATCTTTCTCACGTTCTCTCCATCCCTCTACGTCCTCACTCCATTTGCTATTGTTCCTTCACCAGATTCCTGTTTCTCCTCTACTGTCCCTTTGTCTTAATAATTCATATTCCAGCTCCGTTTTCATTTGCCCTTTTGCCAGCTATTTCTCCGTCCTGCTCCCTCATCTATGAAAACACACGCACACGTCCAAACCCTCAATCGTCTGTCAACTCGTCATCTGTCTTTTTTGTCCCACTGCACAAACTGGCCCGGCTCAGTGCCTTGACCCTCTGAGAAGATAAACTCATAACCACACAACCGCACACACGCACGTACACACGCACGCGCTCTCTCTCTCTCTCTCTCTCTCTCTCTCTCTCTCTCTCTCTCTCTCTCTCTCTCTCTCTCTCTCTCTCTCTCTCTCTCTCTCTCTCTCTCTCTCTCTCTCTCTCTCTCTCTCTCTCTCTCTCTCTCTCTCTCTCTCTCTCTCTCTCTCTCTCTCTCTCTCTCTCTCTCTCTCTCTCTCTCTCTCTCTCTCTCTCTCTCTCTCTCTCTCTCTCTGACACACACATGTACACACATCTGCACAATTTGCCCTAGGTTATCTCATCCCGGAAAAAAACGCAACTCTCACCTGGGTCACTATCTCACGGATAGGGAGCAAAAACATCCTCATAACCAATGTTCCTGCAGGTACAGGGCCGGGGTGCACACAGAATAAACAAGTAGGCTGGCCGCATTTGATCCGCCATTGTTCACCACGGGGATTACTGAAGTGTTCCCACTGATTAATTATGTACTAAGGTAATTGTTTCAGGGCTATCACTGTCTCCTCATCACAGGACCTGTTTTGATGTGTTTGATGGATTCATCTGGGCCATGAAAGCAGGACGCTCACCTATCCACCCTAGTCTTTCCTTCACTTTCCCCTCTCCGTCTCCCCCCACACCGCTCATACTTGATTCTATGTCTGCCACTCTGTCTCTCTTCTACATTAATCTACGCCTAAATGCCGTTACCTTCAAATGGGCTTAGCTGGTGTGAAAGATGAAATTCTCTCGTTGTGAGCAACACAACATTTTACAGAGCAAACATAATCACACAAATTTCTCTCTTCTTTCGTTTCGTCTCTCCCTCTCCCTCTCTCTCTCTCTCTCTCTCTCTCTCTCTCTCTGAATATTTAACTCCTGCCCCGTGGCCGGGCTCTTGGCTCTATGCCTGGGGTGGGTGAGAAACCCAGGGGACTGGGGAGCTGCCAGGGACCAGTGTTCCCATGCAGCCGCATGCCGCTGAAGCTGGACCCACACAGCAGCCGGCACCAGCCCCAGCCCCGGCTCCAGCCAGCCCTGCATCAACACCAGCCTCCATGGACTTCTTTTATCTCTCCCTCCGCCCGTCCCCCTTCATCAGTGGTCCTGCGTGAGTCGTATTCTCCATGCCAGGGCTTTCTTCATCCCAGCTACGGAGAAAGAATCTGCGTCTCTGTCTTTGGCTGCTCTCCCCCGCCAGCCTCTAGCAGCAGTGGCTCTGTCGCCCCTCCTCCATTGCACCCCTGACTGTCACGGGCCCATCCCAGACCAGCTCAGCGTTTAGCGTCGCCTCAGCCCTCTCTGCCCTCCACTCCCTTTGGGGGCCCCTCTCAGTTTTTTGGGGCCTGGCCGAATCAGGAGATGTCAGCAAATACATGGTGGCATACACAGGCAAAAACAAGTCAATGGACAGAGAGACAGGCAGAAAGACAGGGCTGACAGGCTAGTTCAGGGTGGTATCTAGGGTTTGAAAGTCATATAGTAAATACATATATTAAACTGCAAGGACTGGAAACTAATGTAAACACCAACAACGGAAAGAAGGGACCAACTATGACTTGGAGGTACAGTGCGTAAACATAGTGTGGTGTGTTGGTTATGGGGGGTCTGGGCTCATGGTCAGTCAGGAGGACACTCTAGGAGAAATGCCCCCTCTCCATTCACAACCAGCTAAGAACATCTGGAGCGCCTTTAGATTATCCTTAAGTCTTGCATTGAGAATGTAGGGCAATTTGCGTAATATGGCTATACACTCTATTGAACTGACAAATACACACACACACACACACACACACACACACACACACACACACACACACACACACACACACACACACACACACACACCTTCCCATGACCCCATAACTTCCTCAGACTGTCATACTGGTTTCTGTCCTAAGTTATGTCTGTCATATCATTAGCCTGCGAGTCTCTGAGAGAAGGCAGTGAGCCGAGTGAGAGAGGGGACAAATGATCCCTCATTAAGTTAAACAGTACAGCATGAACGTTGGATTCTCTAATGTTACGGGAGCCAAACCCGAAGCCGCGTTCCCCCTGTTTCTCTCCTCTCCTCACGCTTCCCCTCATCTCCTCATCCCGGTCTCCTTCAGGCTCGTCCATCAGGGTCTCCCTCAACCCCACCAGAGACCCCTTACACGCTGACTCACACACTTGAGTGGGCTGAATCGAATAAAAACACACTCTCTCTCAGACAGACAGACAGACAGACAGACAGACAGACAGACAGACAGACAGACAGACAGACAGACACACACAACCATTCATAGGCCTACTTTTGCTCAAATGGCACACCGGACGATCTTTCACATGCAGAAACACACAGAGACACACACCCCCTCACACACACATTTCTCTTAATGCAATTTTAAGGGTCTAGCTTTCTAGAGCACAATCATTGACCATCTGGCTTGAAAGACCAAAGCATACGGCCGAGGGGAAGAGAGACAGACAAATACAGGAAGAGAGAGAGAGAGAAGGAAGAGAGAGACAGAGGGGGGGGGGGGGGGGGGGGGGGGATGGAGAAAAGAGACAGAAACACAGAGAGACAGACAGAGAGAAAGAGAGAGAATGAAAAGAGAGGGAAAGAGAGATCAGCCGGGAGTCAGGTACATTGCGCAGTTTTCAAACACAAATCCTGTCTGTACTGTTCTATGTCTGGACCTCAGGACTCTGGAGTTACATCATAACTAAAACCAAACAGGGCTGCACCATCACAAGACAATATGCCAATTAGATGTGCTCCTACAGGCCAAGGATAATACCAGGCTACCTGCGCACAATGCCAATCCTCAATTAGTTGCTCCCCTGTTCTGACATGGCACTAAATCTGTCCACAGCTATTTCCAGACAGTGGAGGCTGTCTCATTGCTCTCTGAGTAGGTGTAAACGCTGGGGAAAGCAGCCAGCCTGGGCCTATGTCTGTCAGGTAAAGTCTGCAGATCCTGTGCGTGTGTGTGTGTGTGTGTGTGTGTGTGTGTGTATTGCGGGGGATTGTTATTGTTGAAAGGAGAAGGACAGTACGAGGTGGTAGTGATGACATCTTCTCCATTCACACTAACTTGGAGGCCAATCCATTTCTGGAGTCGCTTCGTTGCCTGCCTCACCTTAGCAAGTGTATGTGTGTGTGTGTGTGTGTGTGTGTGTGTGTGTGTGTGTGTGTGTGTGTGTGTGTGTGTTTCAGTGTGTCAAAGCAGGAGAGACGGTCGGTCAGGGACTATTGACTGAGCGCCCGCAATCTAATTAGCTAAATGAGTTGATGTGACAATAAGCAGGGATAAGACCTTGGAGCGTTTCTAGCCCATAGACTATGAGGACAGCTTTGTGGTTACTGACCATGCAGAACACAGAATCATATATTAGAAAGGAAATAGTCATGCCAATTTCCATAAGGCATATGATCTCTTTCATCAACAAGTGGTATAAATATTTCATCAATTTGTTACATTATAATTGTTTACCACCACTAGGCTCTATCACTCAATAAAAAGGAGTTAAAAAAAACAGATAACACAAACTGCCTCTCTGATTTTAGCTAGAATTCATATTCTATATATGATGGAATATTGTATAAACATTTTGATATCATTCCAAAACTCGTTCCTCACCTTGGAACTTGAAGCCCTCTATCTGCACCCACAGACAGAGGTCCTCGGTGTCACAGTCACATCTCCAGGGGTTGCCACTCAGCCCCATCGAGCGGAGGGCCGGTAGCGCGATCAAGGTGCTGATGTTGAGCGACGTCAGATTGTTTCTGCTCACGTCCAGCACCTGAAGAGCGATGTTTTCTGCGAAGGTGTCCGGGTGGATCTCCCCAAGACTCGGGTTATCCGTCAGCCGAAGCATTACCAAGGACGCCAGGGGCCCGAACGTCCGGTCCTCGATCTGAATCAGGGTGTTGAAAGACAGGTCCAGATAAGCCAGCTTCCGGAGATTCCCAAATGTTGACTCGGATATTTCGGTGAGCGAGTTGTTACTGCAGTCCAGGTAGACCAAGTCAGACAGGTAGTTGAGCTGCAGCGCGGGAAGATCTCCAATGCGGTTGTTGGAGATGATGAGTTGCCTGGTGGCCAGAGGAAGGTCGTTAGGAAAGAGGGTGAGGTCCTGCCCAGCGCACTGGACTACCAACTGGTCGTCGCACACACATCTGTTGGGGCAGCCGGCAGTGAGAGCCGGGGAAGGGGCCACCCCCATCACGAATATAAAGAGGAAAACGAGTCGAAGGGACTGGGCGCTAGGCTCAGGCAAGAGACGCATGACGAAGCCACCCAGAGCGTCATGAACTCGGGCTGAGCTGAACCAGGACTCCCCAGCGCTCCCCGGGCATCCTGCATGGGTCAGCGGGACTGGGAGTGAGGCTAAACGGCTACTCCGGTGAGTTGGCTCTCGCTGCCTGAATGTCTGGGTGCTGTTTATATCCAGCCTCTCCTTTTGTATTTCAAAAAGGCTATCGGTCACTCACTCACACGCACTATCGCGCGCCACGCACAAGCACCCCTTAATTCCGAAGGTGACCGAGAGACGTTTAATCGCTCGATGAGTGAGAACCGCTCAAGCTGACCGCACTCAGAATCTCCCACCTTAAAAGACCACAGTAGACCACCTCAATGTCCCTACCTTGGTATGTCATCCTCGTGAATTAGTTGTCACCAGCTGAATGCATTGCTCGTTTAGTTTCCAAACAGCTGTTGTGGCATGCGCAAATTCCTGGACGCGATAAACCTCAGGCTCGAGACAGTGCTCGGACATCTATGAAATAACCAATGTTATATTCAATAGTTGCGTTGGTAGTCTAGGTTATTTATCAATAAAAGGATTTCAGAAAGGAGCGCGTTGTAAAGTGCGTGCGTCTTCATTGTGCTCTCACTCTGCTCTGTGCTTCTCTGCTGCGCTGCTGCTGTTGCTCTGTCTTTTCCCTCTCTCTTTCCACCCCCCTTTCTCTTTTCCTGCAGCTCTGAAATAGGACCAGTAATGTGTGTGTGTTTGGGAAGGTTTGTGTGTGTCTGTCCGTGTGTGAGCCTGTGTGTGTCTGTGTGTGTTTCCTAATGAAGAATTAGCAGTGACACCAGCAAGCTCTCAGCATGACGCAACCAGGTGTTGCCAATATGCCTCCGAGAACACCAACAGGTCAAAGGTACCTGTGTGTTTGTGTGTGTGTGTGTGTGTGTGTGTGTGTGTGTGTGTGTGTGTCGGTTTGTTTGTTTGTTTGTTTGTGGGTGAGTGTAAGTGTGAATTAGTTAAACTTAAACCATTTGTTTACAAGTCACAAGTCACAAATATAACGATCTAAATTAAAACATCAAGGTCTATATTGAACTTAAATAGTATATAAAAATGTAGAGTTTAAGTTACTTTGTTGGTAAGTTATTTTGTTTAAAGTCCGACTGTATGGGAACAGAAAATCCAATTCCAAACTAAAAGGTTAGAGACTACTCATGATGCATACCGTTATGACTCGATCCTTTCTAAAAGCTTCAAATGGCCTGCCCCGGTTTCCATAGCCACACCGTAGGCTGCCTACCACACAGCACTACCATCGCAGCCCTACACTGTAAGCTCAGATTAAGTGGGTCCTTGAAAGCTGGCAGTCAATCTGAGTTAACAGTTCTCTCATACGGTGCCGCTCGCTCAAACAGTATGAATATTAAACACTTAAGGAGTTTATTTTTTGTTGTGAGGACAGCGCGCTTGCAGTAGTCGATTGGCCTGTCATACTTTCACTAAAGATGCAAACTAATCTTGAAACAAATGTAACCATACCAACAGATGCTTGGTCATTTTTCTTCTCGGAAAATAGCCCCACCGGACTCAGAGCCTGTCACCAGATGGCACTTATACACAGACGACACCTTTTTGGTTTTGCTATGTATCCATGACCAATGTGATACATCATTATAGAACCATGGGCCTGCCTTAGTCTGACTCAGTGCAGCCTAAAGGAAGATGAGCCTGTTTTGGTGAGGCCGTATCCCTGTCTGTCAGCCTGTCTGTTTCATTTGCTCTTCTCCGATGGCCTCGCTGGATCCTGTTCTCGGCTAACAGGCTCCCTTAAGCTCGCCGATAGGAATAATTTGTGTAACTTTCCTTCCCTCGCCTCTCCAGGGAGTGTCGGTTTTCAGAGCAGAGGATCAGCACTGTGTGTGTGTGTGTGTGTGTGTATGCGTGGGGTATAAAAGGGTACGGGGCACTCGTGTGATGTGTGTGTGCCAACATGTACTACATGCAATGTGCAGTTCACTGGTATTTACTTATGCATGCGCATGTAGAGATAGTGTTTTGGGGGCGGTGTGTTTTGGGGCTGGGCTGTGAGACCTCCTTATCAATTATTAGGTTGGTGTGCGGTGTCGTCTGTCAGCAGGACAGAAGGGATCGGTACCACAGCCACATGTCCGGAGCCTCGTCCTTACCCCACACTCGAAACTCCCTCCCGTTGTCTCTCATTACCTCCTGTGGTTCTCTTTGGTATGCTGGCTTTCAGTAGTTCTTTCTCTACAGCTAGTAACCTTTCCACGATATCCCTTTCTCTCAGTTTGAAAAGTTAAAATGTCTCTTTCTTGAAGTCATACTTTATAAACTCTTGTTACTCTTGTCATACTTTGTATAACCTCCCCTGCCTCTACCTCAATCCATCTATATGTATTTCTGGAACTCTCTTTCTCTTTCTCTCTTTCCCTAGGTCGCTCCGCTCTGTTTTTGCGTATGGGTATTACTCTGGCCCCATATTTCTCCCGCTCTCTGTGTCAGGCAGTAACTCACAGGCTTCTTTTGTGAGCGAGTGTCTGTCTCCATCATTCTAATGTAATTGGAACAGGAGTGAGAGCGTCTATCACTCACTTTCACTGCCTATACACGCGACAGATTACAGCTCTTGGAATTGGATAAGATTTAATACGAACACAACAGACAAAGTATTTACATTTTATTCATTTCCCACTGAGTCCTTACAGATAAACTGTGGACTAAAATAGTCTTTCCAGACAAAGACATTTCCTATGCACACTGACAGTTAAGAATTTCACTACTGCAATGCTGGGTAGCTTAAAGTACAGTACACAAGATTGAAGGACAAGCGGTTGTTGTCAGTTCATTTGGGTTGCGAGTCAGGGTTTTTGTTTGTCTTGTCATTTCAGTAGTTGGTTCTTCATTGTCAGCATGAGGCTAATACACTCCATGCTGCCTCTGTGCATTTTTGTGAAGTTAACATGCTCACATAACACCAGCCCCAAGCCCTGCCTCTGTAACACCCTCAAAACACACGTACGAATCCCAAACACACACACACACACACACACACACACACACACACACACTATTAAAAAAGTAAAAGCAAACACATTATCTTCCAGTAAACCCCACAATGCGCGCGTGCACACACACACACACACACACACACACACACACACACACACACACACACACACACACACACACACACACACACACACACACACACGCACCTCTGCTGTTTTGTTTCCTCTGTAGTTCAGTAAACAAACAGAAACCTGCATGTAACATAAGTAGAAAAAAACTCGTCCTGAAAATATTTTCTATTCACAGACAAGCGATAGGCCATGACACTGCCAATAAACACCGTTCAAAACATGGTCAAGGTATGTAACAGTCTGTGCTCTGATCCATGTGTAACTGCTCGTCAAACGTGTGCTGATGTGTGTGCCTATCCCCAAGTCTCATGCATGTGCGATGAAAGGTCAGCCATGATGCGGTCAGCTGCCCTAGAGATGCCCTGAGCACAGCACTATGATGTCATGCTCTGACAGACAGCTCCAAATGCAGGCCACTCACTCTCTGACTCATGCCCAGCCTCATGCACGCCGGACCCCTCCTCCCTGCCTACTCCAGCCCCAGGCTCTGGTGAGAGGAAGGCTGGAGGGCCTTTTTCTAGAACAGTCCACAGAGAACTCTGCCACTGCATCCACAGACGCGTGGCTTCTCCTCCTCTGCCTGTGTATCTCTCCTCTAGGTAGAAGACTGACCAGTGGAGAGGGTTAGAGATGGGTGAGGAAGAGGAAGGGACTGGTACGGCGAGGAAGAGTAGTAGACAGCTGTTTCTCCTCTAACCACAGCAGTCTGTCCCTGGCAGGGGGCAATAGAGGAAAGACACCCAAGCCAATAGCAGGGCTAGGCAGTGCACACACAGGAAGTGACCACAGTGGAGTGGGAAGGGGCCAGCGGGGGGAGTAAGGTCGACTGCACAGTGCACAGCGCCCCTCCAAACAGCTGGCTGACACGGCACAGACCCACGTAGGATGGGAGAGGAACTAACAGGCTGGTCCATGGCAGACCTCAGCCCACTCTGGTGTCTCAGCATGGGCCTGGGATTCCCTGGGAGGGAGAACTACAATTGGTGTGGTCGGTGGCTGTGTGTTTGCACGTGCGTTGCGGTGAAGCGTACCTGCGCTCCATGCTTGTCGGCAGAGAAGGCACGGAATCCGTCCGCATGAGGCCAGAGGCGGGTGGCCCAGACAGGACTGGCTGGATGTGTGTCCATAGGGCAGGGTGGAAAGGGGATGCGGGCTATCATCAAATTCACTACAGCACACAGGAGGCCCCTTGTGTGTTCCTCCTCCTGGCTCTCCCACTGTTCTCTGCCTTTCTCCCTCTGGGGTAACGGTGACAGGTCGCTGTCTGTAACCATTACTGCCTGTCCTATTTGGTCTTTTGTCACAATAGCAGAACCTGTGTGCCTGCACTCTGCGTACTTCTTTTGCTGCCACGCCAGAGGCACATGATTCCTCCGTGTCTGTCGTGTGCCACGGCTGTGTCCTGTGTCGTCAGCTGCTTTGGGTTATGGTCAAGGGGAAGACGGACTGTGTCGGTCAGAGTCAATCAGGCTTGGCATCTTTGTCTGTCCTTTACATACACACACACACACACACACACACACACACACACACACACACACACACACACACACACACACACACACACACGTGACCAGTGTCATCTCCATCACAGTTTTCCATCTCAAGGCACATTCACAGGCACATGCGGAAAGCAAAGAGGAGCAATACACACCGGTCTCAGAGCGCGTTCAAGCGACCTTTCCTCCTGCTTTCCTCCTGAGAATCCAAACCTCTAGGTTTAATCATCCTGGGAGTGATATTCTACTCTTCTGGTAGGTCAGGATCAGGGACAGTCCTG
Organism: Aplochiton taeniatus; assembly: GCA_017639675.1. NCBI lineage: Eukaryota > Metazoa > Chordata > Actinopteri > Galaxiiformes > Galaxiidae > Aplochiton > Aplochiton taeniatus. Next base: position 12,126,584 of record CM030180.1, on the reverse strand, counting down.
TACTGTCCAGTTCTAATGGGAAACAGTTAGTCAGTATTCTAATGCACACATACAGAAATCCAGTCCATTGATCGGTCTTTAGTGTCTAATTTTTCCTCCCTCTTGACATTGGTTATGGATTATGTGATTCTGTGTTAACAGTTGCTATGTCCAGAACTGTGAGAGATTCTTCATGAAGCTCCCACTTCCCAAAACAGCTTTCTTATCTCACACACCACCACACCCTGTACATTCAAAAGCCACTGCTCAAAGGCAAAGTTCATAAATTTGAAACATAATTGAGCATGATTAATTCTCCCATGTCACAGCAAACTTAACTACTAGCAAAGCAATTACCAAAGCACGGCAGCGATAAAGAAGACAATAAAGGTGCTTGCTGTAAAGATTTAATGAAAAGCAATGCGATGAACAAGGAGCAGGTCACAAAGGTATTAAACGGCAATCGACTACAAAATATAGGAATGACCAACTGACACACATAACCAGACACATAGCTTCGCACATACCCAGGCCTGACCATAACCTCACTGTTAGGTCACCACCGCCCAACCCCCAACCCCACTGTTGTGTAATTGCAAAACTGTTGAATAATGCACAGTCAGACTAGACAGCACCGACCGAACGGAAAACCTTACCTCAACACGACCTTTGTCTGAGGACAGGCTGGGCACTCAAGGCTAGACTAGACTCATAGACGGTTGTGTTAATATTACTGTAAGTGTTTGTCCGTTTGTGTGCGGGTGAGTATGTAAAGAGACAGTATCATAGATGCTGATCAAGTGCAATAGTTCATCGAGTGCAGCGTGTACGCTATGCAATTAGACGCTTCGTTAAGAGTAGATCTCTAAGAAGACAAAGAATAGTGACGAATATAGCAGACCAGCATTAAGGTTAAAGTTCTCTATTATAGTTTGGCTGTGTTTAGTGAAATGGACAAGCCCAAGCTCCTCCTTCTACACCTAGAAACAACCAGGCTGTAGACTTCCTGGTGAACCGCCATACTTAATTTCCTAGCTTCGAGTAAACTATCCTGAAGAAGATCATCATGACGTTTCTCCGCAAATTGGCGATGAGACCGTGCTATCTTTTGCGGAGCATGGGTGTCACTATGCCAGACACTGTGGAAGTCCTTGCTTCAACATGGAAAGTGGAGCAATTTTCTGGCAGCAATCGCCCTCTTAAAGGACACATTCATAGACAAACCCATAGGCTTCATACAGAAAAGGCAAATTCTACGGAGGTGGATCTGAAACGGTTTGATGGGAATGATACTGGTATGTGTACACGGTGCAAGCTGGAATTAACTAATTCGCACAACAACTTCTGCTCATGTGCCTTTCTTGCTATATGGGTATTTTGTGTTTCAAGATGATGAACGCAAAGTCCCTTAGACACTAGCAGACATGGGTAACGAAAACAATGTTGTTATTTTTTTCTTTCTCTCTTTTGCTTTATCTGTCTCTTTTTTTTTTAGGAATAGTAGAAGTATTGATGAGCCGCCAGAAGGCCAGAAATGCTCTGGGTCATGTGTTTGTGTCACAGGTGAGCTGACCTTAGTTTGAACCTGAAATACACCAAAACCACACGCACGCACACGCACTCCAGAAGAGATTCTAATGACTCCTGCATGCTCGCTCCTAGATGAGGGCGCTGGTGTCCTCTTTGTCGCATGACTCAGCCGTGCGCGTGGTGGTCTTCCGGAGCATGGTCCCGGGGGTCTTCTGTGCAGGTGTGTGTGTGTGTGTGTGTGTGTGTGTGTGTGTGTGGTGTCTTGTCTACTCTTACAAACCGGATGAAGCAGAATGAAATTCGACGGGTTTTACCATCTGTGGTGTAGGTGCTGATCTGAAGGAGAGAGCTCAGATGGACAACACACAGTCAGATCTGTTTGTGCACAGCCTGCGTTCCCTCATGACTGAGATTGGTGAGGAGTTTAATTAATCTATTTAGATGTTGAGCGTATTATGTGGCAAGAGGCTGTAGATTTGGGGCGCTGCCTGTCTTTCTCTGTTGTTTTCTCCACCTACTGAGCCAACATCACTTTATATTTGGTTAAAGCAGCCAGTGTTTTTGTTTTAAGTTCCGTGATTATGTGTGTGTGTGTGGTTTATAATCTGGTGCCAACCTACTCCTTCACCATCTCGCTGGCTGTTATTACGGTGGCCGTCTTATGACAGCCTCCTTGCCCATGCCGACGATAGCAGCAGTGGACGGCTTTGCCCTGGGAGGAGGCCTGGAGCTGGCACTAGCCTGTGATCTTCGCACTGCCGGTGAGTGAGCTCTGACCCTCCAGAAGTGCCTGTAAGACAGGTTAGCCATGTCCATAATCAGAGATTGTACCTCAGCCCAATTGAAACTCCATCCTTTTTTAGATCGGTTAAGAATGCAACAGGTCAGTCCATCAATCAGAAGTGATTTTTTTGTTAGATAATATAATATTCTTAAATAATATTAGTGACAACAGTTACTCCGATCAGTTTAAGTAAATTGAAGTGTCTTACCCTGGAAATGTGATGTTTTAGAAAAAGAAAAGGTTCAGTTTCATGTGTGGAATAGTGCATGGACAATAGTCTGACTATTCTCCATTGCCTCTGTCATGGCTGGTCCGGACACATCTGCCTAGCTGCTAATAAACCCTCAATCTTCATGTGATTGGTTACATCCGATAAGGCAGCTCAGTGATTGGTTGAGTGCGGATATGCTAGGTGAGCAGGTGTTTGTCTGTGTGGCTGTCTCTGACAGAAGCATCAGTCAGCCTTTTCTCCCTCTGTGGCTTAATGACATTCCCCAGCGCAGACCTTCAAATGTCCTCCATGCGTGTGCCTGTATGTGTCTGTCTGTGTGTGTGTGTGTGTGTGTGTGTGTGTGTGTGTGTGCATGTGCGCGCGTGTTTATGTTACAGCCTATTCTGCACAGATGGGTCTGATTGAGACGACACGGGGGCTACTCCCAGGGGCGGGTAAGACGACCATAGGAGACACTCACACAGACACACACAAACACGAGCACACCCACACAAAAGAAAAGATACATTTCCCATTTCCCTTTCCCGTTTTCTGTTATCTATTCCCTGGACTTTCTTATTCTCTTAAGTATATTTGTTTTTTAGTATTTGTTGAGTGTCTTTTGGAATGTGTGAGCAAAGCAGGAACAGCTTGACCTTGGCTCTGTTTGTCCTGCAGGGGGCAGTCAACGCCTGCCGAGGGCTGTCGGCGTCGCCTTGGCTAAAGAACTCATCTTCACAGGTACAGTAGCTCTGTCTTTCTCTCAACACATTCTGATTCATATTATTACACAACATTTGGTTTTCCCCTTTGATCTGTCTGTGACCGTCTCCCCATCTGGTCAGGTAAGCGTGTGGGAGGACTCAGAGCTCAGGAGCTGGGGCTGGTGAACAGAGCCACAGAACAGAACCCAGCTGGAGATGCAGCCTACAGAGAGGCACTCAGCCTGGCCAGAGAGATACTGCCCCAGGTTAGAGCTCAGACACACACTGGATGCTACATACACACACACACACGTACACAGGCATACTCGGCCAAGGATGAGATAATAATGCATGTTTCCCTTTGGGTTCTGACTTTTTCTTTAGCTCCATCTCCTCCTTCCTTCCGCCTTCAGCTCCTTCCCTCAGCCCGTTTCCTTGTCTCCCTATCCAGTTTTCTCATGTTCTCTCTTTTCGTTTTCTTTGCTCCCTCCCCCTTCCTCCCCTCACTCTCTCCGGGCTTCTGTCGTTACATATTTCTCTCATGTCAAGTTCAGCCACCCTCAGTCAGTAACGGCCAGAGTGGCAGCCAAGTGGAGAAATGGACCACAAATAGCACACACAAATGTGTGCACACACACACACACACACACACCTAATCATTTATGTGTCTTATTATCAAGGTCAGACAGTTTAACAGAGTCTCAGCAGGGCCAAGCCTTTCATAGGAGGTGGATAATCCAAACAACAACTAGTTTCAGATTACATACACACACACCCTCAAAATCTCATTTGTTTATATTTATAAGAAACAGTGGGAAGTGATTGACAGGTGTGTGGGTGAAAAGGGAGGAAAGAGGAAGAGACATGATGATATACAGATTAACACCCAGGCAGCTGCTGTCTCTCTGATGTCATCTCATCTGCTCAGCTGTCGCCAGACTCAAGGGCCCACTAGGGCAGCAGCAATCCTGTCCAATATAACCCATTCATTCCAACAACCGACGCACATCGCAACCTAACTGATTCCCAGAATTCTGTTTCTTTAAGGCCCCCGTCGCAGTGCGGATGGCCAAAGAAGCAATGGACCGAGGGATGGAGGTAAAGTTCAATCAGAAATGTGTCGGTGTGGAATAGGTGAGGAGTGAGTCGTGAAGCCTCTCTTTCTCTCCCTCTCTTCCACTGGCAGGTTGACGTCGCCACGGGGATGGCTATAGAGAGGATGTGCTATGCTCGGGTATTGTCTCCCCTTTCTCACCTATGACATTCACTGTTTGACCAGAGCTAGATCTGCCCGCTGATCTCATCCTCTCTGTTCAGGTTATACCCACACGAGACAGGCGGGAGGGCATGGCCGCCTTCATAGAGAAGAGACCCCCGCGGTATACTGGAGAGTAAGGCGCACCACGGCAGGGCATGTGTCTTTACGTCGCCTTTGTCACTTTATCCGATCCATTTGCGAGGACCGGTCTGTGCACATCCTAATTTTGTCAATGGTAATCTTTAAGTGTTTGTTCTGTTAGTCCTTTTACTATGACTCAAAAGAGCAGCTTAGTGGAGAAATGTGATGATGTTGAATAAAGTTAATTTAAGCACAGGGTGCCAATATTTAAACGTATAGATTTTTCATAGAAAACGCATTGAAACACGTTGAATTCCAGTCTCCAGCTGATATGGATCGACATTCTTTATTTCAGAAACTTGAAAACATAACCTTCAGCAGACATATCAACTTTAGAGTCATTCAATTCCTACCCTTAATGAGCTAACACAACTACTTTTCAAAATATCAACAGTAAGGGGATATTTAAAACAAACAATTCACAGCTCTTCCATACTTTACTTATAGAAACTGTTTATGACATAATTAGTAGTTAATTAACATTGGCTGTGATGAGGTTAAGTACCATGATCAATTACATACGGATTCATGCACAGTAGCAAGCACATAACTGGAGACCACTTGAATCCAACATAATTGACAACAGCCTTGGTTGCATAGAAGATGGTGAAAACATTATTATCATAGTCTCAACCTGAAATAGAGAGGGTGAGTCTTTTTAGTCTGTGGTAACTCTCTCTCCTTATCTTTTGCATTGGATAAATAAAATATAATTGCAATTTCCATAAAATGCGTTGTAATTACTTTTTAAATACTGTATACGCACATACGCAGCAGTGACTTTAGCCGTTCATCCTAATGCCTGTTTAAGTCAAAAACAAAGCGTCCTCTTTTTTCCCTATTTTTTAAGAACTAAGAACCTCTTTATAAAATAAACAAAAAATATATATTTTAACGTGCAATGAAACTAATAGTTATACTACAATTTACAATCTCCCACACATCAATCATGTACAGCATTAGCATAAACGTACAAATACAAAAGACATTCCCACCTGCATGCTGCTAGCTGCACCGTACAAACACAGTGGTACCCAACACTCACTACCACCATATACATACAAACTTTAGACTTGCACACATATGAATTTATATATACTGTATATATACACACACAAAGACATCCTCTGAATGAAAAAAACGAAAACACTTCTCTTCGAATGTTTAAGAACTCCATTTGTACTGCGTATTCATTATTGCAACTTGAGTCAGAAGGAACCACACGTTCCCACAAAGTAATTTACTAATACCGTGACAGAGCAGTTCTAACAACCTGACCCAGGCCTCTGGGATTTGCAGTGCTGCTGTTTGAGAGCACTCAGAACTACCGATCCAGAGGTTTGGCTTCCATTGAACACCACTGCTTACAAACAGGCTGGCATTCCAACGCCAAAAAACAAGCATTCAGACAAACTCAAACATGCTCGTACTTAAACTGGCATGCACATAAAGGATAAGCTTATTATTCAGCAATTTGGAGTGCTTTGGACCATCAGGGGCTGGGCTCTTAACCCCTGTGCTGAGATTGATCAATTCATAGTAAAGATTGGTGCATTCTGGACTCAAAAGGGTTTTATGTGCTGGTATGAATCACTGGTAATGGTAACTGCAAAAAGTGGAAGGTGGTTAACCCACAGTTTGACAATGGCTATTTTTCATAATTTCATTACTTACTATAATACTTATGTTTTTAACACAAACAATAAATACCATAATTAGTTTTGTGCAAGAAATAAGTTATGTCCAATAATCACAACCACTCTTGTACAGGCTTCATTCAGGATGTACAAGTTGAGGTAGTGTGTATGTGCACGTTGGATATTCACACAGACACACTCCAGAATCTTCTCTTGTGTGGTGGCTTGGATGAAATCCTAACACTGGTCAGCGAGCATCACTCTCTGCGAGAGGACATACACAGAAAGAGAGGGGAAAGGTTGAAAAGGTGTCTGGGATATCATACCCATGGCCAGGTATCAAAGGACTATCACTTTAGATGTATTGACTTAACCGAGTGAGCCTCACCTGGGTGTGGGTTTTGTTGGGGCTGGTTCCGAGGCTGTGTGTGTAAGCTTGTGTGCACACCAGTGCGCGCCTGGTGGCGCTGTAGGCTTTCCAGGATGCTGTCGGCCAATCGCTTGACGTCTCCGTGGGTCTGTGGGTGTTTCTGGACCTGCTCTAGCTGGTGCAGACCGCCCTCCTCCAATAACATGCTGCAGTACCGAGGAGCTAAAGAGACCATGATGCCTTTACATGATTGGAGAACAGGATGTGTTTGTGTGTGTAAATGCCTGCGTGCATATTATAATCTGAGTTTCTGAGTGGGTGGAACTACAACTCCCATAGCCAGTGGTCTCTCACCATTCTTGCTGCAGACATGCTGCATGGCCCAGGCAGCCCACAGCTGGACCCCTGGTGTGTGGAAACACTCCAGCAGGGGGAAGAAGGGGTTAAAAGACCTGCAAGAGGACAGGAAATACAGGAAACGTCAGCCAGGTGTGAAATGGGTAGGATGAGCTTGGGGTGTGGATATATGTGTGTGTCTGTGCATAGCCAGCCAACCATGACGCTTTGTTTTGCTTAGTAGGTGCGGAAAACAAGTTCTGTTTCTTACCTGTATGCCACCATTTCACATTCTGGCGTGGGCCACTTGAGGATGGCAGAGTGCTGGAGAGGGACACACACACACACACACACACACACACACACACACACACACACACACACACACACACACACACACGCTTAGATACACAGACAAACAAGTAAAAATGTATCCATAGCGGCTGGTTAATTCCTTATGGTCCCATACCAGTTGCTCGAGCAGCTCGGCGCGGAGGCTGGCGCTGAGTGTCCAGGTTTCCTCTCCCCTGGAGGTGAGGTGGGCCAGGATGCCAGCAGCGAAGTAGCTGACCTCCACCTCAGAGCTGTGGAGCAGGGAGCAGATGTGGTCCAGGAAGCCCTGCACCATCAGCTCCCTGTGCAGCTCCCCTACCTCCGCTATGTTGTTCTGCACACAGAACCCGTGTCATTGCGTGTTAATGGGACAGTTTCAGATTTGTCTCATAGGCCATTGGAACAACATAGCAATTGTGGTTGACTTTGAACATGAAATGGTTGCGCTGTTGTTTGTCATTGGTGGGGAACAATTGTTTTCAGACACTTACAAGCAGCCCGAGAACCTTCTGCTGAATGGAGGACTCGGATGGGAAGGACTGAAAAAAAAGAGGGGGAGAGCAATAGTGAGAGAGTGAGAGAGCGGTAACAAGAGAGAGGAAGGGAAGTACTGTAAGTCAAATCACCGTGATTAAACAATCTGAATGATCTGCTTCATTACCCCCTTGTACCTCTAATACTTTGATGAACAGTTCCAGCCCTTGGTACTCTATAAAATGGCGGCAGGTTGTCGGGGATTCGTCAGTGAGGTTCCAGAGCGCGCTCAGCGTGAACTTGAGGGTGGCGTCCACCACGCCCTGAGTCGCCTTCTGGCGCACAATGTGGAGGAGTTGCTGTGGGAAGGATAACAGAGACAAAGAGAAAGACTCTTAGTTAGCTGGTATCCATTGACAATAATTGGGCCAGGCCATTGAAGGTTGGTCAGGAGCAAGTATCGTCGGAATCTCACCTTGACGATGAACAGCTCCCCTCCTAACTGGGCAGTCTGGTCCGTAGACAACTGGAAGTGAACAAGAAGGCATTAGTAAGAGGCAGAAACACACTATGCAGATGGTGTAGGCATGCATACATGCTTTAGTCTAGTATGCAAGTCTGATCATTCTCTTGGCTGATGTAGCCTGTATCTTTTATTTTAAAAGCTGGTACCTTTGCTGCTAGTATAGAGATAATAGCTACAGCCATCCTCTGCATGTTCTGGTCCTCATGGTTACACAGCCATTGCATCACCAGCTTAGCAGCCTCAAACCTGAATAAAAGTCCCCAAACACTATCAACTCACGTCCCAAAACGTTCACAGTTTGGAGTTTGATAACCCGTTATTTGTGTCCATGCACCTGTTGAATGGGACCTCCTGTAATATGCGGTCACTGCAGAGTGACAGCAGGCAGTTCTTTTGCAACTGTGGGGAGAAAATCCAAAATGGACGTCAAAGTACACAACGAAGTAGTCTGATTGCATTCATTTCACACTGGCAACCTGTTGGCTTGTCGTGACTGATCTGTGATGTGTACACAGCGATTGAGGTCTCCTACCTGCTGGTGGTTGGGGAAGGTCCTCATGGCCTCCAGCAGCAGGTGGGTGACGGCGCCCAGCAGCTTGACAGGCATCCCCGCTGCCAGGTCCTGCTTTGTCAGGTTGAACACACATGCACTGGCCGCTAGCTGGACGTTCAGAGTGGCCGGGTGGTTTCTCATACCCGACACCACCAGCTATTGGGTGAGAAGGTGAGGTCGTTACTAGACACAAAGTCAGGCCAAGACAGATGAAGAGTAGATCAGGTAGTCGAGGAGTGTGTGTGTGTCTGTGTGTGTGTGAGAATGTGAGACAGTACCTTGAGAATGTCTGGCCGTGGTTTCTCCATGATGTGGGTGAGACTGAAAAGATGAAACAGAGCCTCTCTCACGAATCCTTCTCTCTCACTGTAGCGACGCAACGCCTCACAGATCTGGGTCTCATTAGCTTCTCCTGTCACCTACGAACACACACCAAACAGGTCAGTTTGACATTTAAACATGGTATTATGCACATTTGAACTCTCTCTCTGGCTCCTTTTTCTATCTTTCTATAACACACACGCACGCACGCACGCACGCACGCACGCACACATCACCTTTAAACTGCCTTCTCCAGAAAGGAAGTCAGAGAATCCAGCGTCTGTGGCCAGCAGTCCTACAAAGGTCATCCCTGGTCTCTCCTCAACAAAAGACTTGACAGCTGCATCAGTTACCTGCAACACGCAGGCACACACTCGGTAAGGCACTGTGACACCTTCTACCAGTCACAAATGAACTGGAGTAGATTGCCTGTACAACTCCACACCCTCCGAGACGAGCAAGCCAACCTGCTTCCGGCCAGACACATCCAGAGATATGAGAGCAGGCAGAATCCCGGGGTGTCCCAGCAACTGGCGAGCCACGTCGGAGGTGAACTGCTTATCATCGCTGATGTCCAGGTGCTGTTTTCACAATCACGCACATACACATACACATACAAACACACACACATACACACTTTAAGTATTTTAAGTCAAATAGAAACACCTGTTGCTTCTTTATCAACTCAATTCTCTTTTTATCTTGTTTTATTCTATAAGACCTAATAAAGAAGGGTTTCCATATCACCAAAAAAACAGAACAAATAAACACATGACTCAACCATTTAACCTCATCACACTAACCTGCAGTGCATCCAACTGCCCTATGACTCCCAGCAGCTGGGCAGTGCTCATCTCCAGCCTCTTCATCTGGTGGAGCGTCAGCGAGCGGAGCCTCTCCCTAAGGCCCAGCACGGGGTTCAGGTTGGTGACCGAGGTGTTGGAGATATCCAGACTCTCCAACCGAGGCAGGGAGCACACGTCAGCCAGGCCCGAGTCGTAGAAGTCCACGTTGGCTAGAGAGAGAGACCGCAGGCCCTGGAGAGAGCTGAACCGGTTTCGGCTCGACTCCTCCAGCGACGACATGGTGAGACCAGTGAGGACCAGACGCTGGAGGGACTCCTGATAAGTGGTTTGGTGTACAAGGGGAGAGAATAGAGAAAAAAGGCCAGTGAATGGAGTTTCAGTGCAAACACAAATACACACCTGTTCTGAAAATCGAGAGGGGAGCGATGGGTATGTAAGCATATGCAATGGCTCTCTCTCTCTATCTCTCTATCTCTTTTTCACACACACACACACACACACACACACACACACACACACACACACACACACACACACACACACACACACACACACACACACACACACACACACACACACACACACACACACACACACACACACAATACCTGACATTGCTTATTTGTGGCCAGTCCCTGTAGTATATCAGCAATAGTGAGGTCTGCGTTGACTCTGGCAGCATTCAGTTCCAGAAGCCTGTGCGGACAGATGGCACGCTGGAAGGCTTCAGCAGAGATACGGGCCGTACGGATACACGCCCGTCTCAACCTCAGGAACTCAGAGTTTCGGAAAACTCCAACCGTGCTGTCATTTAACAGACCTGTATTGGCATGAAATAAAACCATCAACACAAACTGGGACAGACGCTTCTTTCAAAACCTCCGACTGAACTTTTGTGCAACCTGTTTCCACCACGATTTGGCTCATTTGAATGAGAAATAAGGAACCTATTACTCACCTTCAATGGACATTTTCGCCAGTAGTTGGTCTGCTAATTCCTGAGGGAAGAGCAGTGACTCTCTCAGACATAGAGAGCCATCAGCCTGCTTCACGCAGAAATGCTCAAGGTTGAGACTGATGTAGGACAGGCATAGGTCTGTTAAAGCAGCAGGTGATGCCTCGTCCTGAAATCAAAGATAAACGAGCAAATACAAACACAAGGTGATAGTTAACATGATCGATGGCACCTATCCTGATGGTTCCCATATTCATAGCACATTCATCAATCAATAACAACTACTACTTTGAGATACAGTTGTGACTATTTGATGTGAGATAAGCAACCTATGCTGTGAGTGTAGTATACAAATTTATAGCACTCCATGTTTTTTATCTGATAATCCGATTGGACGTAACAAGTAGCATGCTCTATTAAAAAACTCACCATGTTTAAGAAATTGCAGGCCATTTTCATGTGACGTTGACAATAACAGACTACGTTAGATTGGCCGAAGATATTTTCAGCTGAGGTTAAAGTTTAAGTTGATTGGCGTTAACTTTCACTTGATCAGAGAGGCTGAAATTACGTGTGTATCAAACGTTAGCACAGAAATACTCCTGTTGCAAAAAAATTGCTAAATAGCTAACTCTTCACTGCGTTGCAGCTTGAGCTTGTTGTTGGTGAAATCGCTTCTTCTGCGAGGCAGTTGCAAGACCGTTCGGCGATATTTCCAATTTCATTTTGCCGACATCTAATAATCACTGGAGCTGAGATAATTCAAAGGCATTTATCTGTAATTCGACAAAAAAACGTCACGAAAAATTAGCTCTCTAAAACTAGCTAGGTATTTAATTTTTTTTTAGAACAGTAAGCAAAGGAAGTACATCATAACACTGGAAGTACATCATCGCTCAAGAAAAAGTACGGAAGCCCGTTCGTGTGTAGATTATGAAAGCAGGAAGAAATCTCACAGACTTGTGTGGCTATCGGACGTTTTAATTTACGGTTTATGCGAATAATCATTTTTAGTTACAGATATGTCATTATCTTTACAGATCTAAACCTGACCAAGTTACTTTTGGGCACAAGCATAGTTTATTGTAAGTTGGCCTAAATCAAAACCTTTCTTGAACTGTTAGTTCATCGCTCCAACACAAGGTCACAAGTTGGGGGTACGTGCGATATCTTTACTTAGAAATTTAAAGCTCCAACTCGGCTTTTTTCTTGAAGCATGGCTGGACTCATAAACTTTGAAGATGAAGCGGAGGTGAAACAGTTTTTGGATAATTTGGGAGTCGAATATACCTACCAGTGCTACCGGGAGAAGGACCCTGAAGGTACACATATGCGCTGTCCATTGCTCATTGGTGCTGAATTAGATTAGAATAACACTTTATTTCTGTTTTAGTCAAGTTGAAAATTATTTTGTGTAATAATTGTGGGTGACCTTTGTGTAACTTAACGAATAATGTTTTAAAAGGATGCCAAAGGCTTGCTGACTATTTGGAAGGGGTGAAGAAAAACTATGAGTCCACAGCAAAAGTGCTACAACATAACTGTGAGACAAATGGGCATGGAGAAAGCTGTTACAAACTGGGAGCCTACCACGTCACTGGCAAAGGTACACTGGCAATACCACTCGGATTAATGTGATTCTAATGTTACGCCTCATGTCCATGAAGGCAAAGAGCTTAGCTGTTCGACTAAGCTGAAAACAAAGTGAGAGCAAAAGTAAGAAGCCCTGAAAACGTGAAACTGTGTATCACATTTTATATTTTTGTGTTGTGTAAACTTTTTCCTCCATCATCATTACACCAGGTGGAGTGACGGAGTGCCTGAAAACAGCTCTTTCCTGTTTTAAAACCTCATGCAATGCTGGTGGTAAGAAATCTGTTGATGCCTGTCACAATGTCGGCCTACTTGCCCATGACGGCAGAGCCATGGAAACGGGACCAGACTCCCCCCTAGCTCGCCAGTACTATGAGAAAGCATGTGCAGGGGGCTTTGCTCCATCTTGCTTTAACCTCAGTGCTTTGTTTATTAACGGTAACACCAAAGGAGAAACTCAGGACATGGGCTTGGCCCTCAAGTATGCTATGAGGGCATGTGAGCTTGGACATGTGTGGGGCTGTGCTAATGCTAGTCGAATGTTCAAACTTGGGGATGGAACAGAAAAGGATGAAAAGAAAGCAGAGGAGCTAAAAAACCGAGCAAGAGAGCTTCACGGAATAGAGAAAGAGAGGCAGCTTAAGTTTGGAGAATAAATATAATTTCATCAAGTCTTCATTGTACTACAATCACAGGACCATTTAATTTGCCACTCAGGCAAACTCTGCTGATTTTGTTCTACATTGTCTACTGAAATTGTTAAATTGGGCCATCTATTATTGAATGTTTTTGACAAAACAGTAAGCAGTAAGGGCCTTTACAAAACCATAACTGTATGTCTGAACAGAAAAGGTTGTTGTTTGTTGAGAGGCTTGCAACATGCTATGTTGTGTTTATATTAAAATGAGTTATTGAGAACAAATCATGATTTAACTTTTATTGAGTGTCAATCTGAGCGTTTATAGCATATAGGCCTATATGATGCAAATGGGACTGATTTATAGATCCAAAACATTTAAATAGACAAACCTCAACTAGTTAGATAAACGCCGACGTTTTTCAAGTACCGCTAGAGGGAGTAAAAGACAAAGAAGACTGGTGGATAACTGGTGGATTTGTCCCAGACCATTCCCAAGCGGTGCACTATTATATCAATTCAAGTTAGGGGTTCTGTGAAGAAGTGTGGCCAAGCCCAATTAGAAGCTGTGGACAGAGACACACATTACTGTTTAGATCATCAAATGTAAATGGGATATAAGCAGCCCAGCAACTTCATAATGTGTGAAGACATAGCGGGAGTACGTTACGGTCCTGAGTGAGGCTCCACCCTTTGCCTGTGTTGTTCAACCCTCATTCAAAACAGAACACAGCTGTTGCGACCTGCGAAGCGCATCGCCTTGTTGCGAGCTAGCCACGACTGAACAAACGTGCGGGTTTTCCCTACCATTTTCTCCAAAAGAGGAAACTAGTTATCTTCGCTGAGAGGTGAGTTTATAGGGCTCATGTTTGTGTATTCGTAATAATGAAAATAGTTTCCCAAACATCTAGCAAAGCATTTTCAGAAGATTTGTGGAGATGTCACTGAAGTTAGCTTACGTTAGCTAACAGTCGTTAGCTCACGAGCTAATCTAAACGGCTAGATTCTGGTTACTAATGGTTGAGGATGCTGCGCCCGCCTAACTCCATTAACCTAGCGTGCCAAGTGACATAAAAAGGCAGGAATCTGTGAAGGGCAATATGCACATGTCCGCTTTTTGCTTTGCAAAAGTAAATGATAAGTCAGGGGGCAAATATATTATATGCACAGCAGTGAACTCGTATTACCATATGCAAGGGAACGTTCATCTTAAGGTTTCAGCAGTGTTGGCAAATGCAAGCACATTTTCTATTCAGTAGCTAGAAACAGCTAGCTTCAATAGCATACACGGATATCCCATGTGCATTTATATTTTTGTTTACAATTACACCCACATGGCTTAAATATTATCTAACTATTCATACTCCTCAACCCATGTCAGGCAAAATGTGCGCACCCTGCTTCTATCCTCACATCCTTGCAAAGCTAACGTTAGCTAGCTTTAGATTAGTTCTAGAAGCATTCTCTGCTTGCTTGATGTCTTAACTTTAGTGCTTTGATTGTAGACTGCTATGCTCTTGTATGTGTATATGTCCAGCCCTGTCAGGTCAACTCAATGGAAAAGGTTGGAAGTCCGAGACAGCTCATCATTATTTTGCCGTCTGCTCTAGCGCCGTTTTTGAAATACTGTATATTCTAGAACATTGTGAGTTTAGCTAGATTTCGCTCTACTCGCCAGTTTTGCGCGCAATTCATAGAGGATTTGAATGTGTTGTTATCTCGGTCATTGCCTCGGGGCTTGGCTCCTGCCTCCCTCGATTCCGCCCAAATCCAGGGAGTGTCTGGGGTGCGGCGTGAGGTTGATTCACACACCACCGTAGCCTTGAAATAAATACAGTAAGCGACACATGAGGCAATACACGCTATTTTTCAAGAACATTATCATGAAGTAAGGTAGAGAAGACAACAAACGCAACGTTGTACACCTTATCTTGGCTAACGCTCTGTCTCAGATCCATCATTCATTGTTTTATTCCGATTTAAGAGCCTATTTTATGATTTGCTTGGCGTCACAATAATCTATCCTCGCCATACAAACGCGTTGCCTTTCATATCTAGGGCATTACATGTTGAGTGACTAATCTTTATTTTAATTAACGTTATGTGATATATAGGAACACCTCATATCTGAAAAGAGATGGTTAAACATGCTTGTCTTCAAAACGGATTCATTATGGATTGAAGAAAAACAGTTTTGAAAACTAGGAGTGCACTTCTGTGGTCACCAATACCTTTCTTTATCTGGTTAGAAAACAATTAAATTGAACATGGGCTCATTTAAGGCATCTTTCATTGCCCTTATTTTTGTTTGCAGCTGTGCAAGGTCAACATATTTAACCACATTCAGATAGCTTGGACATACTTGTGCACAGTTGGTAGGTCAGCCAGCTCCCTGTTGGCTGTCACACTGCTTTAACTTCACATCGTATGTGAGCATATTCCATGGTCAGGCCTTTTGTTTTCTTCAGCACAAAGCCAGCCTTTGCTCAAAGGTTTTTTCTAACGTATTCTTGCGTCAGTGTCTTCATGTGTGACATTTGTGTTGCTTGCCCCTTTGACCCAGTTTTAAGAGCTCTGAGGAATGTTCAGTATTGATATTTAGGATGGATGTGGGTAGCTGCCGTTCAGCACTTGACATTTGACCCAGAGGCTGAGTTCAAACTCCTATCTGAGATGCCTTCATAACCCTGTTGTGTCTTAAGACCTAGTATATCAAATTATGAATCAGCACAGCCCTGTTTTTAGATCCAGCTTAGTGAATGTGGAGTTGACTGCTTCTATTCTTTTGGTGGGTGAATGGTGAAGCCTAATCCGAGGGGGCAAATGAAAGAGTTATTTTTAAAGAGTTGTCTCGTTGGATAGTCCTAACACAAAATATCATTCCCCTCGATTCAGAATTGTTTCATAGAGATTCGTTATTTTCTTTCCAACTGTTTGATGAGAGACCTCAAACTTTTGTTTTGTCAGGCTTTGGTTGCTCTTGACCTCATGTGATGTAATCGTTGAAGTAAGTGGGGAGTTGTCAGTCATGTGTTGTTTTTATCATGTGTTGGAGTTGTCATGTGTTAGCCGGTTTAATCCATTAGGACTACTTTGAATTGAATACAGCTGTGGAGACTGCTTTAAATACATTAGTTAGCCTGGGTAAAGGTCGACAAGCACACTCAGGACAGCAGCCTCTGTTATGCCACAAAATGAAGTCTTAAAACAGGTGGCATAGTCTTCTGCCAAGTGACGATAATCATCAAGATGTGTTTTTCCTGATAATGTCTCACCTTTAAGTGTAAACCGGTAAGCCTACATCACATTGAAATAAAAATCTTAAAAATCTCAAGTCTTTGTTGGTGTAGAACAAACCATTTCCCAAGTCTACAGCTTTACCAATGCTGAGTGATGGTATGAGGCCAGGGACTCACTCACATGTTAGTCTTTTTTTTGAGGACCAATATCTAGTGACAATAATCTACCTCTGTTTATGTTTGTGTGTGTCGCGGTCTTTTCCACCTGGACTACAGGGTAATCCCTGAGTTGGCATAGTGTGCGTAGGTCCATCTGCTCTGCCGTGTCCGAGGCCTGATTACATGGAGATTACATCTTGGTGTGAAACAAAACTCTCTTCTCAGGACTAGAGCCCCTCTGCGTTGTACGGTGTTTGTCTCCTGTCTGTTTGTGTGGGTGTGAAAGAGCGCTTCATCAGATGCAGTACTACAGTATAATTTAGCTATAGAAATAATGTGTGTGTATATATATATATATATATTTTTTTTTCAAATTTGTTTTTTTTTGCTTAAACAATACTTTACTACAAACCACATTATGAACGTAGGCATAAGTTATCAATACTCCTAATGTCGCAGGCTTCCCAGCGCTGCTTAGCTTATGGGCGGGTCTCCGTAATGACATTGACGGCACTTGAGATTGCTTCTTGAACTACAGTAGGCTACATATTCTCAATCTGTGTTTGTTATGTGGGGCCCGATTTAAATGTGCAAGAGCGCTTTCTCTTGTTTGGCATAGAAGCTGTAGAACTTCTGTTCCTGCTCTGTTCCAATAGTGGGCCAAACAGGCTGTTTGGTAGTCTTTCCGAATTTTCCTTTGGAGTCCGTTTGTGACCGCAGCAGCAACGGCTTCTATTCCTTCTTTGAGACACACACAGATTCCCTCTGCATTTCTAGATTGTAAACAGTCCCTAAACAAGTGAGAGTGTTCGTGCACATTTAAATCAGGTAAGGAGGTTGCTGCACCAACTGCACAAAACTGATCAGTTCTGTTTTTGGAAAGCTTCTACCATTAATTCACGTTGCTGGCAAAGCACTGCAGTCCGAAAATGCTTCGCTCTCCTCAGCAGCAAGAGCATTAAGCTAGTTTCTAACAATGCCGCCACTTTGGAAAATATGAAAAATAAACAAGCTTGGAGTGGCAAGAGCCAGTTTTGTGATGCGTGTAGCTACTCAAACATATCACATTATTTTGTGGCAAAAACGTGTTGTAAAATATTAGCAAAGATTAGGACTACAAAATGAAACAAATAAAATTATATAAAACGTTATTGCCGTTGCATGATGTAGGCCCTACAAAAGACCGCTACAATAGTGAAAATTATAGCGATACATGCAAGGATGACCGGCAACAGCAATAACATTTTACTTTTCTTTCCTTCCACTGTCTATTCTATTAGTCTATTAATGAACCGTTTGCACCATTTTTTTTTTATATCTTTCACAGAATATATAAAAAAGAAACATAGAACACAAAATGCCCTGGTTAAAACAACGAAACAAACACGCTTACAGAAAATAATGACGGACATAGAAAAAAGGGAACTAGGACCTTAAATACACTGGCAAAAGACACGGGTGAAAACAATGAAAGCAATGTCTGGAGGATCCAAAATAAAGCACAGGTGAAAACTACAAAGTATTATAATGGGTCCAGAAGGATCAGGCAGTGCATTGCTGCTGGACAAAATCCCCTCAAGCTGGGCTTATATATCATTTTTAAAACATTCGGGGCTAAAGCCCCCCCAATGAATGTCCCTAATGAACGCACTCAACGCAGTAAATGATCATGTCTGATTCATTTATCAAATGTCCGGTAAATTCTGCGGTTGCAGGTCTATCTGTTCGATGCCAAATTTTCCTAACTGAACCTCTGGTGTAGTCTAAGTCCTGTGTTAGTGCCACAGTGAGACAGCCTTCTGTCCTTGCGCTGTCAATGTGAGAGCCAGCCTGCTAGCCAGTCTCGTCTGGTCTCTTTCTCTCTCTCTCTCTCTCTCTCTTTCTCTCTCTCTCTCTCTCACACTGACACTTTAGTTGCTAGGGAAACTCCTTGTGTCTGTTTTACCCATTTTGCACAGACACTAAGCGCCACATTCTCTGATTCAAACAAAGATAATGGACAGAAGGTAAGCTTTGAATGTGATGAAAAGATTGGCTTTCAAAGACCAGCAACATCTTCCATTGTCCTCAATTATGTCTGTATTTCTTGCTGCTGTTTCTGCTGTCCATACACAGCCAGAGCATCCAGAAGCCCCATCTGCCACCATTGGAATGGTGACCTCTGCTGTACTCATGGCTCTGGAAGTTGACAGGGATGTAGTGCATGGACCTGTGTTGATAACAGCTCGAGTATGTGAGGTGTTTCTAAAGTTGCTGGAGACTTGCTGAAGTGGGTGTCTTGGCTGAGCAACTTAGCTTGCGCCTGACTTTGTACTTGTATGAGTGTGTGTTTCTGTGTGTGAGTGAGAGAGACAAACAGAGATTATTCAATCTCAACGTTTTTCGAAGGGCAACTCGATGAAGACAGGAGACAATGCTTAATTTAAGGATGAGTCCCTGGCTCCTATTGCCAACCTTTCCCCCTTTCCCTTCTGGTCTGATGTGTGTTCTAAAGAGGGATGTTTTTTAGACAGTAGCAGGAGCACCTAGTGGCTGAATGCAGGGTACATGCAGTACCACATCATGGCTTGCTCCCTGACTGGGAAGCCCAGTCTGTACTTAATCACTGGGAGTGGCGTACACATCAAAGGCTGTGTGTGTACAACCCAGAACTCATTTCTCTCTCTCTAACCCAGAACAGCCCCCCCTCCACCCCCCAACTTAACCCAGACACACACACACACACACACACACACACACACACAGAAAGTCCTGTTCGTTTTGACTGGCTGCAGTTCTCCTTCCTCCCCTTGATCTCATCTCCCCATGTTATGACAGAGCAGGGCTGCTGGGAGGACATGATGGAGATGGCTGCTCTGTGTCAGCGTCTGCAAATACCCCCCCCCCCCCCCCCCCCCCCGCCCGCAAATGTTCCAGAGTCGCTTCAGCCATGTGCTCCACATGTGGTACATCCACCTCCTGTGCTGTCACGCCCTTCCCCCCTGCTCCTGCCACTGTGGGTGTCTCATAGTAAACAGTTCACGGTTGCGTGGAGCTGGGCTGAGCTGTAGCCTTTTCTGCTTAGATGGACACGGCTGATTCATGTGCCCTTATCTGCTTCGCTGAGGCCACCATCTACGCTTCTCCGTTTCCGGCTCTGTCAAACGCACAATCTGTGACCAGCCACTGGAAAATAACCCTTGAGCCAGTCCCAGCTGTGCATGCGTATGGTGGGTCATTGAAATTCATGTGCTTCTGCCACATCGTGTGATAAGGGTTTTTGTTGAAGTAAAACATAGATTTCTTTGCGGTAGCCTACGTGGGCATAGTGTGTGTATATGTTTTACTTATATGTAAGCTTTGAGTGTAACTGAGCCTGTTGGGGGTGGTGGGGTAGGACAGCAGGTTGGGCTTGTCAAGAATATCTGTGCAGCTGCACTGCCTGGGGGCCAGGGTGCCTAGGCCTTGGTCAAACAGTTGGAACTAACACTGTGTACGTGTGTGTGTGGGTAAGGGAGAGTACGCTATGTGTGTGTTAGAAGGAGATTGTTGTTGCATGTTTAAAAATGTTTTGGGGATGTACCATCCATGCGGCATGCTTATTCGCTGAAGCCTAATTTTCAGAACAGTTTGAAATGTCTGAGTGAGATGAGACTTTCATCACTATGTGTACTGTAAATTTGGATTTGTTTGTTTTTGACTAATGGACATTGTCCATCTTATTGATTTGCCCCTTACAGTAGAGGTTAGGCAAAATTAGGGTTTGGGGGTTATGGATCAAAGACCTTGGGGGTTAAAGGTCAGTTAGCCCTCTGGCAGGCAGTACGTCAGTTAGGAAAGGCTTGTTCCACCTGACGCTTCTAGGCAGTTTTTTTTTCGGACGGGTCTGCGTATCAAGGCGTTTGACCAGTCATGGCTGAAACCCCTATTGAATGGCAGAGGGATCTGACTGTAGCCTCTCAAAACTTGTTTCACATCATGCTCATTTGCGGATCATGAGTCTTGCCTATATTTCTACCCTGATGTAGGTGTGAGCCATTGCTGCGGTGAGACCGTGAGACACAAACGCCACACCCACACCCTCCATTGTTTTGTCTAAGATAATGTTAGGGGCTTCTTGTCAGAACTTGCCTGTCATGGCGGGGGCTGACCCATTCAAAGTGGTCCTTACAGTCCCAGTGACATGTCACCCCACAGCTTAGTGACAACAATACCCCAAGTGCTTGAATGTTAAGTTGGAAAAGCTAAATAAATGCTTGCTCTGTTGTAAGGAAATAGGGCGGCAATACGTTTGTTTGGGGGAACATTCTGTCTGTCTTCTAGGGAGTAGCAAGGAGAACCCTTGGGCAATTGAGTGCATAATGCACACCTCTCCCCAGCGATTGTGCCAGGGTGTTCGTCTTGGCCCAGGAGGTTAATCTGTGAGCTTAGCTGTGCCATGGAAACTGGTGAACTTGGTTCTGACCCCTGGCAAAGACAATATATCTGATAAGAGCTTGGCTCTCTGTGAAGAGACAAACAGGATCTCTCTTTCTGCACGCACGCACCCACACACACAGAGGATCCCCTTCCCTTGTCAGATGGTCTCCAGTTCACTGTGGGGATTTTGGCATGGATATCAAAGTGTTGAGTTTTACCGTGACCCTATTCCTCTTCTCCTTTAACTCCTCTCTTCTAATCCCCCTATTCTCTAAGCTAAGCCCTGGCTAGAAGAGCATGTTCTGAGTCCTGAGCAGTGACTCTGTCTCTCATCCTGCTGTAGACCAGCACCTAGAAAGACGTTTGTGAGTAAAACAACCTGTTTCCTGTTACAGTTGTCCCTATTCCCACAAGGCAGGCCTGAGCATGCAGACAGTTGGAAATGGGACACACACACACACACACACACACACACACACACACACACACACACACAGAGACAGACAGACATAGACACACACCCCAGCGTGCCGTTACTCTGGGGCTCTCTGCAGGCTTCTTGGCGGGGGTGGTTATAACTCTCCCTCTATCTGTGAAATGAAAGCTGGTTGAAGGTTTCTGTGCTTTCCTTTGTGCCAGAGTGAGGGTTTGCTAGGCGTGGGGGGGGGCCAGGGGGAAAGGGTGGGGGGGAAGTCACTGGAAACAATGTTTTGCCTATTTTTAGTCAATAGAAAATGAATAGTTGGAAGCTCACGCATCCTGTCCGTGCTTGTCTTTTTATCAGGAGAGAAGTCACCCCAGCTAATACTCTGAGAATCTCTAAAGGATAGTGTGTGTGTGTGTGTGTGTGTGTGTGTGTGTGTGTGTGTGTGTGTGTGTGTGTGTGTGTGTGTGTGTGTGTGTGTGTGTGTGTGTGTGTGTGTGTGTGTGTGTGTGTGTGTGTGTGTGTGTTGCCTGGCCTAGCCCCTGGCCATGTTGCTCCGTGGGAGAGGGGGACAGAGAGGGGTGTGAGGGGCTCATACAGGGAGGAAGGGAGGGAGAGAGAGAAGGGGAGATGGAAAGGGGGATGGGGAGGAGTGTGGCCGTGAAGAGATACAGCTGTTTGCTCAGGCCTCAGCTGTTACTCCTCTTCCATTAGATGCTGGCTCTGTTCCACCCTCTCCTTCTCTCACACACACACACTAACAAAGGCACACACTGCAACATTGTTCTGCGCTGTGTGAGGAGATGAAAGAACCAATCTATCATTACGGCTGCCATCGGATGGAAAAAGTAACTGGCCATATATTATGAAGAGAGGCGGCTAGGGTCGGGCATAGGCCTACCAGAGGAAGACCAGCACAGGCTGTCTGTCCAGCAGCCTCTAGTCCTATCAATGACTGCTACAGCTTTCATTTCATTGTGTTGACAGATTTCTTAACCGGTTCCTCTTCTCAATTCTCACGCTGTCTGTCTCTTTCTCTTTCTGCATGTGTCTGCGTCTTTCTGTCTCAACCTGTCTTGGTTTCAAGTTTTGTTGCCCTCCCTGAGCTCTTACCAGTCCCAAGAAGGACCCTAAAGGAGTGCAAACAGAAAAGTGTGTGTGTGTGTGTGTGTGTGTGTGTGTGTGTGTGTGTGTGTGTGTGTGTGTGTGTGTGTGTGTGTGTGTGTGTGTGTGTGTGTGTGTGTGTGTGTGTGTGTGTGTGTGTGTGTGTGTGTGTGTGTGTGTGTGTGTCCTTCCTTCCTCTCCGCTGTCCAGCCTTGGGTAACCATGTCAACATCACAGGCTGAGGCGGTTGCCGCTCCCAGATACACAACGTGTGTTCTGCTCAGTCCTGTTCCACTTGAATTCTCTCATCACTCGCTCCCTTTCTTCCCCCGTTCCTAAGACTGTATTTGACTTGTAATGGGACGTTTTATCGGGCCCCAGAGACAGGGCAATGCCGTGTTAGGGGAAGTCATCCGTGCAGCAAAGCATTCTCTGTGGGTGGGTGGGGTCTCTGCTGGAGGCTCTCCTGGGGGCCTGTTATCTCGGCCTTGCTTAGTTAAACAGGTTCAAAGGGACTGTAGGGCTGCATGGCGAGCTTAAGTCTGCTCTGGAGTGCTGCTGCACCAGCACTGAGGCAACAGACTGTGGCAGCCCCTTTGATTCAGTGGCTCGCACGCTATCTGACCTCTCCTGCATGGGAGTCATGTCCACTAAATTCTGCGGTCTATGCCCACACGCAGAAGGCTCCCTCAGCCTCAAGAAGGCAGAGAGGAGAGCGTCCTTTTCCTGGCTACAGTACTGTGGTTTTATGGCTTAGCACCACCGCCAAAGGGTAGATGGGGTATAGCTGCTAACGGTGCAGAAAGTCCTTGGAACACTTTCAGCTCCTGCTGCACTCCCCTCTGCTCTTGATGGGTGGGGGGTAAGGAGAGGAGAGGTTGGCTTAGGGAGGCAGAGGAGGAGACGAGCTCAAAGCATGGGAAGTGCTCTGTTCTGTTTCACCAGATCTTTTTTTATGGCTACAGTGATGTGAAGGGGTCAAGTCAAGACGCACAAGCCCACTCTCAGAGTAGTTAAAACACTTGCATGCTCACTTTGAAGTGATGGCGTCTCAGCCCTCAACGATGGGGTCTCTCCAGTGTTTCTCCTCTTTTTTAATCTGGGCTCTTGAAGTCCATCCAGGATTAAGCTGTGCGGCTGTGTTGACTCAGCTAGGCCGGGGACAAGGCGCCATGAGCAGGCGGCCTCCGTGGTCGACGGTGGGCTGTTGAGAGGCAGTAGGTGTGTGTCAGGGAGTCTCAGGGCTGGCTGTTGGCTGGCTGGGAGGATGTGGTCCAGCTTGGCCTGGCAGGCTACACTGAAGCCCTTTCACTGCTGGAGCCACAGAGCCATTGTTCTGCTCCAGGCTCCAGCTGTGTGTGTGTTTGTATGTATATCCGTGTGAAAGAGAGGCTATAGACTGGGACAAAGTGTGTGTGTGTGTGTGTGTGTGTGTGTGTGTGTGTGTGTGTGTGTGTGTGTGTGTGTGTGTGTGTGTGTGTGTGTGTGTGTGTGTGTGTGTGTGTGTGTGTGTGTGTGTGTGTGTGTGTGTGTGTGAGAGAGACCGTCTCTATTCTGTGCTTTTTCAAGTTCCAGCATGTTGGAGCTCTTCTGTGTTTAATTCAGCCCTTAAGCTCAGGGCTAACAGACTGGCTCCTTTTCGTGGGAAAGGAGGTTTGAGTGTGTTTGTCAGTGCTGGCCTAAAACATCTATTTAAAAGTGAAAGAACTCTGTTTTGAGTTAGGGATGGAGATCAAGATAAAATGTGTTTTGCTCTGACCGCAGGTCTTTGAGGAGTCTTTTGTGTTTCATAGTATGACTCAACTCCAATGATCTCATTTAGACAATCATAGTTGAACTGCTTTTTTATGGTGTAGTATATGGCCTAAGAACCTGCATCTCACTCATTGAAACACATGTTAGCCCCAGCACAGCTGCTGGAAAGCTGATCTTTAACCTCCTGGTGACCTTAGCTGGGGATATAGGCTTGTGTATGCCTGTTTAGTTCTTCAGTCAATATGAAACTAATCTGCTATGGGCCAAACTATTTATTAATAGAACATACACAACACAAGCTGAAGTGTTCATAGTTTAAACCCGTATTGATGTAGAGGTATACTGATGTTTTAGGAATGCAAACTAGAGTCAAATTAGGTGAAAGACACCCCAGGCAAACATGGAATGATGCTTTCTAGAAGCTTTTTGCAGGAGACATAAACGTTTGGTCCTCAAGAACATTATTTTCTCAGATTTTTCAAATATTGTTTAGGGTTAGTTCTATTAGGCCAGAGCTGATGTAAAATACATTTTAAAATTCTGTCCATGGAAGCATTTAATCCATATGACGAGGCCTATATCTGTGCAACCCAGACATGTTATTAGAAGCACTTGTGCTTATTTTTACTTTGCTTACAAGGAAAAAGTTAACCGGAAATCTGTCATAACGAACAGCCCTTTCTAGCTTTTTGGGTGATGTTACCAATTCTAACCAAGCGAGAGTAAGTTTAATTTTGCTATGCTGGTTGTAAATTGGTTAAGATGAGCTAAAAGAATACAAACTGCGGTTAAATTAAATTGCTGTTTGTTAGTTTGATCATTAAGCGAACACTAGCCATCACAATTTGGATGTGGTGTTCACAATATTGAATATTTCTGTCTGTCTCTGTTCTTTATAGGACTGCACAATATATTGTTTTTTTATCGTCATTGCGATGTCAACTTGCGTGATAAACACACCGCAAAAGACTCCGCTATTTTATTTGGCTCTATATTTAACTAATTACATCATTCTTCTTTTTTAAATGACATGGGCGCTACTTTGTCTGATACTCGCCATGCTTTTCATTGAACGGATATATTTGGCCAATCAAACAGAGCCCTTGCCATTACGCACTGTATGAGGCAGCTGGAGAGAGTAGGAGGGGGAAACTGCACATTAAAATGTAATTATCATTCATATATTTATTTTTATTGGTACTTTATTTTTAAGGTGTATGTTCAATTTGTCCAATAAAATAATATAAAAAAATTCAATAGGCAATTTGATGTTTCCAAACAGTATACTGAAAGCAGCAGAAAGGCAGTGCTGTGTGCCCTTCAATATATTTGTATTATCGCTAGACATATCGTTATCCCAATATTCAACTACGCTATCGCATACTTTTCTCATTGTGCTGCCCTAGTTCTTTATTTCTAATTCTTTCTATGTTTCTTTACACACACACACACACACACACACACACACACAGAATGTTTCACCATCTCACATAACATTACAGCAAATCTATAAAAGGTGTTTTTAGTATGCAGTGTAACTGTGTCAGTGTTAGGCAGTCCAAACCCTAGACCCATCCAGACTGCTCGAACATCATCTCCTGAGACTCATACAGGAAGAGATAAGTATGTTGTTCGTTTCCTATTGGTCAGCTGCTCTATTCCTGCTTATTGTTTCTCGGGCCTTTCCTTATCTGTAGTCTTCATAGAGAGTCACCACAGCCATCCACATGCCTGCCAGAACACAACTTCCTCTCCCTCCCTCTCTCCTTTCCTAATCGTCTGTCACCAAACTCCAGTCCTTGAGTCTGCAGCAGGGAAGTTGGGGGGAGGCCAGGCCAGACGGCCAGCTCTCCTGTGGGACCACAAATCAGGCCAGAAAAACAGAAAACACACACACACACACACACACACACACACACACACACACACACACACACACACACACACACACACACACACACACACACACAGACAGTCAGTCAGTCAGTCTTTAGGCTGCCTCACGACCCACGCGTGACAGGCTGGTGGCCAGCTGGGACCCTGCCACATTCTGCCACTCTTCAGCTAGTAGCAGCCTCTCCTGTTAGCCTCACCTTCTCTCTGCTGGCCATTTCCCTTTCGATAAAACTAGAAATTGAAATCTCCCTACATTTTCTATTATTCTATTATCACATTTTTTTTAAACCTTTCTTTGCTCAGTAAGGACTTCAAAACAGGTTTCAGGTTCTGTCGTTGAGTGGAAAGGCTCTGGGTTCACATTCTGGGTCCTACAGGCCTGTTTGGGCTGTCTCGGATGCTAGGCTGGTGGCCTCTATCTCTAGGGGAATGTGGCAGGCTGAGGAGGAGGGAACAAGTACTGAATAGACAGCCTGCACAGATATAGAGAGAGTGTGTGTAAGTCTGTTGTGTGTGTGTGTGTCTATTAAAAGCCAAATCACACTCCCAAGGTCAGAGCTGCTGCTAAGACGCTGATTGGAACAAGTAGAATTTTACTAACTGGTCGGCGAGCTGTAAACCAGGAACGTTTTGTTGTTTTCTGTGTGTGTGTGTGTGTGTGTGTGTGTGTGTGTGCGCGTCCTGTTATGTCTGCGTGTGCGTGTTTGTCGAGTGTTATCGTCAGCTACATTTTCACTCCGAGAAAATGTGTGACAGCCAACTAAGCTCTTGTTTCAATGCCATCCAGGACTGTGGTACTCCAAGACAGTCGGCCACCATACCCCATCCGTCTGCCTGCTTTTAGCTAGCGTCTCTGTGAGCAGGCAGGTCCCCCTAAACCTGAGGATACGTGGACAATTTTCTTTATGGAGTCCCTGACCAAAAAGCTGATAGCCTAGTCAGAATAACACACAACCTTTCCGCTGGAATGTCAAATTTAGTGAACGGTCTGCAGGCTTGAGTCTGGCCTTGTACATATTTTCTCTGAATGTTCAATAGGCCACTCGATTGTTTTATAGGTTATAAAGTGGCTGAGGGTAATTCATAACCTAAAGCAGGTTTGGTGCTGTTAAGGTGCTAAATGGTTTAATGGACTTGGGTTATTTGGTGAGTGGCCCACAATGCTGGCCTGAAATAGGAAAGTTAAGTTAGTTCAGTGTTGATCACTGGAGAGTTAGTCTCAATCTACAAGACTCTTGTTTGAAAAGTGTCTCGTTTTATCAGTTGTTTTTTGTACTGAGAAAGTGTTGTTTCCGGGGTTTTTTGCAAGACAAGAGCGGCAGTCGCTAGGCAACAAGGACATAGGCGTGTGCTATGCTGCCTAAGTTTAAATCCTTACACTTTTATTCTATGTGTGCGAGGGAGGGAGAGAGGCCGGAGTGTTGACAGTCTGACACACTATGGAAGTGTGGAAAGATTGACCAAGTAACTCCTTTCAACAGCAGTCCAATTGCCTGTCCTACCCACCCAGAATCTAAATTCTTTTGTGTGTGTGTTGTGTAAATGAGACATGCAGAGACTTTAATCTGTAGTGTGAGTATGGACCCTCGTGTCTTCCATAGCAGCCTCCTTTACCTTGCTAGGCTGTGTCTCCACTGACCTCCACCAGAGCCACTACACCAGCGGCATGTTAAGTGATGGTGTGAAGAGCCTTAAAGTTGACATGAGACCTTTGTGCGGTATCACACGCACACACGCACACACAGGCAACCTCACTGGTGTTCATAGCCTGCTACTTAACAATGTGTGTATTGACCTGATTGCAGACATGCAGCCACATGCTGTGTGTGTGGGTGGGTGTGTGAGTGTGTGGGTGGGTGGGTGTGTGTCATTACATAGAGTGTGATCAGTACAGGCCCTCTTAGCTGCTGATCAATAGCCTGCTCCCCCCAGAGGCCTGGAGAGACATGGAGGCCTCAGGCTGATAATGAAATCACCACTCCCATTAAATGTCAGGAAAACAAGGCAACCCCTCTGCACAGAGCCCCTAGTCCACCCCCTCGCTCTGGGCTCCTTTAGGGGGCACGTCACCCCGCATGGAAGGGTGAAAGGGATGTGCCTCAACTCGCCCAGCGTGGTCCAGGCATGTCCTAGCCACAGTGACCCCCCCCCCCCTCTCTCCCACGTGGTTGGTGCATGGTTAGTCCAACTGATTGATTAACACACAGTCTTTCTAATGTGTTCCTCCTACTTGCTGATGGGCAGAACTGCGTCTGCTGTGGAACAAGAACATCAGCTCTGCACCCGTGGAGAGGGCCCTGGCACAGACAGGAACCAGTGGGCTGTGTGACGGGGGCAGCCGTGAACAGGTCTCCCTCCTCCTAAGTCTGAACCTGGGACAAGAAGAAGTGAGCGGGGCTTAATGGGTGTCACATCCCTCACCGCTCGGCACACTGACCCACTTCAGCGCCAAGACCCCCCTCTCTCCGCTGCATCGTCACACTTTACACATGCATGAGGCACTGAGCCCCGCTGCCAGGCAAAAGACACACAGACTCAGCTCACGCACAGCGAGCAGCAGTGGGAGCAGCCATCTCATGGCTGTGGCGCAGCACGTTAAAAGCATTATTTGTCCCATCCTAACGACTTGTGTTTCTGAAATGCATCGGTATTAAGCTAAGCTGCTCGAGCTGTGCCAAGATTCTGTGTGCTTGTGAACGCGGGGTGTGTGGCACTCGCTGTGAGTGTCAGGCGAAGGGAAGAAGAGAGAGAAAGAGAGAGACAATGTGGCCCAGCACTGGGAGTGGAGTGACAAAAACGACACGTTGGCTGTTAGAGGTGTCAAAGACGACCCTGTGGTGCTGTGAGCAGAGCCAGGGTGCACAGCGCAGACGCACACACAACATTTGGCTGTTTGTTCAAGGTCTTTGTGGTCTCAGTTTCGACTATGTTGCTGTTTCATTGATCCCCCTTTCACTTTTCCTCTGAGCTGGCCATGTTGGGCGATTCCAACAGCTGCTACAATTGACTGCAAACAATGTGTGTGCTGCACACACCTGCGCAGCTTAGCTAGCATGCAAACACTAATCCTGTGTGTGTTTGGTAGCTCATTCTTACCATTTAGGTCAGAGGATGTGTGTGTGCGTGTGTGCATGGTGAAATGCGATTAGAAAAGGCTGGGGCTCTTGTCTCCTGACTGCGGGCCAACTGTGACATGTCAGCCCTGAAATGGAGTCTCTTTGGTGTAGTTGAATCTGTTAGGGCTAGAGCCCGACCGATATATCAATATGGGCCTATCACGGATATTGGCGAAAAAAAAACAGATTTGGTTCATTTTCTTTGATCCTTTGTTAAGCCAGGTCCACTGAGTGGAGTCCCACTGAGATAACAATCTCTTTTACAATGGAGACCCGGCCAAGAGGAAAACATCAGCATAAAACATTAGAACAGACGTCAAACAATAGAACTAAAATATAAACGTTAAAATGATATGCAATCACTTATCTTTGTCTCAAGTGTTTGGTAACCACATTTGAGGGATCATTGCAAAAAATACACAGAGTAAATACATAAACACACATAGGCCTATAGAATATTATAAAAGAATAGAAGAATGCACATCTATGAAGAATGTCGGCCGATATAGTGGGCTGTTTTACTCCCTATCGGAATCGGCCCCCAAAATCTAGTATTGGTCGGGCTCTGCTCTGTTG
This sequence comes from Aplochiton taeniatus, assembly GCA_017639675.1. Lineage (NCBI taxonomy): Eukaryota > Metazoa > Chordata > Actinopteri > Galaxiiformes > Galaxiidae > Aplochiton > Aplochiton taeniatus. The sequence continues at coordinate 12,096,769 of CM030180.1, read as the reverse complement.
CGATGAGGTCAAGCTGAAGAAGTTAAAGCTAAAGTATTAGAAGACCGTAAGGAATCTCAGGATGGCTGTTTTTCAGAGGGTAATAAGAAGTCTGTGCCATATTTAGAGTCACTGAGGAGAGGAGCACCAAGGGGCAGTTGGGGACACACACACACACACACACACAGACACACACACACACACACACACACACACACAGGCCCCTGCATTGTGACTGTGACGAGGCTTTTCAGGCAGCAGTCGGTGCTGGTGCTTTGTGGTGGAGCCACAGTGTGGGAATGCCACAGAGAAGTAAAGACGACAGCAGAGGAGTCTAATTGTACAGAGACTGTTATCTAAATGGGGTGAGGAGTCACACTGCTGGCCTCCGACACTTCTTATCCTTAGCAAGCCTCAACACAAGTCGCTGGGTTTACCTTCTCTCCATCCTCGTCCCTCCTCCTCCTCCTCCCCTCCGTTTGTTGCATCCTCTGCTTTGTGTCATCCGTCAAGGCCTCCTCTCTACCTGACCTTTTCAATGTGACGTCCCGTCATCCAATCACGCTGGACTCCATATCTGGCTAGTTACCGCGGCGATGCCGCCCACAGAACGGTCGTCATCAGCGATAAATTAATGGGATGAATGTTCTGTCCGGACGTGTTTATTGCCAGCAAAGATCTACAATGCACTTTAGCAGACATTTATTACCGGCCTTGATGCTGACTGACATCATCACAGGCACATGATCATTCATCTCAAGCCCTTATCTGTTGACCAGACAAGTCCCATTTAAAGTGTTTGTCGAAGTCATAAACATGGTCATAACATCCCGACATTCCCAGCATTCCCAAACACACCTTTTCACAGAACCCATTTGCTCAGCTGTTCCTGTTCACCCCCCATGATTTGAACTAAACCAGAGGACCAGGGAACCCACCCCCATGGAATTAGGAATGTGTCACCATCCAGATCTTAGCCCTGGCAGAGGGGGCGGGGCCCCCGGGCCAGGCAGCTGTCGGTTTTTGTTTAACTACACTGTACTTGGCTTTAACAGAAACCATGTGTGTTTGGGAGGCTCCGCCATGCCTGTTTACATCTACATCTCCTGCAGGGCTTGTCAGAGAGAGAGAGAGAGAGAGAGAGAGAGAGAGAGAGAGAGAGAGAGAGAGAGAGAGAGAGAGAGAGAGAGAGAGAGAGAGAGAGAGAGAGAGAGAGAGAGAGAGAGAGAGAGAGAGAGAGAGAGAGAGAGAGAGAGAGAGAGAGAGAGAGAGAGAGAGAGAGAGAGAGAGAGAGAGAGAGAGAGAGAGAGAGAGAGAGAGAGAGAGAGAGAGAGAGAGAGAGAGAGAGAGAGAGAGAGAGAGAGAGAGAGAGAGAGAGAGAGAGAGAGAGAGAGAGAGAGAGAGAGAGAGAGAGAGAGAGAGAGAGAGAGAGAGAGAGAGAGAGAGAGAGAGAGAGAGAGAGAGAGAGAGAGGTTATGTCAGTCTCTGTGGCAAAGTGAAACGCCTCTGGTGTATTCAGGCTAATGAGCCGACACAAAACGCTGACAGCCATCAGCTGAAGAGACACCCAGAGACAGGCTACATCCAGAGGATACAGGCTACTTCCACTCTGTCTTAGGTGCTGCTAAAATAGCCTATTGATGCCGGAGGACTTGACAGATTTTGACCCTGAATCAGGGATAGAGGACAGCTACCGTCTTTCATCATACATCAAGCCTCAGTTCACGCAGAGATCTATGGGGCTAGTGAGACACCTAGTGGACAGAGTCCGACTGCAAAAGGCCTGGGGTCATCGGGTACACAGCAGAAGGAAGACATGTATAAAACAAAATCTGTTGATCTGCTCAGCTAAAATAACCTCTTTCATTAATGACATGTGCACAGCTCATCCTAGGATTACTGGCGTTGTGCATGCATTGCTATCACAGACTTAGGCCAGGTCCATTAGAAATATCGAAAAGATCAGCAGCATGTGTGGTTGGGGCCTAGGGCTGGTCTTGGGTGGAAAGGTTTTCCATCAGGTCGTTTGGTCTCTGACTCTGTTTCTAGTCTGGTAATGGGGGCTTAGGAGTGTGGTACGCATGGTCACTTAGGTTATTGTCTCTCCTCACAGACTTTGTGCAGTGCGCTCCTTACTAGAACCAGCTGCACATTAACAGAACGGTGCATTCAACTGTGTGGTGAAACGTCTTACCCCGCCCACCCCCTTCCAAAAAAAAAGGCAGGCAGGTTTTTGGGCAGCCATCTCACATTATTGGTCTCAGAAATACAGCAATTGGCTTGTTTCCTGAGATTTTTTATTGCATTGCTTTATTTTTGCATGTGTGGGATTTCTCAGTGTTCTGATGAATCACACCAGCCTCTCTCTCTATGTCTCCATCCTCTGTCCCTAGTGGAGGAGGCAGCAGCCAGCCAGCCAACGCTTAACGGTCTGTCTGGGAGCACAGCACACAGAGAAGGGCCCGGGCCAGCCAAACATCCGCTCCTCCAGCACTATGCTCATCTGACACACCACTGGTGAGTCCACAGTCGCTCTCTCCCACTTTTGGTCCGGGTGTTTGTTCATGCTTGGCGTGAACAAACATGTTTTTACAAGTGTTCACCCATGTTCCGGGTCCTCCGTGGAGCTGTGTCTGTGTCTGTGTCTGTGTCTGTGTCTGTGTCTGTGTCTGTGTCTGTGTCTGTGTCTGTGTCTGTGTCTGTGTCTGTGTCTGTGTCTGTGTCTGTGTCTGTGTCTGTGTCTGTGTCTGTGTCTGTGTCTGTGTCTGTGTCTGTGTCTGGTGTTTTGTAAATGTACACATTGATTGTAGACTGGGCTGAAAGCTGTAGTCTGTATCACTCATAAACAAAGACAGAGACACAAAGGCATTAGCTGATTACAGGTCTGCTGGCCTAAGCATAGAGACAGGCTGATAAAGAAGCACTGAGGAAGGCTGTCTGTTTAATGATAGACCCGCTGGCAGGGGAGGGGGGTAGACTGGACTTCTGTTCTGCAATTACCCGGAAACGACAGCTTAAATGTCACTGGCACAAACGTACACACGCGCACACACACACAGATTTAAGATAAAGCTCTGTGCAGTATCTGGTCAGTGAAGTGTCTATTGATTCGTCTCTTTTCCGCATTTGACTGTTCAATCTTCCTTAGTGTCTTACTCTGGTGCATTTGTGTTGAAGGGAGAAACACCTGTTCCACTTTCTTTCCCTATCCCAGCTGTACAGCGAAGCCTCACACTCTCTGTCTTAGCCATACAGCAGGCCCCGCAGCTGATCAGTGATCCCTATGGATCGCCCCCACAGTGTGAAATACCGTTTTACAGTTACTTTTTAAAGTCATAATTCCCTAAATCTCTAAGAGACACAAGTAGTTGACGTGTTTACGTGAATGAGGCTTGATGAATCCCAACAAATTAATCTAGATGCGCGCATTGCAAAAAGTGAAAAATAAAGCAGCATCAGTCATGGCTAGCGGAGGAGCGAAAAAAAATTGAAAAGCCTCCTGCTTCTTTTAAATTCTGTGTGTTTGACTTCCCTGTAAAATGTAATGATGACAGAAGAGGGATTGTGGAAAAACAGTTAACCTACAGTTTGTAGGCATTGTGCCACGGGAAAGCCATAGGAAAATGGCAATTGATCGTCGATCATGGCCACACAATTGAAGCGACATCACCCGTCCGACGTGATGAGTCAAGTGTTTTCCACAGGATTTTGTGAGATTGTGGTGGGTGAACTTTGGACCCTCAAGGGGGGTCCGGGGGGCATGCTCACTCGGAAGAAAACTTTATACATTTTAAAGTTAAAGGGGTAGTTCAACATTTTGGGAAATAAGATATGCCCTAACTTACATGTAGTCAGACTGATATAAAAAATTCCAAAGCTGTGTATGTTTTCTGTATTTTACACTTGTCGAAATGAAAATATAAAAGCAAGACGTTGTTGTTATTACATATATTGTCAATATCTATGGTCACCACTCTATCTGTCAGATGTTAGGTCCCTAAACCAACAGACACAAGGTGAAACAAAGGTTCTGCATTGCAGTAGCTCCGTCCGTCTTTCTGTTTCAATAACAATAACGTCTTGCTTTTATATTTTCATTTCGACACGTGCGAAATACAGAAGATATAACGTTTATATGTAAATAACACAGCTTTGAGGGGGGGGGGGGGGGGGTTGGTTGGTTATTGATGGTTATTCTGAGAAAATCGTTTAGTTGAATAGTCCACATTTCGTTTGTGGGGGACTTTTAATAAAGATAACTGGGCAATTCCATTTATGTTTCATCATCAGCATGACAAAATAAACAGTTTTCATATCCAAATCACTTTAAAAGGTGCCACAGTATATCTTACAGAATTAATATTGCAATTATATAAGTAAATTTCCCCCCACTACAACAGGATTCACAATCATAAAAATGACTTCCAATAAACCGTATTGCATGATTTCTTCAAGGGCCTGTTTCCCCTCCCCCCTATGTTTCCCAAGCCTCTCCTGTGGGAACGAGGGGGCTTTTTTTTTGCTGATCTGAAAAATGATACAATCCATGACTCAAAACCACAGAACGATCCAAGCCGTGAGTTTGGTGATCCATTGTACCACTAGTTATTTGGCCATGAATGTTAGTAAAGTAATTTGAAGTGCTGTGAAAGATGGTATAGGAAGCTAGGAACTCTGACTTCATCCAACGTCTCAGAAGGTCTCTGGTTAGTCTTTCTAAGTGCCTTATGCTGGATCTTTACTTGTGCAGAGATCACAAACAGAAGAATGTGCAGGGGTTCAGACTAACATTTTACTCTGATTGCAGTGCTGCTAAGTTTTTCAGTCAGTGGCAGTAGCACAACAAATTGTTGCGTAGTTGAATATTGGGATAACGATATGTCTAGCGATAATACAAATATATTGAAGGGCACACAGCACTGCCTTTCTGCTGCTTTCAGTATACTGTGTAGAAACAACTTATTGCCTTATTGCCCGAAATAATACTGTTTCTTGGTTGACATTGTTCATAAGCTGTTATGCATATGCATTGCCTTATTTCTGTGGGTATTTTTTAACACCATTTTTAGAGACCAGACCAGAGCTGAATCCATTTAGTATGTCTGTAAAATCATAAAACTCTCTCAGTAGTCAGTAAAAGAAAGACATTTCTCAGAAGGAAAAGAACAACATCCCTGTGTAGCCTAAGTCAAATAGATTTGAATCGACTCGACTTGGTTTCATCCAGTGGGTGGTGCTGCTGTTACACATTTAGCTGTAAGTCAACCGCCATGGATGGAACATGTAGGCATTGCTCACCATCATCTTCATTGCCTGTGTTTCCAGAGGGCCAGGTGGGCTTTGATGCAGCCCAGGACAATGAGTGGTCTGGTGTGCTAGACCTACATGGTGAGGGAATGATGGACCTCCCCAATGGCCAATCAAGTGTCACCACCATCCCTGCTGCTGCCTCTGAGGTGAGAGACCCGCCCTCGTCTTTGCTTTCATTCCCTAGCACATGGCAGTAGTGTTGCTCACGTTACAGCCTCGACTTCTTGGTTCCTTGAGACAGTTAGGCCACCCCTCCGCATTTGGCCATTTCATGCTCCAAATCCCAGTTAGATGAATCAACGTCTTTGTGTGTGTGTGTGTTTCCTTCCAGAAGAGCAGCAGCTCAGAGTCTCTCAGCGATAAGGTCTCGTCTGAGCTGAAGAAAAGTTTTGATGCCGTCGTGTTTGACGTCCTGAAGGTCACTCCTGAGGAATATGCAGTAAGTTTTCTGCTGTGGGGAAGTGTTTGAACAACAAAGGGGAGTAGTGAGGAGTGAGTGAGCATAGAGAGATAATGGAACTGGGTCAGATTTGGGCTCAGTAATAATTGATGGGGCTTGGCAGTATGGGGCAGTCCACACAGCTGGAATTGTCTCTGTATTGAACGTTAGGCAGAGAGAGATAGGGGGGGTGGTGGTGGTGATGTGTGTGTGTGTGTGTGTGTGTGTGTGTGTGGGGGGGGGGGGGGGGGGGGGGGATAAGAATAAGAACAGTAAGAGAGTGAATAAGACAGAATTTGATGCATTGAGACTGACAGACTTCAGAAAGAAGTGAGACTAAAACGAGGAAGCAAGGTAGAAGAGAGAGGGAGAGTGAGTCAGATACATGGCCAGAGAGAGAGAGGGGTGCCAATGTAAAAAACGCCATGCCCTGATAGATTACCCTGGCTGGCACACAGCTGTCTTTCCATCGCGTCACACAGCAGGGGAACGAGGCCTTGGAACAGTCAAATGAGGGCAGATATAAATCAATGATCATGTACATGCTGTAAATAAAGCACACCCCACATTTAAAAAGAGGCAATGTCCAGCCAATCCCTTTTGATTCTTAAGTTGTTGTTTCCCTTGCTATACCCAGTAAGACCACCAGAGAGCACTCTTTAGCCTCAGCTGAGCTGCCCTTTCTGCTTCCCAGTTGGAAGTCTTAGCCAGTAGGGCTTTCTGGACACTTCCCTCTGCAGCCTGGATTAACAGACCACTGACAAATCATCTATCCAAAACACATTGCTATGGCAATACTTATTGCTAGTGTAATCATTGCCTGTGGGTGTCAGGTAAACGTGAGGTGTCACCTGATTGTAGCAGTGCTAACAACCCTTTCTGCCTTTCTGTCTCCTCCAGGGTCAGATCACTCTCATGGATGCTCCTGTGTTCCAAGCCATCCAGCCTGAGGTGAGCAACTGTAGGAGTGTGTGTGTGTGTGTGTGTGTGTGTGTGTGTGTGTGTGTGTGTGTGTGTGTGTGTGTGTGTGTGTGTGTGTGTGTGTGAGAGTCTACGTCTGCGTCATCTCCTTCCCACAGCCTTCCTACATCAGCAACACCAGCATGTACTTGTTGTTCTCGTAACCAGGTGGACATCCCACCAGACAGGGCTAATGAGAAACCCAGCTGGAGAAGAACTGTATAGCCGTGGAATTATGGCGGTTGGTCATGTTGCCAGCGCCTCATTGTACACTACAGTTCCTGCTCAAACCATTAAACTTGTTGGTTCTCATTTCTCCTCTACTCTATTACCTTCTTTTCACACCATCCCTACGAGTATGTATGTTTGTTTACCCCTACCGTGAACCACCTGCCCCCCACTCTGACACCTTGTGGATGGTCCCAGTGAGAGCAAGTGGAGGTTGTCAGACAGTCTCCGTGGGCCCGTTAAAGAGGCTCTTGACAGCTGCCAGGGTTAACCGGCATTTAGGGTTTGCCACCGTGGCCTTATAAAAGCAGAAGAGGGACCACAGCGTGCTGGCCGGGACACTGTGCTGCTGGATGTCTAGTGCCTACTGTACAACACTGGTTAGTCAGAACTAGTACCAGCAAGCCAAAGCCATTATAATGCCTGGGCTTAGCTTGGCCTAATGGTGTGCCAACGAACCACACTCTGTGCCTGCACGACTGTCTTCAGACTAGTGTGGTACTTCTAAGTATTTTTAAACGGTTGTGTCTAAAACAAAGTGCTCTTAAGACCGAAGCCTAATCTGTAAATAGGCTTCCTTAATGCTGTAGAGAGACGTTGAGTAATACAGCCGTCCCTGCTGAGGCTGTGAGCCTCTGGACAGGTCTATTTACACAGACTACTTGGAGGCTTGTCACAGACAGGATATGGGAACCGGCCAGGCTTTATTAGGCATTTGATAATCGTACCCCTCATTGAGACCAAGTGTAGCGTCCATACCGTTTTTTTTATGAGAGTTGGAGAGGTTCGACGGCTGGAACAGAGAGAGAGAGAGGGAGAGGAGGATGTAGTGAAGACGGCAGTGGAGACCTCAGGCCAAGGGAAGAAGGGGCGGAAAAGAAATTCTGAAAAGAGTGGGGGTGGACATTACATCTCAAGAGAGATGGTGGGGTATTAGACATGACACAGGAGGGATATTGGAAGGAAAGAGGTTTACCAAAACGTGTGTTCCCTTGTAACACACATAGCTGAAGTTTTGTGTGTGCGTGTGTGTGTGCGTGTGTGTGTGCGTGTGTGTGTGCGTGCGTGCGTGCGTGCGTGCGTGCGTGCGGATGAAGGGGTGAGCGGTGTGTTACCAGAGTGACCCAATTGGCCACAGGCAGGGACTGGGACACAGGGCTCTTCCTGCTCTGCTCCAGCGGTGTTTTTGTCTATGAACTCTAGAGCCATCTCACAGCTAGCCGTAGCTCGGGTTTCCACCACTGTCAGTCTTTCTCCTTCTCCACCAGGATGGAAAAAACATATGTCCATTTGTAGGCCCCTGCAAAATAAGTCATTTCCCTGAGACCTTTGAACAACACGAGTTGGATACTGGTACAGTTATTACGCTTTTTATAGTGGAGGTTTGCTCTGCTCTCCTTATCTTATAAAATAACCTATAAAAGACATCCTAAAAAGATAGTGAATACTAAAGCAGGCTGTCTGCTACTAGACTGGACCCCTCCACGTTTGGGCCTCACTTTAAACACGATGATGCAGAAAGGGCTTTCTCTTAGTCCGTCCAAGAGGCAGTGCGATGAGAAATTGCTCTTATGAAATAGTTATGGGAAATGTTTTGTAATTGGCAGCATGCATTTCATGTCTAAGAAGAACACCAACCAGACGTGCAGCGTGATGGATTGCTGGTCTGAATCTCTGGTGTCCTAGTGTGATTGTCAAGAAACAGGCCAACACTGTGTCAGTAATCTTCCCCACAGTACCTGATTTGGACATGACCAAATGCCCTAAAATAGATTTGTTTTGGCATATTGCGTTAGAACGAACAAAAATGAGGATCATATTTTCCGACGGCTGCTTCCAAGCTCTCCTGGCCCAGGGTAACTGAGGTAATAATAGTTTTTCAAGCGTGCCTTATTGATGCTTTGACCCTTACAGAGGACATAGCTAACTAGGCTTTTGCCATTCACTCACTGTTAGGACGTAATGGAAATGTTGTCATCTACTTGACTCTATAACAAGTGCTGGGATCAGCAGCCTGGTACGTTACATCTTTCCTGGTGTAATTGGTGGTTTTGTGCTCTGTTCCCATGGCTATGGAACAATTTATTTGATCCTTTAAGAAACTGTTCATGAGCAAAGGGACCCTGGACGTTCAGTTTTAGATTCAGCTTTTCTAACCTCCATAAACACATCGTAATGGTTTCAAAGTGGTGTGTGCAAGTTTGAACATGTTTGATGTAGATATGTGTTTGCGTGTTTGTCAATGTGTCAAAGTGTGTCTGTGTCTGTGTCTGTGTCTGTGTCTGTGTCTGTGTCTGTGTCTGTGTCTGTGTCTGTGTCTGTGTCTGTGTCTGTGTCTGTGTCTGTGTCTGTGTCTGTGTCTGAATACATATGTGTGGCCAAGCAGAAGCAGAGCATTTGGCATGATTTGGATCTGATGGCAGCAGAGTAGATTAGAGAAGTGTTAGAGCCGAGCTTCTCAATTGAACAAATGAGAATGCCAGGACTGTCATGGAGAAGATGAATGGAGATGAGCCTAGCTGCTCTGGAAAGCCTCGCTCACTCGGTTTTGCCTTCTCTCCCCATTTACTCTTTGTAAGACTCGTGCGCCTATTTTCGTCAGATAGACTAGTTTCTAGCACTGTTTTGTTTTTTTAAACGCTTCTATGAGGACTTGTTGAGCTGCTGAACACATGTAACAAAAGCCATTATTTTCGTGTAAAGTTTACAATGATAGTTTTATTTGTAGTTCCAGTTTAAGTCTATTTCTAGTTCCACAGGCTGACTTGGTTTGGAAGGACCACTGATGGCGGTTTGTGGAACAGCCGATGATAGGGGGTCACACTGCACAGTTCAGGACAAGATCAAAGATGATGAAAGGAGAGAGCAGCTCTGATGGAGATCAAGTTTTTTTCAGCTCTTTCCATGTCTGCCTTTTTTTAACCCTCTTTCTGATGACATGTTCGTGATGGCTCACAGCTGGTTGTTTGGAAATGAGCAGAGAACCCAAGGAGAGTGAAAGAGGCATGCTGGGGAAAGGGGAAGGGAAGGGTAGAGAGATGTTGGAATATAGGGAGACATGGGTTGGTTTTTACCCCCTTAGTTATGTCTGGACCAGGAAGTCTAGTGATTTATAGGGGGACGTTGAGAAACCTACCCAAGGCCATCACAGTGGAAAGGACTAGCCTTGTTTGGTGAAGCTGAACAGGTTGAATGCTCTTGACTATTTTGCCTTGTGTGTTCCAAGCAGGAATATGTCATTTATTTGGAAAGCTGAGCACTAACCCACCACCAAAGACAGCCAGCAGAGCAGAACTTCAAACACGAACATGCATGCGTACACTCAGGCCCTACTCCCCTGATCGCTATAAACCAAGTTTAAATGGATTTGATTAAATCTGTCTCAAAGGAGGCAGTGGCTTGATGCAGCCAACTGTTCAAAGTTTTAACTTATGTTGTTGCCATGGCTACCCACAACTCCTACATGACTAGGAGGTCTTAAGTCATCTGCTATATCATTTGGTTGTAATCTGTGTGTTTCTGTACGTGTCTGGGTCTATGGTGTCGAGCTAGTCAGAACATGTTGTTTCTTTTTAGCACTTTATGAGCCATGACATTCTGTTCTTTGGGAAGGGGACCATATGTGTTTCATACTATAGGCGTATTGTAGGCAGCTCCTGGAAAAGTAATTTTATATAGTCAGCGTATTAAACTGGGCGCCAACCCTCATGTCGGTAGAAGGCCTTTGGACAGCCAGAGACTCTTGCGATCTCTGACCAATGTAGGGATTCATTTCATAGGCCGTACAACACGCAAACCGCAAACACACACGCACGTCTTGTCAGTCAAGTGCACTCATGGATCTTAGGTTTGATAGGTAACGTGGTTTGAAAGTCAATCAGCCAGCTCTCTGTAGGCAGCAGTGCTATGGTACGGAGTGGAGTGCTCGGTAATTAGGTAGAAGGTCTAGCCTCCCACTGATCTGAACACACAGCTGGCTCATGTAGCCACACACACTTTCCATTACATCCTCTGTCAACCGCAGTAAATCCACTTTCTTTTCCATTCTTTTTTTTTTTTTACGTTTCCGCCTCTCTCCCTTTCCTTGTCTCTCTGTCCCTTTCTCTGTCCTTTTATGTTATATTTTTTATGTCTTACCATTCCTTTTCCGCACACCCTGCTCTCCATGTTGGTGTTAAACCTTCTTGTTTCAACTGGTGTGTTTTCTCTCTGTGCTTCCCTGTGGGGCCTGCGTTTCCATGCAGAATGTGGATGAAGACGAGGTAGAGGAGGGAGAAATGGCTGTGCAGCATCACTTTATGCCCCTGCCAAGGGCTTGTCGGAACCAGCCCCAAGCATCGTCTTTTGGGTACTGCTGTAACTATGTAGTTGTGCTTGTGTTTGCCTATGGTTGCTGGGCTGGATTAAGGTGAGTGCATCGCCTTGCGTGTTTGGTAATGACCACCAGAAGTTTGAAACCCATAGTTTATTTCCCTGACATTTAATAATTGACTTGTATTTCATATAAAAGCTAGCAGCAGGTTGATTGCAAGCCAATTGTGTTGAAGTTAGGCTCTTTTTATATCCTTGGGACTTGACCTTTCATTCATCCAGTGTAAGAAAAATGAAAACAGCCCAAGCTCCCTACCCAAGGCCATCACAGTGGAAAGGCCTAGCCTTGTTTGGTGAAGCTGAACAGGTTGAGTGCTCTTTACTGCTGCAGTAAAAGTCCTTTCCAAAAGCTGCAGCGAGCTGTCAGAGCCTCAAACATGCCCTCTTCTTTTTAATGCCTTCCGTGGCGAAATGAGCTCCATTAAAACAAGGAAATAAAGGGCGAACAGCTTTTAGATTGGCTGTGCATCAGGGGCATGCTGTTTTTACACACAGGAAGTAATTGGTCCGGGTTTTGAGATAACTGTGAAAGTGCAGCGCAGGCCTTTATGAGCGGTTGCCTTTACCAATCCCCTATGGTAAGAAGAGGGAAAGCGAGCTACGGACTAAGAGCTTCAGTGCGACTAGCAGGGAGACTTTTCTCTGTTCAGGAGCAGGTCTGGTTTGTTCAGTGATTGTTCATTGTTGGCAGGCCATCCCAGTTTGTTGGTTATGTTGTGGTCAGGGCCTAGGTCACACGAACAGACGAGAGTCTGTTGAAATCCACTAGCTTAACGGCGTGGGTGGTCACGTCGATGTCTGAACAGAACACACCGTGTTGTCTGCCACTCTCCCTTTCACTGGGGAAGGTGCCAGTCTTAGCAGTGAAGGATGAAGCGATGGAGAGGGGGATGAGTGACCAAGGGAAGAGGTGAGCATGTGTTGAACTTAAAAAGAGGGATGTTGTGTAAACAAGGAGTGTTTAGAGATGTACAGGTTAGAGACGATAGATGATAGTTAAGCTGCTACAAACACAGACTACAGCTCTCCCACATGCTAACATAGACATATATTTATATATATATGTGTGTGTGTGTGTGTGTGTATGTATATACATACACACACACACACACACACACCTTTTCTCCGCTGATACAGGTTTTTTTAAAGAGTCCTGAACAGCTTACCGAGCTATGCTCAAAGCTGTTGGCGTTCCAGACATTCTGTCACTGTCCTCTAAGTAATGGAAGATTTATTTTCTTCATGGGACTGCTCTGTTGCGGTCAGAGGTTGAGGAGGCAGTAGTGGGGATGCCTCTTACAGTCAGAGACAGGGGAGAGAGAGAGAGAGAGAGAGAGAGAGAGAGAGAGAGAGAGAGAGAGAGAGAGAGAGAGAGAGAGAGAGAGAGAGAGAGAGAGAGAGGTGTGATTATGTTTTGCTCAGTAACTGTTGCTCAAAACTACAATACTGAGTATTCATATCTGACTACTTGCAAGGCTGTTTTGGCAAACATTGTGTTGTATACAAATGTCTGTGTGTGTGTGTGTGTGTGTGTGTGCGTGCGTGCGTGCGTGCATGCATGTGCGCGCGCATGTGTTTGAGAGAAAAAGAGAGCGGAAAGAGGGAGAGATGGAGAATCAAGGAAATAATTATCTAAATATAACCGTCATTTCAGTGGAGATAGGTCAAAGACAAGCAGTGTTCTCTGAGTCACTGGGGTGTGGACTGATCTTAGAAGCCATCCAACTGATATTATAACTCCCTCTCCCCCCATCGTTTTAACCCTCAGAGCATGTGTGCGTGCGCATTTCAGACTGCTTCCATTCTCCCTCTCCATCAAGGTCAAGGTCACAGTAGAAGGAATTCAAAAATAACTCGCTGAGTTGTTGTTGTTGTGGGTCTGAATGTACGGTGTGGGAAAGAGAATGCTTTTGTGTTTGTCTTTTGTCCAGTCCAGCCTATGGCCCTGTCTTGTTTACTGTAGGAGTCTATAATCCTGCCTGCTGCCTGAATACCAGCTTGCCTGCCTTCCTGCCTAACTACGTACCTGCGTAACTACCTGCCTGCCTAGCGGTCAGTCTGGCTCCCTGTTTGCCTGGCTGTCTACTTGCTTGCCTTGCTCCCTTCCTCCTTTCCTGCCCTCCCACCTAGCGGTCTGCCCTCCCACCCGCTTGTCTTCCTGCGTTCCTGCCTGGTCTCCTGTCTGCATGGCTGCCCTGCATGCTGCTGCAGAGCCCCTGGGCGGTGGGGTTGGTCATTTCAAGGTGGCATGCTCCACAGCAACAGGTCCCGTCTATGGACAGACACCCTGCTGATATTACCATTAGGTTTTCACACCAGTAGGCTGGCCCACGGGCTGATTCCCCTTAGAGGGAAAGGGAGAGGGAGAGGGAAAGGGAGGGAGGGATAGCAGGGGCGGACAGTATGGTTCAGCTGCATGCACTCAGCTCAGACAAGCTAATGAGAATCTTGCATAAACATTGTATTTAATGTTCCATCGGCATCCGTGGCCCCTGGAGCTGTCTGTTGGGGGCTAAGAGGTGTTTGGGGGCTCCTCTTTCTCCCCCTCCATCCGCCAGTGCCTGTGCGGTCTGGCCCCTCTGGCCTCGCTGTCTGCTGGACACACATTCTCATCCTCACAGTCTTTACCCATGACTCTTATGCTTTGATAAATATGAGCTGTTCAATCTGCACACCACTCTCTCTCACCTCCTCTCGGTCTCCTCCTCTCCTTCTCTTGAGTCCCCAGCTTACTCTCCCCTTTCGTTATCTGCTGAATGAACTCTGACTTTTATGGACTAACAGTCTGTTCAAACAACTTGTTTTGGGAAATATCAAATGTCTGATATGTTTGTGTTTTGTTTTTGTGTGTGCTTGTTGCCCAGGAGCTGTCAAGCTGTGGCTGGAACAAGAAGGAGAAGCACAGCTCGGCCCCCAATGCTGTGGCCTTCACTCGCAGGTTCAACCAGGTGACACACACACACACTCACTCAGATCAGCTTATCCTTTCCCCCCCAGATGCACTCCGGCAGAAGGACAGCAAAGAGGGGAAAGCATCCTTGGGGGGGGGGGGGGGGGGGCTAGGTTTTATGAACCTTGGCACTTCAATAATAATGATATATTGCCCCCCCCCCCTTCCGAGCCTGGACCGGAGAAAGACACACTGTCCTCAGGTTGCCCTGAGGCTCATAAGAGGCACATTAAGGATTACCTCTTCCTCTCTGTCAGCTGTTTGTGCTGCTTGTGTTTGGTTCCACTTTAGATCGTGTGTGGCTAGCTCGTTTCCTGCCCGCTTATGAGGTCACCATCCTGCTATCGGGGTAACGACGTACAGGGCAGCCGTGCCCTTTCATCTCCCTGCACTCCTCCCTCCCTCTGCCCCTTTAAGACCTGCTTTACTGCCCTCCAGCATAAATATGAGATGGCCTGACAAGAATGTGTTGCATGCAGTGGAAACTTCCCCATTTATACCCGATCCCAAACGGCGATTCAAGATGTTTGCTACACGCAGTCGGGCGGAAGCTGCCAAGGAAAATGGGCTTTTTGACTAACGAGCCCTGGAGCAATAGGAGATTCCCAGATAGCTCCTTAGTATGAGTTATCGCTGTGTTCCTATTTTCTTTTACTGGCACCGCCAAGGCTGTGAAGCAACTAGTCAGTCTGTTCAGTGGCAGTGAAGCTACAGTGGGGTTGGGGAGGGGTGGAGGGAAATATGTTAAAGGGTGGAAGTGGGATGAAGAAGTGGGTATGAGATGGTGGAATAAGACAGGGCTGGCTGGAGGCTCCAGTATGGCATTTGAAATAGGCAGCCTGTCTGTACTCAAGATGCTCTTAAACAAGTAGCCAGTTCAAATTAGCCTCACCTAGTTCGCCCCTGGTCAGGTCTGTGCCAGGTCACCAGATGTTTGGCGAGTCTGTAGGGAGGACTGGTAGCACGTTCCTCCTCACCCTGGGCTCCCCCCACCTGGCCAGCTGCCAGCCCTCCTGCCCCATCAGCCTCTATCAGGGAGATGGAGTCGTGCTGGTAGTCTCCTGTAAACCCTTTAGTCCTCTGTGACGTTTATGAGAGCCTGCCTCAGACGGTTAAACAAGCAAACCCACAGCTACCAGCCGGATCTCTTATTTATGATTATTGTAGAGCTGAGACTTTGCAGCTCTCAAACTGAGTCCTTTTATATGCCTATAAACGCAACAGTGAAGACGTGTGTAATGTCTCTGTATGTGTTCCTGTCCTTTTTCTAAAAGACACAGCAGCTTCTCTAAAACAGATATAGGTACCAAACACGCCCAGACTCTTCTCTGCCGGTTGAATGACGTAATATCTGTCCTGAGCGAGATCAAAGGGGTTTTAACGTGACAGCAGCAGGTGGGGGTGGGGAGGGGCTGGAAGTGCAACACACACTCTAACCCGCTGTCATGACAGGAAGACAGACAGGAGCACCTGCACCTTACGACCCCCGGAGGTACAGTGAATTACAGAGAATGTCCATGACCACGACTTGGCCAGCTCAGCCATGGTTGTAAAGCGGAGGGCCCTGTGGGTTGAACTCAGTGTGAGGCCGCGGCACCGTCCCCCGTGCCTCCTCTTGGCGTTCTGCTCTCACTGACAGCAGCTGTGTCCCGTGCACCTGTGGCCGAGGACCAATGGAAAAGCAGCTGCACACCAGAGAGGGCCCGTCTCAACGGAAAGGGAATCCCCCGCCGCTCAACTTGCTCGTCAACGGGCAGAAGCAAACTGATTGGAGCTTTAGTTTGCTTGGTTGAGAACGGCCGGAGGATTATTTCTACGACGTGCGTGGGTGCGTGCGTGCGTGCGTGCGTGCGTGCGTGTGTGTGTGAAATCGCGGCTGTGCTAGCCTCCCTCGGTACCATGGTAACGATCTGTCCTCTTCATCAGCGCCCTCCCTCTCTCTTCTCATACAAATGACCCTATGACAGATTGAGGAAATTAAGCACATCTGGTTCTCTTTCCTGGAGATATTTGCATAGATGAAATGTGGGTGGGTGGGTGGGTGGGTGGGTGTACATGTTTGTTTCAAATAGTGTTTGGGGATGTTGAGACTGTTTTTTTTTTTGTATCACTATGAAATAATAACATGATTGTCTGGGAAACAGAGTCTAGAGCCAGGTGCAGAGTCGGTGACAAACAGGCTTTGTAATGGAGCAGAGCAGCACTAGACAATCTCTCCGTGGGACCCAAGCACATCCAGAATGAGTCCATCACACTCACTGTCGACCAGACGAGGAGAGACAGATGATGAGGGGGAAGATGGAGGAAGTGTGAGATGAGGGAGAGATTTTGTCCACGGGTGGTGTGGATGATTAGAGACAGAGAAAGATGAGAGGAGAAATGAATCTTCGGTAGATGAGGAAAAAGGCAGTGGGAGCCTGTCTCATCAGGAACCAGCAGACAGCTGTGGACTTCAGAAAATCTCAGAGCCTCCAAGGGGCTGATTTCACCTTCAATTCAACCCCTTACCTCCCTCCTTCCACTCCCTCCCTCCCTCTCTCTTCTCTCCTCCTTTTTGGGCTCTGTCACTACCCCCCCAACCCCCCTTCCCCCCGGGCTTATTGGCTTAGACACTGACATAATTCACCGACTGACCTTGTTCTCCTCAATTCGAGAAGTTTTAAAAGTGATGTCTACAGACAAAAGACGTCTCTCAGGAAAAGGTTCTGGGAGCCAGTTGGCTGATTAAACACGCACGCACGCACACACCCACACACAGTCTCACACACTCATACACTCTCACGTGACAATGTATAAAAAATGTAGTGATTTGTTATGGTAATATGTTGAGTAATCAGCAGACATGTGTAGAACTTTCCTCTGAGGAACTTGTTTTCCCTGCTGGTCTCCTTTCTAGAAAGTCTGGTTTTCTGGAGATCAACCGTCTTCTGCTCGACTGTGTTCTGGGCGCAGTGACTGAACTTTGTCTGGCCCACCCCCGGAAAAAGCTTTTGAAAGCCCTCATTGTCTTTCGCTGCACTTAGCTTACCTATTTTCCCGGTTCAATTTGAGATCTGAGTGCACAAAGCCTCCAAGGCGTCGACACATTTATGGTCTCAACATTGCGAAGGGTCTCTGTTTTGTCTACTCCATGTTGTTAAACATGTTTGCTTGTGTGCTTTTTTTGTTTTTTTGGTAGACAACCTTTTGGGTTGTGCGGGAGATCCTCCATGCCCAGACGTTGAAGATCAGAGCCGAGGTGTTGAGTCTCTACATCCGCACAGCCAAGGTAACGCTCGCACACAGAAATAGTGTAATGAACCCGGTTTAAACGGCGCCTCATTGCTTTCCTGTCTCCTCCACCACGAGTCTCAGGAGACCAGCTCCAGCTCTACTTCACTGTGTTTATGTGTTCCCACCAGAAACTCTGTGACATGAACAACCTGCACGCGGTCATGGCTGTGGTGTCGGGTTTACAGAGCGCTCCCATCTTCAGACTCACAAAGACATGGGCGGTAAGCAGCACAGCATATGGCTAAATGACCCTGGCCATTGTGATGGCCTTAGGGTTTAAAGGAGACCCCCCCCCCCACACACACACACCGTAGATGTGCTCAATTAGTGTTACAACATGACTCCAAAATCTCTTTGATCCCAATGACACGGTAGTTAGAGAGCGTGTCAGTGTTAAGAGAGTGGTGGAGCCCTGTGTCCCCATGCTGGAGCCAGAGGATCAGCCTGTCTCTGCAGCCGGGCCTCACGGAGGATGGAGGGCTGACATCACGCCATAGGGATGTCCTGATGTAATGGCCAGCATGTTCATTATCGCCGGGCCTATAAAACCGCGTCAGCCCCCCCCCTCCAGCCACTTATCTCACCGACTAAAGCCCACTGCTGGCACGGCCACAGCACACCTGTTCACGGGCTCAGTTCTCACACATTAGAAACACACATGCACACGCACACACTGTAGTCTCCGTGGGGGAAAATGAGCAGTGCTTGCTATAATTTGACTGGCCCATTGTGACTCCTGATAGGCTAGATTCTGCTGTTATGGCAACCGTTGCATAGCTACCATCCTCTTCCCTAGTCTCACAGCTGGCCCTCCCTCAGTACGATATACCAGGGCAGACGGATATATGACATGATCGACCAGGGAATCTGCATTTCGTACAGACACACACATAAAAAAACGCGCAATCTCCATGCTGCCTTGGCATGCGTCTGGACTTACACAACTGGAGCTGCTGGAGCTCCAGCCAACAGTCAGGAGAATCCCTCAGCCTCTATTTTCTCCTGCCTCTCTCCATCTAGATCTAGAAGCAGGCTCTGCCGCTGCTCTGTAGTAGCTATTAGATTGCACTGTCAAAGGACTGCAGATGAAATGAATGGGGGTGAATTAAGTGGGGTTATTCAGTGGAAAGGATCCCAGTTCCTGCTGCGCTAAATCTACTCCCTCTGTTTGACACTACTGTAAAACACAAAGTAACCCAAGTTTTTTTCCCCCCGTCTCTCTTTCTCTCCCCCTGTCTGTCTGTCCCACTGTCTGTCTGCCCCCCTGTCTGTCTGCCTCTACAGTTGCTGAGCCGGAAAGACAAGGCGTCCTTTGAGCGTCTAGAGTATCTGATGGCCAAAGAGGACAACTACAAACGGCTCCGAGACTTCATCCGCAGCCAAAGCATGGTCTCCTGCATTCCTTACCTGGGTAAGACCAAGGGTCCCACACTTTCTTGTCCACGTGTGACCTGACTGTCAGCAACAAGCCTGTGTTTATGGGTGGATAGTATTGGAGCTGAGGGGCCAGGGAGAATGCTGGGAACTGCTGTTGCAACTCTCCTTCATTTTTGTCTCCCTCTTTGTCTCTCCTGAAGGTTTGTCAATGATCCATCCAGTCTGGCCAAAGGAGAGAGTGTTTTAGGGAAAGGCTGCAGGGTTTTTATCTACCAGGTCGGAGCTCTGTCTCGGTCTGAGAGCCGGTCGCATGTGAAAAATAACATAGCAGTCTGTCACGTTTATTTCAGGTTTTCTTCTTTGATTTTATTACCTCCTTTTTTTTTTTGCGACCGCAAGTGCTTCTTAGAGATTAGGGAGGATCGCATGAGTTATGGAATGGGAACAGGTTTTTGTTGTGTGTGTGAGCGTGCACGTGCGTGAGAGTAAGTAAGAGAGCGTGAATTTCACTAGGTACTATTTGTTCTGAATTGACTGTTTTACCGTTTTCCTGCATGTTTCTCTCCCTTGGAAACACACACATACATACACACAGACACACAAACCAACAATAAGGCTAATTTCATGCTTTTATACTTGGAGCATAAACTGTCATTCACACACAGTTCACACACCTTAGACTCCTAGTCCATCTGCCATCAGAGAAGGTTTCCTAAAATGCACAATAATCAACACATGTGACAAGTGACATGCCTGCAGGTTTCTAACAAAACAGACTACCGCATAAAGTTTTGGCTGGGGGATTTAATGCTTTGGCTGGGGGATTTAATCGTTCACGCTTTCCTTTCATGGACTCCAGTCCTACCCACAACACGAGGCATAGTCATCTGGCCGTGGAAAGGGAAATGTAAAGCAAGTGCTGTGAAACGGCACCAATATGGCTTCTCGTCTACAAAGAACCGTGAAATCCCTGACATATTGATGAGCTGTGTGTGAATGTGTACGTATGTGCGGCTGCAGAGGATTTGCCCTCTGCCGAGCCTGGCTGGCAGAGTGGAGGGAAAATACTGCTCTTGTGTTCTCCAGCAGATCTGAAAGGCATTAAAGCTCTGTCATCCTCCCGTGTCATAAATCTATTGCCATCCCTTGCAGGGAGGGGGAGAGAGACCAGAGGAAAGCGGGGAGTCAAAGAGAAAGACCGGCATGGTCTTAAGCAGACATACCCTGCTGTGTGTGTGTGTGTGTGTGTGTGTGTGTGTGTGTGTGTGTGTGTGTGTGTGTGTGTGTGTGTGGGGCTTTCAGTAGTGCCTGTAGATGGCCCGCTGAGTCCGGGTTTGACTGATGAGCACAGCTGCCTGTGTCCTCAGCAGAAGGCCACTGTCTGGTGCCTGTTGACTTCACATCACCTTGCTGTGTGGAGTTTCCCCACTAGAAAACCAATTTGACAGTGCCAAGATGAAATGTGACGCTGTGGATGACTGCCTCGGTGGACGCAGTGTATTTGTGAGAATATGAATGAAGCTGAGCGTATTTGAGAGCTTTCCCTCTCCCTGATCCTTCTCTGTCATGATAACTATTCATTCTGCTGCCTGGTCCTCCACGCAACCTGGGTGAGTTTCCCCCTTGGGAAACACCGCTGTTCTGAGAGCTCTTTGTCCTGCCGTGGCCCCGGAACAGGAGCAGGTTAATCGGAGCGTTAAACAGCCGGATGGGGGATGGGGGATGGGGGGGGGGGGGGGGGGGGGGGGGGGCTGCGCTGTCTGTGCTGATCCCTACAGGGCACAGTTCACACTCCGACATGCATGAACACACGCATAGACATACACACTGAAGGGTGGAAGTCCTGGATAAGGAACAAAACACTACGGGCTAATTACCTAAACCCCCACTTTAGAGAATTCTAAGACATTGTGTCACGTATTTTATCCAGTCATAATCCATAGACTCCTTTTTAATAGGCTTGACGTGATATTCGGTACCATCACTTTAAAGTCTCTTCGTTCCTATGTTAGTACTGTGGGTGTTGGAACAAGTTGTGGCCCGTGTTTTAATTTCAGCCTGGAGCCAGAGAGTGATCAGCAGGCACGGCAGGGTGAGAGGGGGGCCAGCAGCGAGCCCCAGGGCATTGCCTCTGGCGTGGTGCTGGTAGCGCCGTTGGGACGGGCGCGCTGGAGCAACTGGCGTAATGGAAAAGCTGCGAGGGCACAGTGTCAGACGAGCGACGGCGGCCAAGCCGCTCTCTCTTTGAAGGGCTTCATTTCCTCCTCCTCTTGTTTCCACGACCCACGGGGGCCCACATGACGAGAGGCCCTAGGAGCCAGCGGAGCCGCCTATGGCCAGGCATATGACCTGCATGGATGTTCTGTTCTCTGCCTCACAACGCTCGCTTAAATAGTGGCTGCCAAGTTTATCGGCCAAGTCTGTGCATATGTGTGTACATTAGCTCATCCTCCCAGCAGCTTGAGCCCTCAGCGTGACTTACAGCTCCCCTGGGGAAAGGGTCAGAGGGGAGCCATAACATAAGGAAATATATTTTAGGGAAGGAGAAACCCAAGTATTTTATTTGGAAAGAATGTGTCCTCTGCTCTCTCCCTTCCCACTTTGTCCACTTTTCACTCTCATCCCCCTCCCTTTTCCCAGGAATCCTTTTTATCTCACCTGACCTCCTAAGACCCTCTTCTGTGATCTCACTTTGTTATACCTGTCGCTCTTGACTTCTCCATTCTTGCTTTTTATGTCTCTCATCACTCCCTTCTCTCTCCCTCTCTTTCAAAACGGCATCAATTTGTGTTCCATTGTAGTCTCTCACAATTTCCTGTCTTTTATCGGGCTGCATTCTTTTATCGTGAGGTCCTCCTTAGTGGTCTAGAAAGCCTACAGCAACCCTCCATCCCAGCGTAGCCGGCCTAGCCTATGTGACTCCTTCATCTCTTCATCCTCAGGAGGAGAAATAGATCATCCCGTTCCTTTCCTATCTTCCAATCCCTGACAGCTCGTATTGCTTTTTAATCAGACGGCTAATGCCAAAGCCAGCTGTGGCAGAGCATAAATGCTAGTCAAACTCAATGCATCCAACGTCCACTGTTGAGACTTTTGCAATATCCTCAAGTTTGCCTTTGTCAAAGAGAACGACTGAAATACGGTTTTGTGAAAGAGAGAGTCAAGAGACTGGCTTTATTTAGAAATGTTTTTATTTGGAGTTGCATGGAAACTGGAGCTGAGGTTGGGTACTAAACCTCTTGTCAATCCGACGTTTATCCACTTTATAGAGGTGTGTGTGTGTGTGTGTGTGTGTGTGTGTGTGTGTGTGTGTGTGTGTGTGTGTGTGTGTGTGTGTGTGTGTGTGTGTGTGTGTGTGTGCAAACATGTGCGTGTGAATCTATATGAAATTAAGAGAGGGTTCATAACAGGGCTAAATAGAACAGACCATGACTATATTCATCATAAATACATTGATAAATAACAGGAGGGCGAGATGACGAGGAGACATGAAGGTTAACGTTGAGCCTGAGTCGAGTCATACCTCTTAAATTAAGTCTCACAAATAAAGCCAGCCATATTTACACAACAAAGCCAGCTCTGCCGCTCCCACAACAGATGGCCACATTGTTGCGCGAGTCCATTTCCTCTCTGTGCTTGTGGGAAGCCCAGAACAACAAGCTCAAACACAGCAACGATGACTATGTATATAAATGAGGACAGCATGTTCCGCAACTGCCAGGGTTGTTATTTCTATTGTCAGGGCCTTACATTTGAGCAGGCAATACACTCATTTCATAGTATTACATTTAAAACATCTGCTGACATCACATGATTGCCTCCGTGCGGGCCCGGTTCAAGGCAATGGTTCTGGGGGGCAGTGCCCCACCAAATGCTCTGACTTCCCCACCTAACAAACCACCTTTAGCCAATCATAAACATGCCACATCAAAGTAATTTTAGTTTTCTCATATCTGATTTGGTCTGGCCATATAAAAGTTGATACGTAGCGGGTAGAGCATGTACTTTACTGTCTTTTCACTTCGTCACTACACGACCCTAGTCGGCTCATACTCAGTGAGAATAACCTGGTTTTAGTTTAAGTTAATCCATAAGATCCAAGAAGATTTGTTGCTGCTAGATTTATTTGGCTACTAGAAAATTGCGTTTGTTGGGATTATTTATTTTCAATCATTTGCAATCAACTTGTAGATGTAGTTAGCTAGCTGTTTGTGTTAGTGTTTGCTAACGTTAAAAAAAAAAAAAGACGTAATTCCTGGGACACTCAAAACGGCAGCAGTTACTGACCAATCAGCATCTCTTACTGCCCCCCTAGTCAAAGCAGTCTAGAACCGGGCCTGCCTCTGTGAATCATTTTCATTAGCTGCTCTGAAAATATCAAGTCATTAGCGAATGACCCTATCCTTTTTTTATATTGGACCGTAAGAGTAGCGGTTTGAATAGGCCACCTGAGAGTAATACTGTTTGGCCCCAGGAGGCTGAAAAGGCCTTTAGCCTCTCAGCCTGGAAGAGAGAGAGGAGAGCTGTGTTTTCACAAGCAAGCCAGTAACTGCTTCTTTCACCTCTGTGTTCAGAGTCTTTGGGAACTGTCCTCTGGCCGCACAGGCCGCTGATGTTGTATTTGGTTTCCGTCTCTCGCGGCACAGCGTTCCGTTCTGCCTTCAGGGTTAGGGAGGGGTGGGATGTTGGCTGTTGGGGCGTAAGTGGTCAGTCATTGAGACGAAGGTACCAGGCTCAGTCTATAGGACGGATCATCATGCGAGCAGACTTGAGGGAGTAGAATCCTCCTCCGTACTCGGCCCAGAAGATTCCGTCCTGGAACTTGCTGCGGTAGACTCCGCCACTGTACCACACTCCGTTTAGGTTGGTCTGGCCACAGGAGTTGTACCACCAGCCACCCTTATGAAAGTGGGCACAATTACCTGTACGAGCAGGGTTGGAGGGGAGTGAGAATAAGTAAGACCAAGAGAGAGACCAAGAACTATACTCCTGGCTTCAGACTTACCATATTTTCCCCTGGCTGGAAACTTATAATTTCAACATTAATATACCCTTTATTTTATTATTTTGTTTGTAATAAATATAAAGATGCTATGTGTGCTGTAGTGGCCCACCAATCTTACCTGAGAAGGCGTCCTTGTCGCGGTCCAGCGTGGTGAACTGTTTGCCGTTATGGCTGCTGAGAGAGTCTCCTGCATTGCCCTGGTAGGTGCCCAGCCTCAGGCGGTAACCCTCGCTCTCAGCCTCCAGGTGGAAGCTGCTGTACTCAGCGTACACCTTCTTTCCTGTCCAGTCCTCCAGCTCCACCAGCAGCTTGTAGTCGCCCTGCTTGGCTAGGTTGTAGATGTTGTCCAGCCCCAGCCAGTGTTCACTGTCAATGTTCCCAAAGCCTTTCTTCACAGGGCAAAATAAAATCGATCGAAATGGGCCGTAAGATTTTATTACTATGATCCATCTGTTATAAAACCCCTCTGTTTCAAGGGACGCAAACAAACCATTCCGTGGCAACACAATAAAGCACCTATCATTCATGTTCTAGTATCGTATTTCTCATCTAGACTCTTTCCAGTTTGTGCTTGGCCAAGTGACCTAAGAAGCCAACCTATTTTTTTCGTGTTCCCAGTTCAATATTACATTCAGAGTACACAAACAAATCACAGAAAAGACTAGACTGTCTGGGCAGATCACAGAGCTCATATGAATCTGGCTACCTCAAACAAATGGAACAGGATTGAATCTGTTCCACCCTGGAAACGGTAATGTGTTAAGGTTCTGCTCCTTGGTTTCCCAGTCAAGGTGAATCAGTTCATTGGCCTGAGGTTGGGGAAAGGACTAGATGGACAGGGAGAATGACAGGGGCTCTTGCAAGATGTTTTATTCAATACTTTGAGAGCTTTGCGTATCTCTGAGAGGATTTTTATAAAATCTTTGTTGTGTCATGTTTCTTATTTAAAAAGTAATCTGAACAGAAATCCAGGATTAATCTTCCCTGTCAGGCAGTGTGTCAGCGTCGCCCCTCGCTGGCTGTTAGAAAAACAGCTGTGCTCCCTTCCCGCCCCGCCGGTCCTGCCAGTTCCTGGATCTCCTCTCTGCACTGATGGCTAAACTTAAAAGAGGGAGCGCTCCTACAGGGATGAGGGAAGGAGCAGGGGTTTCCCTCTGGACCCACCGGGGCTCTCTAGTTGCACTATGACGGACTCTGGGCTAGGATAGCTGCTGTAGGCACATGATGTGCTGATGATGTTGGGTAGGCTATAAAAGCTAAAAAGCCTCTGTTTTGCAGGCAGGGCAGGAAGTGGAGGTCACACTGAATGGGGCAAATCAAATCCGTTGCTGTGGTTTGGTATAGTAATGGTAGTCCCCTGAACCCTGTCAGTGTAACATGTGATGTGGCGGCCGGCGTGCTGACCTTGTAGTTTTCCCAGTTCCTGAAGAAGTTGACGGAGCCGTCCCTCCTCCGCTGCAGCGTTGTCCAGCCGCCGTTGTCCAGGCCGTGTTCACACCAGACCTGGATCAGACGCTCGCTGCCCTGCGTCTTGAGCAGGTACATCCCACTGGTGCTGTGCCCTGCCTGGCGCACCTGGTAGCAGTCCCTGAACGGACCTGCGGGAGCCAAGGAGACAGATGGGGGAGAGGGTGGAAATGATGGAGAGAGGGAGAGTGATGATTGAGTGGTATTTGTTTGAGCAGTTTTGCTTATTTAGCGGATTGCCCTGTGGGTATTCCGTTACAATCAGTGTAGTGTAATAGGAAACCTGTTGTTGAATGTTTTGGCGGCTGGGTTCGAAACAAAAAGCACCCAGTGTCCCACTATCTCACTCCTATACAGTGGTTTACCTATGACGTAAAGGCAGCACTAATCGCCCCACCAGCCCGAGATGAACAAGATGTCTCCTCTTTCATCGCTCATGCAAAAGCTATTAGCTCTGGCCCAGGGGTTTACAGAGGAAGGAAAGAAAGAAAGAAAGAAAAAAGGAAGGGTGAGAGAGATAAAAGAGTCTGCCATGATCCCCACGTAGAACGAGATGGTGCAACAACCGTCAAGATGCAAGCGAACCTTGCCACCATGTCTTCTACCCCTGAGTCTAGTATTAGACACACGCATATACTTAGCATACATTCTGTAAATGAAGTGAAGGGATAGCTATGTACACAGTGCTGCAACAGCTGTATTGAAAACCCCTGCTTATTTCCCCCTTTCCCTCCCCTTTGTGAATGATATGTATTCAACTGCTATGAAGACTGGCATTGTGTGGGGGGCCTCCAGGGCCCAGGGGCTGGGGGAAGATGGTTTTCTCAGCCGGGTGTGGGCGCACACAGGGACTACTGTATGGTCCCCACACAGATACCTGAGATCCCATCGCCATAGGTTTTATTTTTACAGTAACCGCACGTCTTCATTTCACTGGCTTTCTTTTTTCTTTTTTTAGAGCGTGATCTCTTCCTCGCTAAAGCTTCCTCCATCGTTCACTTTGTATTGAGGTAGGAGAGATGTAGGTTGGAAACAGATGTCAAACTTCTAGTGGTTCGACCAGGGTTTAGTCTGACCAACCTGTGGTGTAGTGCTGTGTATTTAGGTCAATCTTCCTGTTATTGGTCAATCCAATCATTTTG
Source organism: Aplochiton taeniatus (assembly GCA_017639675.1). Taxonomy (NCBI): domain Eukaryota; kingdom Metazoa; phylum Chordata; class Actinopteri; order Galaxiiformes; family Galaxiidae; genus Aplochiton; species Aplochiton taeniatus. Next base: position 12,070,268 of record CM030180.1, on the reverse strand, counting down.
GAGCTGTACCCCAAGGGTTTACATAGGCTTCCTGTACCGGTATCCAACTCAATTACCACTGCTCTACTCTGTACACACAAGTTAAATAGTGTTGAAAGAATGGGGCACCATGTCAATCCAGGAATTTTACCAGTCAGTGGAAAATTAAAGAAAAGCTACAGTATAATCACCTTAAATGTAGATAGAGACCTTAGAATATTCTCTCCATTAAGGACTATATCACAGACTAAAAATGGTGCGAGGAAGCCGTTTTATGGAGAAAAGCTTCCAGCTCAGTGTCTTCAGGTAGATTAATGATGAACAGCCCTGCTGTGATTGCTCAAGCAACAGGAAAGAATCCATCATCCCATCCTGCTGTTTTTCTTGGTTCCACGTGATCAAGGGGTGTCCAAGATGAGCAGCTTCACTTAAGCTGAGGACCAGAGATTTAGGTGGACCTGGGAGTTGGTTCATGGGCTGACAGGGCCAGGCAGGCGTAAAGGAGGTTGAGGGGTGGCTGTATATAGGTCAGGTCAGGTCAGTGCCCAGCTACTAAAATGTTTCCAGATAGGACCGGGTTGGTACTGTAAGTATTTTAGACTGGAGTGTCCTGAGAGGACTGCAGCAGCACTCGGGAGCTACCCACCGACGTGGAAATGTCAGTCATTATGAGTGTCGGTATGATATGACTCTAACCAAAAGCTGTCCCGCTGGAGATTGAGGCTGTTAGCTTTCACAGCCAGAAAGATCCATCAGCACTGTCAATCCCTTGCGTCCTCAAAAAGTGGGGCCCTAGCCATGACAGACCTCCCCACCCCCATCCTCCACCTCACTATTTATTACATCTCTCTCTCTCTCAGGTCTATCTCTCTATGGGCCCTTTCTAAATGTGGCCCCTTTCCCTTTCAGCCCTTTCAACTAGCAATAATCTGGGCATTATGAGAGCAGGAAACAGGCTGTGTAGCCTAGAGGAGTTGTGGGCTTGGTGGCCAAACTCTGAGGAGAGCAGTGTTCCACTCTGCCTCCCCTCTGGAGAGTCTTCTCACTGGGCCAAGTGCCAGGAGCCGGGAGTCACCTCTAGGACAGACAACACTAATTATACATGAGGCTCTCTTAAGAAAATATTTTCTTAGATTGGTTGTGTGAACCTCCCTGTAGTTTTGTAGTGTCTCTTTTGGAATATTCTTTCTAGCATAATTACTATTGTTGTCCTGATTTCTACTCATCAAAGACTTCAAAACCTTTTATTGGGAAAGTACCTTAGTTCTGGCCACGTTATCTATAGTATATGTCAGTAATTGCTGCAAGCTTTGGCTTTTTCCACTCTTTAATTGCAGGGAGTTCTTCTCTTCTGCAGTTAATAACAGCAAGGCAGTGACCCAGAGATTTCCCATGTCATTTAGTCCGTTAGCTCGACTGCCCTCCACCCACAGTGCCGGCCAACACTGTAAAAATATAAAGTCTCTCGTTCTCCACTCAGTCATTTTCAATGAATTGTACTGGGCCATCTGGCAGCAGAACCTCTATCAGCATTCCCGGCTACGCTCAAATTGGCAGTCATAACATATCCGTCTCGTTCAATTTTAAAATAAGCCATTTCCATAAAGCATTATAAGACTTTATTTCATGTTGAATGATCTTTCCTCTGTGTCTTTTGTGGTTGTTTTCATGAGCTCTTGGCCATCAAAAAGAATCAGAGTTTCACCCGACCAAAAAGAAAAAGTGATAACCTTTAATGGCTTACCCATTTTGCCTTTGTATTCAACTATCTGTACCCCAAATAACATGCATTGCATTCAGTACACTTTCCTCCATGCATTCACTCTTGGGATGGCATCCAAGTTTTTTCAGGGGCGCGTGCGTGCGTGTGTGCGCGCGCGCGCGTGTGTGTGTGTGCGCGTGCGCGTTTCTGATCCATGTCAATGTTGGAGTGCAAGTAGACTGGCTTTATCCCTGCCATATATCTGCCTGTTCTCAGAAATGGCTTTTAACGGCAGGCTGTAGATCCAGCAGAGATCTACCAGCCTGCACTGAGCCAGTTCTTACTCCTCCCTCCCTCCCTCCCTCCAGACTGGACCCCACCAACTCCCTCCATATGCTCCGACAGTCCACTGCAGCTGGTCCAGGAGGGAATCACAGGAATGTGTGATTTCACTGCCCGTTTGTCCTGCCAGGGATGAACCAACTGGGCTTTTGTAGGCTCATAGGCCAGGCATTTCACAATATTACTCGCTCAATCGCAGCCTGTTTTGTTCCTTTCTTTTTCTTTTTTCTTTTTATTGACGACCAATGCAAATTTTGCTTCGGCGTGATTTCCCAAATGACTGCCATACTCTTTCCTAAATCTTAATGTTCCAAAAGCTTACAGATGTTCATTAGATTAGCTGGTGAAAGAAAAATCTCATTGCCCCTGTCTTTTAAAATACTTGTACATACCGTCTGCGGTTAGTGTGCCCTGCGGGGGGGGTGGGTTCATTCCCAAAGGGTTGGGGGTGGGGGAGTCCATGCGTGACCCCCGTGGGAAGGCCCTGTTGTTGTGGTCCCTCTGGATCTCGTTGGTGAAGCGGCTGTTCACTGGTATACCCTCCGGCACCACCTGCACCAGGGGCGGCACCACGGGCAGCTCGCTGCGCCCCAGAGAACGCAGGCACTGCTCCTCCAGAGCCGTGATGAGGACGGACTGGTTGTTGACCACGCCAGCCATGAGGGCGAACCGGCCCTCCAGTTCCTTGTACCTGGAGGCCAGCCGCAGCATCTCGGAGGTGACGTTGAGCACGCGGTTCTCCAGCTGGGCCAGCTCCAGCGAGTTGTCCCGCTTGCGGATGATCTCGTGCAGCAGCTGCATGTAGAGCTGGGTCACGCGGGAGTTCATGTTGCGGCTCTCCTTGCGCAGCAGCTTCATCTCGTTCACCATGTTGCCGTCCACGTCCACCACCAGCTGCAGCGTTTCGATCTCCCGCCGCTGCTTAGTCAGAACCTCCCGCACGTCCGAGAGGTCCATCCGCGTCACACGCTCCTTGTCCAGCTCCGGGCCTGTGGCCGTGGCGCAGATTGGGCCTGTTTAAAGATTCAAGTATTGTTAAATAATATAATGTTGACCTTATTAAAGAAGGTCAATTAAAGAATTGCAGTAAATTATTGTTATAATATCATGTCAATTTACAATATTTTCTGCGTGTTTCGATTGGATTGCTCACCTGTGATCTTCTGCTCAGGCACCAGAAAGGTATAGGAGCACTTCTTGGCGTTGGAATCCTGAGGAGCCCGTTTGGTCCGGAGGAGAAGATGGTGCTCCTTGGTCCTGCTGTTGCTCCTGCTGCTGTGGTTCTGCCCCAACACAGAGAGGCAGAGCAGGGCCCACAGGCAATACCTCATGGCTGGCTGGTTGACTTGTGTTCTCTGTTATTCCCCCTGGACCTCCCTGCAAGAACACAAGCCACTGAATGTATCATTGTAAGCAACTGCCCAGTTTGTTTCCAAATGGAAAACAGTGGCAATGTAACCAACATCAGTTCCAAGGCAGCTAATTGCCGGTTAGCCAAGAACTGGGGAAATTGTTTTAGAATTTACTGTAATCCTGAGGAGGCAAGAGATTTCTGAGACAGCTCAAATACAAGGGTAGAGAGAGTAATTTCGACTGAATTTATTTTTACCTAATGTCTAGCAGCCGTCTTCTCTCAGCGCGTGGTGGTGAGGCTGTCTAAGAGGAAGTGTAGGAACAGGATTCTGGCCAGCCTTTCACCACGGCTCTGTTTTATCTCCAGCTAATTCCCCAGCTATCACCTTGGGACCTTGGGGTCCTTTTATGTCCCCCCTGATGCCTCTGACACTTACACCATCCATCCGCAGTCGCACACCTATTTTCTCTCGCTCGCTCGCTCGCTCGGGTGTGTGTGTGTGTGTGTGTGTGTGTGTGTGTGTGTGTGTGTGTGTGTGTGTGTGTGTGTGTGTGTGTGTGTGTGTGTGTGTGTGTGTGTGTGTGTGTGTGTGTGTGTGTGTGTGTGTGTGTGTGTGTCTCTAACTAAACTGCTTATGACTTTCTATTTTTAGTGTGGCTGTTTAAAATTGTGAGGTGTTTTGATGAATGAACTTGGACATTCCTAATCTAGGGTGCTCTTAGTGTTGACCTAGCCAACCTTGACAGTAGTGTGGGCCACTGCTCCCCCCCTCCCCTCTGTAGTCTGCTCAGGCTCCTGCCAGACAGGTTTAGTAAACACATGGCTCCCTGCTCCACATGGCTCCAGACACCAGCACATGCAGGCATGCTGTGTAGAAAATAACATCTACCTCTGGAGGTGTCTGCTGTGTGCACACACCATGTTACCAGAATCTCCAATACTCTTGTCACGTCAAGTCTAAAATTCCATTCACCCCTGGAGGTGTCTTTGTAGACTTACAAATAGACCCACACTCCCCCTCACGCCACTCTGCTCAAGGCTGAGGGGGGGCTGTGGTGTAATTCACCATCTGAAGGATGTGGCTTGTCCAGTTCTATCCCTGTTGTCTCCCCTCGCTCTGGGGCCAGCTCCTCCTGACTGCTGGTTCCTCCTCAGGGCCTCTGTCTGCCTGCTGGAACCTAATCTGCTTTTCATCCACAACACGCGCTCGCGTTCTCGCTTCCACACACTGATCCACACACACACTGATCCACTTAACACCCTGGGCTAGGATTTTTCAAAGCCAAGGCTGTGTCCAGCCTTCCTAATTCCCTCCGCCGCTCTTCCTGATCCCAGCCCTGACCCAGGGACACTTCCTAATTCTCCTCTATCCCTCTGAATCAGAGACTCCGCTGCGGTTCCTTTGAAATTGTTTAGGCTCTGCTGGATTGGTCTTAAGGAGTTTTAAGGAGGAGTTATTGTTGTGAGCATCTGTGGTTGTCTTTGTGTCCGTTTTCGTCTTCTCTGTCTATAATAGAATCGTTTTCCTGGCCGGGGGATATTCAGAGCTGTTGTTCATTTCTTGTGTGTGTGTGTGTGTGTGTGTGTGTGTGTGTGTGTGTGTGTGTGTGTGTGTGTGTGTGTGTGTGTGTGTGTGTGTGTGTGTGTGTGTGTGTGTGTGTGTGTGTGTGTGTGTGTGTGTGTGTGTGTGTGTGTGTATGTGTGTGTGTGTGTGTGTGTGTGTGTGTGGTGTGTGTGTATGTTTTTGTTCAAACTCCAGACTGCACTGAAGGCATAACCAGGTTTTGTATCCTTGCTGACCTTGGTGGAAGATGTTAATGGCTTTAGCAGCAGCTACAGCACTGCAGCTCCTCATGGGCGGTGTATCGTGGTGAGTTGTGAGGCTCCTCAGCTCAGACGTCCAATGTTTCCCCCGTTATCACCCTACCTGGTGAGACTCACTCTACAGGAGCTTACCTGGCAGCAACAGGACAGGGGATGGTGCTTCTCAGCTCCTCTGTCAGCCATTAGACATAGTCTCCCTGTCACTCTCTCTCACCCACTCAGTCTCTTCCATAATTTCCCAATTGTCCTCTCCTTCTCTTTCTGTTTATTTTTCTCTCTTCCATATTTTCACGTGTCCTCTCTCTCTTTCTTTCGTTCTCTCTCCTCTGTGTCCCCCTTCGTCCTTCCCTGTCTTCTCCCCGTCACTCTGTTTAGAACTATCTGAGTCTGATTCCACCAGATTGGGCCTCAGTGTTCAGGGGCCTGGCCTGTGGCCTCCTGCACGCAGCGGCAGGCAGATGAAAGACATTCCAGGGTTCTAGCGGAGGTCAGGAGTGGGTTGTGGAGGTAGACGGGTTCACACACTGGAGCAGAGGACAGAAGACAGACATGCTCTAAGCTCACTCTGTCTTTTTCCGTGCAAACCTAAACATACTGGTGCTGGGAAAGGCCAGGAGAGCAGAAAATAAAGTGCACTCGCTGTGTGAGTGTGTCTGTGTGTCTGTGTGTCTGTGTGTGAGTGTGTGTGTGTGTGTGGAGGTAGTTTTAGAAATTTTGGAAATGAGTGTAGTAGCTATTCACATCAAACCCAGATGAAAGCATCAGTCAGATCTTTCAGAACCAAAAGCCTAAGGGCCTGTGCCAAGCCTGCAGGTTCCGTGGGCAGAAATGTAAGGAGGGGAGGAGGGACAGGGGAAGAAATAAAGCCCAAAGTGATGGACTGATCCAAAAAAGAGGTCCAAATGGAGGGGGATAGCATTCTAGCAGCGGTAGAAAGTGGGTCATCGCCTCCTACCAAACCCTCGGCCCCCGTGCCACTCCCTCGCTGTTCTTTTGTCCGTCTTCTTTTTGTCGTAAATCCTTTCCTTCTCCTCTCCCCTCGGCTTCTCTCTCCCCCCCACCTTCCTTACCTCCATTTTCCTCCTCTCCTTCCCTTCAACTCCTCTCCCACTCCCACACGCTTCAGCCACCCCCCTAACTGCAGAAGGTATGGAAATGGACAGCAGCAGACAGCGAACTCGGCCCGTCAGAGCCCCGTCCTCCCCCTCGCCTTGATGCAATAAGTCAAGTGTTTTTGGCCCCGTCTCTGGCCCACAGCTCACGAATTCCAAAACAGATGTCACAACTCTGGAGCAGCAGCCAAAAGAGCCGGCTCCACTGAGCAACGCTGCATCCGTACGTGGTGGAAAGCGTATTAGCCTCATAAGTCTCTGTAAATGCTCCGCTGGGGGCTCACAATTCTAACGGCTATGAATAACCAGGCGACTAATGACTCCGGCTTGGCACTCCCTCGCATCTCTCTCTCTCTCTCTCTCTCTCTGTTCTGTCTCTGACCAACTCATCAGCACACTGACAGCCTGTTATTGGAATAGTAATCGGGCTCTCTCACGACATTCTCTGTCTCTCCAATTCCCCTTAGTTCAGTGCATTATTTATGTATTGATGTAAGCTGTCACTCCTTGTTGGTGGGTTTTGTATACTGTGAAATGACTGCTGTGTACTGTAGCCCTCTCCTTTCCAGCTACGTCATGCACCCCTGGCACAGTAAACTTCTCTCTTCACAGAGCACTATGCTTGCCACTGTAGGGCCCTGGCATAAGCCATCGTATGACCTAGCCGTGTCGTCACCCCACTTTCCTTTCTCGTTAGCGTTGTGTTGTTGTAGACACGTGGCTCTGCCAGCCCCTGAGGCTCTGGTCGTCGACTGAGAGCTGCTTCATATCCGCAGCTTGGAGGGCTTTCCGTGACAATGAAGTAATTTGGTCAGTTGCATACCAGAGCTGCCCAGCTGCCAGCTCTCCACTCCCACAGACTCATGCACACACTCTGGATCGCACGTTGTTCGTCACTCGCCACCTTCTCTGCCCTCTCTCCGCTCTTCGCCTGGCCCCTTGCCACCCGAGGGTATGATCTCAACTAGGAACGTTAAGTTAAGGAGCCGCTTTTTAGAACCCACTGCCAAGTTTTAGACTGGTGGTTTGGCTTCATTTTAGTCTCTCTCTCTGCTTCGTTCTTTTGTTGCTGTGCTGACGTATTTTTCCGTCTCTGTGTTTGCTGCTGTTGATTTTCAGACATTTCAGGTGCTGCTACTATATACTATATCTGCTTTGTCCAGACAATTTTTTTGTAGAAATTGCACAGGAATTGTTTCCGACACAGAAGAATATGATTTGAAAAGCACAAGACTGGTATGTTGGAAATGGGAAAATGTTCTTTAGAATTAGGTTTACACCATAGTAATTGCTGCTGATTGGAAAAAATTGCCATATGGGACTTGTTTAACCAATGTAAAGATGGTTGGAAAGTACACTAATCAATCAATAAGGCTGTTTTCATTCATCTAATTCTGTCCTTCAATGGAGTGGCAGTAATTCGCTTTCTCTCTCACCTCTTTTCTCTCTTTGACTCACTCTTTTGTGTCTGTCAGGTTTCATGTCTGATGGATTGCAGCACTACAAGCTCAATTATTTAGGTTTTTATAGCCAATGTATTTCCCAGCCACTAAAATCCCAGCTTCCAGCCTCTCCATCTGGTCCTCAGACTTTCCCACAACGGATCCAAAACGGCCTGAAACGCAAAGCACATCCATCACCCCAGAGAAGAAAGAAGGCGAGTTAGAAGACGCAGAGATGAGGGAGGGAAAGGAGAGGGGCTCGAGAGGAGAAATGTCTGACTAAACTGTGTGGCTTCGCTCCCTGGGCCCTTCAACAAGCTGAGCTGTTAGTAAACATCCCGGAGATAGAGTGATGTGAAGCCTCTCATCTCTATCCAGATTGTTGCCCAGTGCAGAACACCAACTCCCAAGAGTCATCTCTTACTTGCACGTACCTTCTTTCAACGTGTTAACAATTAGATATTGAGCTGGTAAACCCTTGCTCTTGACCCCAGCAGCCTAGCCTTAAACTTCAAACTTGACAGTACATCCTTTCAACGTGTTAACAATTAGATAGTGAGGTTAGCTGGTAAACCCCTGCTCCTGACCCCAGCAGCCTAGCCTAAAACCTCACGCTTGATAGGAACGAGGAGAGAGGATGAGGAAGTGAAATATATATATATATTTTGTTTTACTTTCTTTTTGCACTGCTGGTAGTGGTGCTGAAATGTCTTTTCCCTGGTTGAATGAGTGCGGAGGGAAATGGAGGCTGACAGACTCATCCACAGAGGAGCGAAGCGGTGGCAGCGCCGCAAATAAATTTAGAAGGAGACGGAGGACTCTGCTGTGGATTTATGAAGTGACACAGTCCAGCTCACTGCAGCTCTAATTGCGCCTGGAGCCATGCTTCAGTAGGCAGTGGAGGAGAGGAAATAGTGTTCCGTAATAACTAGCTAGTGGGATAGGACATGGGTCAGTGGTCTGAATGCTAAAATAAAACCATAGAGCTCTCTCCTTTCAGCCCCAGCCCTAAGTGTCTCTCCTAATACTAGTTGTTTATCCCCTCAGACCCAGCCCCTGCCGTTTTGGTACTTCTGCTTAGAAACTCTAGACTTGTTTTGCTTATGGTCAGGTCAGAGGTCATAGTCAGTGTGTGTGTGTTTGGTGTTGGGGGTTTGGGTGTGTCCTCCCCCGCCCAAATGACCAGTCAGTCTCTGTTGACCCGTTGTCTGGCGTGCCGCTTGTCCACACACACACTCACTCTTTGGGCCTCAAGCTGTGTGTGTTGTCGAGGGCAGAAACGATCTATGCTAGGTTGTGGGGCGGGCAGGGTTCACACAAGGCCTCCCTCATCTCTCCCCCGTCGCAGGGACTCAACTCTCTCGCACCCACGCTCATGGTAACGCCTCACAGCTCTCTCTTCCTCGCCCCACACCCACCTCCATCACGTCCACCAACACCTCTCTCTCCCTCTAGAACAAACACACTGCCTTCACCTCCTTTCCAAACACAACCTCCTCTGTGCTCTGGAGGACACTCAAACACGCACACACACACACACACACACGCACACACACACACACGCACACACACTGTCCTTGTTTGGAATGCTTTCGCTGATTTACAATGTACCAAAAGATGTATGAGTAAAGGCAAAATAATTATCCGATATGTTTTTGACAATGTGTGTGATGCTGATGTGTCTGTTCATAGTCAGCAGGGCTGTTGTTTGTAGTCTACACAGGGGACATACCTCTTTGCTCATAGAGACTGTAGAGAGTATTGTGACAAGAGGTTCACATAAAAGAGTTTATGTTCTAACTTGCGGGTCCTAGGGTTTCCTATGGAGAGAACGGGAGGTGGAACTGGGAGGAGGGGAGAGCAAGGCAGGATAAAGGAGTTAAGGTAGAATATGTGTTCTGTTTTGGTGTCGATAAGGAATCGCTGTGTAAAGAATAGTGTGTGTGTTCAGTTCCAAACCAGTTTGAGAGCAATTCTTTTTGCAGTTGTTTTTTTCCTAGTCACACAGTATTCAAGTTCTCCATATGTTTCTTATCAGCACAAAGAACACACACACACACACACACACACACACACACACACACATACACACACACACACACACACACACACTAGAACATGCTCTGAGTATTGCCGGTGTGTGTTTTACCTGCAGTGTGTTTCTCCACTTTTATTCCCAGTCCTTCCTGCTTTCTACGTTCTCCTTGTTTCTCACCTTCAAAGGCTCTCACTCTGATCTGGCTGTTATGCATTTAATGAGCTGGATTACAATTTAGTTGTGATTATAACGCATCCCTCCTTGTTGCTGGTTCTACTGCTGGTTTAATGCAGCATGGACATAGAGTTCTGTGGTCTGCTCTCATATGTTTTGAATGTGTGTGTGCAGGAGCCCCATGCTGTGGCTGTGGTTGGGCTGAACCACCTGCGGTCACTGAGGGCCTGCACATTCACACTGCCCCTATGTCCGCGTGTCTGTCCCCAGCTCTGTGGGATTGACAAGATCAGAGGACTGCGCTGTGTGCGGGCAGCCTAGGTGCATACCCCCCAAGCAGGTCGGTAGCTATGATTGGCCCCGTGCCACCGTGAAGGACAGCAGTGGGCTGCTACTGGCTGAGCTACCTTTCAATCCCCTGCTGGGCTACTGGAAAGCCTGTCACAGTAGGACAGGGTAAGGCAAGACGCTGCCGACTTCTGATGTTTGACATTACTTGCACTCTCATAATAGGCCGTAGTTACCAATACATCACTGGAAGGTGCCTCTATAGCCTAGGTATCCCAAAGTTCATGCTGGCAAACCCATTTTCCTCTCATGATTTATGGTTTGGTGTATAGGGCTGAAGGCTTAGGTCAGGGATGGTAGTTATAAGCACATTTACAGGGCTAGGCCTGGAGAAAGTGATTTGTGTTTGAGCATGTCTTGTTAGTAATTACCCATTTAAAGTAAACAACTACATCCATGCAAACACGCACGCATACACGCACAGACACAAACACGCATTTCAGGTGAACCGTGAGCCAAGCACTACAGCTACTGCACGGAATGTTCTGGATAGCAGGGTCCAGGTTCTTTCTCTCTCTCTCCTGTCTGCTCCCTCCTTCTCTTCCAGGATGAGTTACTGGATTAGTTTAGCACTGATTTATCACACTATGAGGAAAAAAAACAACTCGCTGCCTCAATGAATGTTTTTTTTATCCTCGAGCTGCACCCTCGAATAGGCTTAGCCTCTGTGAACTCTGTGCGTGCTCTGGAACCCTGCTCACGGAGCCCGATTTAAAACAGTCAAACCTAATTGTGAGTTGGTGATATGAGGGCAGTGCAGATTGATATTATTAGCGTTCAAAGCGTTCCCGGTCCTGAACGGTGGGGCTGAGCACCTTATGTCTCCTGCTACAGGAGGATGTGGTTAGAAGTGGAGTTACATTACATACGACGAAGACCAGCCTGACAGTACAAACAGGACTCTGTGAATGGATCCTCTATTCCATCGGAAGTAGCCCACTCACTGCTGATGAGGCCGCAAATCACAATATTGTGTCTGTGTGTATGCTTGCCTGCACGAGAGGGTTTGTGTGCGTGAGTCAAAATGTGCCGTTTCCACCTCCCCTCAGAAATATCACCACCTCATACCATTCTTTATGATTGATTTCATCTTGATTCTATCAGGTTCATTCAGTGCCTTTCCTCCGGGGACCAGGCTGGGTGAGGCAGCATAAGGAAACCCAACGCCTTGCAAAACAAACAGGCCCGTGGCTCCAGATCTTACATCTCTCCGTCTGATCAGATCGCTCTCCCTCAAGTGTTTCGCTGGAATGCTCTCCTCTGATGTCGTCGTGCTTCCGTGCTTTCATGCCTCTCTTTCTCTTTCTCTCTCTCTCTCCCTCTCCCTCTCTCTCTCCCCCTCCTTCTTCTTCTTCTGAGGAACAACGTGGCTGTGGAGCCATGCTAAGTTGACAAAGTCACATGTACTCTAAAGTTGGTTATTAACACTAAAAAAAAACTTCACAATTTGCTGTTTTGGAAAGTAATTTCTATGAAAAGTGTGACAACACTATCATATCAACCCCTAACTACCTCTGATGCTGCCATCAGAGGGGGTAAGTTAGTTTTTCATAACCCAAACGTTTTGTCGTATTTTTGAGTTGCATTGGGATTGTGTTAATGTTTCCACCTCTTGCATCTTTATCTTTTTATGGGCTGATCCATTCCCATACACACACAAACACTATTCTGTAGACGAAGGTAAGACACAGGAATTATACAGCTGGCAAGACGGACACCTCATGTAATAAAAACATCAGGTTGCCCACACGTGTCCCAGTCCCCAAGCAGTCTCCTGGGGAAGCTAAAGAAGCATGGCTAAACGATTCTGTCTGCAGCCAGAGCCTGTAGTCACGGAACATACTAACCTCTCCAACCCCTCGGCCAGAGCTCTACCAGCTGCTTACTCACACACACACACACACACACACACACACACACACACACAGTCAGAAAACAAACGTCCAAGTGCGTCAGGCAGCTGCTTACCTTTGATAGTGTGTGTTAGTGCTTTGAGAGTATGTGTCCTGCAGCTATAGTTTCCTGTGTGTCCGGACAGCTCGTCAGTCAGTCAGGGAAGAAGGTAGTTTTCACTGAGCCTCGGCGCTCCTCCTCTGGTTATTCTCAGGGCTCATCTCATGTCTCTTTATCCCACTCCGCTGCCTCCTCTCTGGGGCGGTCTGTCTCACTGCATTCCCTGGTGCTGCTAAAACTATGCTTCCAACCTGTTCCAAGTGTCCGGGTGTGTCGGGCCTGTTGTTGAAGCCTGTTGCCCAAGGACGTGCTCCTCTCTCTGGGCTCAGCTGGGCTTAATCAGAGCCTGAATCTGGGACATGGTTCAGCAACGGGCCACTTCAACAAACTGAGCTTTGAGGACTGATGCCTTCAGTTTTTTACAAAGGACAGGGAGAAGAGGGGAGGTTGGGAGGGAAGGAGGAAGGGAGGGTGTGGGGGTTGGAAGACGGAGTTTTTTTTCCCCCTTCTCTTTCTTTCAAAACAGCCCTGCCTACCTCTGATGTCACCCCTGTGAAGAAAAAAGACAGGAAAAGTAGGGGAGTGTCAGTGATTCTCCAGTTTCACATCCTCTTCAACAGCACAGTACCATCTCTATTTATTTATCCCGTGGATTAAAGGTTCGGTTTGTTCAGAAACCTCTGCAGAGTTTGTATGCGGGGGGGAAGGCATACAAGCCCCTTTGACCCCCACCTCTCAGCACGCTGATCTAGGCCTCGCCCTCTTTCCCTCGGTAATAGGCAGGGCTGATTGTAATCCTACTGCGGTCTCCTGCTTAGCTCCAGCTTCCTGGTCTGAGCGAGTGTGGGGGAGACAGAAGCAAGCAGACAAAGCAATTGGAAAAAGATGTCTGTTGTCTGTTTTTCTCCCGACCCGTTTCCCCCCTCTGCTTTTATCTCTCAATTTTTATTCCTTCCATCCAGTCTTGTGAGAATTACTGACTGTTGGAGTGTTAAACAGAACCAGAGCAACCTTTACATTGGTTAGACACAGTGTGGGCCACAGACGTGTACAAAGTCTGGTAGCCAGAACCTCCAATGCTGCTAAAGTTGTGTGTGTGTGTGTGTGTGTGTGTGTGTGTGTGTGTGTGTGTGTGTGTGTGCATGTGTGTGTGTTTCAAGCAGAGTGCAGTCTTGCATGACTAAGTGGCTTCATCCGTGTGCTCTGAGATGAGCGGTTATGGCAGTTACACTAAGCCTCCCATCTTCCTCTCTTCCTCTCCTTTCCATCTCGGTTTCCATCTCTGCCCCACACAGCTGTCTGTAATGTAACCAGCCCATTTCACTCCATCTAGTTTTTCTCTTCCCCCCCCCTCTCTTTCTCTGGTTGGACTAAGACGATGTAGTGGGTGGCACCCATTAGAGTTGGTTTGGCCCCTGGCCTGATCTGTTCAGTTTGTTGCTCTAGCTCTATCATACTGTTTGTTGTTGTTAATGTTGTTGTTGTTGTTGCTGCACAACGGTTTGTGTTATGTGAAAGCAAAATGTCGGCGCATTTGCGTGCGTTGTCTGAAGTTTGATAACCCCTTCTTGCATCAGTGCTCGCTCATTGCTGCCAAGTAAGAGCTCAAAGAAAGCCAAGAAATGGAGAGAGGTGAGTGAGGAAAAAGGGAAAGCAGTTGGGTGTCTAATGACGTTCATTTGACTTCCCAGAGCAAGGCGAAACCAAACTGCTCCTGGGTTTGCCTCCCAATGTTAATATTTATGTAATCAGAGACTGAACATATGAGCTATGCTCCAAGTCTGACAAAGTGGGAAAGACGGAAGGAGAACAAGGTTTGAGAGAGAAAGATACAACATAAATGAATAATGAGCGACAGATGGAGAGAAAGGTGAAGGAAAGAGACAGAGTACTATGCTGGCATGGCTGTTAAAGAAGAAAGTTTGTCACCAACCCCGACCAGCCAGCCTGTCAACGCTGTCACTCAATGGTAACATGGGAACGTGGAGCAGAGCAAAGGGAAAACTATTTGAAAGGTAATGTTTGTGTGTAGCAATAACCTCTAGACCATGAAATTGCCATTGTTTTTCACTTCAGGAGAGCATGTCACCAGTACACCATCATCATCTCCAGTCAGGCAGTCACAACAATTGAGTGTTGCTTACGTGTGATTACGAGGGAATATTTGTGTTTGCTAACGAGAGGGGGGGGGCTCACCACACGCATTCCGGAATGACCCTCTCTTTTCCTAATGTTGTTTGGATGAGCAAAGCCGACAGATGGACTGTGTCCTCGTTTGGCTTGGCTGGGAGTGGAGTAGAGTAGAGTAGAGTAGAGTAGAGTAGAGTAGAGTAGAGTAGAGTAGAGTAGAGTAGAGTAGAGTAGAGTAGAGTAGAGTAGAGTAGAGTAGAGTAGAGTAGAGTAGAGTAGAGTAGAGTAGAGTAGAGTAGAGTAGATGATAATGGAGAGGAGACTGGTGGTCTACCCAGACCCTCTGGGAAGTTACTTTGTTTCGAAGGGAAGCCCTGCCTTAATGTCGGTTCTCAAACTAAACCACCAGTAAGCCTCTTTACTGGTGAAGCATTTTACCAGTGTTCCTGTGGGGTCTGTACTCGCACTCAAGCAAAGTCGGTCCTGGTCTCAGTGCTGATGAAATGAACTATGGCAGATCTAAATCGGCCCTAGCCTCCGCTAACTGAAGGCCACTGGACTCTGTAAAATGACGGCCATGTCTCTGCAGGTATGTACCTGTCTGACCTGACCTACATCGACTCAGCCTACCCCTCCACCGGCAGCATCCTGGAGAACGAACAGAGATCTAACCTGATGAACAACATCCTCAGGATCATATCAGACCTGCAGCGCTCCTGCACCTATGGTGGGCTCATCCGCGCACACACACACACACACCACATATCTAGAGCCGTTGTTGGAAACAGCTCACTCACTGTACTCTCGCCCTAGCAGATATACCAGTGTTGCCTCACGTCCAGAAGTATCTCAACTCGGTGAGGTACATTGAGGAGCTGCAGAAGTTCGTAGAGGATGACAACTACAAGTGAGTTGACTTTCTTTTGCCGTTTAGTGCTAGCTGCTGAGAGGAAAGAACAACGAGGGTCTTGAATTGGTCGTGGTTACATCTCACCTGGAGTGGGGGGATATTTGAATTGTCATGCTGTTTTTAGGTTATCCTTGAAGATTGAGCCAGCTACCAGCACCCCCCGGGCAACCATCTCCAAAGAGGACCTTGTTGGTACGACTCCTGCCAAAACAAACGCACGCATTTGAATATCATTTTATCGTCTCTCATCATATTCCCTCTCTTTCCTTCCTGCTCCATGTGTCTGAACCCACCTGCAGGTCAGGAAGCGTCGGCCTCTCCTCTGTGCGGTCGTAAGGGCGTCATAGTAGCAGAGGCCACCAAAGTCCCCGCCACACCCCCCTCCCCCAGGAACCTGCTCCCCTATGGACACAGAAAGTGCCACAGCCTTGGCTACAAGTGAGTTACTGACTCCAGGAGAAGAGCTAGACAGCTAAAGAGGAACTCATGCCATTTGTAAATAAAAAATACGTGCCTATTTTAGTGTTGTACCTTCAGCGCAAGCATGTGCAGGACATCAAAACACCTAGATAGTATGTAATCATATTGTATATCTATTATTCTCAATTATTTTTCTTCTTATCTCTCTCCCCTCTCTCTCTCTTTCCAAGTAGTTTTATCCATAAGATGAACACCGTCGAGTTTAAGAGTGCCACCTTTCCTAACGCTGGATCCCGTCACCTACTGGATGACAGCGTCATGGAAAGCCACACGCCCTCAAGAGGACAGGCAGAGAGCTCGACTTTGTCCAGTGGGATATCACTTGGTAGGCCACACGCATATATCCACACAAAAAAAAACACTGAACAGATTGTCTTTCTTTTCCTTTTTTAAGTTGTTGTGTGTGTCTGTTTGCAGGAAGCAGCGAGGGCTCAGAGCTCAGTGAGGAGATGTCCTGGCCAGCCTTTGAAAGGTCAGTCCTGCCCATAAATAGCTTAGGTTACTCCTGCCTTCTAAAACCTGCAGCAGTGTGACTCTCACAGCCTTTGCCCTTGACCGTGATGTGATGAAATGATGTGTGAAGCTCTGACCCCAGCCTAACGCACACAAATCACTAATCCGCCCTCTAGCTTACACGTGAGCAGAAACAAACACAAGCATTTGTCGATGCAGACTGTGAGCTGCAGTGCCTCTTGCCTGGCAGCTTAGCGCCCACTCCCCCGAGCTGCATGGCCTGTCTCAGAAGCCAAGACCAACCGAAGCTTTCCATGAGCTCCCCCTCATGCAGATTTGCTGAAAACTACTAACCAGCTGCCTCCTCCAAACACTTGGAATGTTTTCTAACCAGCTATCCCACTGTGCCAGTAATTGTGGCCAAACTTCATTGGTCCTGAAACAAGCACTGCGGCCAAGAAACCAGCAGGCATGAAAATCCTCAAACATCTGTGCCCCAAGCATGGATCTGAACTCTTAACAGTTAAACTCCACCTCAAATCCTCAACTCCTCTAGCAATGTAACGAAATCACCGATCCCAACCCCACTACAACTCCGTACCAATCACACACACACACAACCTTAACAGTGTTCCGTGCCCCCTATCCTATCCTATTCTGAAACAGGACTCGGTTCTATCACTCTCTGGGCCCAGTGACCCGCGTGGCTCGGATCCCCTACAGAGGAGTCCTGAGGCCCAGCAGGTACACTCACCACGAACCCGACCCAAACCACTTCCTCAGCCCTCCTCCTCCATGCTCCTCAGCCCCCCTGCACGGGGCCACTGTGTGGTGTGGCGTGGTTGTGTGTGTGTGTGTGTGTGGTGCTGGGTGCTCTGGTGGTGGGTGTGTGGGTGTGTGTGTGTGTGTGTGTGTGTGTTGCAATCAGGTGCTAGGGACACTATATGGGCTTGTGATTCTTGCTTTGTCACCGGCCGTGCTGAACCACTCTGACATTCCTACATACACACACACACACACACACACACACACACACAAGCCCATGCTGCTTAGGCTTTAAATCACAATGTCGGGGACAGGCTTCCTCTTATTCATTTCCCAGGATGTTTCATTTCCCTGCGCTGGAGTTTCCTCTTTCACATTGAGTTCCAGATGAAAAGCCTCAGAGACATATGGTTAGCTGGAGCAGAGAGGCGCAGATATCCATTCTTGCTGGCCTGATCAGGCTATAGTGCTAAACTAGAAGGCCCTGCCGGTGGACCAGGGTCCCCTCTCCTCCTCCTCCTCCTCCTCCTCTTCATCCTCCTCTCTCGTTCAAGCTTCCCGGGGCTCCTGCACAGGCCTTTCTTGCTCCAATCCTCCAGACAGACACAGTGTGCGGACAATCAGTGTGTTTAGCCTCTCAAATATATTTTGATATATTTGGTCTGAAATATGATATTCTGTTGAATTGACTTTATTCAAAGTCCTTAGACTTACCGTGATGGCTAAATAAAAAAATATAGGTTTTTAAGAGGTTAGAGCACTTGTCTGCAGATAATGTCTGTATATACTTAGGTTTACATTTGATCTTATCCTCTGTTTGTGTGTTTGCGCGTGTATGTGTGAACGACTGAGTGTTGTGTGTGTATTATTAGTAGTAGTAGGAGTTTAACACTCCTCTCTGTGTCCCGTCGTATAGTTCAGCTGAATCTGAGGAGCTGGCAGTTCACTTGTATCCTGGAGCAGTCACAGTCCAGGGGGTCCTACGACGCAAGACTGCCCTCAAAGAGGGCAAGAAGCCCACGGTGAGAACACACACAGACACACAGGCTGGCTCATCCTGTTTTTTAGCCTGACTGGATGTAAAGGAGCTGTTAGTCCTGTATTTCTGGCTGAGTAGCCAGTCTGTTAGAAATGATTCTCATACACACAGTGAACTTTAGAGACTTGTAAACCCGCATCATTCACTCTCATCTTTCATAACGCATCTGTTTTTAGCAAAGGCTTATAATCGTGCTATCCTGTAAGCATCCACAGAGGACGCAAGAGTTCCTTATGGCAAGGTAGTGGTATCCCTGACATTTTTCTGGTCAGGACATCATTTGAATGCAAAACAATGAAGGAGTCTCAATTCTCTTTCTCTCCCTTGCTTTCCTCCCAGTCCTCCTTTCTCCTCACGTCACACAGACACACAGTTAAATTTGTTTCCGTTATAAGTCTCAGAAGCTGGAATTCCTAACTGCTGAGCTCCATGCTCATTTAAAAAAGTGCCTTTACTCTCCAACGAAGCATGTCCTGGAAAAAGCTCAAACCATCAATGGGCATGTGGTCTCTGTCTTCTCTCTCTCTCTCGCTCGCTCACGTGCCTCTAATCTTTTCTTCCCGCTTGAGGGTTTTTTAAGTATATAACGCTGGACTTGACCAGACACCAAGCCTCAGATCTGCACCATAAAGGCCTGGACTGCCTTGATAGATCCAGTCTGTTGCATTAGCAGACAATGTCCACTGCTGCTCTGACCGTCTATTTGGTCAAATATACAGCCTCTCCCCTCGGTGTTGACCTACCTACCTCCGTAACACTATTAGGGAGGAGTTTTGTATTGAGCTTAGGATGCGACTGTTGTGCCTTCTGACCCCGGTTCTACAGGTGGCATCCTGGACCAAGTTCTGGGTGGCTCTGTGTGGAACGCAGCTCTACTACTACCCAGCCAAGTCTCTCAAGGCCACTGAAAGAAAGCACGTGAGTGGCTCACAATCAAGCCCACACACATACACACACACAGGCTAGAGAGCCTCATCTCTGTTGTCCCCCAGATAACTCAATACCACACCCATAGCTGCTTCGGAGGCTGGGATAAAGCTGGGCTGACTTTGAAGGATCATGTGTTTATTAGCATGGGTGGTTGTTTGTGTTTGTGTGCTCGAGTGCTTGGTCAGTATCACAACTTGACAAGGCAACATACTTGAATCTGCACAGGAGCTCAGAGGAGGGAAAAAAGAGGGAACAATTAGAAATGGAGAAAGGGAACTGATGAAAGAAGGGGAAAAGAAAGGGAGGGTTTGATGACCGCAGTTGGGGAGAGACAGATGGTAGCACTCATTGGATAGAGAGATCCATGACATCATCGCCATCCTGCATGTCACTCGCATTGTAATGGGAACCTTGTGGTGTGCACACACTCTTCCAGGCAGGAGCATGAAATGAGTCAAGGATCCATACAGTACAATCACACATACGTTTTCTGACCTTTCCTCACCTTGTTCTAGCTAACCTCAGTTTAAAAGGGACATTAGAGTGAGGCATCACTGTTGTTGTGGTCTTCCCTCTACAGTTCAAGTCTACGTCTAGTAAGAGCGTGTGTGTGGAGGGTTTGATGGCCATAATGGCGGACAACCCGGAGCATCCAGACGTCTTCCTGTTGACAGACTCTGAGCACGGTAAGAGAGACACACACACACACACACACACACACACACACACACACACACACACTCTTATACTATCATTAGATTTAAAAAATGCCAAAGTCAAACGTATCAGTCTCTTATCTGAAGTGTACTGAATCCTAAAGTTATGTGAATGGCTGCATGCAGACGGGAAACAAAACTTAATGCAAAACAATCATCTTTATTACTAGTCTAAGCAAGATATGTACAGCAATATACAATGATTAACTCTGGGGTATGGATCTCTAATCTACACACCATCATACACGTGGCACAAGTAGTTTATAAAAAGCTAACAACCTGCATTAAGTCACAACACAGCCTTTGATAAAGTTATTCTGCACCAAATGCAAATACATGAGAAAGAGTTACGTTACTAGGACAAAGGTTGCAGCAGTCGTTATAATCCAAAGTTTGATGCTGGTAAGGCCTGGTAGGTAGGAAAAAGGCCTTGTGGGTAGAGTTTTATTGTTCGTGAGGTTGGTAGGAATTCAGACCGTGTGGTCAAGAGGTTGCTCCATTATTTAGACCTATAGACTGGAGGGTGGCTGTCTCCATCAAAGGTAAAGCAAAAGCTAAAGAGCTAAAAAGCCCAAGAGCGAGCGAGAGAGAGGAAGCATCTTCTGTCAAGAGTTTTGTTGAGATGGGGTGTGTCTTTTGACATGATGTCCTCGTTTGAGTGACCAGGATTGGTTTAGAGGTGTTAAGGACAGAGATAAGAATGTAGCTATCATACCTAGATTCTTTCTATGTCTACTTACACAGTGTTTAAATGTTCTATAAAGTTGTGTAAAGCTTGTGGCTCCTTGATGTGAATGTTTCAATACCAAACATGCTTATATTAGTGGGGGAAATGGCTACATTCTAAAATAATACAAAATTAGGCATGTACTACAAACGTACAAATGTATTTGTATTGTATTTGTAAATGTATTACACACATACATTTATACATCCATTATCCTTATTGTCAGTGTCCTAATATTCCGTGTTAGCGTTCTTTGGTAACAGTCTCTTAATCCTTATAAGAATCAGCTGTGAGTTGCTTATGACCAAAAGAGTGTTCCCAATGCTTTTCTCCTTGGTTGGGGAAAGGTGTTGCAGTCCTCCCCCCTTGGTATTCCAGCCTCCCTTGTTGGAGGCAGGAACCAGGCCATTGTTATCTGATTTGAGATAGTAGTTTCCATCTCTCGGCCTGGAGAGCTTCCCACCTATCCTTTTGGTATGGAGAAGTTACATTTACGACACCTGATTCTCCTTTGGCCTGAGCAGAGGGGGGTAGACATGTTGGAGTCTGGGTTATCCTAGTCACACATGTCCTCTTTCTCTCTACGTAGAGATCCTGCATTTAGATTCAGGTCATATCTTTAACTACTTTATCAAAAGACTTCTCGATGACTGGTCTGTAGTCCTCGCTGATCATGCATACCAGTCATTGCTGACGGTCTTTGAGACACACACACACACACACACACACACACACACACACACACACTCTATACAGATAGTGTTGGTTTCTCATGCATTCCACTGTACTTTTCTTATTACTACATCCAGATGGGCTGCTTGGCTAACTAAGCTGGTCTAAGGCTTTAGTAGGCTCTAAGATACTTTAGATTGAAAGCATGAGGGGGAAAATATCAAGGTGAGATGGAGAAAAGCGGTTTGAAATCCCTTTGTCAGATAATGGGTACATTTCTTTTGCTGAATTATTATTTTCATACTCCTGTTTCCTAGGTAACACCTACAAGTACCAAGCAGGGAACAGAATGAACGCTCTGCTCTGGTTTAAACACTTGAGTGCTGCCTGTCAGAGCAACAGACAACAGGTAGAGTACCACTGACGTACACACACACACACACACACAAACATGTACAGAGACTTGAAGGCTGCACCCACACCTTAACAATGTCTCTTTTCCTTTTCAGGTGCCAGCTAATCTGATGTCCTTTGAGTGACTAAAGGTGATGGAGACAGTGTGATAGCGCGATGGAGAGAGGAGAGGGTACAGAGCTGACAGGAGGAGGAGGAGGAGGAGGAGGAGGAGGAGGAGGAGGAGGAGGAGGAGGAGGAGGAGTGACTCTGCAACGGGAGCTTTCACTGCCATGAGCCCTAACCACTGACCCCCGAGTCCCAGCCTCACTACAGCCCCACCTGCCACCACTGCCTTAACGAGAGGACCCTTCCCTGTGTGTGTGTGTGTGTGTGTGTGTGTGTGTGTGTGTGTGTGTGTGTGTGTGTGTGTGTGTGTGTGTGTGTGTGAGACTAATTTACATGCATAGACTACTGAACAAGGACCTGCACCACTGCTCTTTTCTCTCGTTTCCTCTCAGAGACATTTCCCTGTGGAATGTTCAGCACCTCCCGAGTCTCTCACCCACATTCTCTACCCCAGTATGGAAAGACATGAATGATCCTCTCCCTTTTAATAAAAGGGTTCGTTTTTTTTGGCATCCTGACTGTGCTCTAATTGAAGCATACTGCCTTCTCATGGGTTAGACACACACACACTGGACTAACCCATTGGACTTCAAGGGGGTTTCGAATAGGCACGTTTTCACTCCGGTTCACATTCTCTCAAACAGCACCTTGATGGTCTTCTCATTTACTTGAATGGGCATGGGATCACAAAATTACTCACGAAACATTGTACACATAAAATCTTTGTAACTCATACACACACACACACACACAGGTCTATTTGATTACAGCATTATAAAAGGGCTCTTGTTCTTAATCGATTCCAGCAGAAACAATTCACAAATTTTCGGAATGTGTCTTTGTTATATGTAATTATTTCCCCTATGTTCCAGTGTGCGTGTGCGTGTGCGTGTGCGTGTGGTAAGAGCCTCTATATTTGCTATATCACAGGAATCCTCAATACATAGGTACGAAAGTCCTTGCATTTAATATGTCCCCACATTATTTCTTTTATAAACAAGTTTTCTTTTTCTGACCAGTTTTGTGACTCATTTTGTGAGCTCTAGAGCAAATTGTTATCTTGACAGAACCACATGTGCGCACACACACCCACTCACACAGTAACACTAGAAACTTGTTAAAAGCTGTGAAAGGTAGAGACCATTGGGACTACATGATCTCTACACACATTAGTCGCTTTAAAAAGGTTTGGAGCCTCAGGTCCTGAACTCCCTTGCTTGGTATTGTAGCTAAGGGTGAGTGAGAGTTACACAGAATTCAACTCACAAAGACAAAGCTATTGGGAGCCGTTCGGATTCCATTTTTTAAATGTATTTGTTTTCAATGTGTTGTAACTGGGAGTGTGGGGGGGGGGTTAGCAGTATTATCCTCTAGATTAATTGCACATGTCTAGGTTGTTTTAATTGACTGTTACATTTTAAAGTTACATTTCGTATTTGTTTCATACATTTTTTTGTGAAATATTTTGTATCTTTATTTACTTGTTTGGATTTTATTTGTGTTTTCTAATTGGTACGGTAATGGTCAACACTCCTGGCCAATTCTTTATTTGGGCTCTCACAAGTTTGGTAGAATTCAGCAGTGTGGGTGTGTTGGGCAGGAGTGGTTTGCCTATAAGGATGGCGCAATCCACCAGTTTGTGTGTGTGTGTGTGTGTGTGTGTGTGCGTGCGCGCGCGCGCGCCCACCACTGGCACACAATTCGTTTTGGGGGGGATGAAATGTTCAAATGAGTTCACATGTATTTTGAGAAGCTTTGACCTTATTCCATTACTAGAGGAACTCAAGAATTGACCATAATGTTTTCCATTGGTTTGTTCATCCTGTTTCCTTATCTACATCTAACCTTCAACAACGGTTTACAACTATCATACAATGTTTGTATGTTTATGCTATCCTGTGTTCAGCATCATATCCACGATACAGTCAGTCGGCCTACTATTCAGTACATTTACACTCAGAAATTGAAAAACATTCCCATGGGCCAGGAAGTTAGCCATTATTGCGTAACCCGTTTCAACCAATGTTTTCCTCTTCTATCTTTCACACATTTAACACTGACCTGATCATTGAAACACTAATACACACAGACACACACACTGGTTGATGTTCATCCTACCAAATGGAGCCAAGTGTGAGTTTTGTGTCGGTATGATCGAGAACACATGAGATGGCTGTGGTTTAGGACAGCGAGACAAAGTCTTAAGAATTCTTCCTCTGTCTGAACCCCTGTAGAGATACTCAGTCCGTAACTGTGCTGGTGGCCGACTCTGAGATAACTGTAGCAGAGTGAGGAAACTGAAGACTCCAAAGAAAAGTAGAGGTTGGCTGGATTCTATTTTTTACATAATAGATAACCCGACAATAGTCTTGCTTCACTGTTGATCAGTGGGGTAAGTAGCTATCTAACGGTCTGCTTGTTTGACAGCTCCACTATGGTTATAGCTTGTTCATTTAGCACTTGGAGAAAGGAGATAACAATGCAAATGGCAAAGCATAGTAGATTGTGCTGATCTGGGTCTGGAGGTAGCTCATTAAATGTGTGGGAACTGAAGGGATGGTGTACCTTTTTAAACAGTGTCCAAATCTAAGCAGTAGATTTGTATCAATTCAATACAGATCAGGAAGTTAAGGACAATCAAAAGGATTCAGGCCAGAAGAGCACAGCTAATGAGAATTAGCCAGGACGTTCACTGATCTGTCACTCAATGAAGACGTGAGACTCCGAAAAAGGTGTGGGAGTAAGAAAAGAGGGAGATGGTGTCACACTGAGAGATGGACTGAGAATGTTCAGCAGGAGAACAGGAGGATGAAAGTTAAGAGGGAGACTGGCTCAGCTTCACCTGACATGATGTGGTTAGATGGGCCATCTAACCTGCTGTCATTTCTAATACAGTTGGGCCTTAGAAGAGAGGGGGATATTGCTAGTTCTCTAGCTTTTTATTAACACTCTCAGCTTCTCTCAAAGAGAAAGGAAGTCTGGGTGGCCTCTTGGCGTCTTTATTCTGCTGTCCTTTAACAATTAAAGCCAATTGGTTGGGGTTTATTCCAGTACGATGTATGTGTAAATGTCATGACTAACTACTCTGGGCTTTGTGACTTTAAACATTTGGGTTATTTGTTGGGCTGGCTAACTTTTTCTCAAATACCCGAATGTTTAAAATGTGTCCCCCTCTTGTCATGATGACCTGAGTTTACACAATATTTGAGAAAGACGGCATGTCGTCGTTATGCAGTGTGTGTGCGGTTGGGGTGGGGCTGATTTTTTTTTTTTTTTTTCATTGAATGGGTGACGTTTATGATTTGTTGCTAGTGTCACTGAGCTTTGTTACAATGATTTGGGTTATGTGTAGATGCTTGTGACTGACTGCTTGTGCTCACGTGTGCGTGCACCACCCACCCATGTTGTAAGCCCCAGGCTATAGCACTATGACCTCTGACCAGAGTGATGTGCACCAAGGCTACAGACTGAAAATCAATAAAAAATCTGCCCTTTTTTACTCCTCATCTGTTTGTTTCGTTGTTATCGATATTTGTACAATACGTGTCTGTTTCGTACCTGGGCGTGTGTTGAGGGTGATTAATACTAAGGGGGCGTGCATTCACATATCTGACGGATTTGACAACTGCGGAATTTAGCATTTTAGGAGCGTTCCTCTCATTAACTTCTGCCTAATTAATATCACAACAGCGCCATCTGGTGACTACCTAGATTTAAGTGAATTGCATTTGTATTAGTAATTTTCTTTGCTCTGTCAAGATTAAGAAAAGCAAAGTAAATATATAACTGCTATCGCTAGCCAGTCTTTCAGCAAATATTTTTCTTAAAATGAATACGAAGGCTGTATAAACATACTAGTATATTGGACTGAAAAGCGATTCTATAGTGGACTTGCCAGGTGAAGGAAGTAAGGTTGGAGGGGAGGAAAGGAAACTACGCTACTAGCTTTGCTAGGGAGTAGGGTACTAGGGAGTAGGGTGGATTGGGGATGCATTGACGAAGAACATCTGGAAAGCTGCCTCCCATCAGCGATAACAACGCGCAAGCCTTTTTCGCTTTATTTTAACATCTAATATATGCTTCAGCTAATGTTAGCTATAACAGATAATAGGCTACCCAACCGGAAATAATCGACAATATTTATAAAGGTATGTACCCGCGACGTTAGCTAGCTCAGCTATTGCTTTACGTTAGCTTACATTTCTCGCTAGCTAGTTGTTGGCTAACCTGGTTTGAGGCTTCTGATTGCCCCTCCAAATACGTTTAGCTACTACTAGCTAAGTGTTTGTGTGTTTAGCTAGTGACTGAACGTTAGTGTAAGTTAACATTTGTTGGTTGGTAACTTTAAACTCAACGCCAATGAACTGTCAATGTGACAAAAAACTATTATTATTCACCTCATATACAACGCTAAGTTAAGCCTGTCGTTGTCGACTAGCTGTAAGTGTGATGCAAAACTTGCCATGAAAGACCGATTGTGAGGATTGGACTGAGATGCAAGCTGCCTGCGTGGCCAACACCACTTCAAGTTGCACTTGGTTGGGCTGTGCTAACGCATCACTAGCTAATCTCGCTAACACCAGTTTATCTGTTGTTGTTTTTTACACCATCATTACCCTTGTTTGATTATATTTTCTCTTTATTTCAGTGTGCAGGCAGATGTATTTGCATATGTGTGCATACATTGCTAAATAAAAAATGCCCGTAAGGTTAACTCTTATTTCATTCTAGGGGTGTGACGATGTGTTTGTATAGGGCCTTTACTTTTTCATGTGACATAACATTTACCTTTGTTTCAGCATTGCACAACGCTGTTAGCGCACATTCATCTGTAGTTCCTTGTTGTACCTTCTCACTTACATACTTACCCATTGCTTTGGCCTTTGATTTACACTTGTTGAAAGGGGTGTGACTATCTTTGGTCTGTCATAAGTGCTCATGAAGTCCATGTCTATCCCAGACTATAAGTTGTGCTCTGTCAGAGACCAATATACACCCAGTTGTGTACATAGTTTGGTTGTGAATCACACTTTGACTGTACCGCAGTACTAGGTCATGGCTGCCTGCCCTAGGGGTAAATGCTAGTGGGGCTATGCTTCTTTCTATCCCAATGATCTTGTATCTCTACCGTACCTCAATGTCTTTCTCAGGCTGCTTCCGTCCCTTAAGCCATATCAGTGGTAAGCAGGGTCCCTGTTTTTCAAAGGTGTGTGCCTAGCAGAGGGCCTGCGGGGGGTTGACAGAGGAGCGATGTCTCAGGGGTGAAGAGGGTCCAGGGGGGGACACACGTAGGGTTTGGCCGAGGGATCAGGGTTGGTGTCTGTGGAGATGAAGCTGAAACAGCGTGTGGTGGTGCTGTGTGCCGTTCTCCTCTTGCTGGGGCTGGCCAAGCTCTTCCTGTTCGATGGAGGCGAGGGCTCGGCAGCCAGTCGGCGGGACCTCCGCGCCTTCCGAAAGGTCAGTGACTAGGGTCTGTGGGTGCATGACATTTCTGTACTAGAGAATGTTAATGGTTGAGTCAAAACTGCATGCTCTGTGCAGTCCTACCTCAAATGTGCAGCCCAATGTAAATCAAACAGCCCTTTTAGTGACGATCGGTGTGTGGCCTTTGTGGTCATTGCTTTGTGTCTTTGTCGGCAGATGGAGGCAGGCCTGACGCTGTCTCGCGGAGCTCGCCTCACACACACACTGCAGTCTCCCTGGGAGGTGGCTGCTCAGTGGGTGGGCCCAAGAGAGGTGTACCCTGAGGAGACCCCTGAGCTGGCTGCTGTACTTTCCGCCCTCAGCACGGCCAGGGTGGAGCGCGCTGACGTGGGCTACAAGGGCACCCAGCTCAAAGCTCTGCTGGTGCTGGATGGGGGGCAGAAGGTGGTCTTTAAGCCCAAGAGGTGAGAAACGACCAACATCGTTTTTTAATCGCCTTTACAAATAAGCCCTTTTTCCTATTCATTCATGAGTCATCTGCTCATCTTCTCAAAATGTAATGAAGACTGTCTAAAATCTTTTGGAAGAGATCTCAAACAGAACATAGCACTTATTTGAGTTTAAATCTTAGGGGGGAAATATGTTTTCTAATGTCTGTATGTGCCCTGATTAAAAAGGTGTGTGTGTGTGTGTGTGTGTGTGTGTGTGTGTGTGTGTGTGTGTGTGTGTGTGTGTGTGTGTGTGTGTGTGTGTGTGTGTGTGTGTGTGTGTGTGTGTGCGCGCCTCAGGTATAACAGAGACTATGTGGTTGAAGGGGAGCCTTATGCAGGATACGACCGCCACAATGCAGAGGTAGCTGCCTTTCACCTGGACAGGTACAGCCGTCTCATCATCATCTTCTGCTCTTATCAAATGTCAAGACAAGAATCACACTTAGGCTGTTTTCCTGTTGTCTACCTCTGTAGGATCCTGGGTTTTAGAAGAGCACCTCTGGTGGTGGGGAGGTTTGTCAACCTGCGTACTGAGATCAAGCCTGTGGCTGCGGATCCCCTGCTGAGCACCTTCCTCATGCAAGGTTCGTCTCACACACACACACACCTGCTCTCCACTGGATGTCATGGCGTTGATAAGATAGGCTTGTCCTGCCAGTCTGACCAGTAATCAGATGCTAAATGGCTTTGTCATTAATTTAACTTCCAAATGCATGAGTCTAGCTGTTAAATGTCCACCCTACCTCTCTCTCTCTCTCTCTCTCTCTCTCTCTCTCTCTCTCTCTCTCTCTCTCTCTCTCTCTCTCAGGGAACAACACATGTTTCTATGGGAAGTGCTACTACTGCCGGGAGAGTGAGCCGGCGTGTGCAGAAGGGGAAATCATGGAAGGCTCTCTAACTCTCTGGCTGCCAGACGTTTGGCCCCTGCAGAAACACAGACACCCCTGGGGCCGCACTTACAGAGAGGGCAAACTGGCCAGGTAGGTGCCAGTCTTCCTTAACACCATGCTGTGTCGGTTACATTTTGTATGTGTGTGTGTGCACTTGCCCACCTGCAGTATTCCAGCTGTGGTTTAACTGTGTGCTGCCTGTAGGTGGGAGTATGATGAGAGCTACTGTGAGGCAGTGAAGAAGATGCCTCCGTACGACGCCGGGCCCAGGCTGCTGGACGTCATCGACACCGCCATCTTTGATTACCTCATTGGGAACGCTGACCGCCATCACTATGAAAGTTTCCAGGACGACGGGGGAGCCAGCATGCTCATCCTCCTAGACAACGCCAAGAGGTATCCAGCCATTAAGACTCACTGTTGCGTTGGTTTAGCTGAGTTCCATTGTGTTTGGGATGGCCCCTGCAGTCCAAGCCGATTGCTCTGTAGTGCGGCTGCGGTTGATTGTTCCGCCGAGCCGATTGTGTCCTAGAAATGGCAGAGCTATGAAAGTGTTCTGTAGTGTCAGCAGAGCGTGTCTAATGTGTTCTGATGGCTTTCCATGCCTTACTTGTGTGTGTGTGTGTGTGTGTGTGTGTGTGTGTGTGTGTGTGTGTGTGTGTGTGTGTGTGTGTGTGTGTGTGTGTGTGTGTGTGTGTGTGTGTGTGTGTGTGTGTGTGTGTGTGTGTGTGTGAGAGAGAGAGAGAGAGAGAGAGAGAGACTCAGACATGCACTCCAAGGACTTACTCTTGTGATTTATTTTTTGCAGTTTTGGAAACGCAGCTCTAGATGAGCGAAGCATTCTTGCTCCTCTCTATCAATGCTGCATGTAAGTATAGGCGTGTTACCCGCAATCATTCCAGACTCGACTAAACGCCCCCAGCTGATACAGAGCCTCTGGCGGGGAGTTTGATGCCAACCTGTTAGTCAGCCTTTCTTAACGCTCTCCCTCTCTTTGTCCCAGGATCCGCTTGTCAACGTGGAACCGGTTGAACCTCCTGAGAAGCGGAGCGCTGAGCGCGGCAATGCGCCAGGCCTTGACCTTTGACCCCATCAACCCCATCCTGGCTGAGCCGCACCTGGCAGCGCTGGACCGCCGGCTGTCGGGCATCACGGCCACGGTCAAGCAGTGCATGGAGGCCCAGGGCCCGGACAACACGCTCATCGAGGACCGCATGAACCTGCCCCATCCCTAGAGACGCATGGCGGGACAACAGGGCACGACTGTGTCCCTCCTACCTGTCGGAGAGGAGGTAGGGAGGAGAGAGGCATGCAGAGCGGAGGGGCTAGGACTCCTAACGGGTCACTGTGAGCAGGCAGGCCACGCTAACCTGGCCCATCCCTCAGGGGAATAAATGACTGCAGACTTTATTTTTGTCCCCCGTCCCTTCCCTGCTTTCCCCCGCCACAGCCCTACTCCGAGTCGTTGGACTGAGAGATGTGATGTGTCCCGCGGGAGTATTGGAATCTATGACACCAATAGGCATCTGGTACAGCTTACACAACCCCACACACGCATACAGACTGTGTCAAATCCTCCCGACTTTTCCGAATTTTTCCCAGGAGGAAGCGAAGGCCATAGGACTCTGTTAGGAGGTGCTTGTCGCCACTCAGGACAGCGATGGTGGAAACATGGCCATAACCTCCCAGTGACGTTCAAGGGGTTCAGGGGTGTGATAGAAGCAGTAACTGACGGCTGGGATGTTGACATGGGAGGATACTTGTTATTAAAACAGTTAAAGCTGTGACTTAAGACAGCTATGCTTGGCTCCAGGAACTGTCCTTAATTCTAGTGGATTTGGAATTTTAAATGGCATTCAGAATTTTATTGAAATAGATCATTTGCCCAACATGTTTAGCCTGTATGTACATAGTAAACTAACAGTTATCTAACTTTATTGCGATAATGGATTATACATTTGAGAATGATAATATTAAGGTGTCTGTGTGTGTGTGTGTGTGTGTATATGTGTGTGAGTCTGCGTGTGTGAGAGGCTGTCTTGTAGGCTGCCATACTCTAATGCTACTGATCTTACAGACATACTGGAACTATATGGGGACAAGATGTTAAATGTATGGGTACATTTTCAACATTAAAACTTGCTCTATTTAAAAATGTATATTGAATATTCTAACTCCATCTTTTATTTAATTAACATTAACAGAATATGGGATTGAAATGGTGAATCATCCTTAAATTAAACTAAATGTGCCTTGATAGAACCAGCAAAATGAATGTTTGTTTGCTGTAATACCATTATGGTGCACTAGATGTAGACAAATTGTAAGGCAAGAAGGCATCTGCAACAACAGACAGATTTCACAATCCGAATCTTTTTGCACAGTTGGTGTCATAGGCTATCTTTAAAGTGGTTTATTTGTATTTCAGCTTTCAATCTACACACAAAAATCCATATTGACAATCCAGAATCAACTTTTATTGTTTTTAAATATTTTAGGATTAGGTATGACTAACATCTCATTTGAATATTTGGAAATGTCTGTACCATTTAGGCACTTTATTTAGTACTTTGTAAATGCATTTATTACAGGTTCATATCACTTTGAGCGTTGGTATTTGTTCGATTATTCCTGCTACATATCTTACTCAGATTGAAGGGGGCCGTGTCTTTAGATTACATCTTCCAGTCTCTCCACAGATGTTCTACTGAGTCAGAGCATTGGCTGGTTCACTCAAAGAGATTCAGAAAGTGGTCCATTAGCCACTTGAATCATTGTCTATCTAACATTTTGCATTCAACACAATTTTAATTTGACATCATATGTCTTGCATCTCAACACTTTCTTGAGAGGAATGAGAAAGGCATACATTTCACAAAAATATGACATACATTTGTGGTAGCTCATGCTTTAAAATACTGCCTAGTCCGCTTCTGGTTAAGCATGGCCAAATGGCAATTCATGCCAACACCCCTGATTTGATGACTCTTTCCTGTCCCTGCCGCATCAGCACCATTAAAAGGATGCTTCCACCACCATGTTTCCGTGTCGGGTTTGGGCCAGTTCCTTTTTTTGGCTATACTGCTTGTTCAGGCCAAAGGTTTAAATGACTTTATCACCAGTCTGTTGGATCTTGCTCCATTGTATCCATGAATCCTTTAAGTGCTGTTGCATAAACTCCAGATGGGCTGATCTATCTCTTTACCCAGTACTGGTGTCCATCTAGTTACTCTATAATAAAGCCCTGACTGATGGACTACGTGTCACTAAGGTGGTTATCCTATTTCCCAAGAGGCTCATTTAGAGACACATTGGGTTATTGTGGTCCTCCCTGACCAGTGAGGTCGTGTTTACTCAGTTACTGAGTTTGGCCAGACGGCCATCACTAAGAAAACGTATAATTTTTTTATCCGAACATCTTCCATTTCACAATGATGGATCCGACTATGGTCATGGGAACAATAACAGTATTATTAACAGTTGTATACTCACGGCTAGATCCATGCCTCTATACAGAATTTGATAGCAGAGGTCTGCAGAGCGTTTCCTGGACCTCATGACTTGGTATGTTGTTTGGCTTGCACCGTGAATTGGGGTACCACACACTATACAATACACAGTGTTGTCTGGTCGACTGAATTCTCCGCACATGGATAACGCTAACGGGAAGCAAAAGAGCTCAAGTTGGAGTGAGCACAGGGTGTGAATACATACGTTTGGGAGTTTTTCATAGTTGTTAAAATCTGTAAAGACGTGTTTACTTTGTTATCGTTGGTACATGTGCAGATTGATAGATGGGTAGATAAAGATATGTGTGTGAACAGAAATGTATCACTCAAACAGTCTGTGAAAAGTCGTGCGTGGGATTCTGGGTCATGGTTAGCTTGATTTTTCTCGTGGTTGATCCTCGAATTCAGGTTTGGACTTTCCTAACCAATGTTTGGTTTTTCTCCCTAAGTTTTTCTCTGCCTTTCGCTCTTTCAATCTCTCTCTCTCTGTGTTTCTCTGTTGATCGCTTTTAGTAGATCATATGGTGTAATCGGCATGAATTTACTCATCGGGGCTTTATAGTGCCTTTCCCTCTCGCTATGCGATTGATATAAATAGCAACATGTAAGGAGGATACGGTGAACTTTCCCTCTAATAACTGTACTGTAGTTACATATTTTTGTAGAGAGGTGATTTTTGTTGTGTTAAAACGTTTAAACTTGTTTACTCTTAACCTTCAGAACGTGGGACTTTAATATGATAAACCAAACAACTACCATGGGCTAGGGACAAAAGATGAAAGTGAGAGTGAGAAAGGGCAAAGAAAACACCTGTTTCACAATGTATCATCAGGACCGTGTCTGCTTTGCATACAAACATAAACTATGGCCGGATAATGTGCTGTCCTTGTAAATTGATTTAGTCTATGATTTAAACCTCTTTTTATTTTCAAGTGCTGATGCGAGTGTGTGGAATTAGCCTATTTGATTTTCATTTAACCGGATGTATTGCTGGCAATGGGTCCACCAGAATTAGTGTACAATACACATTTGCTATTGGTATTAGCCTATGTATTAATACAAAAGTAACACAGAATGCATTCCGCTTTTGTGACCTTATACTTTGAAATTAGGTTATAGCTTTTTTTTTTATATATAAAAACCATGTCCAGTTATAACGCTTTTCGTTTTGAGACTGTCTATTCCCCTTTTCTTCTCGGATCGATTTTTCTCTCTCGCTGTCTCTCTTATGCCCCCCCACGCAAGCTGAGAGAAGGCCAGAGATGAGTAGAAATTGTTTATCATGGGGGATTTTCTTCCAGTCACTTCTTATCTCATGCCCACTCTTTTATATTAAAAGCCGAATGCGGAATGTTTTCTATCGCACTTTGCATTTTTACAGACGCGATGGTTACAGACAGTGATGTGGAGAAGCGTCCAGGGGGCTTTGGACCAATGTATCGGGATAAACGTGGATGGAAGCTTGCTTTGGTCGTTACCGTTCAGAGTTTGGTCGTGGCTGTGTGTTTAGCCGTTACCATCTGCGTGTATTATGTAAGTAGACTATGTTTAAGACTTTGCGCACATTCCTATGCGTCTGTGTTGCAAGAATGATACTGTATAAAAACTGGTTTTGAGTTATATTTAGGCAACTTCTTCACGTTTTAACAATTCTGGAGCTGAACATATAAATTATAATAGCACCTTGATTTGATGTGCTTATAGACCATATAGTTGCGTAAGTTCTGCTTCATAAGAATTGCCAACTTTGGGAAACTAACTTTACGTTCGAGTTATAGTGATGACATCAATATAATGCAACTTTACAACTTAGCTTTATTTTTGCCAAATCGTTGAAATTTCCCATCCCCTGTCTTATCATAAAGTAAACACTCAGGTTGTAGAAATATGCTGAGCGCCCACACATATTTTCAGATAATTGTGGTTCAATATTCTGAGAATAAACCATAATATATGTCCACCCTGTCACATACACATTACTGTTAAATATGTTTTCATTGCAATATGAAGATGAAAATGACATTTTCTGAAAGGTGTGATGTCCCTTTCCTAAACAGGGTTATTCGTTTGTTTTCAATTTATGAATAAATTACATATTTTATGTAAACCATCTGTTTTTAAAGACACACATACAATTCCCACATATATTTATATTAATTTGGCAAAAACATGCATTTATTTTTTATTGCATATTTTGCCCCCCACTTTGCTATTAACACACTAGATTATATATACAGACATTTCACCGTATAATTGACTTATTATTTGAAAATATCACAACGACAGGGTGGACCAGTGCATGACAGGGTGGACCAGCACATGACGGGGTGGACACATGAGGCAGAAAACACAAAGCATGACAAAATATGAAAACTTTTTTCTCCACTTTTAAAATGGGTGTATTGTCCCCCTTGCTTATTCATTTTAGAATTTAAATGTATTTGTACGATCTTAAAAGCCAGTCATGGAAACACTCAACTGCTCTCCTACATACTTCCATGAAGCCTTGTCTACCTGTGCAGAGCGTTTATTAAGGACTTGCGGCTCTGATATAAGACAGAGAATCTTTGGATCAGCATACCAAGTAATGTCTTCTCTGGGACTAGGCCAGAATAATTTGCTAATACAGTTTCGGTGCATGCTCTACTTCTTCGCGGCAGTCGCCTGCAGCCACCACTCGACAGACTATGGGGTTTTGTTGGGACATACTGGAAACGTGTATTGGATCATAGCAAAGTTCATAACGCATTTGTATTATTTATTATTAGGGGTCCAAGCAGCGAAGCTGCTGGAACCCTATTGAATTTGTTAGTATTATGATGATGATGATGATGATGATCATGATCATGATCATGATCATGATGATGATGATGATGATGATGATGATGATTATTATTATTAATAATAATTGTATTATTATACTTCTTTCGCCGTTTTTCAGGGTTTCACCCACTTACATGGCTCGCTTTAATGAAACTTGGCAGACTGATCAAAGTCTGTCAAAGGGGAAAAGCAGCTATTCTGGTGTACCCATGCCTCTAGCGCCACCATTGGGTCAAAGTTGCAATTTTCAAACATTCATACCTTTGGCCCCCATTGTCCTATAGACATGAAACAAGTCTCATGTGATGCAGAACCACATGCTGAACAACTGAGGCCAGAGGCCATTTCATCTCCGCCCACTCGATTCTCCACCATTTTGAATTTTCTGAAATACATACTTTTGAGAACTAGTCCTAGGCCATTGGTCTGATTTCCCCAAAACAATTCTTAAATTTCCAAACACAGTGGACGTCATATGGCAACAACTTCCTGTGTCGTTCATGTTAACGTTAAGAGAAGGTGTATCTTCGCAACCAAAGGACTAATTGTCACCAAACTTGGTACCCATTATCGGAAAGACTCGAGGACATGGTGTGTCTTGCGCCAGTCGGCCACGTGGGGGCGCTATATCCAAAACTCCCTTTAAAAGCTCATTAGGCCTACTGAAGGCAATCAGATTTTTCAACCAAACTTTTGTGAAGCATTAGTGTGACAGTTTGTGCTGAAATGAATTAAGGAGTCGGTTGTCCAAACTATGTGACCACCACAGGCCAGTGAAATTCGAGCTATACATTTAAGGGTCTGAGAAATGCTTGAGCGCCGTCAAACTTGGTCAGTATAAGGACAAATAAGCCCTTAATACACGGTAGTAGTTTTGGCCTTATCGCCTATTGGGGGCGCTACGGTGCATCGCTAAACTTGGATATTTTTAAATAGCCACAAGGCCTATCTGAGCCTACATGAGCTGTCGAACTCATTGCTTAACATTGTGGGTAGTGATGGGTAAAGCAGTTCTTTTCAGTGTACTGAATCATTAGAATCAGTTCACCAAAAAGATTCGTTCACCGAATCGTTCAGTGCTTTTCGGAGCTCCGACTGCGTAGTACCACTCACTGAACTGAAACACGGCCGAGCATTCAGTTCAGCTCGCTAAAGGGAACTGAACGGTAGTGCATGAAGAAGAAGAATTTAATTGGATACTGCCGTTTGCAAACTGAAAGCTACTATACCAAAGTATCCATATTATGTAACAGCAGCTATTTTCATGACACCTAATTAAAAAATACAATAGCTGGTATACTATGCTACTTTCTACTTCAAGACTTCAAGCCATGATACACGGAGAAAGAGGCGTGCTTGAAAACTGTCTATCACTGAACGAATCGTCCCTATAGCTAGCGTTTCAGCCAGTTAACTTGTTCAGTAAGTGAACGAATCACTGAACGTCTCAGCCAGTTCACTCGTTCAGTAAGTGAACAAATCTCTGAATGAATCACTAAACGTTTTAGCCAGTTCACTCGTTCAGTAAGTGAACGAATCACTGAACAGCTCAGCCAGTTCACTCGTTCAGTAAGTGAACGAATCACTGAACGAAACACTGAACATGTACCATTCAGTGCTTTTCAGAGTTGACTGAACCCTAACTGAACGGCAGTGAGTGAAGGATAATAATTTAGTTGGAAACATATAGCCTACCGTTTTCAAATTGAAAGTTACTAAAACAAGTCCTACCCAGTTATGTAACAGAAGATATTTTCATGACACCTAATTATAAAATAAAATAGCTGGTAGTAGACTACTACTTCCTACTAAGCTAGTGTCTCAGCCAGTTCACTGATTCAGTGAGTGAACGAATCACTGAACCAATCACTGAACTCAGCCAGTACCAGTTTAGTGATTTATTAATTTAGTACTGGCTGAGAGACTGACTTGCGAGGGAGGGAACGGTACATGTTCAGTGATGCGTTCACTTACTGAACGAGTGAACTGGCTGCTACATTAGCTTTCATTGCAAGGAAGGGGACGGTGCATGTCTGTGCTTCGTTCAGTGATAGACAGTCGCTCAAGCCTGCTCCTCTCTCTCTCCCTCCCTCTAATGTCTTGAAGTCTCGAAGTAGGAAGTAGTAAGGTGCTAAATATTGCAATTTAGCAAGAGAGCACAACTGAACTGAAAAATGAATGAATCGTTCACAAACGTCACATCACTAACTATGTGCTCACCAGTGCTGAACAGCATGAACTCTTCACTGTTGGAGGCCAATGTGTTGTGCTGGGTCCTGCTGCTTGGACCCCGGAATCGCTGCTTGCAGCTATATTTTTTTAATGTTTTCTTCATTTCGTTTTTTTGTTTTATTAGATTTTTCATTGTGTGCCTTGTAAACGGCACTGCTTCAAAAGAAACGTTACCTCAGTCAGTATAAATAAATTAATAATAATAATTATCAACTAACTATGTGGTCAGCCCATTACGCTCCGCGCTGTAGACCAAGGTTGTTAAGAAATCACATAACTGATACAATGAATGTAATATTTATAATTTACCAAACCACATGAAAGGAATAATGATAGACCAGCCCATTTAGCTGGAAGCACACATTCTAGCATGTTCCTTGTAACTGTTTTCTCATTGTTTGCATTCCTTCTCTTATAGAAGTCTGACGACAGTAAGGATAGTGACATCTTTATATTGTTTCAACCCATTGCATTTACTGTTGGTAAGTCATACCCATCTTTAGATACTGTTTATAGTCATAACTGACATTCAGATGCGGTGTTTAATTTACTCAGCACATTTCTATGTTTGAATTTTAAAGTTGAATGAGATCTCCCTCAATTAATTTAGTAATGCATTGAGAAGCAAGTGTTGCAGTTTAGTACTTTCTGCCAAACTTTATTCATTTATCTTCTTCTCTTTGTTTCTTGTGACCCCGACCTCATACCCCAGGCACTTCAGACAGTAAACCTGCCGAGTTGAACATCCGTAGAAACAATACAGTGGGACTGAGAGCAAACAACCATAAAATCTATGTTAAGTATGGTGGACCCTACATCCTGCACATGGATATCTGCTGCATTGGCATGGACAGCAAGGAGGGCAGTGGGACCCTGCAACTGCGTGTGGCCAGTCGGGTTCTAGCTCATTTCACTCTGAAGGCCAAGGAAAAGAGCTGTGTGGGGCTCTTTGACACTGTGTACCTCAGGAAAGATGAGGACGCCAGCCTGCACTACTCGTCCGAGGAAAATAACCTGAGGGTAACCGAACTGACTCTGGGGCTGAACTACCTCCTGGGCGGGATGGGAGGGTAACAATGGAGGAGAACCAGCTTTTGAAAAGGGCAACCACAGTAACCATGTGCACTCTAACTGTCAGAATACAAATGCATTCCTCCTTATCGGGTCTGCACACTCTACGTGTTTCATTTTTTAATATTTGTTGTTTCTTGTCATTAAAGCACTTTGTAATGTTGTGAAGCTTTGGATGAATACATTCAAAATATGTCAATATTATTTGGTTCTGAAAATAATTTGTGCCTGCAGACATTTTTAAGATTTTATTCTTATTACAAAAACTTTTGAATTAAAAGATATGCTGTTGAAAACCTTATTTTTGAATAGCCTCCGTCCTCAAGCAGATAGCCGCTGATTGTCCACTTACATTGATTAACCTATTCAGAGGCGTTGGATATTATTGAAGGAAATCAACCTGTTAGAAGCTGTTTAGCCTTATCTTTGTGTTTCAGTACTCTCAGTTAAGTCATCAAGAAATCCCCTGCCACCTGGATGTGTGAGAGTATGTCTATGCGTATATACGTGTGCTGGTGTGTATGAACTTGTGTTATTGAGTTGTTATATAATTTTTCGTTTTAATTAATATACCATTATACTATAAATATTATAATTATTATAATGCATTGCTCGATATTGTAATCGAGTAATTTGTTTTTTTAAATCATCGTTTTTTTTATTTTCACCATGCCTATGTATAATGGTGTGTGTACTGTATGCATAGGAGCAAGATATGTTTGTGTAAATGGATTTATTATACATTTGTTTGAAAACAGCATGGGAAAGTAAATACAGTTTAGAAGCTGTGAAGCCAGAAATTGAACTTTGCTCTCAGCCATATAATAAGTGGATGAGCCCTACAGATTAAATCAACTGTGCCACTTTAGTCAAATTCAGCAGGGAATTTACATGAGCTATATACTTTTACTCTCTAATCTTTGAACTTCCGGTCTACACACATTCCCAGCCACCTCAACAAGTTGGTTTCATCATCGTAGGGTTTCATCAGCGTAGGGTTTCATCATCGTTCCAATCTATGCTCCGTACACAAACAGTTGTGTTTTGCTCAATCCAAAGTGAAATTATGTGGCACTCTTATTCTGTCTGACAGGGTGAGAGTGGAACTGGATCCTTTACACTACCACCTCACTTTGTTAAAGGTTCTCTGCAGTAGGCCAGCTGCTCTTTGTTGTACAATGCTACTCACCAGTGAGAGTAGAATAGTGGTAGTGGTAATAAACTATTACCCAGGGCCATTGATCGCCTATACAATAAGATGTACGATTCATCGAGAACCCTGAATTTAGTCGATGCGTTTACAACCCACTGTTATGAAATATGTAGTTTAAAAAAAAGTATGTAATCTGTAGTTTTGATTAGTTAAGGTAATTAGAGGATTGAAAGAAAATGTCCATTTTAAAACGAACCTGAGTTATGTTATTGTCATGTTGTTACAATAAGTTTAAGTGTAATTTCACTATTCTGTATATTATCAGAAGGGATTTTATTTGCACTTGCTTCCGGATGATTGGTTAAATATACAGGATTAAAGTCTGCTTAATGTTTTTGTTTTGCTCTATTAAAGATTCAGGAAATCATAGGATAAGGAAGCCTTTGTTTTTTTTTGCAAAGACTTTCAGGTATTGCCTTTGGTTTACAGCAGCTGCCTTTTTTATTAGAGGGAAACCTGGATTTACACCGTCTAGCCTACATGACTGAATGGTGTCATTAAAGAATAAAGCGTCATAGGTGATCCTTTACTTCCTCAGTTTTTTCTTTCCCCTAATCTACTTTCTTTATCTCGCCACCTTAAAAAAATTATGAAAATGCACAAGTCATTATTTATAATCCCAACAGAAAAACATAACTGTGATGCGACTCCACTGTGCCATTTTTCAGGTCAGGATTTGGTGCATAGATCTTCGATACCATTGCTTAATGAACCACTACACCCGGTCATACTGTACCTAACACGACAAATACAGTACATAGAGAAATATATCCACTGTCACAAAACCATACCCATTTGATCATATGGTAGACATATTATTTTACCTGCAGCTAAGTGAAATAGAAATTCTGTGATAGGTTTACTTTGTATCTTGAAAAAGTGATCTGACATGAGCACGTTCTTTTATCAAGATGATAACCGATTCCAAGACTGGAGCCAAGTTTGTATTGTAAACCGGTTGGTCACACCTTTTGTTTAACTACAATCCCTTTCTGGTCACACCGCCTATCTACTGGCCTTGGACAAGGAAGGTTAGTCAGACAGTTAATCATACTTCCAGCTACTGCTCAAGTCCTTACACCCACTCTGCGGGTCAAAGTTGGAAACTCTACACTGGATCGAAAGTATGAACCTTTTGTTTAATATCTTAATTCTTCACAGTTCTTCTGACAAATATACACCAGCAGTACCACTACACTTACTCTCTGCTGTTCTTGATAACTGAAAACATTGCATTCAAACTCTCAGTTTCATATTCATGTTAAGTCTGATCTGCTTGACATTCCAGCTCTGGCTACATTGAGAACAACTAAATGAACCAACAGTGCTCACACTTTGCTTTGATGAGACATTAACAATTAACAACAACAACTAACTATGTAACAAAAGCTTTTCCAGCTGGTTCATCCAGCTTGTCTATGGAACATTTGAGGATCTATTTATAGTAGCTTTGAGGTAACTGTAGGCCTACACGTCCCTGATTTCAACTGGTAGGAAAATGGTAAAGCTAATTTTACAATAATGGGGAGTTTCCAACAAACCAGTTTTTCTTCATGGAAGTTTCATGCAGAAAATAATGCATGCCAAAACATAGACGGCAATTTTTTTTGTGTTGGCTGTGCATATCTAGAGTTAACATCAGATTCTACCGGTTACAGTGGAGTAGATACAGACAGGCATTCTGTCTACTGATTGGAGTCTAATTGAGTGGTGGATGGAGACTGGATAAGAAAAGGTTTGGTTGCGATGATGTAACAAAGGGCTTATCCGTTGGCGCCACATTTACAGTTTCATGCAAAGGTTCCCTTCAGAGGTCATGATACCTTAGGACACCTCTGTCAACCCAGATTGATTATGTTTGTGGCATGTAATGGAAATGTAAGCCTCTCACCTGAATACACAACAAGTCCTAACTTCAATTTATGTGGCGATTCATTACTTTTCCCCAATACACGTCATGTACCGCACCTGGCAGTTAATCGCCACCGGCAACTTCAGCCCACGGAGATAAGTTAATTCTCTAGCTCTTCTAGGTCTTACTACACCTAGTTTGAGATAAACTCCTGGGTATAAGTAGCTAAGTATGACCTACCCCACTCATGTAGATAAGTCAGTACAAGACTCTTTGCCGGACCCTCACAGTAAGACATACCTATATGCAATCCTCCCTGATCTCATGTTTCTTTATTCCCAATGGTGTATCAACATAGAGTATGCAACACTTCCCTCACATCTGAACAGCAGCTCAGACTTGAACATCCATTAGGTCCTTATAGGCATGTGGTGTCAGTCTTATTGCAATTAGAGAGTCTGTGCTCTCTCTCTCACACACATGCACACACACACACAACGTTTTTATCTACCCTTCTCACTGACACACGCAACAAGAATTTACAGGAACCTCGTCATTTAGAAATTAGGAACAACGAGTGGAACATTCTTTTTTAAATACTAGATAGTAAGCTAACACTACCTATAAATGCCAAAAATGTGATCTCAAAATGCATTGTCTAAATGTAAATAGACTGGGAAGTATTTGCCTCTGTCTCATTTTATTTTATGATGGACATATTATAGGAGTGTCTGTCCGCAAACAAGATTGGGAATGAAAAAAGCTTTTCTCTGTTTTTGAAAAAAGTTATTCATTCATTATTTTCAACAAAAATGTCCAGACAGCCTTATTGTGCTTACACAACATCAGTTAAATGGCTGGTGTGTTTGCGTGGGACGTTGAGAGTCTAGGAGAGCAAG
This sequence comes from Aplochiton taeniatus, assembly GCA_017639675.1. NCBI lineage: Eukaryota > Metazoa > Chordata > Actinopteri > Galaxiiformes > Galaxiidae > Aplochiton > Aplochiton taeniatus. The sequence goes on along the minus strand of CM030180.1, from coordinate 12,028,252 downwards.
TGCCCTGTGGGATGTTTCTGGAGAATGTGCATTAGCAGTGTATGGAGGCGTGCCAAGGCAGCATGCGCACGAGCATGGGAATAAACTGCCACTTCTGCATGGCATGTCATGGGGCATGGTTAATGAGTACAGCTGTGCGGGGGTTGAAGGATTCCCTCACTACTCTACCTCCATGCAGAGGGCTGGACTTGGCCAGCTAGAGATGTCTGTTTATCTCAGTGTGTGGGAAGACAATGGGCATACAAAAAGGGACCAGGTATCAACTGTACCACATCACAACCAGTCCCAGCATCATGAACACCCAGCAGGCAGCAGGACCGGCAGAGACTCAGGTGGAGATGATGGAGCTACTCCAAGAAGAACATTCTTCATTACCTTCAGCCCTCTGTCGCTGCCTTCAAAAGAAGGTTACCTTGTTTACAATGATGATTGTAATTATGGGTCTTGTGGGAATCATTGCCTGTCAATTCCTCACTCCAGCATTCAAACAGGTAAAGTCCACATTGCAAATATTAGCACTTTACAAAATACATTTTTTGATCGGTTTGTAACTGCTATACATGTTCTATAATATTTGAATTCCTTACCCTGTACCTTCTCTCTATCTCTCTTCACATCCTCTCTCCTGTTTATCCTTGTCTTTGATCAGGATTCCATGCCACCAATAGGCTCCAAAAATTACTCCCAACATGAGTTAGCTATGAGCTATGAGTTGAAACGTGAGTATCAACCTCCTCTCTTTGTACCATTGGCATTGCTAGACCACTTTTAATGTATTGATCTGCTGTTCCCAGTAAAATCTTATGTTCAAGTTTTAACAAGCTCCTATATTTGGCAGTGCATTCATTTAGATTTTCACAATGTCAAAGTTACACAGTTTAACCCAAAAGTACAAGTTGGGTCCAATACAAGGTGGTGTGAAAATGCACAAACAGGCATTAGCCTGTGACCCAGTAGAGCTTGATGTTGAGCAATGTCTCTGCTCTGTCTCTACCTTTTCTCATGGTAAACATTTCATATCCCCAGAGAATCCAGTCAATAATCAAATGTGGAACATCTTCACTTCTCTTAAGCAAGCCACCTACCTCATCCATGGCAAGGTGAACTGTGAAGACGAGAGTAATGACACAGTCTATCTGGATCACATTTGGAAGAAAGGGAAACCCTCCAAAATCATGGTGGGAAAGTGTCCAGAGCTCCATTTCACTGAGAAAGTCAAACTTTCACCCCACTCAAAGGTTTACTTGTTTTTCAATGTGAAAGGAGAGAAGCCCAAAGTCAGCCAAATGATCAAAGTCTATCAGCTCTGTCCGTAGCTTTGAGAATGAACCTAGGTAAGTGCAGCTATATAATAGATGTCATCACTGACAATAAACAGTTAGCTGTGTGTGTGTGATGTTGAATTGTATTGAAGAGACAAGCAAAACACTATGGTTCAAACAGGTGTTGATCCATTGGAGCCATTTAGATTGTTAAGAATGTGCCTATACTTGCATCGGCCTATATGGATAGAGTTTTGCTCAAAGGGCATTAGGCCTTTTAGAGCAGGACTGGATGACAGCTTAGAAACAGAATGTGTCTTTAAAGTCTCAAAGCACTGGGCTTGGCTGCTGTGTTGACTGTCATGTGATGCATTACATTGTTAACCCAGATCATTGAAACCACTACATGAAACAAAATCCCTATATAATCATATTCAGTGTTGATGTGTTACAACAGGGTGCTGCACTGGAAGGTTATAATAGTTGATGCAATAATGTATATAATAAATAACTGATGTAGCAGAAAAGAACAGAGCTTGACACTAATAAAAAGCCTATCGCTGTAAGCCAAGGAACACAATGCACTGAATGCATCTACTACAGAAAGGGCTGTTTTATTCTGCAGAGATGTACTGTGTACGGACACTGTATACATGATAGCTGTGATGTAATATTATCTTTGTTTTCAGTTTTTAAATATGTTATATTTGTAAGAAAATCAATTGATGCATGTGAGATATGATTGTACAGTAAACATTTTAATATGTTATATATATGGCTCTGAACTATTGCCAACTAACCAGGGTTATAAAAACAGTCCAGGGAGTGTTTTCCAGCCAGTCCATTGCGTCAACTTTTAGTTTCCATCGAAGGAATCGAAAGTGAAAGTGGTTTCGGCTGTGCAAAGTAAGAGGTGTTTTTGTAGGAACACTTTCTCCCTCTTCTTGAGCGGTGTCAGTCAGTCTGAACAATGAAGACAAACTAGGATCTGAGTTATACATATACCAGTCCTTATCTCCCTTCAGTAAACAGGTTACGACATGAAGAGATGAGCTCTCGCAGTCTGACAAAGTATATAAATTCTGGCTTAACACCCATTTGTCCATTGTACTTGTGCTTCAAAGAAAGGGGTTTGGTTTCTCGTTTGTTCAAATGCTCTCACACACTTTGCGTTAACTTTTAGCTCCGGTAGCCCTCAAACTGTTCCTTATCTCTAAGGAGAACAGTGTAATACATTTGATCAGTGACTGGTGATTAGAAATTGACTGGAATCTTTCAGCTTTCTCAGAGATGACCCCGTGGTTATCTGTAGCCATTCTCAGGGACAATGGCACCAACCAGCGGCAGTGGTATCTCATAGCCCCCAGATGCCGGCTACAGGAGAGAGATCTCTCCTGGAATCAGAAAACAGAAAATGACAAACACGGGACACTTTAACAGTCCTTGTGGTGGTGGCCACTGGGCAGAAGAAACCCCTTGTGTCTTTGGCGTTTAGCCTTCAGAACACTGGTCTGACTTGCAGTGGGAAGCAGGAACGCAGGCTGGGCCTGCCATGGCACTGGCCCACTCTTAGTTCTCAAGAGGACCTGGGGTGCTCTGTCCTTCTAGAGTGGCCCCCTTTGGGCTTGAACTGTCTCTCCTAGTCTCAGTATTTTAGTTGACGTTTGTGACACTGATGTCATCTGCTTATGCCTCAGAAGCCTGGGACTGGAAGATCTTGGGGAGGAAATGCAACATTTCAACAGTCTTATCCATGACTTTTTTTATTTTCCTGCCAAGTGGGATGTAGAATTACTCACAGACACGACTTCTACAGAAGCTGTAAAAGCTTCTAAAAATGAAACCAACCACGGCAACACAAAGCAGTATACGCATTTGACGTGAAATAGTTTCACCAAAATAATTTCAACTCTTGCGGCAGTGTCATTCCCCTTTGCATTTATAACAAATCTCTTTATCCTGGACAGGTAAAAGTCCAGACTCGCCTCTGGTTTTAACACAGGTGTGTGCAACCACCAATTCCAAAACAGCAGAGCAAATAGACACCTAGGAATGAGTATCACAAACCATTTTGGCTTGCTTTCAAATTGGACTATTTGGATTTTCAACAACTTGTGGCCAATGTCATATCAGGCTACAGTGACTGGACAGAATTAAAAAGTATACTTTCAAAATAAAACCGACAGTCCTGGATCCCAGGGTTGCTCAGCCCATCGGGTCCAGGTTTAACTACCTTCTAGTTTGAGAGAACTAAACAAAAATGATTCACATGTAGCAACCTTTTTGGTTAGTCTCATCTATATATTGTGGCATTGTGAGGGGATGGAAAAGAGGGTGTAGGTAGGCTCATCAAAAATAAAGGCTTTAAAATGTACTTCAACAAAAAAATGTTCAAAATAAGGTTCTCCTCACAGAGGTCTCTCACACAACCTTGCAGCAACAAACCCAAAGAAAGAGAGAAAGCAAAGGGGCAACCTCCCTCATATGTATGCCCCGTAATCACCCCAATAGGCTACAGCTGTGCCCAATAACCCTGGCCCATTCAGCCCTGGGTCTTGTAGTCTTTTTCCTGGGTGGCCATCTTGAAATGCAGTTCCCCCTGGGTCCACCATGCAGGAACGAACATGCCTCCCTTCTAGGACCTGGCCCCTTACAATGCCACAATATATTCATAGTAAGCTCACAGTTCAGTTTGGATAGGAAAAGTATAGGAAAAACAAATGGCTAGATATCACTGAACACAAGCCTAAGCAACCCATGGGAAGAGTGTTCCCTAACAAGGAAAAACAAAAAAATTGATAGTGCAGTATTTGGTAGTGTTCCAATCCAATCCAAAAATGTAAAAAAATATAACAAAGAGTCTAAAACTGAATTGGAGATTTAATTAAACATCAAGCAATAGTTTTCCTCCTATTCTAAGTCTGATTGGATTTCAAAATTTAGCCTTCTTATAATTTATCAATTATTTATATTATTATTTTAAAATACCCTAACCCTAACCCTAACTCTTTTTTATATTATTATGTATATTATTCAAAGTTGGATGCGCTCCACCAATGTTATGGTTGTTTCCACCCCCCTTGTTCCCAAGGCTCACAAGCTCCTCGTTGAAGCACGTAGACATGAAGAGAAAAAGTCTAGAGTTGATTGTCAACAGAAAGTATGAACAGGTTTACAAGGGAGAAAGTTGGATGGCAATCAATAGGTTTTTCACAATGTCTTCCCAGTAGAGCTGAGAAAACCCCTCTGGAGCCATAAAGCATTAAAGTTATGACTACCACCATAGACCTAGCGTGACTTGGTATGAACAACAACTGTTCTACCCAAAGAGAGTTGGCATGCCCGAGTGAGCGCATACAACTCAGCCCCTCACGGCATAGGATTTCCAGGCAGGTGTCCACCCTCCACGGCCCTATTGTGAGTGACCACCGCCTAGCACACTATGTGTTCCCCTGCGCTGCGCTGAATCATCAACGTAGAAAACATTTTCAGCATTCTGAAAAGCAATGTCATCACCTTCAGATTATCATGAGGATCCCCCCTCATGAGAGAGAGACATAAGAGTAGGAAAGTTCAGTGTGGTGCAGCGCTTAAGATTAAAATGTGCCATTGTAAGCAAAACATTCTGATACTGGAGAAAACAAGTGCATTGGAAATGTTCAGGTTTATGCAGAAAACAAACCATTAAAGGAGGTGAGAATCTGTGCAATAATCAAAGAATGGTTTTATTAATGACTGTTGTGCTGGTCTGCACACCAAGACTCCTCATTTCCCCCCGCAGATTTAACAGATCATTCAAACATACTGGATCAAAGTGCTACTTTTGTCAATCACACATCATAAATGTTTCTCACCCATATTTTGTCAGGTAGTAGAGAGATAAGGGCCTGTTCCTCCATTTTTAAATCAAGGGGGGATGGGCCACGGTGTGGGCTTTTTAGAAATTGGCAGGCTGCCGCTGCACACAATGGCTATCTTTGTTTTCAATTCAAAACAAAACAAGAGAAAATATTGCCCCTCTGTCTCTGTCTTTCCAATCCTGTAAATGTAATATTCTTGTCATATGGATTACACAGCACATTATGATGGAGTGAGAGTAACCTCTATTTTAACATGTATTTCTCCCCACATAAGGTTAGCCAAATACATTTTTCTTCCTGACCAGTGTCTTGTCTGCAAAAACTTTTCTTAACAGGCCCATTTCACTGTAAAGGCTAACACAACACATTGTTTCTACAGCGATCATCAGATTTTCCATCCCCAGCTAATTTTATCATTAGCTATTCTCAGTATCTCTGACTCAATCTTGGTCTCTACTGTCTAGAGACATTGCAAAGTTAACGTCCAGCATGTCTACATGAGGACCACATTTGATGATCTTACAGTTAGTCATGGCCTAGCAGATTAACAGGGCAGTATTTGCAGGAAACAAATGTGTTTTTCTCTTATCACAGTAATTTCATGATATGAAAAAATTATGGAATCGCCTATGTGTTATACAAATTAATGTTACCTACTTTTGATTTGTTTTATTGTAACTCGTCCAGAGAGGTTGCATTTTTCTTGGAGGGGGATACTATCCGTGGTAGATCAGTTGAGCGGAGCGCAGAGAGTTGGTATTGGTATAAAAACATTTTAATGAACCGTGTCCCGGTTTGAATGCCGGGCGCTGGTTGTCCCATCATGGTTCCCGGGCTGGTGCTCTGCTCCACCTCGACAGCTTCTCCCGTGATAGGACAAGGAAGAGGGACAGAGGGATACAGCCTATCTCTGTCCTCCCTGCGTGTCACTTGCATCTTTCTTAAATATCTGCCGTGCTGCAGTTTGGACACACTGAGTGCTGCAGTGTGAGGAAACTCTCCTCCCATTAACTTATTCTTTAATATCTGATTTACTCAATGTTACTCTCACCCCACTTCTGTGCCACCAGCAAAATAGAACTTGAGGTCTGGTCGATTTAGGAACCACGTTTCCCATGGCTCTTTGTTGATTAAACCTGGGGACTTTATCACAGGGCAAGTTTAATACACGCATACACACAATAATCAGATTTTCCCCACTTCATTTGAACAGTTCCCTATTGTTTCAGTATGCCGGCAAATATACAAATTCTTTCTTTCAAATTGAAAACTATTTTAGATAAATTATCAATACAGTCACACATCTACTTTTCCTTTTAGCCTATTATAGTTAAGCTCAATTTTTTCTACCAATTAGGAGACAAACTCCCATGGGGTGACGTATTCCACACTAATTATCTAGATAATTGAGTAAAGCTTCTTTACCGGACCCTCACCTCTGAGTTTGTTTTATGGAGTATCCCCGATCGTCTGCCCACATGCCGGCACAGGCGTTGAAGGTCTCCTCCCTGGCAGTTTGCCAGCATCCAGTCGGTGCTGTAGAGACACGTCAAGGAGGTATCCATGCTCATCCTCGTTGCCCATCTGTAATGGAATTTTTCAGGTCTTCAGAGAAAATAAACAATTAAACAGGCTGTACACAAAGAAATAACTGCAGTGAGTTCACTCTAACAACATAGAAAGTTGTGATTTGTTGACAAGGTGGAAACAGGTATATTGGTCTAAACTAAATAAATCATTCCATTAGTCAAGAGGGAACCTTCCAGTTACCTCCCAGTATTGAAAAGGGCACGTATGCTGCCAACTCGTATTATGATGGCTACCAACAGACAACACTAACGTTCAGTTATTTTAGGAAGGCACATGTTATCTCTTTGGTGCTCTGGCCTTCACTCTGACCCTTCCCTCACATCTGAACAACAGCTCAGACTTGAACATCCGTTAAGATGCCCAAATGTGGCCCTTACACTCGTAGTCACTCTAATTTGTGTTTCTGGCCTCTTCTTTCATAAACAAGTTACCATATATATTTGACTGATTAACGTGGTTACAATTTTTAAATGGATAATATTTTTTACTCCAACAATGCATTCACAATTATACAACTTTATTTACTTCAGGAAATACTACTTTTATGTTTGTGGGCATAGCCTATGACGTACGCTAAGGGTTGCTGTTTTTCAGACTCCTAAAGGTGTTTTCCCTTTTGTGCAGTTGTTTTAATAGGCTGGAGTTGAAAATAATTTTACAAACAGACTTTTGACCAAAGTGTATTAGGCCAGTTTTGAGTGTGCATCAGTAGATAGTGGTGATATTGATGAGACCAGGGCCGAGGGGATTCTCGGGTGATTTGTGGTAAAAAAAATAAATGTAAAAAAGGTGCCTTTCATGGTAAATATATGCACATACTGGTGACAGGCCCACTGACAAGCCACTCTAATCTGCAAATTTCACTTAAATTCCGAAACATCTTTCAAATCTGTATCTATTCACTGTTTATTATCAGTAATTAAAATCAATCTTCTTGGTCAAAAGACAACACTTTCAACAAGGGATTTATAATTGTCCTCAATTTTCTCTTGAGTATTATGATGACTAGTTAGCAGCTTGTGTGTGTGTGTGTGTGTGTGTGTGTGTGTGTGTGTGTGTGTGTGTGTGTGTGTGTGTGTGTGTGTGTGTGTGTGTGTGTTTGTGTTTATGTGTACCTATAACAACAGAAAAACATATGTTAATTATCTTTGCTGATATTGGATCCTGTCCCTGATAATGGCTCGGCATGAGCTTGAAAAAGAAAGTTTCTCTGGGGAATGAAACTCAAACTGCACGCTACCACATGCAACTGTACTTATCAATTTGAAATGAATCAGTAATCAAGGCCTGCTCAAATCACATTCACTTCACAAGTACCAAGAATAAGTACAAAAAAAAAAAATATATATATATATATATGTTTTCAATCTTTCTGAAGCAAATAATATGACATTACACAGTTAAAATCTTGATAAGTGGTTAAACTGTGCCACGGGGAACTCCACTGTCTGCATCTCAGTTTTTTTTTTTTATCAGAGTGTGATCAAAACAATTTTGGGGTTTTATTAAGCATGGAGACGAGGTCAGCACCTGGTTAGAGCTTCCTCTCCTATCATAGAACGGTTTGACTATGTCTGTATGGTGGAAAGACTGAAACTGGTATTCTTGCACCCTCATTTCTCCCTTTGTCCATCTCCGCAGTCCAATCCCTACAACTGACCCACTGTCTGTGATGATTCTCAATGGCTTTCGCTGTATCTTAGGCAATCCCCTCAGATGATTTACATTTTTCTGTCACAAATATTAATTTACTTGCTCCAATTAGATCTTTAATGTAGCTATACCACACACACACACACACACACACACACACACACACACACACACACACACACAAAAACAAATGGTCTAAATGCTCACATTTATTTTTCCCTTCCGATGAAGTCGGGAAACTCTGTGGTACGCTGTGCGTCATAAAATGGCCATTTTTCCGTCTAGCCCCTGAGTCCAACTGGTGTCTGTCTATCTATGCGTGTGTGGGTGGTCTACCTTCTCCCCAGCTCACCAGAGACCGGTGGTGGGATCCTGAACTGAAGAGGTTCAGGTTTGCCATTCCGGTGTCATCTGGTTGTCTACGTTGCCCTGTCTGACTTGACTGTCTCTGTGTTATGTCTTTCCGATGTGGCAGATCCCCCCCACACCCCCCTCCCTCAGATAGAGAGCAGGCCCCGCACCACACAGGTCAGCTGACATCCTGTTCGACTGCTGTCACATAGGTAGGTGTGTCCGTAGTCTCATGCACCACATGCTTTACTGTGTGTGTGCAGTTCTGAAAGGGAACTGTTGCAGTTTGGTTGCAACAAAATAGTGTGAATCTCACTTTGGCATTAGTGCTTTAACAAAGCATAACCATGTCTCACAAAATACGTTACATTATTAAGCTCTGATAAAACATGATTTTTCATGTATCACATTAAGCCAAGTTGATTTTCTGTCAGAGGTTACAGTAACATCATGTTTTGAAAGGAAAGGCCACAGCATGACCTATGAAATATAAGACCATTAAAGTTTTTAACAATATTATATAGGTTCATTGAAGAGGAGAGGACACCTATGAGTTGGCCAATTCAAATGCTCCAGAAGATGAGCCATGTAATGCATGTTTTGTTGGGGGGGATGAATCAGGACAGATAAGAAATGAAAGATATACGTGTACACACCTTTCCACAGAAAATATTTTTGTCACACCTATTTTGTCTCAAAGGCAGCACTTAGTATCTGTGAATGGTGGGAAGTGTAATGTCAGATACCAAACCAAAACATTCCCATATACTCTACTGCTATCTCTCTCTCTCTCTCTCTCTCTCTCTCTCTCTCTCTCTCTCTCTCTCTCTCTCTCTCTCTCTCTCTCTCTCTCTCTCTGTCTCTCTCTCTCTCGCACCCAAACAAATACACACTTGCTCACTCACACCAGCACATCCACATACTTCCCCAAGTACTGCAGGGGAGCCCCCAGCTCCAAGCTGTCTCGATTTCTTTATGCAAATGAAGGTTTTTTATCACAGCTTTTAATTGAAGTGCCCCTTGACAGCCATATCGATAGAGCCTTCAGATAAATAGATAACACCTCCAGGATTTGATGTGTGATCTCACATCTCTCCCTTTTTGACTTCTTAGAAGAGGTACATTAGGTAATTGTAATACAGCTTTTCCCAATTGTTAAGACATATTTCTTGTAACCTTCACCCATTTTATCAAAACTTTATAGGCAAACACAAAACACAATCTTCAAACTACAAAAATCAAGCAATGCTTTCAGGTCATACACTGCCAGTGAATATTAAAAAAATGATATACTCCTGATTATCTCCACAGGGAATTTGCTCAAATTAGGTTGTTCTAATTTGCTCAAATTGATTATTTCATTATCATTCCATTACGTTACAAGAACATGGTCTATGACAGTTGCCCAAATGTTTTCTGAAATAACAGTAATGAGCATCCTTGTCCTCACCCTTGTACTCGCCCTCCTTGTCACTGATAATTTGGTTCAGAGAATGGGGTTTAGTGTTTTAGCAATTGTGAAAAACTGTAACAGGTTGTTATTTCTGACCAAATTACTCTGCAGAACATTACTCCACAACACTTTTCTTTTCCCCATGACCGGCCTATGAAGATCAATGGAGGGGGGCACTCTCTGTCTGCGTACCAGGCAATGATCATTTTCTTGGTGAAATCATTATTATAGGGTAAAGCAAATCATGTTACAGTTTTTCTCGATGGCCAACACACATTTCTTGAAATATAGCTAATTTTCCCCAAACTCTAAACACAAAGATTCTCATCAGCATCACAGGCAATATTAGCCATAGCCAGGCCTGAGGCTCTGATTGGTGAGTGAACAATTTTGACTTCAGTGTTTCCTCCTGGGGAATTGTGTGTTAATTGGGTTCCAGAGGTGATGACTTGAGTTGTTGATAATGAATGCAGTGCTTTGTAAATTAGGAGCACATGGTGCAGTCAGTGACATATGAAGGGATTTGTGTGTCGAGTTTTGCCTCAAAAGTTCAACAAATCTGAATCGTGTGAAACAGAGGAACAGTGTTGTTAGTTTTGGGAGATTGGTCTGTCTTTTGGTAGATGCCGTCAAAGGCAGTGGGTGAGGCTGAGATATGGGAAGGCTAATATTTGACCAACTATCAGCCTACTGAGTTTGGGGGGAACGGTGTTTAAGTGCTCTGCTCGTTTTTCTTGGAATGAACTCCCCAAAAATATGAAACTTGTGGTTTGTGTCAACGGATTTTGAGCTCGGGTAAAACAATGGGGAAAGGAAAAAATAGGTATTGGTCAGTATTTTAACCATTGATGATGCAATGTTCTAAGTCATAATTTGAGTTAGTATGCAGAGATTTTAAGTAGAGGTTGTATATCATTGTGTGGGTTTCTGCCAGGTGCTCCGGTTTCCTCCCAGCATCAAAAGGCACGGTAGGGTTAATACTCCTGTCAGTGCCCTGACCAAGACACTGGCATAGAACTAGAGTTGGTCCCTGGGACGTTGTACTGCGGCTGCCCACTGCTCCAGTCCTGGTGTTGTAAATGCAGAGGAGCGATTTCTCCACGGGGATCAATAAAGGATACTTTACTTTGAATGGGTTTGTGTGTTTTTGCATGTGACATTTTTATGTGCTACTGTTTCTTGTATACAATACTTTTGATCAAATTAGATTTGAACATCTAGTGGTTATTCACGCAAAACAAAATTCCATATTTAATTTTTCATTCCCCGTTGACTCAGTGGAGTGATGATGAGAAGCCATACTTAGACATACTTTACTGAAAAGCAATCTGGTTCAAGCTGTTATTTGGGGGAAAATTCAGGAAAAACTTGATTGGGGTCTGAAACGAATGTTCCCTTACAGGAGAGTCCAGCTATCATCAGTCTAGGCTACACCGAGTCTCATGGGGTTATAATAAGACTGTAACACTGACAGAAGCAGTTCACAGGTTGTCTGGCAGAGGGAGCTAGAATGACAAACATTAATAGACATAACTACTTCATTTAATTCCTGCCATTCTGCAGGCTAGTCAAATACTTTATATGTGTTTATTTGTTTTTTTCTAGGGCGCACTTATCTTATACATGTTTTGCTATGGAGAGTGCCTTGCTATATTTACATCTATTACAAGGTAGTTCACCTTAACAAGGATTCAATCATTTTCAACCAGAAAAAGTATTTTTATTCAACTTTACTCAAAGAAAGACAGGACAGCAGACTTCAATTTAACATGGTGGGTTTTGATGTCTAGTTTAAAAAAATCGCCTCTTTTGGAATGCTTAAACAGATTGGATGTAGGGACAACTTTTCTTGCAAATTTCTATTGTTCAATGATATAATTTAACAATGTGGGTTGCATGCCTTCTAGTTTAAGCACTAAGTAGACATGTTTTTGTCCATTTATTTAGTTCATGTGAAAAAAATGTATAGAGTTTTGATGTTGTTTTATGTAGCTATGTGTCTTTACAAATACAAGTGCTATTATGATGTAAATTACATTTTCAAGCCATTTCCAAAATAGCAACCACTGAAGTGCTGAAGTGTTATGTACCGCTTAGTATCAGAAAATACATCTTTATCTTATTGTCACCTCCCCTTTCCTCTGTGGGTTTCAACCACAGTTGGGCACTTCCTGGTGTGCCATTTTCCTTCTGCCTTTCAGCTGGCTTGACCAAGACCACATTCTAGTCATCCACATCACAGCTCAGCAGTTGCCATTTAAAGAGAACAGTTATGAACATTTTGACCCAGTTCACAGAACAGCTTGTGCTATGCTAGATGCGCAGAAATTACACTGACATCTCTTATACATGTCGTGTTGTAGACATTCTCTACACATGCTTCATCTGTACTGAGTTTAAAATGAACACAGCATCACATATCCTATAACTAAGTTCCATTTAGTTATGGAGTCAATAAGTCTCAGGATTACAAATGTATTATTACAACTAATACACATTTTTTTTTTCAGCTTCAAGTCTATTTCGATTACTCGGAGAAACAAAAATAACATATTGATGTTATTTGTCCTTCCAGTGGTTGAAAGATAATATAGTCCATCAGATATGTTCAGTGATTATTCATATTGTTTCTTTTGCTGAGAAATCACATAATCTTGTGGTTTAGTCAGCCTTGAATGACTGAAAGGCTTTTCTTGATTTACAAGTGAGGACCATCGGTCCAATTGCCACTTAACCTTAAGAGCAAACAGAAATTATTTTACTCTTGAATTACAAAGAATTTAAGAGAGCCTAGAAGCCAAGGACCTTGTGTTTGTAATGTAGATATAGGTGAAGGATTTATTCAGCTTTGTTCTGAAGATGTACACTACTTGCCAGTTAGTTTCTCGCCTAGGCAGTAAACTAGGGTGACAAAGAAATGAAACTATCAATCTTGTGTCTTGTCATTTGTCTAGAGCAGATATGACTGACTGGAAGAGAGGCAGACCACCTTGCCTTGCACACACAGGAAGGAAGAGAAGCTTCGTAAGGACACCTTGCACATTGTTTGGAGGTCTGCCTGGTAGCCCGCTGTTGCCTTTGCACACTCTCTGCAACCCGTCTTTTATCACTGCAACAGTACATCTGCTCTTGCAAAGGGGTCTAAATCTTAAAGTAGCACATTTATTTCAATTACTCTTGATCTGAAAAAGGCTTGAGACCCTATCCCACTGGGTTAAGTTCAAATATCTTGTGCCTGCGTTTAAAGGAAGAGTGGGGACAGATTTATGTACTTGTTTTAAATAATATTTGGCCATGTATTTAACTTTTTTACTTACGACTTTATTTGTTTAATGTTTAAGTTGTTTGTTTTAATTGTTTCACGTCTGTTTTAATGTTTTATGCTGGTGCTTACTCTTGGTCAGGGTTCCCCTGTGAAAGATGTGTATCTCAATAGGAGTTGATAAATAAAAAGTATACATATATATTAACTGATTGCTAATGACTCAGATAAACGCTTATAGTGAATGCTGATGTTCTGTGCTAACAATCTTAATTCGACATAATACTAAACTTGCTAAAAGTATATTTTGGTAAGGGTAAAGCTGATTGATTATTGATTATTGAAGCCACTTATTTACACATTAAGCCACTTATTTACACATTTTCTTTCACTGTTTTAATAAACATTAAAATACATTCAGACCTGAGGCCTCCCCATTGTCAAATCACCACATCAATAAATTAAGATAAATTAGCACATTAGTGTCCCACAAATCCCCAATACTGAGATGAACTACTAAACAGTTTGATAAAAACATGCCTGGCATACTAGCACAGGGAAACATATTGCTGTTTCAAAAACAGGAAGTTTCTGAAGAGGGAAATCAAATTCATAAATGAAATTAATTTTTATTCTACGATCCCCAATGCCTTTTTTCCACAAAATCTAAATTTTTCACAAATGATCCAATTGATGAATTAAAAAAAAAACGTATGCTGATTAAAATGAAGCCCATTTGGTCAGATCTGGTGGAGTCCAAAGTAGTTGCCATGAAAGTTATGGCTCAGTAGGGTTGGGTGGGACACGTTCACAAAGAGCCAGTCCTGATTCTGCAGCTGCAGAGTGGAGCCGAGGTGACTCCCTGAGGTCCAGACACGGCCCTTACTCTCGCTGCAGAAGCCTTCTCTGTGGCCCTCCATCAGTGTCAGAGGCTTCAAATGCCCTAATCTCTTCACAAATACAGAATGAGACAATGCATCTGTGGGGGTACAGTGCTTGGACAGGAACTCCACCCGTGAGTAGACGTGGTACAGTCCACTGTGGTTGATTTGGAGACCCCCGTCCTGGTAAACCACTCCCCCCTCTGTGTATGCACGGCCTGACTTGGGCTCCCAACGCAGTGTCTTCTGGGATACATCCTTTTGGATTCGACCTTATGAGGGACAAGAGAACCGGATTACATTACAATTTTTAAGAATTATGTTGAGGAGAGGAGAGGAGAGGAGAGGAGAGGAGAGGAGAGGAGAGGAGAGGAGAGGAGAGGAGAGGAGAGGAGAGGAGAGGAGAGGAGCCTTTATTGTAGTATCTTACCTATAACATGTGCTGCAGGCCTGCTCTGTGTTTTCTCTCGGTCTTCCTGAAGTTCTGGTAAACCTAGGACATTGAATTGGACATGGTTAGCCTAATACTACGATCCTTTCTATTGCTGTCAGTTAGGGGGAATACTTTTAAAATCCCTCCTCACAGACTGGACGGATTACAGGTGGTGGTTATGGAGACTCACCAACTTGTTTCTCTGGTGCAAGAACTTCAATCTCAGTCTCAATATGCTGAAAAAGGAAAGAAATAGAGAAAAGTCAATCATGTTTCACAGATATTAACTTATTTTATTAATTAGTTTTCCCCAGCAGTCAGCAGTTAGTGGTTTTGAGAGATGGCTGATACATCACAGATGGGAGGTGTCTAGAATCTTTGTGTATTCTTCGAATTTGAGTCAGTCGGATATCCTGTCATGCCGGACTGGTGACCACAACTTTCAAGAGGTTCTGTTTTCAGTTTAAATGTTGAACCTGTCACGTTTCTTGCTAAAGATGCAGATTTCTACGTTTTCTACAACCCCCACCCCCAACACCTCCTCATCTATCCTACTTTCTTTCCACAAAGATAAAAAAAAAAGTGTTCAGTTATTGTATAATAATTGTTTGCATTTTGTTTGTGGTATCTTGCAGAGGGATTTTTTTTAATATGTTTTATAAACTAAATTAATTTATCACAATTTAAAAATCTTTAAACATTGCTAAAATATGTTTTGCACGTCAAAAATGTTCCACTGTGCCCACAAAACCCTCTCTCTGTCATCCCACACTCCCCATCAAATCTGCATTTAGAAACTGGCAGAATCCAATTGCATTCTTAATCTATCTCAACATCGGTGAACCCACTGCACTAACTTTCCAACTTGAACTCTCAATGTCCCATTACCTGTTTTATCTTTGACAGTTCGATCTGTAGTTTGTAGATCTGGTGGGCTCCAAGTCCTAGGGCAGCAAAAACCAGCAGCAGGAGAAACAGTAGACACACCACTAGAGAAGAACTGGACCCCATGCAGTAACGGCTCTTCCCCTTCACCTTCAATCTCTCCTGGGCAGGGGGAAAGGACCAGCAGGGCACCAGGTTTGGAGGCTGGAGAGTGTGTTCTGGACCTCCATTGTTGTCCACAAGAAAAACCTGGGGAAATGGATAGCTGTGCTCCCGGTTCATGGTGCAGGGTTTACAGAGTGTGTGTGAAGACGGAGTGTGTTTGTCGCCTCTGCATGCAGGAGGTGTGTGCTTCTATCTGAGCAGACCTTTCTGAGCAAGCTCTCATGCTGATTTAAACCCCAAAACCTCCACCCACACAAACCAACCCCTGGTCTGTAATAGGTGCACACCACTTCTTCCATCTCACCTCAGCCTTCTGCTCATCCCCATAATACCTTATCCTCAGGACTCCTTTGAAGTGCTTTTTTACTGCAAAATAGCTGGAAAGTCAGTACATTATAGATCCAATTTCAAGTTATGTATATTTACCCATACACGCCACAAAGTAGCCAACAATGTTTCAGTCAGAAATAAACAACAACTACTTCATTAATAGTGATTTAGAGACCACTTTTTTATATAATGTAGAATCACTTTTTATTTATCTGTCTATTTGCTGTATAGTCACTGCACTGCTCTCATATAGTGCTGTTAGTTACACTGATCAGCCAAAACATTAAAACCACTGACAGGTGAAGTGAATAGCATTGATCTTCTCGTTACAATGGCACCTGTCAAGGGGTGGGATATATTAGGAAATAAGTGAACAGTCAGTTCTTGAAGTTGATGTGTTGGAAGCAGGAAGCAGGGCAAGCGTAAGGATCTGAGCGACTTTGACAAGGGCCTAATTGTGATGGCTAGACATCTGGGTTAGAGCATCTCCAAAACAGCAGGTCTTGTGGGGTGTTCCCAGTATGCAGTGGTTCGTACCTACCAAAAGTGGTTCAAGGAAGGACAACCGGTGAACTGGCGACAGGGTCACGGGCGTCCAAAGCTCATTGATGCGCGTGGGGAGAGAATGCTAGCCCGTCTGGTCCCATAGAAAAGCTACTGTAGCACAAATTACTGAAAAAGTTAAAGCTGGCTATGATGGAAAGGTGTCAGAACACACAGTGCATCGCAGCTTGCTGTGTGTGGGGCTGCGTAGCCGCAGACCGATCAGAGTGACCACGTACACCCCTTCATGGCAACGGTATTCCCTGACGGCAGTGGCCTCTTTCAGCAGGATAATGCGCCCTGCCACCCTCCAAAAATTGTTCAGGAATGGTTTGAGGAACATGACAAAGAGTTCAAGGCGTTGACTTGGCCTCCAAATTCCCCAGATCTCAATCCAATCAAGCATCTGTGGGATGTGCTGGAACAACAAGTCCGATCCTTGGAGGCCCCAACTCGCAACTTACAGGACTTAAAGGATCAGCTGATATGATATGACTGATGTGCCAGACACCACAGGACACCTTCAGAGGTCTTGTGGAGTCCATGCCTCGACGGGTCAGAGCTGTTTTGGCGGCACGAGGGGGACCTACACAATATTAGGCAGGTGGTTTTAATGTTGTGGCTTATCGGTGTATATGTTGTTTCAGTCTTAGCAACTTCAAAAGGAATTTGGAGCACGGTGAGATGGTCAGATGGAACAACGTTCCAACTGGACTGTTTAAAAAATGTCTCGAACATCCCTGGTAATTGCTAGACAGAGAACTACATATTTCTTGGTTCTACATTCCCAACAATGGGTATGACGGGGGGAGGAAACAGCGGGTGGTTTGGCCTGCCCTTCATTGGCTAACCACAGGCATCAGTCAGACACAGATCTACGGAGTCTTCTTTCGAAAAAGACCATTCCTTGCAGGTATTTATGTATCATATCATGGCTACCGCAGAAAACCTTTGTCACGCTAGCAAAGTGTGAGAAACATTAAAGCCATTTTTGATGTCACTGAAATGGGTCACATGAGTAACCTGCACTGGAGACAAACGCAGACCTGTTGCAGGGAAACGAAAGGGGCTTTAGTCTTGTTTCAGGAAAGTTCACCTGTAAATGACCTTAAAGTGGTGTCCCTACAAACCTCGAGTCTCACCATGTCATGAGGTATTAATCCTCGACTCAAATGACATATATATTATTATTTAACGAGGTAGTACAATTTAGATCTTGGTACATTACCTAAAATACCAATTCTCCAGATATTTTAGAATGATTTTAACTTTGCCTGACTAGCTCTTGCAGCATTGAATAATTCGGCAGGGCAAGGCAATGTCCTTCTGGAGGCCACTGAATATTTTCCATATTCCGCCTAGTATTTTATGATTGCAGCTAATCTTGATCTATGAAAGTTTGAGAGTAAACAATGATGCAGCATTAACACAGTTTCAGGTGCACACACACACACCTCAAGAGGAAGACAAAGCTGCCACATAAAAAGGGTTTGGGTAACTGGGTCTACTTTCATATTAGATGCGTGAAGTGTTAGATTACATATGACAGAATCAAACAGACCCCAAACCCCCACCCTATCTTACAGGAAAGAGTAATACTCCCTCTACCCTACTTTTCTTATTCTGATTCTCGCATCGCACTTGGAGGCTACCTGATTACTTTGTCAGTCTCTCATTCTAAGGTTGTAACAGTTTCCATTGCACATTTCTCTGTACCACAACCAGAAAGGCTCGAAACCAAGTTGGGTTGGTTGCCAGTCAACAGTTGTGGCAGTTTTATGGCATCACATACCCCTAATAGATAGGATCTTGATGAGACAGCAGACATCATCGGATTCACTGAGGCAGGGGGTTACAGATCAGCAGCCGGCTTCACTCGAGCCTTAGAGTGAAACTCTCTCTATGACTTGGAGCCCTGCGTGATAGGGATTCCGTGCCACGTCATTGCTCGGCGGTAACAAGTGTGCAACCAACAGGCAGACCGAACTGAGGGAAGATTGGGCTATGTGAATACACAGTACTCTGGACTGTACTCGGTTCACACTCTGCATTAACTGGTGCAAGATAATCTGTCCAACCAACCGAGACGCTGGCTCACAAGTGCATGTGCAGCTTGCCTTCGTTCTAAACATATCTATGTGGTTATTACACTTGGCAGTCCCTTATTGCCTCTCCAGTCGTCTCATCTGAGCATAATGCAATGTTGGTATGCACTGCGTGCTTCATAAACATAAACTCAACCACTAACCTTTAAACCCTGGCATTGTGACCCAATTGAGTAAGCACTGGCTGGAGGCACGTTTCACAGAAATAAAACCCAAATTAAATCAATTGCTAACAACTAATGGTGCAAGTACACATGCGGAGAGGTAGCATTTATGATTATGACATAAAGTTTATTTATGCAAATTACATATCCCGTCACACAAGCCCTATTCTATTTTAGGTTAATAACCTTCATTCTATTTTAGGTTAATAACCTTCATTCTATTTTAGGTTAATAACCGTCATTCTATTTTAGGTTAATAACCTTCATTCTATTTTAGGTTAATAACCTTCATTCTATTTTAGGTTAATAACCTTCATTCTATTTTAGGTTAATAACCTTCACCCTATTTTAGGTTAATAACCTTCATTCTATTTTAGGTTAATAACATTCATTCTATTTTAGGTTAATAACCTTCATCCTATTTTGGGTTAATAACCTTCATTTTATAGAGGTGAAATAGGGAAATGGTGCATTGTGTGAAGGCTTCATAGCACCAGACAGCGCGGGTAGGGGTTTTGGGGTCTAACCGTGGCCTGTGTTTCTAGTGCAATGCCTGGAAGCAGGCTAGGTGTTTGAGATGGCTGAGTCAGCAGGTATTACCTTCTCACACAGACCCGTGTCTCGCCTGCGTAACGGAGCTAGATGTGGTGATGATGACTGATTGCATAACAACACTCAGAAGCTGACGCTTGGGCAAGCTTGACAAGTCATTTTCATGCATTTTGAATATGTCACTAATCTAGAGCTCCAACTACCGAAATTTGAAATGTGTATATTTAAAGGGTATAAGAATAGCCATGCAATGCTATAAGAGAGGGAATTTATTTTTCTTCATACAAACAGTATATAATGGATTATAACTCTGATCTCATAGGCAGCACTTAGTGATTTGCACTATCATGAATCCAACTCCTCATCTGAGGAGGAGTAACAGCCTAGCCCTAGGACATGCCCCATCTTCTCCTGTGTTGTCCCAGTGCTGTGAGATGTCACTGTTCTCTCTGTTGTGTCTTTAGACTCCCAGTCTGGCCTTGTAGACCCTTCCCCGTTCTTCTTCTCTCCAGCCCCTGTGGGGTCTCTGCTCTGAGCCTCAATGGTTCTAGCCAAAGGAGAGCTGTGGAGGTTGGGCAGTCCGGAGAGCAGCACCCTGGTCAGGCTGTGTGTGTGAGAGGAATCAGGATGGACTACAGGACCTCTGGAACCGGCCAGAGCCACCACTAGCCGGGTTCGATCAAAAGTGAGGGGCTGGTCCTGGTCCACATCGACGTGGTCTGAAGATGCGAGGCTTGGGTCAGTGGGGGCAAGGCATGGATGGGGCTGAGTGTGTAATTGGCTGACACGTCCGTCCGTCTCATAGGCAGATATTTCGTCCCTTCCTGTCATTTCATTGGCCAAGTCACTCTTGGTTCCACTCAGTGGACAGCTTGGGTCATTTGACTCAAACCTTTGTTGCTTCTTTACTGAAAACACAGGTGAGAAAACAGGGTGAGAGAGATCAGAGAGAAAATCACCAATTGTGAAACTGCTACTACGGTCTGAAATATATTTTGCTTTCTCTTTACACAGACTGGAAGAAACTGAAATATCCCCAGCATTTAGAATAAAACTTCTTTGTTTTCTAACAACATGAAATTGACACCTCAATGTAGAAAAACAAACAATGTGTGATTTTGAGAGAAGAGTCCATAAGTTTTCACTATTGGGTCATTATCTGGGTGTGACTGAAGATGGATCGAAATGTATCCAACAAGGAAGCAAGTGTTCAAATAGTGCTGGTGGTCCTACTGCTGAGCAGGGGTGTAGCACAACATTCTGGGCCCCATACATAAGCAGTCTCTGTGGGCCCCCTTCCTCTCACTCCCCAATTTTTTTTGGGACCATTAATTGAGCCAACACTTATGTTGTTCACTTATGAACTGTTCATACCACATTTCAACGAGTGGGCCTAATAATACATTTATCAACATACATTAAGTGGGCTTAATTGGAACAACCATGGGCTTAAAGGGTACGTTTGGTACCCATTAAGCCCATGCCAGTATATCGAGCATAATCCAAAACACCACTCTATTTATTACTGACCAGTGCTTTGACAGTCCTGTGTGTCTAGTCTCCTTTTGGTGTAGGCCCGGGGAGTCCAAGGCTTATGTTTACAAGAGGGGTCAATGGCTCGCAGCTTGGTGATGAAACGCTTGTACTCCTTCTCCAGGTCCTGGATACATAGCTGAAACTCCGCTATCTTCCTCTCAGGGTAGTGGGACAGCTGGGACTGCTAAATGAGGGGAAGATATACATTGTATTTTAGACTTACTGATACTTGCAGGGGAAGTGGGGTAGAGCAAAAATGCTTGAAATGCTTGAAATGCTAGGACGGTGTCCTATTCCTACGGCATTACATCATTTACTAAACCATTTTAAGTCCATTTCTATCTGTTGTTTGGCACTGTCATAGATTCAATTCATTCATTTAATACATTCCTTAAACTGAAAACGCTGAACCTACCTGCAAACAATATTCGATTTCACACTTGATGCTGGGAATCCACTTTTTCACAGAAGAAGCAGAATTGAGTGTGGACTAAGAAAGGAAGTAAAAAAATGTATTGGAGGAATCAGTGACTATAATGCAGTTGTTATGTAATTATACTGTTTATGTTTATATGATAATTTACCAGTTTGGGTCTATGCTCCTGTACTTTAATACGTCCCTCTGCAGAAGAAGAGGTGAGATGCTAATAGTTGGTGTCAGAAACTTGAGGAACAGTGTATGAACAAGCTGCCTTACAAGATTCCAAACAGAGTTACAAAAATGTTCCGGACAGGGGAGGAATCCTCTATCCAAACAAAATGATGAAGGTAATTTGTTAGAGCAAATTATTAACATTTCTGAGCTTCCCTATTAATTGATAAGCTTGTTCTGCCAAATGTCCAAACATTTTGTTAATCTACTTGCTAAAGCCAGCCGAAAGCTGTAGAGAAATCCCAATAAATTGCAGGCCAACAGAAAGCGTTGTTTAGAAATATAAAGCTTTAACCCAAACGATTTTCCTTGTCAGTTTCCCTCCACGGCTGTATTAGCTATACACAATGAAAGTAGGCTACAAAGTCATTGATGGGTGACCACATTGGCTGCTGGGAATGGCAGTCAAAACCCTGGAGTCAAGGGGGTTAGCTCCGTGTTCCTTCAGCACCTTTTATTCTTTTCAACCCAAATTAGGCCCTATGTTCCCCCTTGACATTTTTTGGGTGGCTATTATTCATTCACGTTTGAGTGTCATACAATTGGTGGGTAAAAGCGAAATATTTAAGCAAGATAGCTTATTGTTTTGTGTTTTGAAAGATGTAGTTATTGTCAAACACCATCATCACTGACGTTCCTCGTTTTTGAATAAAGACGTTTCTCTGAAACCAAGATGATCAGTACTTATTTTCTGCAGCAAAAAATACGAGGGCATCCAAAACGTTAAATACGACACTATCTGTTAAGTTTTATGCATGAGAACAATTCGTTATGACATCAGTTCACATTTAGGACGGGAACATAAGGCTGAGGGATCATAGACACGCCACCAAGCCAATGACATAGTATTGGGATAATGGGATAAACGTCAAGTTGTCAATTGCATTTAATAAGGAAAGCTGCGATAAGTAGCCTACTTGCCCTCTCTCTCTTTCTGAAGCCAAAGTCGGTTCAATTTCCCTTGTTGCTTTTCCTCATTCCTTGCCATTTCTAGTTAGCTTGTCAGACAACCATTGTCAACAATGTCACGTGGTAAATTGAAATAATGTCATGTGACAGAACGTACAGCGGAAGAAAGGTAAACTACGTAAGATTAGCAAGTTAAAACAGGCGATGCTGGCTGTTAAACAGGCACAGCGCCAGGATTTTTTATCCCCCGGGGCTAAAGGGGACCTTAACCAATACGTGGGGTGCAGAGAAAATAATGTTAAATAAAATAGCTATAAGCCTAATACAAGTGACCACAACAAGCAATGACAAAAACGTGCTTCGCGTGCAACAGTGGAAGACGTCATAGGGTACACGCTCAGGATAAGCAAGCAGCTAGGGATCGGATTGGGAACAGAATGGCTGGTTATTAACTTTTACATATTTCCCAACAAAAAATAATAATACCAATACCGAAATGCTTGAGGGGGCTTAACTGGGGCTGAGCAAATTTGTGACGGGGCTATAGCCCCCTCGCCCCCCCCCCCTAGCGCCGTGCCTGATGTTAAACTGTTATAAAATAGATTTTGTATGTTTGATTAGTGAACTAATGAATGTAGCCAATAATCACGTCAAATTGCAACAGGCTGCTATTTGAAGTCACTTAGTTTAGCGCAAGGAACACATTTTTAAATCAGTTTACAAAATGTATTTTATGCTTTATGGTCTTGATGACCTTTTTTTAAATGTATGTATTATAATTTTATTTTTGTACAATAATCGTAAACATAATCAAATACATTTGGGATAAAAAAGGACAACAAATAACCTAAACGACTGGGGAAATGAAGCTAATGAGGCCATCATGTGGTGTAACTGGGAAAACACTTTAATGGCTTAACTTTGAACATCTTGCATATTTCAGATGAACCTTAAAATTACAAGAGAGCCTACTGTAAAATGTGTATAGAAATCATATATAGAAATGAATCCGACTTGTTTTGGGTGATAGTGGTGATAGTTTGATTAGGCTTGAATTCATTCCTATTAACTTTTATTGATACATGTAAGCTAATACAAAAGCTTTTCTTACTTAATGATTAACATCTTTCTCTTCAATAATGTGACGATAGCTGCATGCTCTAATCTGTTCCCAGTCTCTGCCACCTGCAGTGGGGTCTTCTTCACATTATTGGTGGCATGCAGGCTGGCCTTCTCCCCCTGCTCCCAGTCCATCAGCCTTCTCACCACCTCCTGGTGCCCAGTCCGGGCAGCGCAGTGCAAGGGAGTATCTCTACTGTTATCCATAGCATTTATCTTGGCCCCGGTCCTCAGGAGCAGCTCCACCATGCTGCCATGGCCTCTTTCTGCTGCACCATGGAGTGCTGTTTTCCTCCATACATTCCTTTCATCTACTCCCTTGTTCTTCAGCGAGGAGAGGAGAGCAGCAGCTACTTTAGCGTGTCCATTAGCGGCAGCATAGTGGAGAGGTGTGGACCCATCCATGTCTTTCGCCCCTCCTTTGGCTTTGCGAGACAGTAGTGATGTCACAGCATCTACTCTTCCCTCCATGGCAGCGAGGTGAAGGGCAGACTTTTTCTCCTTGTCGGTGATGTTAGGGTTGGCTCCTGCCGACAGCAGCAGCCCCACAATAGGACTTTCTTCCTGGGTAGATACTGCCCAGTGCAAGGCTGTCCTCCCCTGCCTGTCCCTCATCCCTGGGTCTGCATGACCTTGAAGGAGCAGGGTCACCATCTCTGCATGACCCTGCTTGCTGGCTATGTGCAGGGGGGTCAAGCCATCTTGGGCTACGCCATTTACCTGACAGGTGAGAGAAGCTAGTTGCAGTCACAAAAATTGGGGTCCACAAACCCTGACACAGTGCTCAGATGCAGTAATATTAGCGTAACTATTTGAGTTACACTATTAGCAAATCATCTTCAAACCTGGGCGCCAGCTCGTATCAGCAGCTCCACCAAGGCAGAACGGTTGTGCTGGGCAGCCAGATGTAGAGGAGTGTGAGCCTTAGGCCCAGCAGTGTTGGGATCCAGCCCCTTCTCCAGCAGGAGCTGGGTTATAGGGCCACTGCCACGCTGGACAGCGAGATGGAGAGCAGAGGACAGGTCGGGGAGCGTTGAGTTGACAGGGGCCTGCTTGGAAACCAGGGCTCTGACATGATGATAAGAGCTGTTTTTATAATTTCATATTCTTTACCCCCATATTCAGACACTTCAAGCAGACATGGCAAATTGATCGTTTTTAAATCAATGCAACACAAAAAAAGGGTTTAAAACCAATCAGGATGATGAAAAGCAAATCAAGTGTGCTTTAGGTGTTGGTCCCATACCTGAAGGCGTCTGTGTGTCCCAACTCGGCGGCCAGCAGCAGGGGAGTGTATCCCTGTTTGTCACAGACATTCACATCGGCACCACTGTCTATCAGAGCGCTGATTACTGCATCCTGGTTCTTTCTCACAGCAGAAAAGAGCGCCGATGCCAAGGTCTCTGCACTCAGAGCTCCTTTGGCATGACCTACAGGTCAAAAATATCAACAGACAATAATTATTTTTCACTGGTGCTTTCACTATGCTTTCACCAGCTCAGCAACTTTGGGATATTATAAATGACATAGTTTGTAAATTGTAATCAAGCAGTAACAGATTTTCTTTGGTTGTGTCGCAGCAATTGTTGCCTGCCACTAAAAAGACCGCAGAATAGCTGACCAGCCTACCAAGTAGAAGACAGAGAACGTTCCCTTGGTTAAGCTGGATCGCAACATCTATGACCTCACGATCTACGCTGGCTCCAGCCTTGAGAAGGAGGGCCACAGTGCTCTCTCTGCCATGGCAGACTGCATGGAACAAGGCAGTCTTTTTCCTGCTATCTTTAGCATCCACAGCAGCTCCACTCTGTAGGAGAACTTCGGCCAGCTTAGGGTTATCTTCTTTGGCCACCATGTGGATGAAGGAGTCCTGGGTCTGGTTCTTTGCAAACCTGGCCTCCTCCTTAACAAGAGCTTTGACTGCGTCCCCATGGCCGTTTGTTACTGCCAGATGGACGGGGGTCTTGGACTGCTTATCCAGACAATAGATGGGAGCCCCGGCCTTTATAAGAGCTTTGATTGCCATTGTCCTGCCTCTCAGAGCTGCTCTGTGCAGGGCAGTACGTCCCTCTTCATCCACCAGGTCTAGCCTCGCCCCTCTACGGAGAAGGAGCTCTATGAATGACAGCTGGCCGTGTTCAGCAGCCACATGTAATAGTGTCTCATTGGAGCAATTGACTGTATTAATGTCAATGTCTTTTAAAAGCTCTTCTAGTACTGAGAGCTCGCCACCTGAGGCAATAATGTTAAAAATACTTCCTGGTTTGGGTAGCACTGATGTTTTGTTTGTTGTTTTAGCAATTGAACGAGTAGTCTTGTCCTTATTATGAACCTTTGGCTTATTTCTGTCTTTGGTAGGTGGTGCGATCTTTTTAGAATCTGTACTTTTATCTAATCCCTCTCTATCCCTTTCTAAAAGGTATCCAATCAATTGTCTTCTTGGATCCCGCACCTTTTCATTTGTTCCCCCCACGTAGTTCTTCATCCGTTGATATAGGTCAGGTTCTGCCAGCATCAGACACGGATGGAAGAATTTTCGACATGCCCTTTCCCCCCTCAACACCAGGATGTCTAGTACCCTAGAGTTCTGCTCCTCTCGTGTTCTCATGGTCAACACTATGGACATCTTGGCCGCTGGAAAGACCCCTTCGCCCACTAAAAGATCCAGTAGATCCTCTGTGTGGGAGATCCCCTCGATCAAATCCCTTTTCTTAGCTCTGATCACATCAATAGCATAGGGATTGGTGGAGACATCTGATCCTCCTTTAGCATTTAGAAAATCTTTGAACATTTTGCAGAATATTTTGGATGATCTGTGTCTAATCTCCTTACATATGTGAGCACATTGCACCAGCAAGCGGTTGTGTGTTTATTTTACCTTTCCATTGCTAAGTAAAATATCTCTCCTTGACAACTAGATAAATAAACAAAAGAACTATTGTGCACTGTGAACTTTATCTTTCCTTTGTGTAACTATGAGCTGCAGTGAGGATTGCCTATAACATTTAGAGTTAAGAAGCATGAAGAGCCACAAAACTGTTCAGCAGTGTTTATTATTTTCTCGTGTTTTTTTTGCTTTATTAAGTGCAACGCAAACGTCACTTTGAAGAGAAGAGATCCGAGATAACTTTGAAGGAATTTTTTTCTCGGAGTTGCGTTTGTCTTTACAGCGGATTAGTGAGGCGCGTCAGTTCCCGTTAAACACGCCCACTGTCCGATGCGGTGACGTAGATCTTCCGACCGTTCTGTCCTTATATGGTCATGAAGGATACCTTTTCCGGAATGATGTCATTTTCTCCCAAGTTTGGGCAATCAGAACATAGGAGATTTGCGCGTTGAGAGTGGATATGTTTGAGACAATGACACAGTATAATATTGTTTTGATTAGACCGAGGATGTTCAATTAGAAAATAAACTCTCCACTAGTGGTCATGGAAATCCATGTCTCTTTACTATTGTTATGTTCTGGATATCACAGGTCTAAGATATTCAAGTGATGTAGGCCTAGACCTAGAAGAGTAAAGTTTACATTTGACACATTTTATTTTAGCACGAACAATGGCTGTTAATTGTGCTTTTATGTATGGTTTTATTTAGACTTTAAGTTGCATGGGGGTACTTGTTGAGAACTTGAAGGATCAAGCTATTGCGTAGATTTGGGGTCACCCGAGGAATAGGGTAAAATGCCGATGTTTGAGCAGGAAAACTGTTTTCAATATTTAAGAACCAAAAGATGGATCTAATCCCATTTATTTTATAATGGCAGTGGTCTTTAGCCATAGTATTCACAGCCTACAAAACATTTGGTCCATTCTCAGGCAGGGCACAATCAACCCGTAATCCTTTAATTAAATCCTCCGTTTATGCTGATTACAATAGTGCCTTCACCATGTCGTTTTTGTGTTTTAACGCCACCTAGTGGATGGTGATAGCAACGACTGAAATACTGGTCTCTGACTTTCCTGCAGATTATCATCATATAGTGGCAAAAGGGGAATTGTCCCACTTCGAACTGCTCCTTCCCACCCTAAACATTTTGTAATAGGAAGATGTATACCTTTGCTATCAAATGGGCTGCTGTCTCGTTTGCCAGGAGGAATTTAGAACGGTAACCAGTGTACCCCCCCCCCCCCCACACACACACACACACACACACAACAACATAGTTGTCTCTTTATGTTTGCAATGTATGCATTTTTCTGGGTCCATATAATTTGTAATTAGCAGCCTGGCAATGTTCTATTGACCGTATTAGATTCCAGGTCAGTTTCTTTTTTAAACTCTTTAAGTAACGTAGTGCTGTGTTATATGTGTACCTTTAATAGCTGTGCTTATATGGCACCAATATCAGCTTTACTTTTATCATGTTGGATAGCTGACTGAAGTAGAGCTGAGAAACATATACCATGGCTGGCATGACTAGAGTTTAGTTTCTGTATCTGAGAAATCTGCATCAGTCTGAAACAGAATCTTTAGGTGTGAATCAATGCAGTTCACTAATGGAATTTACCAGGCAGTAAAAGCTCTCTGTACTTTTAACATGTTACAACCAGGACTGGTTACAACATGTTTCATTGTGCACATCCTGTCTCTAGCTTTCTCAGGCAAGGCACTCACATTGTCCACATTGGTTACAATTTTTCACACTTGCCATGTTTTCTGTAATAATGTCTTAGCAAGCACACAAACATGGAAACTGTCATTTTTAGGTAATTTATTACATTTCTTAAATATTGATTAGTTTCTGAAGTGCTCAGAAAAGAAACATAAAAAATTATACTGTATTTCTTATTACAAATGGTAAACTTAAGTACTCCAAGTTGATCTTATATACATACAACAATGAGTTAAACCCCATTAAACAATTTTAGAAAAACAAGTAATTCTTGCAATTTTTCTAATTTAAGAACAGTTTCTTAATAACAAAAAACCTTGTATTGTAATTTAAAATCAGGCAGCTTTTGTTCAATCTTTTCAGCCTTTTGTTGGTTAACAAGCCCAAATTTGGCGCCATAGGCTACAGCAAGTGTGTCTATTGCAGTTTATTTTTCATCCTCTAACACTGTTTTTTTTTTCGGATGGTCAGTTCCATGCAGAGCTTGGTCTAATTCAACAAAAGTTCAGTCTTTTCCTGTTCAGTAAAAACAGCACGAAACAAAACAAAGTGTGTCATGTTTGTTGCTGTTTCACTCTCTCTTGTCCTTTGGCGCAAGGCCACTTTCCAGAGAACCCTGACGAGAGCGCCCCATCAGCGCATGGCACCAAGGAACGTGCCAGGCTGTCGGCCCTGGTCCCACTAATCTTGTGCCATATCACCCTTTGTTCTGTCACTCACGATGCAAAAGCCCACCACTATCAAACGAAGTGTTAATTTCGTTCAAATTCAGTTATAACTTTTTCAATTATTCTCCTTCTCAGAAGGTCTGAAGCTGCTGCGTAAGCATAAGTTGGCATCCGCTGTTAACGTGGTTCATAACCTTCTGCTTCAGCTGGGCCACTTGCTCGCGCAACATGTTAGCAGTGGAAGAGAGCTCCGAGTTTTGGGACTTGAGGTTCTTCACTTTATCTTCTAGCCTTGAGATCCGCTCCAACTTCCTCTTCCTACATTTGGAAGCTGCAACGCGGTTCCTCATTCGCTTCCTCTCTGCCTTGATGCGCTCTTGGTTCTCCATGTCAATAGGTGAGAGAGGAGGGGTCTCTCCAGGCATCTCTGGGACGGTCTGGGGCTCCTCTTTGAGCGCCGTTAGTCGTGGAATGGGCGCAGTGGGCTGCCCGTAGATGGGAAGCTGTGGCGGAGCAGTAGAGAAAGACATTGTTGGGGCTGAAGTTGTGTAACTTGGAGCTGAGACGGTGCTTATTGTCGGGTTAAAAGTGTTCAGGTCTTCATAGACCGGTGAATCGGAGCGCATGCTTACATTATTGGTGTACGCTGTGGCACCGGCAACGGATGAAACAGGTGGCAAGGCGCTATTTACGTTGATCTGCGGGGTTGAAGTAACACTTACATTGGGCAAGTGCTGATGATGGAGCTCCGCCAGCGCACGAACGAAACCTTCCGCAAACCCCTCCTGCTCGTCTGTGACATTCCTCGGGCAGATGAACTGTGTTGGGGTCGGTGTTGTAGTAATCAGGCCGTTGCTTGATTGAATGATCAGACGCTCCAGCTCTGGGGAGGCCAGTTTGAGTAGATTCACGTCTGGGGAAGTTAAGATGTCGCTGGCCTTAGCCCGTAGATGAGGCTTGAGGGTCCCCGATGGGTCCGCAAGGTTCAGTGTCATGTTATGTTTCAGTGCTTTAGGGTTGTATCCATAACCCGTATTATCATGTTGAGAGAATGCATTGAGCGAGTCGTCATAAAAAGTAGTTTCCATCTTGGTAGACATAGGAAATAAAACAAAACTATTCAGAATGGATCTCTCGCTCAAAGTTCAAGTTCACCACTTGCTTTTCCGTTGTTTGATTAAAATCGAGAAAGTTCCCAAATGTTCTTTCCGGACTTGAAAAGAGCGCTTCTTGTCCCGTTGTGAATCGCCTATTCAGGCTGGCCTCTGGTGACTGCAGATTTATTCTTGAGTGGGGTCGCTCAGAATATCCAGGCTTCTATCCAGTCACTAGATGAAAAGCGATAAACGCGATATAACGTTTGAATCTTGTCAAACAAGCTCTAGCAGTTGTGCGCACTCTCCGGTGTGGTGTGTATACTCTGAGTCTTACAGCGTGGAGGCAAACCTTATCAGCTACTGCTGGCTCTCTAAAAATAGGAATGATGTCATGCCTGGGCTCTCCAATTGGTTGGAGGCGTTTCTCGGGGCGTGGCCACATTTTCCGATAAGGAAGGCCTACGTTGCCTTGACGACCACCCAGAAGATTCTTGTTCTCGCGGTGGCTTATGGGATGAGGTAATGCTGTAAGGAGAAAGGCGCAATGCACTGTGGGATTACGTATTGTTTTTGAATATCTAGTTACCCGCTTAGTGGCGGGATAGCCTATAGCCTAGAGTCGTGATGGACAGAAATATGCCTTCGCCCGTACGACATTAGCCCAATATACTTATATTTCAATAGATTTTATACTTATTAAGAATAAAATAGGGCCTATTATGTAGGTAATAAAACGACATTTTATAACTAGTATGAAATTACAAACAAAACTAGAATTAATTCTGAATCCCATTATTAGTCCATTATTATTTCAATATCTAGTTCATGGGTGCAGTGTAGAAACTAATAAGAACGTAATTTTATACACTTGAAAGATATTTTTTGTTTTTGACTGTTATTTGCTATTTGTTGTTAAATGTGTCTTCAAATACCCCATTAATGAACACAGATTTTCACAGATCCATAATTCATACAAAGCTCTATTATTCATCTGGTAGGTTTACTCAGTTATCTTCATGAGTAAACTTGGCATGCAGGAGCTACATCCGAGAACTAAGGACACACAAACTTACAGGACAATCGCAGGTTTCAGCAGACAATATCAAGGTGGTCTCTTTTTGGTTGGTGGTCATGTGGTAAACTACCAAGCTGTCTTACCACACACCTCCAGCATTTACAGTACACACCTAATCGATTTTGTGAAGAGAGGGTTCATACCTGGATATATGGCCTGGGTTATTCCACATAAACAGCCGTAGAATTATATTTTTGTAGTCTATTAGAACTGTGTTGCTCTATGCCAGGAGGAATTTCCATGGAATTCAACAGCAGTGCCACGTCCTGTATGTAAAGTCTGGTCAGTCCAAGGGGATAGTATAATGTTGGCTATTGCTTAGTCTTCTGAGACGGACACACATTAACGATGCCTTTTGAAGCCACTCAAATTTAATCTGCACGGTTTTCTGATACTAACCTCTAAACCTGCCGGCGTGTTACTTAAACGACTATTTTAACTTCACCTGCCATTGTCTATCCATCCTCCAAAAGGTCTAAGTGTGCTTCCGCCTCTTAGAGTCAGTGTGTAATTAGTGTAGTGTGGTCTATTGTCCCATGGCCCGTGGTCAGAAATCACTGCTTTTTTAATGGCCCCAGGTTAACTGTGTCTCTGACGTATTCCCCACCCGGCTCTCCCCTCTCCTACTGTCTGGGTCACCCACTGCCCTGCCCATTTTACTACCGACCGTCTCCAGTACGCCACACTTAAATGAGTCCCCCCGGCATGTCAGGTAAATCAGTCCCCAGGCGCTGCCCAGCCCAAAGCTGGAGACCAAAGGAGGATGACCCAGGACGTAAAGCAGCGGCACTGACCGCTTCTTTATGACTTATAATGTTGTCTTTATGTACTGGATAGGTCTGATGTATTAACTGGTGCAATCAAACCCGCCGTTTGTGGTCGATAAAGCAGAACCTAATCCAAAAAATGGACTGATTTCATCTGACTTCATCTCTCTCCATCAAACTTATTTCTTTTGTCAAATATACCAGAGTCCTATTGTTCCGTTCTAGCTGCTATTTATGGTGTTTTTGTTCTCTCCTGAGTCTGACAATAATGATGAGGGAGAGTGTGAGGATATAGAGGACCACATTGTCTTTTCAGAATACCCCAATTGAACAGGCTTACTGCCTTGGCTTAACCTCAGTGGCTTAGGACATCTCTACCTTCATTCCAACTTCCCCGTCTCCATCATACTTCATTCATTATTTTCCCTCCGTCTCCCCCTCTTTATTTTTTGAATCCCCTGCTTTCTACATCTTTCATTCATGCTCTCTCTCTCGTTCATCCTCCTGCAGTGTCGTTTAGTCTGGGACGATTTTATAACGATCACTCGAGAGTCAAACCGGAGGCAAAACTGGGGCAAGATGTTGTTCTGCTTGTTTACCCCTGACACTGGACTTCTACTCTGAAATATTTATCTGCTGCTGTAGCTTATCCATCTATTAATGGCATCTAACTTCTGAATTAAAGCACTAGTTAAAGAATAATGAGGAGAGCGATGATCGCTACATCCGGTAGCTTCATTCAAGGCTTCCACAATAATGACACTGAAGACTATATTGGTCTCAAAGGTTGTTGTGTCATTTTGATAAAAAAAAATGCATGTTAGCTCTGCTTTGAAAACTTTGTGTATATGTGTGGGAGTGTGTGTGTGTGTGTGTGTGTGTGTGTGTGTGTGTGTGTGTGTGTGTGTGTGTGTGTGTGTGTGTGTGTGTGTTTTACTGTATTCTTGAAACAACACTGATGAGCTAGTACTGGAGGTTGTCTGAACACCAGTGGCAGGTGTGACCCTGGCAGGTGTGACCCTCCATTGTGTTTGACTATGAAGTTAAACATCTTCTTCACTTCTTCAAGTTTCCTGTCTCTAGCACTCTATTGTATTTTCAGGATTTAGGCCCATATCTACACTCGCTCTGTCTCACACACGCACGCACGCACGCACCCACGCACGCACGCACGCACGCACGCACGCACGCACACACACACACACACACACACACATATTCACACAACTACACGCCCACGTTTTCCTGCCTCTAGCATTGTGTTCTGGTCAGCTGCATCCTGACAGGAGCTAGCTCGTTTTTGCTCCTCTCTGGTCATCTTGCCCTTACGTTGGGTTATCCCTTCCCGCTGACAAGTTTCTCCTTCATTTTTATAGCCCCTTCTTTATTTCTCTTTCGTTCCTCTCTTGATCTCTTGTGCACCCTCCCAACTCTTTCCTAATTTGGTCGGTAAGGAATACCCCTGGCCTTTTCCTCTTTCTTAGTAATACCTCTCCACGCTAGATGTCTCCTGTGATGCTATCAAGCACAGGTTTAATTTCATTGTGTTTATCTAGTTCTTTTAAGGCAATGCACAGCATGTATTCCTTTACAGCTCATATATTCTTCAGACGCCCTGTCAACTCCTTGTGGTGTTGCTCTTTTATTCCGACGTCGCTCTGACTCAGAGTGTGTGAGAGCAAGAGAGAAAACAGGAGAGGATCACACAATGGCCTTCCCCTGCAAGACCCGTTGTTGTTTCAGCTGTTGACTGAAGTAGGGGGAAAGAACTTGGTGTGTGTGAGTGTGTACAGCCTAAATGCCCGTGGCAGTTCCATTTAAAAAAAGGAGTGCATGGCAGAGAGGAGGCCTAGGGGACACATGACCCGGAGAGAAGGGTAATGAAGAGCTGGGAAAAGGAGAGAGAGAGAGGAGTGGGGTGTAGGAGTTTGCGAGGAGTTGAGTTGAGAGGACATTGAAAGGTGACTTTCGACTGGATGTTCTACATTTTCCTCGTCAATCTGACATGTTGCTCCACACCTCTATTCTTCCTCCTGCTCCTCCCCTTTCTCCGCCCAATCTCCTTAATCGGGCCCCTTTCCATCTTCGCCTAAACCTCCTCATAGTCTCCTCCTGGGTAATTTGGGTAGCACACACACACATGCACGCACACTCAAAGATGCAATAGGGATCAATAAGCATGTCCTTCTCTCACATAACATCAGAAAACAAGTTAACAACAGTTCTTCTTTTACTTTGTCATATACAATATTACGTGAAGGCTTGCTTGATCAAGTTTGATCATTGTGTAATCACATTCGCAGCCACATACCTGCAATAGCATGCACATACTGCACACTGACGCTCACACACACAGGCGCACAGACGCATGCACTCCCGTACACACACAAGAAGTGGTTTGTTACTTCTGAGGCCCCTAACACCGAGTGCAGTAAAAAAAGAAGGGCTTTCATCTTGTTTGATTAGTTTTTCAGGGCCTGTTTTAATTAATTTACCCATAAAACAAGACCACGATTCCCAGCAGCCTCTCTGGCACCCACACCCAGATGACTTTATTAGCCCTGACAATTAATCGCCGTTAACTACCCAGACTAATCACACTCTAGATTTATTGGACAGGACCGTATGGAATATTGATTGGCTCTGCCTGTTTTGACCCTTTCAGCACACTGTAAGTCATTCTGAGAAGTGTGCGATGACATCACGGCTAGCTTGTTGGAGAAAGAGGGCAGAGGGCTTGGACAAACTGTCTGCCTGTAACTTCCATCGGAGCATGTTTAGGTTACCTGATGCCTTTTGACACAGCTACGGAAAGCTAATGGCAATTTTGCTGTCCTAGAAGAGTACCTACACGTATGCCAGTGTACAGACACACCATTGTGCGTGCGTGTGTGGGTGCTTGTGTCTCAGTGTGTTTTTATTTGTTGTCTCAGGGTAATTTCATCTATGAGAGTGAGAGTGGGCCTCATTATGTAAATTAAATATCCCTCATTTTGACTGAAGGGGGGCCGCTAAGTGAGCCACAGCAGGACTCACATACACACACAGACACACACGCTTACATTTGGCAGGTGAGCTAAATGGCTCCCTTGATGCTTCATAGTGGAAAACCCTGAGCATTGTGTGCGTGTGTGAATGTGTGTGTGTGTGTGTGTGTGTGTGTGTGTGTGTGTGTGTGTGTGTGTGTGTGTGTGTGTGTGTGTACACTCTTGGACCTCTGATTCCTCAGCTGGTTCTTTTCCCCCTGTAACAGGGAGGTGAGTGTGTGTCACACTGGATAATGATCAATAGCTATTAAACCCCACTGGGTGCTCATACAAGACGTAGATTTGTTTGTGTGTGTGTGTGTGTGTGCGTACTGGTGTGTTTTCTTTCGGTGTGTGTGCGTGTGTGTGCGTGTGTGTGTGCGTGTGTGTGCGCGCAGACCATGATGGAGCACTGTGTTTGTACAGGTGGGACACTATGGCCATAGCTCTAACCTGTTCCACTCCATTTACCTCTGGAAGGTGTAAAACCTTCCCCTCTGTGTGTGTGTGTGTGGGGGGGGGGGGGGGGGGGGGGGGGTTAGCGGGTGGGAGGGTGTGTCGGTGTGTGTTTGTGTTTAGATTTGGTGGTTATGCTAGACAGACGTTTCAGAGGCAATAAAAGATGGAGTCAGGAGGGAGTCAGAAGGAGAAGGGGAAGGGAGGAGGAGGGTGACAGTATGGAGGACACGTTTGAAAGCAGAACATGAGTCTGGGTCATTACTGAAAGGAGACAGGAAGAGAAAGAGAAGAACAAGGGTTTGTTTCATTTGAGAGAAAGAGGTGTGTGTGTGTGTGTGTGTGCAAGCACAAGTGCACATCTGCAAATGTTTTGTGCCAATATTAAAATCTCCAGAATGTGCCAATATTCAGATCTTAATATTCAAATATCAAATTCATTGATACTGTTATTATTTACTATATGGTGATATTTGGGAGTTTGTGGTCTGTACTTTGAACACATCCCTTGTAAGTAATACTTTGTGTGTGTGTGTGTGTGTGTGTGTGTGTGTGTGTGTGTGTGTGTGTGTGTGTGTGTGTCTGTCTGTCTGTCTGTCTGTCTGTCTGTCTGTCTGTCTGTCTGTCTGTCTGTCTGTGTGTTGGAGAGATAAGAGTGGTCAACAGACACAGATAAAGGGCTTTGTAGGCATACAACTCGAGTTACCAAAACTCTATTAGATGCCTTACACACACACACACACACACGGAAACATACACACACACACACACACACACACACACACACACACACACACACACACACACACACACACACACACACACACACACATACACACATTCAACAATGAAATGTGACCAGAGATCAATATTGAGCTGTTTAAGAAGGGAGCTTGGTCGTGGGGGCTTAGGTCTTTGATGACCGTCTGACGAAGTCTGGGCTGTTTGCTCAGAGCAGGGAAAGGTTGTTACTCCTGCACCAGACACCATAGCCACTGACACTGGAGACCCTAGCTGTGTGTGCGCGTGGGTGCTTGTGTGTGTGTGTGTGTGTGTGTGTGTGTGTGTGCTTGTGTGTGTATGTGTACACTGTGTGTGTGTGTGTGTGTGTGTGTGTGTGTGTGTGTGTGTGTGTGTGTGTGTGTGTGAGTGTGTGTGGAGCAGTTATGGGGTCGTGTGGAAGGTAGTGCAGTAGAAGCCCTAAAGAGACAAGCCAGGGTGACAGAGCCATGGCCATGTGTGTATGTGTGTGTGTGTGTGTGTGTGTGTGTGTGGCAGGAAGGGTTGAGCGGGGGAGTAAGGCGCGGCCCGATCTCTAGGCCTCGGTACATAGTTGAGTGACATTAGTTTGAGTGCGTCTCCTGTCTTTGCCCGGTCAGTGGCAGTTCAACCTGATGGGAGCTGTCAGTTTGTGTGTGTTTCCCTCAAGCCTGGCTCCACAACACACTGTCACCAAAGATACAGATAAAAGTATCCTTTATCATGCTCCTCCTTTTGTGCTTGCTTTGCACATCTTATGTTGTTTACGTTGTCACATCTGCTTTTGTTGTTTCCCTCTCACTTAACCTCTTGCTCACTTTCTTTCCGCCTCTTTGGCATCATTGCGGCGGTTCCTCATTAAACCTGTTGCCCGTTGCCTTCCCGTTGCCTTGGCGATGGAACAACAAATATTTGGAGTTATGTGGCACCTTCCACCAACATTCCAGAACATGCTGTTTGGGAAAGTTGTTCTGTCGCACTTCCTCTTTCTCGTTCCATTCTCCTCCTCCTATTCGTTCCCATCTCTGCCTTGTCCAACTCTTTCTCTTCGCACCTTTTCTGTGTGTCTTGCCTTTTCTCTCCTCCCGACTGTCCCTCCCCTCCTGTCACGCTCTAGTCAAATCAACAGGCTCTTTGTCTGCTTGCAAAATGTACTTGGAAAGTGGAATTGAGGCGAGGAGTGCAAACCTTCGATACTTCTGACTTAGTGGCTTACAGCCGTGAGACACACCTTTCCCATTGGTGTCACAGCATAGTATCAATATCAATATTCATTTGCCAACACGATTATGAACTCATATCAAATTGTAGTTCTACTCATGCAGATATCAGATAATTTATGAAATTATTAGTTGGAATTTAGCCCACAATATCCCATTTGTTTTTGGCAAAAACATCTGTTGTTGGCAGGTCTGTTTTGTGGATTGAACCACATGTTCTCACACACACATACTCTCACACACACACACACACACACACACACACACACACACACACACACACACACACACACACACGTACACACACACACACACGCACGCCCACACATACCACATACAGTAAGATGAATGAGTGCAAGGGATAGTGTTTTAGTGTGTGTATGTCTCAGGGACTAGAGCCGTGGTTTGCTGTGTATTGCGGGCAACTTTTTAGTGGGAGTACTGAGCAGTCCTCTGCCCTAATCCAGTGTGAAAGGCGCTGATGGGATCCAACTCACCTGTTCTGACTGGCACACCCGACGGGCGTCCCACAGAGGGACTGATTTGACTGCGCTGCATCATAAATTTAGTGCCAATGTCACACAATGTAAATGTGTGTGAGTGTGTGCACACATATGCATGTGCATGTTTATGTGTGTGTGTGTGTGAGAGCTACATTTGCTTAATCCTCCCTATTCTCAAAATGTTATGAAGACTGTCTAAAATCTTTTGGAAGAGATATCAAACAGAACATAGCACTTATTTGGGTTTAAATCTTAGGGGGGAAATATATGTTTTCTAATGTCTGTATGTGCCCTGATTAAAAAGGAGTGTGTGTGTGTGTGTGTGTGTGTGTGTGTGTGTGTGTGTGTGTGTGTGTGTGTGTGTGTGTGTCAATCGAATGGGGTACCTT
>CM030180.1:11979972-11982472 GCA_017639675.1 Aplochiton taeniatus | reverse complement strand
CACAAATGCATAGATACAGTAGAGTGGCACGAACACTAAAGTCCGCGCACACACACACACGCACTCTCACACACACACACTCACACACACACTCACACACTCCTGTTGGTTAGTCTTCTGAGAAGGCTGAACGCTCCATCCAAACCACAAGGCCATGAGTACGGAGCTGAATTTGATCGCCCCGCTCCCTCCTCTTTCTCCCTCGAGCCACGTATTGTTCCCAGCAGACACACTCAGTGTTTCCCATCAGCACATCACTATTCTCTACAGCAAATTACCATATCCCCTTAGCCCTGCTTGTATCCACTTTACCCTTCTCATAAAACCCTCCCTGCTTATTGGTGTGTGTGAGTGTGTGTGTGTGTGTGTGTGTGTGTGTGTGTGTGTGTGTGTGTGTGTGTGTGTGTGTGTGTGTGTGTGTGTGTGTGTGTAGAGAAGAGAGAGAGAGACAGAGAGTATGTTTGCCGTGCATGGAGGAGAGAGAGAGAGAGTGTGTTTGCCCTTGGTAATCAAATAAAAAGCCTGTTCCATGGTAATCACTTACAGTACGAGTGCTGTCCTATGAAAGAAGGGCTTTCTGTTTGGGTTCTTGACTGGCAGTAATCAGAGAGATACTGGGATAAGACCAGGGGCTCGGAAAGAGGAGAGATGATGGAGGGAGCAAGGGGTTAAAGGAGAAGATAAATAAAGGAGGAAAGTGAGGGGAGAGAGAAAGGGAGAGAGAGAGAGAAAGAGAGAGAGAGAGAGAGAGAGAGAGAGAGAGATAGAGCGTGCCGTACAGATGGATGGTAAGAGGGGGTGAGATGGAACGAGAAGGAGGGAGAGGCAGAAGGCTAAAGATAGAAGAGGAGAGGTGAAAGGGAGAGATGGATGGTGGGGGAGGACGGGGGAGGGAGGCGGGAGGAAGGGGGAGGGAGGCGGGAGGGAGGGGGAGGGAGGTAGGAGAGAGGCAGGAGGGAGGGGGAGGGGGAGGGAGGTGGGTGGAAGGGGGAGGGCGGTCCCACGGGGTGGCTCGTTTGTCCAACGTTCTAATGAAAAGATGGCCGTCCGCGAACACGCCTAATGTACCGTATTGATGAACTGCTCCTGACCTGCTCCATCTCTCTTACTCTCTCTCTCTCTCTCTCTCTCCCCGCACCCCCCTCTCCCCTCCTTCTCTTACCGTTCTCCCTGTAGATTGTAATCAGGTCCGACTCACATTTAGCCGAGGGACATGGGGTTTTTCAACGGGGTAGGAAGAAAGTGCAACATCCCGTTGACGGGAGATTCAGCAAGGCTAACGAACAGCCTGAAGGCTAACCAACAGCCTGGAGACTAACTAACAGCCTGAAGGCTAACCAAAAGTCTGGAGACTAACCAACAGCCTGGAGACTAACCAACAGCCTGGAGGCTAATGTACACAGCCTGGAGGCTAACCAACAGCCTGAAGGCTAACCAATAGTCTGGAGGCTAACCAACAGCCTGGAGGCTAACTAAGAGCCTGAAGGCTAACCAACAGCCTGGAGACTAACTAACAACCTGGAGACTAACGAACAGCCTGGAGGCTAACCAACAGCCTGGAGGCTAACCAACAGCCTGGAGGCTAACTAAGAGCCTGAAGGCTAACCAACAGCCTGGAGACAAACCAACAGCCTGGAGACTAACGAACTGCCTGGAGGCTAACCAACAGCCTGGAGGCTAACTAACAGCCTGAAGGCTAACCAACAGCCTGGAGGATGAACGCTGTAGTGTGTCCTTACACTGTCCCGACCCCCTACCCCAAACCCACACCCCCAACCCATCTTGCCCCCCACCCCCCTTATGACAGGGAGACGGGTCAAAGGACAGGGCCCTCGCATGTGATTGGCTGCTCTTTTGGAAAGGGAGCTCGCTGGTGTTAAGCCCAACAAAAACACCAACTGTCTCTGATATTACAGCCCACAGGCCTTTAGTCTGAGAATGTCAGTGTGTGTGTGTGTGTGTGTGTGTGTGTGTGTGTGTGTGTGTGTGTGTGTGTGTGTGTGTGTGTGTGTGTGTATGTGTGTGTGTGTGTGTGTGTGTGTGTGTGTGTGTGTGTGTGACTGTGTGTGCATGTGTGTGTTTTGGTGTGTGTGTGTGTGTGTGTGTGACTGTGTGTGCATGTGTGTGTTTTGGTGTTTTGGGTAAAGTGGGAGGTCACCGCGGAACGAAGACCAGGTCTTTGTCACCACACTTTTGGTGTGTGGCAGGCAGCATGTGTGGGTTGACGTGAGGCAATCATTTCGTTCATCTCTTCATTGTCTTCGCTCACGTATTACTGCATATAATATCAGGAACGACCACGTTACATATCCTCATGAAATCCGTCGTCAAAGTCATAAAATATGGTACAATTGAGATTCACTGGCATGCTCACAAAACACACACACACACACACACACACATACACACACACACACACATACACACACACACACACACACACACACACACACACACACACACACACACACACACACACACACACATGCTCAGCTGTTGG
>CM030180.1:11942472-11972472 GCA_017639675.1 Aplochiton taeniatus | reverse complement strand
CATAGTGAAAGGCCGCTGAGAGGAAAGGTCAGGAGTTCCTCAGGCTGCAGTTACTGACACCCACAGCCTTCAGAGGGGAGGCCGGCCGCGGGAGGCACAGGGCGCTGGGCACTAGACCGACTGAAACCACAGACGCTCCCTTTACTCAGGTTGGGTTTATCACAGTTCCTGTGACATACATGCCTATGGCAGTGAGATGTGCTGTGTCATGATGGCGGACCTTGGAACAGGATATGTGATCTAGCGGCATAGCAAACTGACAGGGTTATGTATCTAGCGTCCGGTCCCATGGCGGCGCTGAGATTCCAGACGGTTTTCATCTGTCCGGCCCCTGGCTTTCTGATAAGTTGCTAATTAGAAGAAAGGAATGAAATAAAAAAGAAGGGGTTGAAAAAGAAGAGTGTGAACGTCTGCTGTTATTAATTCTCCAGTCCCCCCTCATTTACTCCCAAATTCTCTCTTCCCTTGTCCCCCCTCTCACTCTCTCTTTTTCTTTGTCATGGTAACCCCTTTGTCTCCCCCACCTTCATTTACCCCCCGCTCTTGCCGTAATTTTTTGCCCCATCTGTCCGCATCAGAGATGTCTCCTTGTGGTCAGTCGCAGAGCTCCACTGAATTATTCAGCTAACGTCTGGAATAGACGGTGGATTAACTCTCTGTAGAGGACGATCTGGAGGGAGGGAGGGAGGGAAGGAGAAGGGAGGGAGGGAGGAAGAAGGGAGGGAGGGAGGGAGTGGGGTGATCAGGTTCTCTGCGGACAAGGAGAGTGTGAAAGAAAGAAAGAGAGAGAGCGAGAGAGAAAGAAAGAAAGAGAGAGAGAGAGAGAGAGAGAGAGAGAGAGAGAGAGAATGAGAGAATAAGAGAATGAGAGTGGGAGGGAGAGAAAAAGAGAAAGAGTGAGAGAGCGAGTGAGCGAGTGAGAGAGAATGAGAGAAGGACAGCGGGATAGAAGGAGAGTCCGGGATACAGCTTGTGAGCAGGTCACATGACCATCGGGAGATCCCTGGACAGAACCTGACTGACTGGAAGTGCGCCCTGCTGTCTAATATGGATTCCCAGAAGTGACGCCACGCTCTCTGTGTGTGTGTGTGTCTGTGGCTGTGTATGTGTCTTGTGTGTTTCTGTGTGTATCTGTGTCTGTGTATGTGTGTGTTGGGGAATGTGTCTGTGTGTGTATCTGTGTGTATGTCTCTGTGTGTGTGCATCTGTGTGTGTGTGTGTGTCTGTGTGTGTGTGTGTGTGTGTGTGTGTGTGTGTGTGTGTGTGTGTGTGTGTGT
Source organism: Aplochiton taeniatus (assembly GCA_017639675.1). Lineage (NCBI taxonomy): Eukaryota > Metazoa > Chordata > Actinopteri > Galaxiiformes > Galaxiidae > Aplochiton > Aplochiton taeniatus. Next base: position 11,971,195 of record CM030180.1, on the reverse strand, counting down.
GTGTGTGTGTGTATGTGTTCGTTGGGGGATGCGTCTGTGTGTGCGTGTGTGCGGCAGCTGTCCTTGTCATTACCCAGGTAGCGGGGAAGTGACACTAGCCCTGTAAATAGTGTCTCGCAGTCCCAGTTTAACAAGGCTGCATGCCGAGCATTAGAGAACTTCTCAGCACATTCTTGATTGAAAGGTTATCTGGATATCTGGTAAATAAAACCCCAGCTCCTATATGCACTTAATGTCTTTTTTATTTTAGTAACACTAACACAAACAAAAACACAGACACAGACACAGACACAGACACACACACAGACAGACACACACACACACACACACACACACACACACACACACACACACACACACACACTGCATGTGGTAGGAATGGGGAAGTCCCACAGTGAGAGGTCCTTTTCGGTGTGTATCTGTATAGGGGCTGTGATACATGAGGTGTCCTCCTAACTAGAGGAGCAGTGCCAGTTTGGATTGGGGTGCAGGGTGCTTTTTGGGGTAGCTGGCACGCCTGATAGAAGGTTTACCCCAGGGGTAATTCTGGAGTTGGACTTTTGGTACAGCTCTCCATCGCCCACACAGTCAGTCAGTCAGGCGTTTAGTTCTGGTTGGGGTGTTGACAGTAACTGTGTGTGTGGGGGATTCAAACCGCTGAAATTTTTTAGCACTTGTCCATAGAGGAAGAGAAGTCTCAGAATATATCATTATCCTTTTCCTCTGATTCAAAAACTGTCCACATGTGTCTGCTCCTAATGTTTGCCATTTGGGAAGCCATAGTGTCTTGTTATATCACATACTTTTTTGGATGGCTATATTGATTTGCATGTGAAGGTCTGCCTGATGTGGGGGATGTTTGACACGGTCTTATGTTCAGCCTTAGCGGACTGTGGTTTGTCTCTTTCTTAACGGCCAAAATACCCCTGGACACTTTGTTCTTGCGTTTGAAGAATCGTATGTCAAGGAGCCTTGAAAAAAGGAGTGTCAAATCAAATTCAAAGTGAGATTAGAAGTCACAGCGCTGTTGTGCTTGGAGCACGGCCTAAACATGAACGTTGGAATGGAATGCGGCCTCTGCTGGATGGGAAAGAAGCTTTCCATGGCCCCTCGCCCTCCATCATTGTCCCCCACTCACAGTCAACACGTTGGCTGGACCAGAGCTGCCGCTCAAAGCCCTCTGCCGTTTGGGAGTGTGACTAAACAAACATTATGCGACCATAACGACACAGGCCGTTGACGGACTTTATGGCCCTTCACGGAGCCCAGCGCCTGCAGTCTCTGCCGAGGGAAGCGAAAAAAAATACATGCAGCGTGAAAAGACGTAAAATAGTTTCCAGTGGCGCACGGCTAGGTTTGTTTTCCCAGGAGGAAGTCTGTTTTACTTTGTGGGTCCCCTGTGGGAAACCAGGGGTTTGGTATGACTCTCTCGGCGGGTTCTGAGTACCAGGGCCTGGCTGGTCAGAGCCCAAACAGCCAGGGGCCGGACGATTGTTTCACATGTTTATGTAACCATGTAGCTATGGAACGTGTTATTCTATTGGTCCTGAAATATGGGACTGTCGTAATTTATCTGTCCCATGGCCTTAACCAGCCTTTGGTGCGGCTGAAACTGAAAACAAGAAGCCGATTGGTTTCAGGACCCCCTGCTGTTGTTTATTAATAAAGATAGACTGTCAGAGTCAAGGTTTGGAGAGCCAACAGAATGCCTCACTGAGGGCCAGCCTCAGTGCCAAAGTCACACACACACACACACACACACACACACACACACACACACACACACACACACACACACACACTCAGAACAGAACTCCTCTGCTGTTTCCATCATCAACCTGGACTCAATTGAAGCTTGCATAAAAGCACATTGCCAAACTGTCTCTCTCTCTTTCTGCCTCTCACTCTCTTTCTGCCCCTGCCCCTGCCCCACTTCCCACACTCTCTCTCTTTCTCTCTCTTTCCGCCCCCCTTCACACACTCTCTCTCTCTCTCTCTCTCTCTCTCTCTCTCTCTCTCTCTCTCTCTCTCTCTCTCTCTCTCTCTCTCTCTCGCTCTCTCTCTCTCTCTCTCTCTCTCTCTCTCTCTCTCTCGCTCTCTCTTTGAACCCTTAACCCTTGTATCTGTCTCCTTCTCATCCCCCCCTTCTTGTGGAAATCGATAATATTATGAGAACAGTAATGTTGTCTCAGACATAAGCCGACAGCATGAGCACTGCATGTTACTACATACACTACTCCCCCCCCCCCCCACACACACACACACACATAAGCATACAGATTGCCCTTTGAGACGACTCTTCTTCAATATTCCACTCAAGACTCAAGGACAGAGGGAGAGGGGGAAGGTAGGATTTATGTCAGTTTATGTGTGTGAGTGTATGTGTGTGTGTGTGTGTCGGGGGGCAGATATGTGAGTGTGTTTGACAAGTTTCTTGGAATTTACAATGATTATGCCCACCATAACAACTTCTCCAGGACTAATCTCTCCCTAATCGCAAACGGGAAAAGAAAAAAGTTTGCCTGGACAGATGGGACACAAACACAAACATGCTCACACACACACACACACGCACACGCACACGCACACGCACACGCACACGCACACGCACATGCACACTCACACACACACACACACACACACACACACACACACACACACACACACACACAGACACACACACACACACATTATGTTCCAGAAAACATTGATTACAAAAGTAGGCCCTGAATTGATGATAATAGATCAATATGTTTTTCTAGCATACTCTATGGTGAGGTGAGTATTCATCTTCACTCATATATTATTTAGCCAGCTTCTTAAACCTCCGCCTGCATAGTTAAGTGTGGCTCTTCTTACTGTGTCACACTGTAATGGGCTGATGCTGCCCGCTGAGTTTAAAGCTAAGTGGATGAGTGTGTTAAGAGGATAAGCCTGTTGGTCTCCCTAGAAAGCGTGTGTTGGTGTGTGTGTACGCCATGCGTGTGTGTATTGATGTTTCTGTGTGTGTGTGTGAGTGTGTGTGTGTGTCTGTGTGTGGGAGTGTTTGTGCGCGCGTGTGTGTGTGTGTGTGTGTGTGTGTGTGTGTGTGTGTTTGTGTGTGTGTTGGGGGGTTCAAATGAGCCTGATGATCTCATAGTGATGATGATGCATTCTTAAGGACAGGTGAGTGAGTCATCGATGCCGTCAGCCCCCCAGCGGGAAAGCAGACAGGCAGCGAACATCTCCCCTCCGGCGATGTCTTTCTTTCACCCTCCAGCTCAGCCCCACACTGCTACTGCAACTGCTGCCTCATCACCCTCTACTGCCCTCCTCCTCTTCACCTCTTCGTCTCCGTCGTCATCCTTTCTTTTCTTTCTTTACCCCGTTCCCCCATTTTAGTCTGAGATGCCCAGTGATCTGAGGACGAGAGGTTCCTTTAGTGCCACTCTTGATTCGGCTGCTAAGGCTCTACCCCCTCCGTCTTCCCTATCTTGCTCCTCTCCTTGTAGTATCTTCCCTGGTCCTATCCCTTCTCCCTTCCTCTCTCAGCCTCTGTTCACTCTGTCTTATCCGTAGGCCGGGCACCGACTCCGCCCAGCGCTGCTGTCTGCTGCTTCACGTCCTCCATCACGCCGCCTGTCTCACAGTGGCCGCCGCCGCCGCGCCCCTCCTCCTTTAATCAGGCAAATGGATTCAGGTCTGCCGACCGAGACGGAGGAAGACGCTGGAGAGAAATCACTTTCCCCCCCGCAGCTGTCGCCCCTCAGCGGAGCCATAATAATTCTGGGGCGGGTTAATAAGTTCACTTCCCTTTAACATGATATCCGTGAGATTCGAAAAGCAAGTGGCACACACTGGCGCATTGATACGTTGACTTGATGGAATGCGTGCCACACTTACTTATGCCGCCTCATCCTCTGTGGGAGGGGCGGACCGGTTTTGTTGTCGCGCAGCGGTAACGACCTGCCATTGTTTCGCGCGAACGCCGTGTTCCTATCTGCATGCCAAGGGCACTCCAACCCCCCGCCACTAAGCCAACTTAAAGCCTCCTCCCTCTCCCTCTGCCCCGTGCGCTGAGGGCGAGGCGTGGCTGGGCACGGCAGGGAGTGGGCCGCCCGGCTCCGTCGCCTGGGAGGATGCCTCAGACACAGACGCATGCCCAGACAGCAAGGGGTTATTATGGGCTGTTATGGTAGAGGATAATTATATCATCAGATAATTATACCTGATAGCCGTGTTGTGTTTGTAAGCCACTCCAATGTCAATATTTTTTTTTAATCCTGGGTCCTGAGTGCTCTGCTGCCTCGTGGGGAAACATGGAGCGTTAGGGAAAGGGAAGACCCTGTAGATGGATGAATGGGAGAGGGCTAGACAGAGAAGGTTATCTGTCTAAAGGTGGGCTGGGATGTGCTATGTGCTAGCTAAACTCTGGCACTAGTTTATCTAATCTAACTGTAGGGTCACGCTACTCCTATTTTTCTTTTGCTTTTCACCCGTGTTGTCTGTGTAATGTCAAAGCAAACCGTTCTGTGCACAAGTTGCCGTGCTGCAGCCGTCATGCCTCGTAAGGTCCCTGACTAGAAGCTGTCCTCCTGTTTTAACCTTTGACCCTTCTTACTGGTAACTGTTGGGCTGATTAACATCCGTGCATACTTTTTAAAGTGCAACACACTGAGGGCTTTTGTCCATCGCAGGTGTTGAGGGCTGTGTTTGTGTGTGTGCGTTACGTTTTTTTTTTTTTGCTGTGTGTGTGTGTTGTGTGAGTGTGAAAGAGTGTTTTTATGCCACTATGGGACCCCTGAGGCCCTGAGGCCTGTTCGCAAAGAAAGACCAGAAGCTGTTCGACTTCCTCCTTCGTTGTTTGGTATGGAACAAGACTTCAAACACGGTGAGGGGCTTGCAGCCAATCATAGCAAGGCATGTTCACACACACACACACACACACACATGCACACGCACACGCACACGCATACGCACACGCACACACACACACACACACACACACACACAGACGATCACGTTGGAAGGCTGTTTGCACATCATATTTAAGACACAATATAAAAGATCTGTCATTATGTCTCAAAAAATAAACAGTTGATCAGGCATTTTAACTAGGCTTTAGAGTGAAGCGAAGAAGAGAATACTTGGCACAAAAATTTGCTAACAGTTACGTAAACAATCTCTTTAATACTACTTAAATATAGTTCTGTGGTTGGACGCTGACTGTGTGGGCGGTGTGCGTTTGTGTGTGTATGTGTGTGTTTGTGTGTGTTTGTGTGTTTGTCTGAGCTATTGTCCCATTTTGTGTGTGTACTGTGATATCCATGCTGGCTTAGGCAGTCCTTTCTCTGATTGGCTGCGGGGCAACTTCTGGCAGGCCCGGAGAAAAAGCCGTCTGTGGTGTGTGAGGCTGTCACGGCAGTGTCGTCTCCAGCTCCCTTACAATGTAGCACCAAAACACAGCCAGGGCCGGTGCGTCAGCCCCCAGGAGAAGTCCAAACCCAGACGATTAACGTTTATCGAACAGAACAGACCAAATTTGTACGCAATAACATACCAGTCTGCCGGGATTTTGGGGGTAATGCGCTCTAAGCTCTGAGTGTTTGATGGGAGCCTGGGTGAGAGTGTGTGTGTGTGTGTGTGTGGGGGGGGGCGGGGGGGCGGTTTGACCGGGGAATGGGGAGGACTGCGCCGTATGTTATCCACTGTAAACCCTTTGGAGCCGCAGGCATGACCTTTCCTGTTATGGAAATGTACGGCTGTCAGGTCCAGGCTCTGCGCCACACATTGCCTGTTTGACTAGCCACACAGGCCTTGTAGAGGGGCCAGCCCTCCTCTCCTCAGCACTCTCTTTTTAGTGTTTGTACTGTAGAAAGGCCGATTGTTCTACGGGCCGGGCACAAAGTGTTCTCTTCTGCTGTGTTCTTAGTTTTTTATTTATTTATTTCGAGTCGTTAATATTTCATTCTTTAATGTTTTTGGAGAAACTTTTCCATTATTTTTTTTTAAGTGCTGAAACAATATTGCATCTTTCGACAGCCCTCAGGGAAGTGCAGTATAAATAGTCCTCTTGTCAATAGTGTGGTTTGGTCACAATTAATAGTAATTTCACGGTGCTTGCTGTCAGGCACTGGCCTTGCTCTGGCCTGTCACTTTTATTAGAGACTAACCGAGGAAAATGAAGCGACATGTTTTCCTTTGTAATGAAAGCAGAGCTGTGTTAATACTTAGACAAGCTGTTTGGGAGTTTGGAGCGCCGGCGCACACTGCGCCCTGTGTCAGAACGTCCCCGGCCCAGTGGCGAGAGCTCTGTGTGTCGCTTCCCGCCTCAGTTTCCAAATGATGTGATTAGAAAGCAATTTGCTCTCTGACCCCCTGACCCCCTCCCCCCAAAAAAAACACCTGCTTTATTAAAACAAAACAAATGACCCCATTCAGCCCAGAGACGTAAAAAAAAAATAGCATACAGCTGAGGGGATTTGCAACCTGAATCTATCACATGGAGGGATCGTTATAAGCAGCAAGTGGTTATTGGAGGCATATCGTAACACAATGGCTCCACCGGGGAACGTAAATCCGTTATCGCGCTGCAGAGGAAGAGTGCGGCCGGATCCTTGGCTGTTTTAGTCGGGCCCATAGTTGGGCCTGAAAGGCTCAAGTGAACAGAGATGAATGTGTGTGTTTAGCTTATCAGGCCTACGGTAATTACACGGCCACCTAATCCACGTTCGAATGGCTTTACCCAGTTGAAATGCCTGGCCTAACCCCATACCTCATGTACAGCAGCCTTTTGGTAGAAACCCATGGCAGACATTTTAAGATATGTTTATACTGAACCCTGAGGCTCCCCAAGGTCTCTAATGAAAGTCTTTATCCCTGAATATACAGTATTATATAAAACTGTTACAAGATATCCCTGTGAGTGTACAGATTACAGGGTTTGTGTGAAAATCAAAGGTTAGAAGATAACAGTACACTCCATTGTTTAGTAAACTGTTGGGCATGATTCTAGAAACCTCATCACAGGTCTTTTTAAGTGGTTTAACTGTGACATGGTTTTACAGCAGTTAATTTATTTCACCATAACAGAGTTTGAAGAAAAGGCTTCAAAAAGGATTCAGAACTTGAAATGAGACCACAAGTCCTCTGTCCTGTATGGCTTAAGTAGTGGCATAGCTGCATCGTAAACAGATGAACGTCTGGAGCAGTGCTAAAAATAGAACCCACCACCAACTTACTGTAGGCCACGGGGATGATCTTCAGTTTTACACTCTCTAAAAACAAATTGTTTGGGGGATTAGCTACCGTCTGCAGCTGTCTGCGTGACGCGTTTCATCTGTTAGAGAGATTCTCCCTCAACAAGCCACTGGTGCATGGCAGTAGCCATGCCAACTTTGGACTGTGCCAGCCAGTGCACGTAGCCTACAATATTTCTGTCACTTCCAGGCCAAGATTGCCAACGATTGGAATTTTTTTCTTAGGGTGTTTTTTTTAAGCCCATGTATTATGGGTTGAGACGCATTGAGGAATTTTCAAATAGTTGGCATACCATTTTGGGAAAAGAATCCAAGCTTATTATGACGATGGCTACATTCCAAATCAAACAGGACTCAGAGAAACGCATTTCATCCGCACCAGGCTACTCCCCCTAGAGTCTTTCTGGTAGTTTAACCAGCATCCCCAGGGGTGATATCTGGGGTTGAAAGGGCTGATCCTGACGTACACCGTGGCCCTCCCTGCATGACCAGGGCGGGGAGAGGAAAGCCTGGGGTTTGCTAGATGGGGCTGCCCCTTCTTCCCTCAGACTAAGGGTTACCCCCTGTGTGCTCTACAAATCTCCACATTACAGTAAGCTTAGGAGAACACGCTGCCTCCTAATAATGGCTATTCTTCTCTTTTGGTCTCTCCATCCATCTGTCCTATGCAAATCAAAACTTTCGCGCTGTGCGGTTCACTAAACTTTGACTCTCATTCAGTTTTTTATTTTCACACTCAGTCATTCGCTTTCCTTTCTCTGCTAGTCAGTCACTCAAGGAGTTCTGCTCAAGGAAAATGAAAATGCCGATTTGTTGTAAACAGTTGGATTTGAGGCACTTCATATGAGCTAAAACATATTCAAAAAAATGTACCCAATTTTATGATGTCAAGTTTTTAATGAAGTAAATATCTGTCTGTCTGAATAAAATAATGGTTGTTTGGCTGACAAACTTTTTTCACCAACGTTGGAATCTTTTATGTTGCCTGTTGGTGACCACAGTGTTAAACACAATGGGATCACTGCCTAAAGAAACAGCTTTAATGCGTGAGAACACTCCCAAAGCTGCTGTTGGCAGCACCAGAAAATTGCCCCAGAATGGTCTCAGCCATTTCAATTTCGCGTACATTTGATGGTTCTACACATGGTTGTATTGAAAGAGTTTCACTGAGCCGTTAGCATGTAGAACTGTCAGGAACAGTCACAAACACAGACATTTAAAGTAGGGAGAAGATAGTATATCTATCAGTCCCTTTCCCAATAGACACTCTATTTGAGAAGTACAGAAAACCAGGAGCAGTGTAATGTATACTGTATAATATAGACAGTATAATACCAAAAGAACCCCATTAATTCTGTTTGGAGTAAAGGTTTTACTTATTGATGTCCTACAGCGTGTGTTTATTAGTTCAACTTTGAAACAAGTGTTATTATTAATATAACCTAATGATATAAACATGTTAATAGGGATTGTGTGGAGGGTTATTCCCCTGGCCAGACAGTCCTTACAAGGACATCAAACACATGTTATGAAGTGCACACAAACACATCTGTCCCAGGGAGGGTTTTCCAGTATTTATTAGCCTCTACGTGACATCTTCTGGCTAATGTGAAACAGTAATTTGTCTTTCAGAGACATGGCCTACTTGCGTCTGGAGTACAAACGGCTGAATCGGTTCCTTCAGCACTCCCTCTGTTGGCTTCTCATCGTGGACAGACAAGGCTGTTGGTCTGGTGCCACTCCATTGGTGGGTTTGTCTTTGTTTGAGAGAGAGAGAGAGAGAGAGAGAGAGAGAGAGAGAGAGAGAGAGAGAGAGAGAGAGAGAGAGAGAGAGAGAGAGAGAGGAGAGAGAGAATGCTAGGAGTTGATAGAATGCGCGTAAATATGGGATATGTATTGGGAGACTGTAGAAATGGAATGTGTAGAAAGGCATTCATGATTAGTTTATGATTCCGTTTGAACTATTATCCTATTAAATGTGTGACATTATCAAGAGCAAGACATTTTGTAATGTCATGCACATCCTAACTTTCAAAATGTGGCAACACGTTTGCAGCTGTGTGTGTGTGTGTGTGTGTGTGTGTGCGTGTGTGTGTGTGTGTGTGTGTGTGTGTGTGTGTGTGTGTGTGTGTGTGTGTGTGTGTGTGTGTGTGTGTGCGCGCGCGTGTGTTTGGGAAGAGGTTTGAGGGAAAGCTCAGTGAGAGAAAGCCCTGTGTTGCCGTGCCCATATAAAGAGGCAAGCAGGATATACTGTCCAAACACTGAAATGCCATATTAAACAAACACCAAACGGTGGGTGGCAAAAGTGTGTGTGCCCACGAGTGTGTGTGTGTGTGTGCGTGCATGTGTGTGCGTGAATGTGTATGTGTATGCCATCAGGGCTTGGAACAGAAGAAATATCAACACACATTCTATACATAAATAACTTGACAGACGCTATATATCTTTTCTTTAAATATATTCTGTGTCTGTGATTATGTGTCAACAAAGTCCCATTAAGCTCCTGTTGATGTTCCAGTGTTTGTTTTTTGCCGATGGAGTTTGTTCAGACCCTGTTGTGCTGGCAGGTGATTTAGCATGTTGCACTGGTGGCATGATATTTCAGTGGCATTGCATCCAAGCTCAATTTAAGATTATGTTCCTCTAATTCTTTTTTTTATTGTTTCCTGCCTGCAGTTGCTGGTCTGAAATATTACTGAAGCCTTAAACAAAAATGTGAGCGGCATAGTTCTTAATGTACACACACACACACACACACACACACACACAGACATACACACACACACACACGCACACGCACACGCACACACTCGAACACACATTTGATGTGGATCAAACGCAGTGCATGAAAGCTAGTCGACAAAACAATGGCCTCAGACAGACACAACAACAAAAAAAAGTTTCATTTTGTGTGCCTATGTCTTCCTGTTTGACTGACTGTACTGTATTTACCTTACACAAATATGCGTTATGGATGTGCCTTTTTTATGTGTATGTTTGTGTGACCGGGGCAGCTGTCGGGAGGTGATGGAGGGAAACACACATGCCGTCCTGTTGAACCACGACCTCCAACCAGAGAGAAACAGGAGGAGGAGGAAAGGGAAGGAGGGAGAGATGGAGAGAAGAAAAGGAGTTTGACGGAAACATTAGTCATGTCCTTTCAGGCTCGTTTGATCCTGTGCCGCTACTCACATTGGACTATGGGCCAGAAGGAAATGAAGGGAGGCAAGCTATGGTAATGGTTCCTATTGTGACATTGCCTCTGCTTTCTAGCACAACTCAAGGATCCCAATTACTCAAGAGGCCTCGACTCACCCATGCAAGGGCATGTCACTTTAATGGGAAACGCATGTGGTACACTGGAAGGATGTTTAAAGCGGCCTAAGGAAAAAAATGTTTGTCTTCAACCAGTCAGTTATCATGTGTTTTACCTATGCCCCTTAAACTGGGGGGATGGTGTGGTCATGCACTATTATGGCTCTGTTTACTCTCCTGTGCTTGTTGAGCCTTTTGGGCAGCAGTTGACCTCTAGACCCTCTGTTATGGGGGGCTGCCCACATTCTGACGCCCGGAGAGTTGGACACCCACTGTGTGGAAGTCTCCAGGCTGCTTGGCAACCACAGAGCTTTGTAACAGGCCAGGACGGAGGCCTCTGGGCCCGTCTTAGCACAGCGCTCATACATATACTGACTCACACGCACTGACACGCGGAAGCGCGCACGGTCATCCCTCGAGGAGTTCTGAGGCAGTATTTCTCTCACTGGGTGAGCATGCATGTACCTCTCTAAACATTCCCCACCTGGTCAGGGTAGAGGGTTCAATGGTTCCACTGAGGGCGGGGGGTGGTAAAATATGGCTCTGACAGGAGTGAAGTGAGGGGTGTTGGGTGGATGACGGGGGCTGGCAAAGAGACTTGTATCAGCAGAAGAGAAATGTAATTAGTTGCCAGAATTCTTTTAAAAGTACAAAATGGAATACAGCTGTATAAGGGACTGGCCTCTGAAATTTTAAAGGCAAATTGGTGACCACCTCTGACTGCACATGTCTGCTCATCAGGCAGTGGTTGGCATTTGATTTATTACCCAAGACTGGAACCCATAGCGAATCTGGACTCCACTCTCAATGGAGGACAAAGACAAGAGACAGAGAGATGGAGGAGGGGGAGTTGTGGAGTTGTGCAGAGCTGAGGTGTGTGTGTGTGTGTGTGTGTGTGTGTGTGTGTGTGTGTGTGTGTGTGTGTGTGTGCGTGTGCGTGTGCGTGTGCGTGTGTGTGTGTGTGTATTTGTGTGTGAGAGCTTTTTGCAGATGTAGGGCTGGTGGCATGCCAGCAGGGTTCTCTGGGAGCTGGCCCAGCGATGATGTCATTACCAGTCAAACCAAGGAGCCTGAGCAATCTGTGACACTGAGCCTTCCTATGAGAAAGCCCAGAGCCATGCACGTGTGTCTGCCAGTGTTTACACAATAGCATCATGTGTTGGTGTATTTCTTTACTGTATATTTTAAGTGTGTATCTATGTGTGTGTGGGAGGGTGGTTGGTGGGTGGGTGCATTTGTGTGGTTTCTGATCTGGTGTGTGTCAGTCGCACGTCCATGTGGGTGCCTGGTGAATCTGCCAGAGAGAGCTACTCCTCCACACGGCTCTCCCCAGCCCTCAGACGATGACCCAAAGGTTAAGGTGAAGGCGGCAACACTTTCTCTCTCTCTCTGTCTCGCTCTCTTCCATGGCCTCTTGATATAGGCCGTAGGGGCATTGGGGGGAAACCTGAGACTTTAGGCTGCTTTTCATATTCTATTCCAGGGCTAAGAATGCAGACAAGCAGACGGGGAGCCTAACAAACAGGTAGACAGACTGGTGCAAACTACACACACACACACACTCGCATGCAAACACACACGCACTCTCACGCAGACACCCACCAAAACAGAGGGCGACTTGCACCGTCAATAACAGCTCTACTAGAAGTAATGAGACTATTAATATCAATCATTATCATTATACTAATAAAATAATAATCTGGAAAGATTGTATTTGTCCTGTCACAGGACACATAAATTGTCTCGTTTTGGTCTATGGCCTACGTTAGAAGAGACTGAACCGTCTTCACAGGTCCTAATATTCACACCTGACATCTCTCACAGACTCTGGCCAGACCTGAGACCACCGGCTCTCACCTGACAATTTCCATGCTGTAGTTGGTTTTGCTTGGGTAGCCAGGGGGAGGGAGGGATGGAGGGAGGGAGGGAGGGATGGAGGGAGGGATGGAGGGGGGAGTATTGAAGTGCTGGCCAATGTTTATGTTTGTGTCTAGGCTGCCCTCTCGTTTTCCCCCCTCATCATAGCCACAACAGCACCGGCATATCTTCCCAGACACTCCCCCCCCCCCCCCCCCCCCCCCCCTTCCTCCCTACTTTCTGCCCCCTGTCTGTTTGGAGGGAGTCATGTTTGTTGTGGCTCTCTCATCGCCGTGGCCGTCTCGCTGCCTCCCCTCCAGCCCTTCTTCTCCCGCTGGAAGGAACACTCTCAGTCAGCTCTGTGGATTCACTTCACCTTTCTCTCTCCGTCCATCTTTTTTCCTGCTCCACCTTCATCTCTCTCCACCGAGCTATTTTCTCTATCCACCTGCCAACTCCCTCGCACCCTCCCCCTGCCTGTGTTTGTGCTCCAGTCTGGGTCCGGGCACGTCCGTCTGGCCAGGAGGAGAGCGAGAGGAAAACCCATCAGGTACAGAGGATCCGGGAGGAGCTGGAACGCTGGGAATAAAGAGCGTCTGTGAAACAGGTTGACAGGATTTCGAGATTTTCCATTGGAACGCCTGAAGCCAGACGTCTGTGCAAGCTTTATCAGGAAGACGTTTCCAGCAAATGCTCAGAATGTACACAGTAGCATACACAGATTTCAGTATGTGTTGAGTAAGCACACACACACTCTCACACACAGAGAGACAGAGAAACCATAGTCCAAATTTGCTTTTCAAGTCATTTTTGACCGTCTCTTCCTTTTCCTCTGCCTCCAAAACGTTCTCAGTATGTGGCTTAGAATAAATTAGACTATGCTCCGTAGAGACTGATCAAAATCTATACAACAAGCATCACATGCCAGGGTAACAAGTCTCCCCTGTTGGGTAGGATCTGGTTTCAAACAGATTTCAGAAAACTACCCTCTTCCCCACCCCCCTCTCCCCCACCTCCCTCTCCCCAAGCCAAACGCATTAGCACTTGCCATGTGCTTTTGACCCCACTCCCAGCACAGTGAGGGTCCACCCTATAAAAAACGATTTTCAAGTTACCCTCAAAGAAGCGAAGAAGACCAGTTCCCAGACCAGACCACAAGCAGTCACACACAACTAAATACAACGCTGCCCGTGTGAAAGTGTGTACGCACCCACACATGTACCAACGCACACACACACCCATACCCAAAATTGTGAGCATCCACCAATGTTGAATGAAAGATGTAAAGTTCCCACATACCTTCATTTAATTTCAATTCAATTTCTCAATTATATTAAAAAAATCTTTAAAAAGCATGCTGACTGCCGATCGGTCCAGACCGGACATAGCGTAGGTGCCCCCCGATAAATACACCCTCTAGCCTGACCTCAATAAACACTGTATCTTAAATCAGTTCCCGTATGGCTATCTAGCGACAATATCACTACCCGCATGGTGGCAAATGCACCGACCGATAATGTCAGCAAAGGGCCCACGCATCCAGTAAGGGCAGAGAATGGGTTTTCCAGGAAACCGAGAAAAGGCAAGCTGAGCTTCACTAGAGGGCTGCCATCTGCACTCTGCGCCCTGTGTGCGTTAACAGCCCTTCATCGGAGCGGTTGAAAGATTATAATGTTTGCATGTGCTATATTATGTCTGCATTGAAAACTCTCCCTGGGCCTTACAGCAAAATTTTACGTTTGGGAAAACCTTATTTTGCAACAATTTCATGGTTAACAATGTAAGAGAATGCCTGACCTTTTGTTTGGGAACTTTTTCTATCCACCCCTGTGCCAGGTGCAGAGGTCTCAAACTGTGCACACAGAAACACAGACACACACACACACACACACACACACACACACACACACACACACACACACACACACACACAGAGAGACCTCCTCTCTGTGATTCTGATTAGAAAGATTCCCAGGCAATCTTTCAAAGCCCACCCTCTTCTCTTTCTCTCTTAGCGCTCTCCATCTCTGTCTCTCTATCGGCACCGTAGCCCACTCACTGTGGTTTGGTGTTCCTCTGTGGTGGTTTAGCTGCGGGTGTAAGTGAATCAGTCGAGCATTATGGCAAGCACATTATGGGGCAGAATGACCTTAAGACTCTCCAGAATGAGAGCGAAGTGTGGGCGTGAAGACCCTTACGATCGTCAGCTCGCCACATCTGCACGAATGCATCCACAGCAAAACCCGAATCGAAACTTCAGCAGTTTAGAAAAGTTTGTCTAGGAAATAATTGAAGGATATGTGCATTAAAAGTATAATTACATCCCAGCACAAGGTAGTTAGCATAACATCATGGCTTTGGGCCATTAGACTATAAATGTACAACTTACATTACATACACTAGTATAAATACGAAACATTCAACTGACACAGCAACAGAAAGTTGATAATTATAGCAATGATTAAAGTTAAAGCTAAAATATAAGTGCCCCCAAAAATTTGAACACATGCAACACATGAACTAAGAGGAAATTACAAGTTAAACATTTTATTTTCAGTTCTTATGGCCAGTATTTTCTTTTTTTTTCTTGTTACAAGTAAAATATTGACTTGCATCCACTACCTCTTAACATTATATTTATGTGGTACAGTTTGTTTTTCAAATGTCACAGTTAGACACATGTTCCCTTCCTGGCCGGGTCGGTATGTGTGAGAAGTGTGAGAGCGGGGACACCGCGCTGGAGGTTTCTGCTCGGTGAAGCATCACAGATACCCTCGAACGCACAGACACAATCCCCACAAAGTGTGTGGGTGCGCTGACGCACCTCAGCGGAGCACCCCTTCTGTGGCGAGGTTCTGAAGTGTCACGGGTACAGAAAAGCCCTCGTTTCAAAGTGTATGTGTATGTCTGTGTGTGCGCGTGTGTGTGTGTGTGTGTGTGTGTGTGTGTGTGTGTGCACGTACAGGGTGTTTGAAGGGGTTTGGAAGTTTCTGTGCTAGTGTGGTGGTCTCAGATCTTCTTCACACCCACGCCGTGCTCTTTTACTCTTCACCCCAACACTTCACTTGAGTGCTTGGAAAACAAGCGCGCGCACACACACACACACACACACACACACACACACACACACACACACACACTCAAACATACTCCCATCTGTGTGATCAGAAAAAAAATCTGATTTCAAATGCATGAAAAGTTCTCCAAAATTTTGTAGTCTGACCAACAGTATACTTTATTTTAGAGACACCTATCTCACCACAACCCCTCTTCTGGAGTAATAGCTACAGTACCTCTGAACCACAGATAGACCATAGAACCATAGATGTTGTGCGTGTCTGTGTGTGTGTGTGTGTGTGTGTGTGTGTGTGTGTGTGTGTGTGTGTGTGTGTGTGTGTGTGTGTGAGAGAGAGAGAGAGAGAGAGAGAGCCAGGGGTTATGTCTCTGTGGTAATTGGGTCAGTACAAAGATCCCTCGGGAGGGGAGAGTGACACTGCCGAACCCGCTCGGCCCAATCTCAGCCAGATGAAAAGAAAACACTCTCACTACAGGTTCCACATGTCGGGAGAGGGAGAGAGAGGGGGGCGATGGGATTTGGATTTCCCCGGCTTTCCTCTCCGTGCCCGTTTGATTCTTAAGCCAGAGGAAAATCACCCCGATGAGGCGCCTATAACACCTCTATCTGGACCTCGGATGTGTTTCCACAGTGTGTGTGTGTGTGTGTGTGTGTGTGTGTGTGTGTGTGTGTGTGTGTGTGATCTACAGCATATCTGTTTCTTCCTTCCTTTGGGTTTTCGCTAATCCCCGTCTCCAGGCTTCCTTCCCAGAGCACTGGGGGTCTCTCTAAAGAAAACAGTGCAGGCCAGCACCTTGGAAATCCCTCCGTCTCTCTTATTAAGGCCGGGGATGAGGACGGAGGATTGATTTTCCTGATTCAATTTAGTTCCGTGAAACCGGACCGGAGACGCAAACGCTCTGAGAGATGAAAGGCAAAGAATAGCAGCAGCGGGGAAATGCGAAAGTAAAAAATAAATATATTTAAGAAAATAGGGTTAATGAATCCTTAACCGTTTTCTTATATATACATATTTTTTTTCTTAATAGCTGTTGTTTTTTTTTGTTGTCTGGCATTTCAACTTGAGTCAAGACTGCATGCTGATTGAATTGTGATGGGTTGGCCTGCGAAGTGTGGTTGGCTTCGGGTGTCGCTGTTATCTCATCTACGCTGTCTGCCCTTGAAAAGTTGGGAGGGTCATATCATTGGAGGCGCTGAGAGACAGAGAAACGCGGTCAGGTGTTCCTCCTGCCTGACATCCAGCATGCTGCCAGAGTCACTACATTGTGCGTATGGGAAGGCGATGTGTGTGTGTGTGTGTGTGTGTGTGTGTGTGTGTGTGTGTGCGTGTGTGTGTGTGTGTGTGTGTGTGTTTGCATGCATAAGATAATGGCACTTCAGTTGGGAGGGGGGGGTCATTAGGTCAATGATCCCGATACTGAACGCTCCTCCTTTATCGCAATGCATCTCTCTATATTTGAACACTGATTTGTGGAATGTGTATCTGTAGTGAGACAACTGCAGCTGCAATGAAGTCAAGGCTCAGAAGAGTGTGTGTGTGTGTGTGTGTGTGTGTGTGTGTGTGTGTGTGTGTGTGTGTGTGTGTGTGTGTGTGTGTTTGTGTGTGTGGGCACGCATGTGCGCGCAGGTGTGTGTATGCCAGGCATCCCTCCTGGTTTGTCAGAGAAACATCCTGCGCTCCGTTGCGGTGCACCTCCACTGAGAGGAGGTGAGAATGTGTGTGTGTGTGTGTGTGTGTATGTAAAGTCGAGAGCAAGAGAGAACAAAGTGCAAGGCAGTCCAAGGATTTCCCCCTGTTTTCACAACCTGAACCTGAGATGTGCACTCTCATCTCACTGCAGCAGCTGTGTTTTTGTTGTCTCTCTCGTTTTCTCAATTTTCTCTCCCTCTTTCGTTTGCAAAAGTGGCGAAAAGTTCTTTTCAACGACTGGAGTTTTTTTTTCTATTCTTTTGGCCTTTTGTTCACCCTGAGCAGGGCTGTCAAAACCTTCATCTTCACACAATGCAACGTATAGGCCGTACTTAGACGCCATATGCATTGTGTTGAATACAAGAAAATGTCACACTCCCCCCGTGTGTTCAGATTGTGATAATAACAAAAAGAGTGTTTTTGTTTGCGTATATATGTGTGTGTGTGTGTGTGTGTGTGTGTGTGTGTGTGTGTCTGGGTGCGCATGCATGCGTGTGTGTTTGTGTGTGTGTGTGTGTGGAGGGGGGGGGGGTGATGTGTACAGGGGAGAGGTAAGGGGCTCATTTAGCTTTAGACGGTTTGGAACGCCCCTTTGTCATTCCTGTCCCCTGCCTAAGATGACACACCCAAACCCCTTGGGTCCTCGTAAGAGTCACCGTGGCCTGGCTTGGATCCAGTAGGCCGCAACAAGGGCCTGGGGCTCTCAGTGGTGGGGCCTCCCTCCCTCCCCACACTCACACACATACACATGGGGCTGCCCCTAGCAAAGGGAGTAGAGTGGTGATTCAACAACTCCGCTGATTTCCTAATCCCCTGTGGTCTTCAGTGGAAACTCGACTAGTTAGATGGAACGCGAGGATTCCTTAGAAAGGTTTTCTGCTCACCTTATGACCTTTCAGCCCGTGTTCCCCACACTAGTGTTTACTAGAGAGAGAACTGCCAGCACGACCCCTCTCCTCTAACAGCTCTGTTTGCTCCTTGCCCATTAGTGCAGTGTGTGCAAGGGTTGCCCTCTGGTAGACCCACAGGCCACTTAAAGGGCCCCAGGGAGGGGTTAAGTATGGGTGCAACAGTGTCGCGGGAGGGGTCAGAGGTTAATTGTGCACCCTCTTAGAACACTGCCCACGCCTAGCGCACCCTGAGGCCACCATCCTTGTAGTGCCTACACAACCACGTACACACACTACAGCTACAGACAACTAATCACAGGCCAGACTGTATGTCTCCTGCCAGATAGATGCTGCGCCTGTTTCCAGCTGCATGCTCTACATCCCAGAGAGAGCGAGGAGGTCAGGCCAGGCCCCTAGTCTTTCCCCCCAGAATGAATGGACCTTCCCCATAGGGCTGACTATGCAGTGACCAAGCCCCAGTTGTAGCCAGAGCACAGGCCCCCAGCACAGAGCAGCACAGCGGGCGAAGTCAAACGACCAGGATGGCAGATTTCGTGGGGTTTGCTGAATGAGGAGGAATGCTAAATGAAGGGGAATTTCCTCCCTGTATCTCGCAATGTGTGCCTCTATTTTTAGGGAACAATTGCAGAGTCTGTTCTGGACTGTGTAGACAGAGGACACGGCTTGTGTGTGTGTGTGTGTGTGTGTGTGTGTGTGTGTGTGTGTGTGTGTGTGTGTGTGTGTGTGTGTGTGTGCGCGTGCGTGCGCGCGCGTGCGTGCGTGCGTGCGTGTGTGTGTGTGTGTGTGTGAGTGGATATGATTAGGGGCAGGATGGAGTGCAGCTAAGATAGCGAGAGAACATAAGGAGAGAGGGAGTGATACAGATAGAGGGGGGTTGGAGAGCGGGTAATTGGTTGAGATGAAAAATGAGAGTCCTTGACCCCTGGTTACCTCCAGGGAGGGTGGAGAGTATGAAGCCCCTCTCTCCCTCTCCCTCTTTCTCAACCGCACCCTCCATCCCTTGGTCGCTCCCTCGCTCATAAAGATCCTTAACTTCAGGGATGGATGGAAGGAGGGAGCCAGGGAAGAATGGAAAGGGAGGGGAAGACAGGTTGTACATGGGTGTGGTTGTCTTTGTGTGTGTGCGCGCAAGTGTGTGTGTGTGTGTGTGTGTGTGGGTGCGCATAGCCAGGACTCAGCTGTCTCAGCCTCCATTAGTGACTAACAGGGCTGTCACTCTGGGCTTTTAACCGTGCTTGTTAGCCTGGCAGACACCCAACAAACCCCCACCTCTAACCCCCCCCTCCCCCCCGGGCGCCGCCACAATCCCCCGGCCCCTCTATGTTACCATCCCCAACCCATTTACCCCGACCCCACCCCGCCGTCGCCTGGATCCCTGGACTCCATCCACACCTCGACAGACGTGAGCCCCAGCCACACCTATGGGAGCTGGAGAGACACACTGAAAACATAAGCTTTTCTCAAATAGTGTCCGGTCTCCAGAGAAAATGGAATTCTCTTGCGGGAGCGGGAGAGAAACGGGAGGCTACTTGACGACCCACAGTTTGATAGATCCCACACATGTATTATGGTCTGGGCTTTGATCAGACAGACAGGATGGGTGCAGAGCGACAGGTGTGGCCCTGTAATTACGGCAGAGGTTTAGTGACTGGGCGGGGTGCCCCCTAGAGGCCTCCGACTGACAGGCAGACGGGCCCCACCGGACGCCTGAGCCCCAACACATTTGTCCCAACCAACAGACAACTGGCAAGGGGCTTTGGGCCTGCTACTTTCCCATCGCTTCAGTGGGAGACGAGAGCTGTGCTGGAGGGAAAGATACCATGGCAACGGGGACAGCAACCGAATGGCAGAACGGGGCTATTGTGTGAAAGAGAAAGAAAACCGAGAGAGAGATGGAGGGAAGAATTGAAAGAAAAAGAGAATGTCACACGTCTAATCTCTCTGTTGTGGTTTGCGTCCTGAAATCGACAGTGAATGGTAAGAGGCGCACGGCCATGTCTTGATTTTTGAATCCTTGGATACACACAAATTCACCAGTATGATTAATTTTAAAATGTTCCCAAGACACAATTCCATAAAGTTGAAGGGAGCTGAAGAGAAAAATGAGTCAGGAGGGAGTAAAGAAAATAGAAAAGAACTAGAGGTGGGGGGGGGGGGTTAGAGAAAGAAAAAGGGTGGGCATCTGTGAAAAGGAGGTGAAGTGCGTCCTTGTTAAACTCCCAGCCATATGGCCAGCATCTGAGCTGGTTCGGGAGGTGATTTTTACGACTGCTTTTATGGCTTGGCTCGCTCAAACTGTTCAAATGAGAGACTGCCTGCCTGCATGGCTTGTTGGCTGGCTCGCTACATTCTACCATTCATTTGATTGAGTGGGGAAAAACATGAATAACATTTTGAACATCTAACGTTTTGGATTTTGAAATATCAAACAATCTTGAAAAGACATTAGTTGGGCTGTTTGGTGGCGTCTCTCTGAGTTACCCTTTCTCCACCTCCTCCTTGCTGTCCCTACCCCACACCCCCGTCTCTGCTTCCATGTCCACCCACATCTCCATCTCCCTTCATCCCGGTCATCCTGCTACGCTAACATGTAGAAACAATTTGGGTTGTAGCAATCATCATTTCCCTCATTCTGACTTCTGAAAGAAGGCCAACGTCTTCTTTTTTTTACAATAAAGATTTTTAGCCATCTGCCAGATGAATTGTGGGTAAAAGCACCCTTTTGCTCAAAAGGGAAGGCCTAATGGCAAAATAAGTGAAACGATATTGGTCTGGATAGAGTGCATGAACCTCTTCCCGTGGGAAATAGCTGCATGGCCTCTCCATCTGTAAGTTCACCTCTGTAGCTATTATAATCAACTGGCCAGTATTATCATCATGCTTGATAATTATTACTGATAACCGTGGGCACACAATTTGTGTTTCAAGTCATGATTGCTTTGCCTTGTCTTTTAAATAGGCGGGCAGGACAGCTGCTTTATGGGAACCCGCCTTTGTGTGGATTCACACACATACATTACAACTGTCATGCTGCACATTTTCTTTTCATCCTTTCCTACTAAGTTCATTTCATATCGCTGCCATTGTTGTTCGAGCTGACAAGCCCCATTTTTCTTTGTGTTTGAACTGGAGATTTAACAAGGATCAGGTTTCCTCTAGGGGAGAGAGAGTATGTGTGTGTGTGTGTGTGTGTGTGTGTGTGTGTGTGTGTGTGTGTGTGTGTGTGTGTGTGTGTGTGTGCGCACGCGCGTGTGTGTGTGTGTGTGTGTGTGTATTCAGTTTGAACAGAGCCAGTGAACAACCTCCCCAACCACATAAGGATGCACATGTACACCAATTACCAAAGCTGATTCTCAAAAGTCTGAGATGCTATGTAGCACTTCAGCAGGAGGCAGGCTCTTCTGAAACACAAAGACCCAGATCATGACCAACACTATTACACACACACACACACACACACACACACACACACACACACACACACACACACACACACACACACACACACACACACACACACACTCCCCTCTCCGCCGCTATCTGGTATCTGTGGGCTAGTGTTTCGTGTCACCTGATGCTTGGGGAAATAGATCGTGGATCTGTATTGATTTGAGGACATGTGTCGCTGAGTGACTCCAGGGCTGCCGATCTGCTCTGTATGCCGGGATCAAAGGTCACCCAGCCTTTATCATATAGTGTGTATACACACATGACATCTCCGTAGTTCTGCTGCTCTGAAACGCACTAGAAAACCACCACTGGGAAGATTGAAGCGCGTTGTTGTCATTTGGTTGAATAGTTTCACAGTTTGTGAGACCCCGCAGAACGAGAATAAATCAATGAAAGAAGAAGAAAAATAATGCCAGGTCCGGTCCGGTCCATTCAAACCCTTTCATCTTTCTCTCAAGCTTGGACGTGTTGTGTTAGGTGGCGGAGATCAAAGTCATCTCAATTTGTAGGCTTGAAAGACATGCTGTTCAGGTTGAGGGTCTACAAAGGGACATTCTTGCCTTTGAGGGCGAGAGGGAAAGGTGATTGTCCATCCTGAGTCAGGTAACCACATCAGGGGAGCCTGTGACTATGTTTACATCAAGAACACTGGAGGCATAGAGCACAGCCCCACGGCCACCTGGCATTAAACTATTGCCCCCTCCCCCCCTCACCTTCTCTTTCTCTTTCTCGTTCTCTGTTTCTCTCTCACACTTTTTTTATTTGTTCTACTGGGTGTTTTCAGGTTGTGGCATTCATATACAAAATGCGCTGCAAGGGCAATGCAGCTTGGCATCTCACCAAGCAACTAGGGACATTTCTGTTTTCTAGTTTGCATCTGGATTAATTATAAAACCTTATACAGTCTTGACATGTCCTGTCTTCTCTTGGAAGGTTTGTCTTCTGTGGCACTTTCCAATGGCCAAGCTATATTCACACCAAGCTTTTCACATTGTTAGGTCTTTAATTGACAAGTATTAGAAAATGTCTAGTGTCTCTCTGTCTCTCCCTCTCCATGTCTCTCCCTCTCTCCCTCTTTCTGTCCCTATCTCTCTATCTGGCTTCTCCCCCTCTCTTTTTCCTTTCTTTCTCTCTTCCTTTGATCTCAGGGTTATGCTGCTGTTGAGACCCTGTATACCGTCGCCAGCCCAAACAGTTCTCCCCTCCCTCCCTCCATCCCTCCCTGTCTCCATCCCTCCCTCCCTCCCTCTCTCTCTCCCTCCCTCCCTCCCTCCCTTCCTTCCTCCCACCCACTCATCCACCCACTCACTCTCAGATCAAACTTGCACTTCACAAAGCACAGGCCTGCTTTGAGTGTGTGTTGTGGTTTTGGCAAACAATCTTCGGTAAGACTGAGAGAGAGAGGGAATGGGGAAGGGTAGAAAAGGGTAGAGAGGTTGAAGAGGAAAGAGCGTGAGTGGAGAGAGGGAGGAAGATAAATGGGAAGATAGCTAGATTGATTGACACTCAGACAAGCTGTGAGCAGAGGTAAACATACAGACAGCACGGCACAGAGAGGAGATGGCAGAGTGGCAGAAAGTTGATATCCTGCCCAACTGCCGTTAAGAGGATCCATTCCACCAGCGGCAGGCAATGTTCCCACCGCTTTATCCCCTCCTCCCTCCTCCCTCCTCCCTCCTCCCTCCTCCTGCCCTGCACCCGCCTCTCCCTCCTCCCTCCTCCCTCCTCCCTCCCCCTGCCCTGCACCCGCCTCTCCCTCCTCCCTCCTCCCTCCCCCTGCCCTGCACCCGCCTCTCCCTCCTCCCACCTCCCTCCTCCCTCCCCCTGCCCTGCACCCGCCTCTCCCTCCTCCCTCCTCCCTCCTCCCTCCTCCCTCCCCCTGCCCTGCACCCGCCTCTCCATCCTCCCTCCTCCCTCCGCCTGCTTTGCACTCGCCTCTCTCTCCTCCCTCCTCCTGCCCTCGCCCCTCTCCCTCTCTTCATCACGTACCAGCCTTCACTCCCTTTCCCTCCTTATCTGTTCGCCCTCAAATGGCAAACCGCAAAAAAAGTTAAGAAAACTTTTCTTAAATGATGCATCTGTTTTAGGAAATGTCACACACACACTGTTTACACACACGAATACACACACACTCACACGCACTTTGTGTCCTCTCAATGTGGCCAGGTAGTATCAGACAATCTCTGTGTCTTGTTTCTTCTGTCAGATCACATGTTTAGCAGAACAGAGCAGCTTGGTGCTCTGCAACTATGAACACTGACCACAAATGAACATAGGGGCACCTCTACAAACAAACACACACACACACACACACACACACACACACACACACACACACACACACACACTTGCACTCACACACGTACTCAATCGTCCACTGTCAACTGCTTTGTCTGAGCATACTGTATGTTGTTTGGCATTCCTAAGACTCAGTGGACCCAGACAGAAGGGACTCCAGGTTATTGTGTGTAGGGTAAAGGAGGATGGGATGTTCAATGGAAAATGGCCAGGTGCCAAGTGGCAAAGTGCCCTTCCAACCGCACACTGCCGGTTTTATATGCACTCCGCCATCGCAAACGTCTCATCACTCAAAAAACAAGGTTAGTGCATGGAGTTCATGCTGTGCTTTGAGTGTGTGTGTGTGTGTGTGTGTGTGTGTGTGTGTCTGTGTGGGAACATGAGTGTTCTTGCAAACCATAAAACTGAAGGGTATGCCAGTCAGTCAGAGGCTGGGTTGGGGGGGAGGGGGGGGGGTTGTTTAAAAGTGAAGCCTTGCGTTGAGCAGACAAGTCCAGAGGACACCGAGACATGTCATTTGGAGTTCACCCTGCTTCCTGCGAAGGCCCATAAAGATGTCCGATAACACACCAACCCCCCTTGCTGTCACAAACACAGTCCGACAAGCCAGGTCCTCCGCGTGCGTGCGCACACGTGTGTGTGTGTGTGAGAGAGAGACAGAAACAAGAGAAACATTGTTTCGTCTCCGCATTCAAGGAAATGACCGTGTGGCCCTTATCTGTCCATCTGTGGAGCGGAGGTAGGAGGAGAGGGTGTAGTCAGACACGCTGTTGTCAAACACCATGGGGCCTCCTACCTCTAACCTGTCATTTACATTCAGAGGCTGAGAGGGGCAGAGAGAGGGAAACAAAAACGGAGGGTGCTTGGATGTGGCAATGTTGAACCCTGTAACCTTGAAGTTATTTTAGCCATTAGATGCCAACTCAACTTGAACTACTGTACCCCTAAGCTTTGATGAGAGTTTGTATCAGTTCATCCATTGTGTCCTGATCCCTTTCTCCCTGTGCAAGGCTGCAGGCCATACTCTAAATTATAGCAAAAAGTAATAACATACTGTACAGAGTATTCGTTGAATTTGAGTTACTTACTCCAAAACCTATGGTGAGCGCATGCAGCACAGAACATGTGTTGAGTCATTTCAGTAGCCTGGTACCACAGGTCTTAGGTTGTGTCGTGTTGCTCCATGAGCTGTCGGTGTTTAGCATTCCCAGTAGAACAGCTGTAACCATGGCGAGTGGAATAAAACAAAGGCTGCTCTATTGAATACTGGCCACGGGCAGCAGTTAAAGTGGGGATATTCAGCCTATTCCACCGAGTGCTGTTAGTTCCAAAACAGTAGATAATGAGGACTGTGGCCATTTTTTTTTTGTGGGTATGTTTTTTATTTTTACCAGCCCGGCTACCCTCCCATGCCCACTCTCAGTGGCCCAGCCAGGGAGGACCGGGCTGGGCATGTGCGCGCTGGAACTGCCCCTCTGAGAACCAGGGGCACAATGCATTAGTGTGCTGAGTTAGCCCAGGGAGCTAAGCTTTGGCCATGGTTGGACAAGTTCAAATGGGCACTAGTTTAAATAGACTTTTTCTGTCTCTACCAACTTCTTCCCAGGGTTTCTTAAACGTGGTTTTACTGAACCACTTAATCCCTATTTCTAATCTCTAAATTTGTCTGAAACGTTATGTTTTTCTTTATATGCATATCTCTCTCTCTCTCTCTCTCTCTCTCTCTCTCTGTATATATATATATATATGTATATATATATATATATATATATATATATATATATATATATATGGTATAGCTGGTGGATGCAGATAATGGCTTGGCCTTTGGATTAGTCATAAGAAACAACAGAGATAGAGATAGAGAGAGAGAGAGAGAGAGAGAGAGAGAGAGAGAGAGAGAGAGAGATCAGCCATGGATTCAGATTAAGCACCAACGTGATTTATGCCTGAAAACCCCTGTGATCTCCACCTAATCAACAGGGCCGTGATGTCATCAGTCTGAGCCAGCTCCGCTCAGACTGGGCGAGATTGGAGACGTGCCTATCATCTGCCTATAAATAACACTGAAGGGGCGGTGGAGCAGGATGATGGGGCGAAACAGGTGAGGCAGGGCAGAAAACGGGCTAGCGAGAGGTTGAGAATCAGGTGACGGGGAAATCCCTTCTGAGGTCACGCTTCTATTTGGAGGCCTGATCTGCAAACTAGGATCCATGCCACTTCTGAGGATTTAGGAGGAATTCCCCAACGGCACCTTCACCCTATTGTTTACCCTGCAGCCAGTACACATTTAACCCTGCTTACTACAAATCAGCACACCCCACCACAAACACAACATCATGCTCAGAACGTTATTGCTTGTTGTTTTTTTATGTCCAGGCAGGCACTTGTGAAACTATTCCAGGAGCTGAACCGTACTGTAATAAAATTAAAAACAATGAAGATGTGGCTGGTGGTCGCCAGGGAATTCTGTCGCCATGGAGTGTGGCTGTGGTGGTTCGGTCCTGGGTTCGTGTTGTGCATGCTGTTCTTGATCCTGCCCCTCTTTAAATAAAGGATCAAATGAAACCAACCTTTTACAGTACATCCCAGAGGAATGGGAACTGGCACAACACGTGGAGTGATCCCTATGAAGTGTGTGTGTCACCTGTGACGTTTGTTGCAGCTTATTCAGCTACGCAGAGCTAGGAGCCAGACAATGGTAAAGACTCAGCTTGGCAAGAGAGTCTAATCCCTTCATCCCCTAATGTGTACACAGCAACACTGGCCGGCATAATACAACAAATACCTCAGTTTAGAATGACTAGAATGGACAAAAAATTCACCGCTTTATTTACAAATCTGGATCTAGACCAACACTACTAGTCTTCTACTAGTCCATGTGTCTGTTCCTAAAACCTTCTTACCTTCTTACTTACAGGCAGATGCTGTTTCAGAATTGTTTTTCCTTACAAAAGAGTGTTTTTTTGCAAGTTCATTGATAGTCCTTTGGCTACATAAGTCCATTTTGTTTCATTTGTAGTTCTTTCCTTTATCCTAGACTTCCCTGGAGCTAAGATAACCCGAGAGTCGAATCCATTCTAATTTAACAGGCCTATTAGACAAAAGCAAATGTTCTCAAGGATGCACCAAAGAAAACCTAACGCCACAAAAATATTTTGCAACAGAAATGTCCACACACAGAAATGAAATACAACATGGAGGTGAAACCAATGAACAATGAACCAATGGAAAACAATGTATTTTTTAAAGCAAAACGACCATTAATCCAGTTAGTTTGTTCAGGTCGTTTTCTAAGTCATCCTGTGTGTGTGTTTTAGTCTATTTACATTCTTATTTTAATCAGAAATAAATACATACATTCAAAATAGATCGTTTGTGAGCACTTTATTACTAATGGACTTGCATGAATGGAAACAGCACATGGAGTTTGTCTACTGGTAAGATATGAAGTGAATGACCAACAGTCTATGTCTGCTATGAGCGTGCTAAAACCAGAGTCTTTTAGACCCTCAGTAAAGGGCCCCCGTTTTGACCCTTAGGAGTGGTTGAGTCTAGGCTGGAGGGGGTGACAGGTCAGTATGAGCTGCTGTCTCGTGTCCAGTCTGACCCTGTAATACCTCTCTGTGTGTCCAAGCTCGGGTTGACCTCAGCAACATGGCCTCTGGCTCAGCCTGATGTGTGAAGACACTGACCTACAGCTGACTGAGGTGTGATCCGGAGGTTTTCAGCTTTCAGCTTTTCCTGCTCGCCTCCCTATAGCTAAATAAACACGTGGAGGAAGGCAAGGGTTAATAGGGCCAAGTTTAGGGAGAGGGGAATGGATGGATGTTTGGATGGATGGATGGAGGGATGGAGGGATGGAGAGTACGGCGAGGAAGACCCAGGGGAACTCATTATTCTAAGACAGAGGGGCACATTAACACGCACGCTCGGTTATTAAAGTACACAACACACACTCACGCACAGAACTGATTTTACGCACACACAGAGACTGCTTCCAGATCCTCTGTAACCCATGCAGGCTTATTACCTGGTACCATAAACATACACCGTTTTACACACACCTCCTTACTGAAACCAGGAAGGCAGAATTCTGGGCTCCCACTGGTCCCCCAGTGGGCCTCCGCTCTCGTTCCAGAAAAACACGCCTGGCTCCTAATCCACAGTGGGACGGGACCAAGGGAGAGCCAGGGGGTTCTCAAAAACTGTGTGCGTCTCTCAGTTTATGATGTAATGTTTTTTTCTTCTCAATCAAAGTTTTCATATGAAGTGGCTCGGCTTACAAATCTTCCCCTCTTTCCTTCTCTTACTGTCACCTTTTTAAACTATTTGGTCTTTGTTTATTAAAGCTTGTTGTACAATCATCCCTTAAATTGAAAGTTAACCGTGATCCCACCCCTTCCCCCACCCCCTGCTCCAAACCAATCATTACATGAACATAAACATCTACTAAAGGAAAACATATGTGTGTGTGTGTGTGTGTGTGTTTGTGTGTGTGTGTGTGTGTGTGTGTGTGTGTGTGTGTGTGTGTGTGTGTGTGTGTGTGTGTGTGTGTGTGTGTGTGTCTGTGTGTGTCTGTGTGCGCACACGCTACCCTGTGCATGTGACCCCGGGTGTGAGAGCCAGGAAAGCCACACTGGTTCCATTAAGGGCCAATCAGGCCAACTCTGGTTTGGGAAAGGAATCAAACCCCAAACAGTCACTATAATAGCAACCCAGCCACTTTTTTCTTCAGTGTCCCACTCTGATTTCTCTCTCTCTTTCTCTCTCCCTCTCTCTCTCTCTCTCTCGTTGTTCCCCCATCTTTTCCCCCTTCCTCTCCCTCCAGTGATAGAGTTTCACTGCCTAGCTGCCTTCCCTTCGCCCTCTCACACTGGCGTGCCTC
>CM030180.1:11772472-11937472 GCA_017639675.1 Aplochiton taeniatus | reverse complement strand
TAAACAAATGATGCCTAATGAGGGAAACTAGTCAATGACATGATGTCTACTGATGTCATGATGTCTACGATGGCCCTGGTGACAGGCTGTTCAGGGCTGGGTGAAACGCAGGTATCTCTTTCCAGAGGGCAACTCCTTGGTTTCAACGCCGTTAGGGAACAGGGCAGCGGCCTCAGCGTCAGAGAGAGAGGGGATGACCATGACCTTCTCACCCACCTGAAACCCAACAGAAAACGTGTGTGTGTATTATCTATCTATCTATCTATCTATCTATCTATATAAATAAATGTTAGTGTGTGTGTGTATGTGTGTGTGTGTGTGTGTGTGTGGGGGGGGGGGGTGTATGAGAAGGACAGAGGAAGTGTGTTTACCTTCCAGTCGACAGGTGTGGCCACCTTCTTTTGCGCGGTGAGCTGCAGCGAGTCGATGGCCCTGAGCATCTCGTTAA
The DNA here is from genome assembly GCA_017639675.1 of Aplochiton taeniatus. Classification (NCBI taxonomy): domain Eukaryota; kingdom Metazoa; phylum Chordata; class Actinopteri; order Galaxiiformes; family Galaxiidae; genus Aplochiton; species Aplochiton taeniatus. The sequence continues at coordinate 11,937,024 of CM030180.1, read as the reverse complement.
AGTTCCTTCCTGTGGTGGCGGGGTACAGGATGGACAGCTTCAGCTTCTTGTCTGGGCCAATCACAAACACCTGGGAGGCGGGACCAGAGGAGAAATGTCAGGTAAAGAAACGGAGCGGAGAGAACCAAATCTATTTTGTGTGTGTGTGGAAGGCAGGAGAGACTGACGCAGCGAGCAGTGAGAGGCATTCCATCCTTGTCCCTCTCGTCAGGGTCCAGCATGCCCAGCTGCACGGAGAGCACTCTCTTATCGTCAGCGATGATGGGGAAGGGCAGCGGGCCAGACTGATCCCCATGTGCCATCACATCCTGTGGAGAAGGGCACACAGATTAGGTGGAGATTAGTCAGACACTTAACTTCTCTCCTAGTATTTGTCTTTAACCAAGGCATAAATATAGCCTTATTTATTTATATATATTTTTTTCCTGAGCTGCCCAATGTAACCCTTTAAAAAAATATTCTTTGCTTTGAGCCCCCCCCAAAAAATTGAGAATCACAATGTTTGTGTCTCCAGCCGCAGTAGTACAGTTTATGCGTCCTCTGGAGTGTTAAGCAGCAGGAGTAATGGAAGGCTAATCAACATTTGGACATCAGACAAAGCAAATAGTCCAAACTGTGGGAATGAGTCAATCTGCTAGTCACAAGGGCTCAGCCAGAGGCATTGAAAAGAGTGTGTGTGTGTGTGTGTGTGTGTGTGTGTGTGTGTGTGTGTGTGTGTGTGTGTGTGTGTGTGTGTGTGTGTGTGTGTGAGAGAGAGAGAGAGAGAGAGAGAGAGAAATAGAGGCAGAGAAAATAAGGGGACAGGCCTCAGTAACTATAAAGACTTACACAAAAAATCCTAACAACTTTGCAAATAACTTACTTCCCACAGCAGAGATTAAAAGCTAGATAAAATAGATTATTTTATTGATCATCAAACAACTCAATGAGTCAAAACTATAGATACAAGTTGTGCATGCATAACCTAGAAACCAGACTTTTGTTTTTTTAAATCCTTCTCAAAAGTGGACCTGTATCAGACTCCAGAATGCTGGGTCTGTGGAACTCACCACCCTCTTGGACCACTCACAGGGCTTTCAGAGAGGGGGGTGCGGCTGTAACTTAGCAACTCAGCATTGAGAGCCAATCAGAAAGGATCACATGAGTTTAGGGGGAGCCATTACTCCCCTATTTTCAATGTGGTGCAGCAAGTTCACATGCAAAGCATGAGAGTATGAGCTGGCCCTTAGGGCGGGTTGAAACAAATTCATTATCATTCTGTTAGGATTTGATTATCATGATTTAAGACCAAGTCTTCAAAACGAACAATACTGCAATTGAATTTAGTACTGTGACAGTATTGTGCACAAAAGAGAGGGCAAATATATTTCAGAAAGAACTTAGCAAATCTCTTAAGTCTTGATGGCCACACAGAGAACTAAATACACAACTAATGAGACATGAAGTAACCTCTCTTCTTCTACGGGTAGGTATCTCTTCAGTCCCTGAGGTCTGGACTGGCTCAGGTCAGAATGACCACTAACCAAATTACCAGAATGACGTTTTTCTTTTCTTTCTTTGGAATAGATGTGTCAATGTGTCAAATTCAATCAGAACCACTAGAGATTGCATTCTGTTTTGGAAACAAACATTAAATGTTGATTTACACTGGCTCCAACTGTCCACTTCTATCCATCCGTATACCTGGTAATAAGTTATACCAAATCTATTAGCTTACTGTATCCATCTCTTAGAGAATGATCCATCCTAAAGTCAAATCTAGTACAACAACGTGTAGAAAAGTAGTGTTACTAGAGGGGCCCATGGGTTTTACCACGCTGCCACCAGAAGCAGGTAATAAGCCCAACGGGACATCTCACTCTAGGCCCAGTTATCTCATCTCAGGCCACTGACACACCTGGGAGGATTTTCAGACTGGGCCACCATGATGCCATACTTAACAGGAAACAAAACCATTCTTTGAATTACCAATACTAATGTGAAAACCTGAAAGAAAAGAGCTCCATTCAGACTGTTGGCTAGTCTCAGAAGGAATTGGCCGAGGGAGTTGCAGGGGGATAAGCATTTTGGGTCTGGGAGTCTATATGAGTAATTGGGTTTGTGTGGAGGGGGATGGAGACATTTAGATACGGTAGTAAATCTGGTGGCAACACATGATTCAGAGCAAATAAGGATTATCAGGAGACCCACTGCTCCCTCCACTCCCAAACTCTGGCCTGCAATGAAGTGCTGGAATGCAACCTCTTCCGCTCCCCACAGAATGTTAACAAAGAACACGCCATGCATCATGTACAGTTATATTACTTACATATATATTGCAGATTATATATAAAGGCATATTCCAAACTCCTAAGTGTGTTTTTCACTACCTTGCTCCAGGCGAGATGGTCCTGGACACTGTCAATGGACAGGGCGATCATCTTCACGCCCCGTTTCTTGAACTCGTCACTGACCTTGGCGGCGCAGGCCAACTCAGTGGTGCAGACGGGGGTGAAGTCCCTAGGGTGGGAAAACAGGATGCCCCATCTGCAGGGACCAGAGGAGACGGGATAAAGGCAGAACAAATTAATGGGACGGAAGACAAATGGCTAAGAGGAGCACGATGCACTCCAAGGAATAAAGGCGTGGGATAGAACAGAGAAAATTTGGAGAGCGGAACAAAAGAGCTGAACGAGAGAACAGAAAGTCTCCAGGGAGGAAATACCAGAACACACAGTCCAAGGCTAGAACAACAGGTGGCTGGGACTCAGGAGGAGTATCCAGGGCTAGGACTCTAAAGTCCAGCTGGATGTGGGACTGGACTGGAAGGCAAAGAACGGAGACGTGAAGCCTCACACGTATTGCTGCTTACATTAGAGGGTTGTGTCATCAGGTCCAGCCCAGTTGGCCTATGTTTCTCAGCAAAATCGCTAAATATGAGCTCCTTGCTGTTTTTGCATGATGAGCATCATTTTCTAGAAGGCCGAGGTATTGGTGCAAGGTTCTATTAAATGTACACGTCTCAACAGAAAAGCCATGAGACAACCTGACGCAAAGAAGACAGGAGAATCACATGATAATGCAGAATAGGTCACACCCCTACAATAGCAAAAGTTGAAGTCTTAGTGAAGACTGGGGTGTTGCAATGTTAACTCTGATTGTAATGCATCAAGTTCAAAATCTCAATTACAGAAATAAACTGTCCAAGAAGTCTTAAAACAAGGAGATGAATGTATCTAAATACAAAAAATAATCTCCCGTCTGTAATCAAGGACCTCTGTTCAGAGGAAACCAAACTCAGATCTGTCTGATTTGGTGAGATCTCTCTCCCTCACTCTATCTCGCACACCAAACAATCCCAGCTTTGTTCCTATGGTTAGCATGTAATGAATTTACCAATGGATTCAAACAGCTAAATTGTTGCGTTGTTTCCATTTTAACTTGTATGTGTGCGAGGTGCAAGCCTGAAAGAATAACTGTTCCTATGGGTAAACTATTGTGCCTGCCACATTGCTAATTTTCTTGGTAATTTCCTTACCTAAAATAAAATAGGTGCTAAGTGCTTGTGCAATTTAGAGATTAGAGGATTTTAGTCCAGTGAAGCTTTTAGCCCAATAAGTCATATAAGCAGTCTAAAGACTGAGGCATGGTATCAGTTTCTTAATGGTTTTGTAATCATATTCATATAGTAAAATTTCACACCACTAGATGTCGCATAACTAATTTGTTTTAGATCAAAAGGGATAAGTATTCTCCAAGACCACAAATGACAATAGCATTAGGTACAGCCTAACTTCGAACAAAACGGATCTCCGACCACGACTAGTAAATTAGCACATGTCAGCATGCAAACTTCAGTTGAGTTTCCGCATCTTGTAACAGATTAGCTACTGAACTAGGTACAGCAGAGTGACTACAATTGCATTCACTTACGAGTCTCCTAGGAAATTATGGAATTTGATCTTGCCGATTGTCGTTTCGGCTTCAAAGTCAGGGAAAACGTCTCCTAGAAGAAGCCCAGGCATGGTCGCTATCCATTCACTTCCACTGGCAAGGTAGTAAGAAACATGGATGCGTATGGGAAGAGGAGTGGTTAATCAAAACGCACGTCCAACCACGAATCAGGTCCAGTAGGCCTACCCTAAATGACTTTTGGATGTCTCATTGGATCACATCATGTAATTTTGGCCATATGTACAAGCTACTATCAGAAAAGAAACTAACAACTTTGATAACGACAAATGCCATGACTGATGCTGGGGGAATGGCCCCTTGAATGAACACAATGCAAAATAAATAAGCCCAATTAGCATGTATGGATCACAGGAACAAAGCTTATGTCGTACCTTCTTCTGTTGCCATACTATTGCCATACAAATTAAACGGGTTTAAAAGAAGATGGTAAACTGTACTCAGAAAGTTTGATAATTTCACTTCCGTAAGGCTACGTTTCAATTTCCCAATGTGCTTTGTGGTAGGATAAACAAAGATGGCGTCCCGGTAAAGTAATTGAATGCGGTCGACAGAAATTGTGAGATCCAAAGAGATGAATTGAAAAGAGAAATAGCCTTCATGACCACTGCAGAACCGCGTGCACGGTCGTTACTTTAGTTTACACGTGTCTAGCCAAATCCAAATAGAAACGAAATGCCTTCTCCGAAAGCAAAAAATCCCGTTCGCAGCGGAGGAAGCCCTGTTCTTAGTACGAACGGGAGGTTTGAGTTCGTGTCAGTGAATCGAACCCCACCACCGCACCACGTCCAACGCCAGGGTTCCGATCCTGCCGCAGCCAGACTCAGAGCCTCAGAGAGCCCTACCCGGCGCCGGGGCTCCGGCTCATCAACGGGTTCTACAGGGGTGCAGGGGATGCCAGAAGAGGACTGCATGCGGCTAAATCCCTCTTTTATCGAGATAGCTTTAAGCTCCCTTCTCGCCATTGACCTGTGGCTCTCCAAGCGCCTGGGGGTGTGTGCCTGCGAGGATTCGTCTTGGGGCAGTATTCGTCCATTGATGAAGCTCATTGAGATATCTGGACATGGTATACCGTGGCTGGTTGGAACTGCATACTGTCTGTATAAAAGTGATAGTGCTGCAGGACAGGAGGTCATGCTCAACCTTTTCATGGGTAAGACAATTATCTATTATGTTGATAGTGTTTAGTTTTAACGGGGATGTTTTACGTGCAACCCCGAATTTATTTCCTAGGCCCTTCCATAAGTACCACTATCATTTTAATTTCATTATACATTTGAATCACTCTTTTATGTAGGCAGTTGTAGATAGCCTTTTCTCTTTTCAGGCTAGGGGAGAAGAACTCTAAGGGCCTGTGGCTGAAATGAAACCTACAGTTCAAAAAAATTACCAGTAGACACTTGTCACTCCTTATCCCCATCATCCCCTTATCCTGCCACTTTCATGCCTCCTCAACGCCGAGCACAACTCAGTCACAGTAACTCCCATCCCCATTTACTCACTGGGATATCTCAGTTATATAACCATTTCTTATAATATGTAATTCGTGTTTTCCCCCTATAATCCCCTCGATGCCATACTTATTCTATCCACCTGATATGTGGGCTATTTGTAAACTCCCATTCATCAGTCACATTCACCTCAGCTCTCACACCCCCTCCTCCTACTCCTCTCTCCATCTCATCTTCTCTTCTACCGTGATCTGTCTCTCTCGCTGCCGATGATCAAATATAATGAAGGTTCTTATATTGTATGCAGTGCACATTACTGCATATTTTTTGTAGTTATGCTGTAGATGGTGCAGTCAATGTGTGTTGCGATCATGGTGATAGTGAAGGCCAAGCATGGATGAAAGAAGGGCATGAGTCAGGACACAGGCTGAAGCCCTTTGATAGCCGCTTGACTAGAAAGACGGTCCGCCTCAGTCAGGGTAGTCTACTGAGAAACAAGGATTCTATCTTGAGAGCGCAGCACGGTGGAGGGCAGGTGCACATGCATCATGGGAGAGAAAGAGGGAAGGGAGGGAAGCCGGAGGGTCTGGGCAAAAAACCTGAAACATTTACAGCACACTCTCTGAGACGCTTGCTACACAACCAGAGGGTCTGAAAGCCCCTTTACTGAGTGCAGGAGCAGCTAAAGGTGGCATCAACTGAGAGGTCTGCAGTGTGAAGTGAGTAAGCGATAGATACTGGTGATGCCGTGTGCAGCAAAGTTGTGAGCTGGAACATGGGAAGCATACAGATGAGATACAGAGTTGCGCATATACATTGACTAGTTCAGACCAATCATTTTGACATGGCTCCTCAAGCCTGTGTATGTAGCAGCAAATAAAGGAGAGCATGTGCCAGCTGCTCTCTATGCAAACTGTCGTCATATAATTTCAGGGATGAAAGCCACAGCATTTCCTCTTTCTCTTCTTGTCTCTCTCTCTCTCTCTCTCTCTCTCTCGCTCTCTCTCTCTGGCTCTCTCTCTCTCTTTCTTTTTTCTTTCTCTCTCTCTTTCTCTCTCTCTCTCTCTCTCTCTCATTCTCTCTCTGTTTGAAGTGATTGCACTGTGTGTGGGTTGATGGGGACTGGATTGGGGTAAAACAAGTGTTGAGTGTTACAGGCAGGTGACGCTGGAGTCACGTGCCTTCGCGATGAAAGAGAATCGCTAAGAGGAGGTGGCAGCAATTTTTTTTATCTATGTTTTTGATCTTTAGGACACTTTTGTGCGATATTTACCCACATAAAACTGTAGCATAATCATAAACAGAATATTCTCCCACCGTCTATCTATCTGATGGTGTCAGATCTGTCTGCATGTGTTAATGTTTGCATCGCAAATCCATTGTCCCCGTACAGTGCCTATGTGTGCTCAGTTCTGTGGCGCTGTGTGTGTGTGTTTTCTAACAGTGTTGGTTCTCTCTTACCCTCCCTCCCTCCCCCAGGCCTGCTGTTGGACCTGGTCCTGGTGGGTATCGTGAAGGCCTTGGTCCGCCGGCGTCGCCCGTCCCATAACCGCATGGACATGTTCGCCACCTTCTCGGTGGACCGCTACTCCTTCCCGTCCGGCCATGCCACCCGAGCTGCCATGTGCGGCCGTTTCGTCCTGGCCCACCTGGTGCTGGCGGCGCCGCTGCGGGTCCTGGTGCTGCTCTGGGTCTGCCTGGTGGGGCTGAGCCGGGTCCTGCTGGGCCGACACAACGTGACGGACGTGCTGTTCGGCTTCTGGATGGGCTACTGCCAGTACAACCTGGTGGAGCTCCTCTGGCTCTCCCCCCTGAGCTTGCAAGGACTGCTGGGGCAGGTGGTCTGAAACCCAGGGCTGGGGCTATTAGGGGGGGTGGGAAAACTGGCGGAGAGGGTGACGTTGGAGAGGTGGGGGGATGATGGGATTTGGGCTGGGTGAGACTGTCGCATTGCTATGAAAGGCACCCTTACTTCCTTTCCTCCACTTAGAGTAACACCTGAGCTAAAAAAAGAAACAGAGTCTTGCAACGCACCAAGCTAAATCAGATGCCATTCAAAGTAAAGGAGGAAAGGGTGCATGTTCCATAGATTTAAACGAAGGCATGAACAAGGAATGAATACTTGAATGAACCCCATCCCTTTCAGCCTGGCTTCTTTACTCGATGATCTGCCTTGTCAATCAATATGATATACTTTACTTAATGAAAAAAGAAATGCAAATAACCGTCCATCTGTCTGCAAGCAAGATATTTTAATTCCTGTGACAGCGTTAAAGAAAAAACTCCAATGATTAAGGATTTCATCACATGGTCTGCTTGCCGCACAGGATCACTTCACTCAACTGCAACGAACTGTTACTCGGAGCTCCATGCTCTCTATCCCTCAAACACAGACACTCACTCTCTCTTTGGATCCCTGTTTCCATCCCTCAGCTGGAGAGGAATAACAAGGCACTTTGGTAGCTTGAGGGGAGAAGATGCCCCCAATACTGAATCCCTTGGGACCAAATGGTGGTCTCAGTGGGCTATATGGGATTTATTATTCTTACCTCTATCTGCATTTTTCTCTGGTTTTGGATATTGATTAGAGGGACAGGGGAAGTTGTGTTTTTTGTGCATGAATACATGTGTGTGCATTGGGAGAGGGAAAAGTGAGAGATAGAAGGGGCAGCCCTGTTGAACAAGTTGAAGACGTTTTCTTGTTTAAAAAAAAAAATGCTGGTAAATCAAAGCATTCTTTACATTTCTTTGTGGTTCTCACAGTATACGTGTAGCTAATGTGTAAAAAAATAACAATAATATATGTCAATATTTTGCACTGAGAAATCATTTCTGGACATTTTTTATAGGATTTTACAAAGCCATTTGTCCTGGATCTAAACTACCATTCCAGTTCTATTTCACAGCCATTCTGATGATATGCTTAGTTAATTCCTTGGAGTGTTACATTGGATCTGCGGGCTAGTACTTTCTCTCTTTTCATCATTACCTGTGACACATAATCAAAGTTTGGTCCATTATATAATGCCCTGTTGCATTATATAGCTTCTCAATAATTTGTAAGACTTTGGAAGAGAGAAGGGTATTTCATAGTTACTTTTTTTTTTGTCTTTGACGTAATTCATGTGATGTTTTTCTTATGTCTCAGAATTGAATGTCTGAAGAAGGCTATATTCCGTCCAATAGTCCTAATGGCTTTTGCTGCTGAAATGAGAACTTAGTTTGGTTCTCCGTCTCAAAACGACTGTGCGTGTGAAAATAGGCCAGTGTGTAAGGCTCAACATGCATGGTTCTCCACGTTCCCCCTCATTGATACCAGAGGACGAGGTGGGGCAACCTCTTGCACGCCTGACTGCTTGGTTGGCCTTTGACCAATAGTTTGTGTGATTATTTGGGGAAATGGAAGGCTGAGAGCGTCAGGAGTCTTTTTAACCGACACACTTTTACTCCCGGCTAGTACTCCCAAACCCACGTGTCAGAGACTGTAATCTTTCAGCTGTAGTTTGTTGCAGATAAATACTTATGGTGTCTGTTGCTGACACCACATCGCTACTGACATTTTTTTAGCACTTGGTTGTGAGAGTGTGGTCCAGCTGTCATGTTACATATTGTTTTATTGGCCTCAGAGGTTAAACACTGCCTGCAGTTGCTTTTGTGTCTTTTAGGTGTTTAATATTTTGATATTCATTCCAAATGGTGGTCTGACTCTGAAGCAATGCACTGTAGGTGGGCTAGTTTAACAGACTGTTCACTAGTTCACTCCATAGTGACCAATGAGATCCTCTGCTGACTGTTTCAGTAACCTTCTCCAAGCAATAAGTGACCAACAAAAAGGCTTCCCACGAAGGCTCTGTTAACACTTTTATTTTTTAAAGATTGCAATACCAGAATTTCTTTCTATGTTTGATAAAATGTTATTCATTTTTCCTTTCAAGCATTGCTCTACTACTCATGGCCCTCCATCAGCCTTTCAGAGAAACCTCCACCGATTTGGCATAGATTCCACACTTTCGAAGTGCTTGTATCTACATTAAAGTATATTGGGGCACCGGGTAGGGCTTGATTTGAAACCCCTCCTCAGTTTTGATTATCTCAAATGTACAGCCAGTTAGATTACTGAAGGAATACGATTTCATGCCCAGACTTCACCTCACTTCACCAGCTATATACTCTAAAATATATTCTATAATTATTATAACATGACTATTGTATGGGTCTGTTAAGCTGGCATATATAATGTTAAAAATATAATTGGCCATTTGAGTACAATGTCTACACTCTAGTATACTGTTCTATGTGTGTATGTGATATAAAACATAATGGTCGATTATCTTGGTTGTGGACGTTTGCTCCTGAATGATTGTATATATGTAATTTTTTTAAATAAATTTTAAAGACGGAATTTTGCCCATGTCTCTCATTACTGTAGGTGGTCATGCATATTTAATCATGGAGGGGTTCAAGAACACATACTGTACGGAGACAAAACATCTTTGATTTTATACTTTAAAAATCTTAAAATGTGTCTACCTATCTAGATATGTGTTCAAAGGCACTTGTCCACAGACTTCAACAAATAAGTACAATTTAAAGTGTGCCGTGGTTTTAGCATGTTTCAACGCCTGACATTTAGAAAACGAAGTATGCTGTTGGGCTTTGATGTGGTTTGTATGGAAAATGTGCAAGCTGCTTCTGCCAGTGTCAGGATTGACACCAATCATTCTCCAGGTTCACCCTGATTAACAGCAGTTGTCCAGGTGTTGCAATCTCTCTCAATGTTTGACCAACGATTTGGTCGGTTGGTCGTTCACTAACCACAAAGTGAGTATTTCTGTTTTTGTTTTGAGAGGGGTCATTTAATACCATTGGTCCCACAGATCACCGGTAGCTATAGTCAAAGCCATTTACAGCATCTAACATGAATTTGTCTTATTGACTGGTCCCTTCCGTCTGCTACTCCTTCATTACTCTTTCATAAGCTAACTTCTTAAGATCGCAAATATTTTTGAAGACTGGCAATTTTATTGAATCGTTTATCTGGCATAACTTGGGGAATTCTATTTTATGTTACATAGTTGTTATCTTGTGTATACAGGTTTCTCTTTGATTACCATGGATGAAATGTTGAAAAAGATGAAAAGTTCTATAATATTGTCAATAAGAATTAACTTAAAGTTGTTTAACTTAAATTGTTGTGGGAATTAACTAAACGTTAAAGTGCTGAGTAAGTCAATGTCAATCCAAACTTTACAAGCCAGACCCCCTGAGGGTAATAAAACGGGTTAAAAGTAATTCTGCCGGAGTGCACAGAGTTACGTTGAATCGAGTCTGATCGAGCTCAGTTAGTTTATGGTGAGGATGGAAAAACGGGCCGAATATAAAAAGCGGTGCTAGGATGACACTTTTCCTCTTTGACAGACTCGAAGATCTGACTAGCCGGAATCAAGGTAACAAATACTACTGTTTGATCTGTGGAAGTACAGCAAACGTCCCTTGGTTATGGTGCCGTTTTTGCAGACTGGGGGCTTTACTATACAGTAACGGTTAGGATGAATTAACTAGTATGTTCTCCGTGTTCTGAGTTTTAGCATGCCTCCAGTTTGTGGAATGGTGCCACGTCAGCAGTTTCTGTACAGCAAGGTGGCAGATGAGAACCAGATGTGTTCAGGACTAGTTTGTTACCTGGTACATAATGGGGTCAGACAAAAAGAACGCCATTCTACATGTACCAACTGTTCAGACCAACTCTCTGCGTGTGAACTGCTATGAGCTGGACCCAAACCTAATAAACCTTATTTGTATTAACCTTTTACTAGAGCCTCATCATCATTCTTCATTATATTTACTCTTATCCTAGCCTAATATATCACATGCTTGAATTCTTCGCTCATCCCTCTTGTCCCCAGAATGATGGCAATCATTGGGGCAGGGCCTTCCAGTCTGATTGCTATTAAGAGCTGCCTGGGCGATGGTTTGGAGCTTAAGTGGAAGTTCTGATAGGTCTGTAAAAACATTACAATTAGGCACATTTTATTAATCTGTAAATGTCCAACAGACACAGTCTGCTTGAATAATCATTTAAAAAAAATACGATTACTTTGGCTCCTCATCTGAACGCTCAATGGGCTCAGTAATTGCTTTAGATGTACCAAATAACTACTTTGCAGTTTGTGTGTATATCATTTGTTGTATTTTGTTATTTTTTCTCTTCCTGTCCTTGTGTTTTATTTTAAATCTTTCTTTAGTCTTTAGTTCGGAAGTAAGGATTGCTACTCCAGCAAAAAAAAGAATAATAGAAAGCACATGGTTTCTGGCTTAATGATATTTAAACATTTCGCTTTTTTGCTTCATGCCGTGAATGATGAGAAAAATGTACTGACATGCACAGGAAGAGGGTGGTAGTCTTTATCATAGAGATCAATTGGTTTGGGTAGAACCAACTTAATGCTATGTGCGACCACACCATGTATGCTCTCAAGCCCAAACACAGGTAGAGACTCTGTGGTCTCCTCTGGTCAGCCCCTTATTGAGTCATAGTAGAAAATACACATAGTTATAATGGCCTAAGTTGAGGGAAGGTTACAGTTTTATAATTATAACCTGTGCAAATTTGTCATCTGTAGATAGAAGGAGGGTAAGGGGCAGGGATATACAGTACGTATATGTGTAATTCCCATATGCTTATTAGGGGGAAATGTTTCAACTCATTATGCATAATTATCTAATTATGTAATGTAGATGATCCTGGCTTAAAGAATAGGTCAGATAAGCCAGGTCTTTTACATCAGTCCCTGGGATACAGACAGGTTCTGAGTAAAAGGGCTCTTGGTGAGCGCGCACGGTATCGTCAGGTATGATATTTACTGTAGTGCTTCTTTTTTAAAAGAGCGTTGTTGCTTTGGTGGTTGTCTCCACCACTATGGTGGGTCGTATATAACACTCTGTTTCGGTCCTCTCTGTGCTCCCAAAGGAGCTCCTCTCTCTATTGATCAAGCCATAAAGTGAGTGTATATCTCCCAGCCTTTATCATTCACCGCCTTTTGGCCAAGCATTACAGGCTTACATTACAGCCAGATCCCTGTGATCAACGATGGCCTGCCCATGAAGATCCTGTCTGGGTCAGTGGAAGTCAAACCCAACGTGATGCAGGTCGAAGGCTCCACCGTTGGGCTTGAGGACCAGAGCGGCTTGGACAAGATGGGTCAGCTTGTTTTCTAAGAAGATATGAAGTGGCTTGATGTCCCGCCGAGGTAATAACCTGACAGGACTAACGATGATTCATGATTTTTTTTCTCTCACTGTTTGGCTCTTGGTCAATATGATTGTTTACAACTACGATTTCCTCTTCCTACCCCCCAAAGTTATGCCGGGCCACCGTGTGGGACTGTACAAGCACCTGCTTTAGGTTTCAAGGCCCACTTTACTTAAAAATGTAAAGTGACCACTGCCATCTCCTTCCTCTGCCAACAAATTGTCTGAATGCACTTTTAACAAACACTCATCCACATTTCTTCACACTTCAGTTCTGTCTACCTATATCTAGAGTACCCTTTAACCCTGCCCAAACAAATACCAACAACAACTCTCTAATGTTTGCAGATTGAATGCAGTTTTTAGAAGTGTTCAGATAATTTGTATAACAGAAATATGGGGCTACACACTGAGCAAGCACTGTATAATGTTAGAGTTTGTAAAGTTTGTATGATAACCATTTGAATACTTAATGGTAAAGGCAATGGCATTATAATACTATTAGACATAATAATAATAATCATAAAAGCCTACACATGTCCATCGGTTTATGGCTGAACATAATACTCATATGAAACTGAAAGATCAACCTAAAACCTTTTCACCATTTTACCTTTGCCTACAATACTCAAAGTACCACAGTTGCAACTCTCTGTGTGTGAGAGAGAGAGACAGGAAATATTTATACACTGATTTAGCGGTGTATTGTACCTAATTTACCACTTATGGATTACATTTAAAAAAAATTATTTTAAATAAATCCCATCTAAACACGCACGAGTCATAAAACAAAGTAAAAAGTAACAGACTTCCATGGTACCAACCCCAAAAGGGATAACCTTCTCCCATTTAATATGGGACATTCCAGGGGAGAAGGGTTTAGAATATGAAAATATTTAGAAATCTGATTTGGAAAAAATGTGTTTTGTTAATTTGTCACAAGGTGGCACTCTGTTCGAAGTTTGCAATAGAAGTGCAAATAATGGGTTAGCAAGAAACCTTTTTTCTTCTCACTGTTTCTGAGTTTACTCCCCCAAGCTGTTTGTAGTGCCAGGTCAGCATTACATTAAGAGTTACCAAATTTCCTTTTTGAAATGTTTAAAATAAGTAACGTGAACTAAAAACAAGTCAAAAATGATTTAACAAGCACATTATTGGCATACATTTCTGCTAGTTACCCAAAGCTCAAAGTCTCATGGGATAGTAGTGACTGGCTGAATGGATCTTATGCAATAATTAGGTGTGTGTTTGGGATTTTTCCACACCGCTCCACACAGCCCAAGGGATCAACTGACTGGGCTGATTTAGTTGTGTAAGATTCCAAGGAAACTAATCAGAATGTAGTATTTTATTGATCCCATCACGTCTCTTTTTTAGGCAACGAAAGCAGTTGGTTTACCAGTGGACACGACCGTAATTACAGCTGTCTATTACGTCTCATTTAAGTCTTGGGTAATATTTTCAATGCATTTTTCAGAACCATATCTTTTTTTCTAATAGAAAATATGATCATACAGAAACATTTCTATATGCAAAAATATAAAATAATTCATAATTATTATAATTCAAGGAATGCTATATTAAATTTCCCTGCACAAAGTTTTCTCTTCCCTTTCTAATGTTCCTCATAGTGAACCTGACCAGAGTGATGGGAAAAATGTAATTTAGACTTAACTATGAAATGTTACTCTGTGTTTTTCCTATGAGTTCAAACAAAGTTCCCCTTTGTTAGTTAGGTTGAACCCTTGGGGCTAATCTTTTCACCTAACAGTCATCATTAGTGACTTAGTGACTTAGAGATTTGTGTATTCTGCCTGTTTAGGTAAGATAAGTTGTTAGACTTTACGACCGGTCAGCCAGATGGCATTATTTATTGACCTGTGCAATAAATTATTTGACCTTGGGAGGTCCGAGAGATAGGAGATGCTGCAGTTAAACTAAATCAACATTCCTAAGGAAGCTTGTATATAAGGGACGTTAGGAGGTGTTGTGATTTTGTGCGCACCGGTTATACATCCTCATTTTTTTGTCTTTTTATCTGATCAGTTTTATTTTGTTACTTTGTGGTTGATATATTGTATATCAACTCTGTCACCTTTTTACTCATCTCCATTAAAACCACTAAAAGCAAGCGGACGTTATTTCTCAAAGTATTTAATTATTTAGATCTCACTGGAGTGCGGAGACATAAAAAATCCACGACACCAGTCAGCATGTCTCGCCAGCGTGTTGCAGTGGTTGGAGGAGGAAGCTCAGGTCTGGCCTGCATTAAGACTTGCCTCGATGAGGGTCTAGAGCCCGTCTGCTTTGAGAGCAGTGATGACATCGGGGGACTTTGGAACTTCAAGGTGGGAATGGGACACAGCCATCGTTAACAGGGTTGTAGATCAGGGTTATTGATATCAGGTTATTGATCAGGGCATCAGGTGGCCGGTATTAGGCATAGTCCCCCTCAAGCTTTTCCCATGACTCCAGAATAATCCCATGATGAAAAGTGGTGGTTTTCTTACCCTGTGCCTGTTTTTACTCAGGAGTCTCCGGAGGAGGGGCGTTCCAGTATTTACCGCTCTCTGGTGGTCAACACCTCTAAGGAGATGATGTGTTTCAGTAATTTCCCCATGCCCGCTCACTACCCAAACTACATGAACAATGCCCAGCTGCTGCACTACTTACGCCTCTACGCACAACACTTTGACCTGCTAAGATATATTCACTTCCAGGTGAATTGGGTTTTCTACAGCTTTTCCTCTGCCAGCCTTTTAGTTTTCCGATTGAACACACATCTAATTCGCCTTCTCTCTCTCTCTCTCTCTCTCTCTCTCTCTCTGTGTTTCAGACCACTGTGAAGAGTGTGAGACAGAGGCCAGACTTCTCTGCCTCGGGCCAGTGGGAGGTGGTGACACAGAACAGGGAGAGACAGGAGGAGAAACATGTCCTTGATGGTGTCCTAGTATGTTCAGGACACTATACACACCCCGTCTCACCTCTGGGTGAATTCACAGGTCAGTGCACTAACTCTCAGCTCAGAAGAACAAATAGATGAACACAGCATCATACCAAAAAATCCAGCATTGATAGTTCCGTAAACTGTTAATAGTATGTTCAATTTGTTGTTCTCCAGGCCATGAGACATTCACTGGTAGGTGCTACCACAGCTGGGAGTACAAAGATGCAGATGCCTTCAGAGGGAAGAGAGTGCTGGTGGTCGGCATAGGCAACTCTGGAGGGGACATCGCCGTGGAGATCAGCCGATCTGCAGAGAAAGTGAGGCAAAAGTCAAAGGCCTTGGATCAATATGGACATGTAATCTGGGACTCTCACAAAAAACTCATCCTTTTCTTTTTGTCAGACATTCCTGAGTACCCGCAAGGGGGCCTGGGTGATAGGGAGGATGTCCAGCCGTGGTCTTCCCTTGGACATGATGGCTATAACCAGGGTCAACTCTGTCCTGCCCCTTCTTCTACCCAAGGCTCTGGTAAACTGGGTGGCTGAGAGAGCCGTCAACCAGAAATATGATCACACGTTGTATGGTCTGAAGCCCAATCACAGGTGAGAATAAATCCCTCTACATGTCGATTTCGTGAGGTCAGAATTTACAGCCCATTGACCCCCATCTGCAGCGGATGTCTGCCCAGGCTATGCCTTTTGCCAGACCGCCATTGCAAATAATAATTTGTTCTTAATGGCTTGCCTGGTTAAATAAGGTTTAATAAATCAAAATAAAAAGTAACTTGTGCAGCTCTGTGCCCCCACTTGGGTTTGTTCTTGATTTTTAAATTCATAATTCTTTTTCTTTCTTTTTGCTATTTCTGTGGAGTACGTACTGAACGAAACCTTGTGTTCCTGCACACATTCAGTTCTTAGAAAATGTTCTACCTTCCTGGCTACTTCTTTCTCTCAGACTCTTAGACAGGAGGCCACTGATTAACGATGACCTTCCAGGCCGTATCCTCCAGGGGGCGCTTGTCATGAAGCCTAACTTGCAGGAGTTCCGGGGTTCAGCACTTGTGTTTGAAGATGGGACCGTGGAGGAGAACATAAGCGCGGTGGTTTTCTGTACCGGCTATAATGGCACCTTCTCATTCCTGCCCCCATCTCTGTCCCAGGGGCCGAGAGGAGAGGTGATCTTGTTCAAGTAGGTAGAGTGGGTTACGTGGATTATGTAAACAAATGTCATCGTCTGATTCTAACACTTACACTTTCTTTTAGGCGGGTGTTTCCTCCATCTTTAGAGCTCCCTACCCTGGCCATCATGGGTCTGTTTCAGACCAAAGGACCCATCATGCCTATAGTGGAGATGCAGGCTCGCTGGGCTACGAGAGTCATCAAAGGTCAACACACTCGATTGTTCACACAGGCATATTCTTATTAGTAATAAATATTAGTAAATACTGAGATAAATTACTAGATACTGCACACTGACATGTAGTTAGTATTAGTAAGTACTGAGAAAGACCACTCGATACTGCACACCGACATACAGTTGGTATTAGTAAATACTGAGATAGATTACTCGATAGTGCACACACCGACATATAATTATTAGTATTGCATACTAGTAAATACTAAGATAGATTACATATTATTCATCTAATATGTCTAATTAATCTCATTATATGATGCACATTACTAATCAAAAATATCTCGTCATGTTTTAGTACATTTCTACCCAAAATGAGTGTTTATATTTTCATGTTTCTTAAAGGGTTGAACCGTCTCCCGTCTAAGGAGGCAATGCTTACCTCAATCGAGACAGAGAGGACAAAATATTTGAAGAGGTAAAAACTGAATTCTTGAATTGTGACTTGTATGTCCCTTTGGTGATACTGACTGTCCCTCCCATCTCTGTCTCAGCTACTCCTGCCCCAGACAGGCAGCTACCCAGGTGGACTACATCCCTTACCTAGATTTCATGGCAGAGCAGGTGAGTTTAGTTCTTGTCTATAATTTATTGTACTTTATTTTCATTGTACAGCACCTTGCAAATCTTGTTTCAAAAGGTGCTTTATCAATAAGGTTTACTTACTTACTTATATAATAAATGCAGTAAAAGAGAAAGTCTCCACCTCTTGCTTTAAATTTGGAGGTTTCTTCAAATTAAAATTGTACTCAATAGATTGGGGTTCGACCCAGTATTCGGGAGCTGCTGCTGACAGATCCTAGACTGGGGCTGAAGATACTACTGGGTCCCTGCACCCCGTACCAGTACCGTCTGACTGGGCCAGGAAAGTGGGTTGGAGCACGCCAGGCCATCCTTTCACAGTGGGACCGGGTGGCGGAGCCGTTCAGGACCAGGGTGGTACCAGAACCAGAATCCAGGCCACAGATCTTCTTTTCTCCCTGGCTGCTCACTTTGTCTGGGATAGGTGTGTTGATGGCTGTGTTGGTCTCTCAGACTACACTGACAGCAGGAAGCCTGCAGCCAGCAAAGCTACTAGACTGGCTTGGTGCACTGTTAATGGGCTTTCAGTGAAGGCAGCCCAAAGGAAATTAGATACAGTACGTTCAGCTTATGTTACTCAGGTGGGATGTTGAAGGGAAGTATCCAAAGACAAATGTGCACGGCTATTATGTCAAAGTACGCATTCTTTCATTCACAAATATTCATTATTTCTTTTTATCAAGTAATCACAACACAAAATGTTTCACAAAGGAAGTGAGCAATGACACCTCATTAATTAGTCAGGGAATTCAGTGAATGTGTTTGACCTTTTTCCACCTTTCACCTATAACCCGGTGCTAACTGAGGTGAATATGCAACCAGACACCCCAAACCAGAGTTTGGCTCTGCAGTGTGACCAAGCTGAGAATGTGCCTTGCCATTGGATTAGCCAAAGAGAGGGGGGAATGCCTCTTGATCAGTGGCCTATTTCTGGGGAAAGGTCAGGTCAAGCCAACCCCCTCCTTCTCCTTCTCCTCCTTTAATGCTTTACTAAAAAGTGTCTTGTGTTTTGGGAGTTTTTAATATGTTAGGCATCATAGATAACAACATTGTTTTAAGAATTTTAGTTGAATATTTTCTACGTGTTTGTAAACTTTTTATGCGTTTTGTTATAACATAAAATGTGAAAGGGCCATGAATGAAGAGTTTTCATTATGCCAGCAGTTGCAAAGCACTCTTTGGTAAGAATAATGATAGCATGAGCATGTTTTATTAGTTTGTACTTGAATGAAAGTAAGGATACATGTTAAATCAACAAATAATAAATCCCCATAATTTAAATACCACATTTTTTCAATCAAGCACAAGTATTATGCATTGTCTAGAGTCAAATTTCACTATTGCCCCAGGACAGGTTAAACAAGCAGACCTTTTATCCTATGGGGTGTGGTGAGTCTGGTGAAAATCTTGCTCAAACTGTCTCAGGATCCTTTGTTTCACAGCTCTGAAGACAATTGCCATTCAGCAGATTGAAACAATTTATAATTTTCTTTGTCTGAAATCTCATTAAACTGTAATCGGTCATGTGCTTTCAGGTTGAAATCTAGTAATTTGTTTGTAAAAAACACGTGACATTGAACAGAATCTGAGGAAACGTGCGTACATTTATTTTTCTTCACGGCCACCTGAAATTGAGGTAAGGCATTTGAGGTGTAATCTCACTCCATGTATAGATTGTAAAGAAACCAAATAATTCGTAAACTGTAAATGAGTATTCAATAATTTTAAGCTCTGTGATTCGCATTGTGTTATTTCAAAATGTGTCCTGACATTGAATTGCTAATCTCGTAAAATTGCAACAAAAAGTTATTTTAAAAGTGGATATGGAGTCAGTTACATTGTGATCGTTTCATTAATATATATATATATATTTTAATAAGATGTTATTTTCAAATGTGTCTGGTTTTGCATCAAGTAGATGGAGTATGTACGTCCGTTGACCGTTGTCATGTTCACTTAAATGAATAAATGCCGTTTTTATTCTATCATATTATATGACATTTTTTAGACTAGTTGTTTTTTTCATATAATTTCCCTACAAAACCGGTGGCCCTCTCACCTATCATATTCTGCAAATGAGTGATAGCGACGCCGCTGATGTTGGCCACTTATCCAGTTTAAAAAAATTGCTAACTGGATTGGTGTTAAGCAATTCTACTCTTTGAATTAGTCGAGTTGTAATTCGAATTGATAATTTGTAGGCTAAAGGTGAAACAGCACAGGTATTGCACTGTTTAGGCTGTATGCCAGATAGTTGGCTAGTTCGGCTCACCAACCGTGTGTCATTTACACCCAGATCATAACTCGGTCTTTCTCTTTCAAACTGACATCTATGTTTTAGTGCTAAAAACGTTTTCGTAAAAACAAACAACCCCTTTTTCCATCTCCTCCCCAGCGCCAACATGGTCCGTAGGGTAGCCGTAATTGGGTCCGGGCCCTCTGGATTAAGCAGCATCAAGAGCTGTCTGGAGGAGGGTTTGGAGCCCACCTGCTTTGAGAGCAGTGATGACATTGGGGGCCTATGGAGGTTCAAGGTGAGACCAGGAGTTGTAATACCTTTAATCGGTTGTTCTGGATGACCAACTCTGAATCTGCTCACTGCCGTTATACAGCAAAGTGGATTAAACACCAAACTGGCTGTCTTCCTAGAATGGGAAAAGAGGTGGGGGTAAAGAGAAGCCGCCACTCCATCCATTTAATTATTGTTGTTTCACAGGAGGAGCCGGAGCCTGGCAGGGCAAACATCTATCGCTCCGTGATCATCAACAGCTCCAAAGAAATGACGTCCTTCAGTGACTTCCCCCCTCCCGCTGAGCTCCCCAACAACATGCACCACTCCCAGGTGCTACACTACTTTCGCCTCTATGCTCAAGCCTTCAATCTGCTGCAGCACATTCGCTTCCAGGTCAGTGGTCATTCAAATGCCAGTCCTGATGGCTCTTATAGGACATTGGCAATACATGCATACACTCATGCGTCATGCATTCACATGATTTTCATGATATTTTTGTGTGTGTGCGCGTGTGTGTGTTTGTGCATGTGCATGCGTGTGTGCGCCAGACCTCTGTTGTGAGTGTGAGGCAGAGACCAGACTTTTCTGTGTCAGGCCAATGGGAGCTGGAAACAGAGGGGAGAGACGGTCAAAAGGAGAGTCATGTGTTTGATGCTGTCATGGTCTGCACCGGTCACTTCACCAAACCTCACCTGCCACTCAAGGACTTTCCAGGTGTCGCTTGATTCTGTATCCCTCTATTCTCCCCTGTGAGCTCTTTGTAACATGTTTCAAGTGAGAAACAACCACTTATCACATGTAAATTGTATTGATTACGGTCTTGTTGTGACAGGTATTGATAGCTTTGAAGGCAGATATTTCCACAGTTGGGAATATTGCGATGCTGAGAGGCTGCTGGGTAAAAGAGTGGTGGTGATTGGAATTGGAAATTCTGGCGGTGACATTGCCGTGGACATCAGTAGAACTGCAGAGGAGGTTTTCAAAATGGCAATAAAACCAAAATAACATTGAATACCGCACAATAAATCTCCCTCAAACAATATGGCAATCCCATCCCTTCAATGCTGACTGTCAGGTGTACCTCAGTACGCGCAGCGGAGCGTGGATTGTCAGCCGTGTGGGTCAGGGGGGACTCCCGTGTGACCTGGTGGGAACGTCTCGATTGGCCTTGGCGCTGAGCGGCCTCATCCCTAGTTGGGCGGTTGGGACGGTGGAGGAGAAACTGAACCAGGGGTTGAACCACAGGCTCTATGGCCTACAGCCTAAACATGGGTATGGAAACCTGGCCATGATCCACTGAGTAAATGGCCAATCTTCTCACTTAAGAGCACGGTCTCATTCTGAATGGTTTTTTTTTTTTGCAGCTAAGATTAACTCACTTACTGTAATATTATCATAGAGGGGTTGATAATATTGATGGTGCTGGTCTGCAGCTTCTTTGCTCAGATCCCTGTGGTGAATGACGACCTGCCAGGCCGAATCATCTCGGGCCGCGTTCAGATGAAACCCAACGTGAAGGAGTTCCATGGCTCCAGTGTGCTCTTCACAGATGGGAGTGTTGTAGACAAGGTGTGTATTTTAACACTGGGTCAACAGCTTTATTGGAACTGAACCGGGGAATTCTACGTTGTGTATTAGCAGGATGTTATCTAAAAAACGACATGCTGCAGACTAAAGGAATCAGTCACTGCGCCTTGTTGTTTTAAGTTTTCAGTGTTGTTTTTTAAAGGTGGACCTAGTGGTGTTTGCCACAGGGTACAACTATGACTTCCCCTTCCTGCCTCCCCCCCTGAGGGCCAAGAGCGGCTACAGGCTACGTCTTTTCCGTCACGTGTTCCCTCCAGAGCTCGCCCATCCAACTCTTGCTGTGGTGGGATTCATCCACGTTCTGGGAGCCATCAACCCCATGGCAGAGATGCAAGCCCGCTGGGCCACCAGGGTCTTTAAAGGTGAAGGACGCTCATTTTGTGCCAACACATTTTCTATTTGAGCAGAGACAGAGAGAGAACGAAAGAAAATGGTTTTGTGTGAGATGTGCTCTTTCTATTAAACAATGAAACAGTGAGAGGGAATGGGAAAACAGGTTAGAATTTATTCAGGACAGTTATTAGGGGATTTGTCATCTATTCTAGGGCATACTATGTGATGCATTTCGAAGCGATAAAGAGAGGTAAAGGAATGTAATAGTTCAAAGGAAACGCATACAGTTGCTTGCAAGTAATTCTGCGTAGGTCGTTCTTGTTGATGTTCTTTCAATCCTGCAGGACTGAACACATTGCCCTTCATTGAGGTCATGCTGCAGGATATCGAAAAGGACACGCATATCATGCATCAGAGGTGGGGGAATGCTGAACATGCTTTTAGCTACACTTCAGTCATTTCACTAACATGACTATAATGATTCATACATGCTGGTGTGTTTCTCTCTAGGTTTGCCTGCTCTGAGCGTAACCCTCTCCAGGTGGATCACGTTCCTTACCTGGACTTGTTAGCTAGAGAAATCGGGGCTCGGCCCAGTATCCTGGGGCTGTTGCTGAGGGATCCTAAACTGGGTTTGCAAGTGCTAACGGGTCCCTGCACCCCGTACCAGTACCGACTGACCGGGCCAGGAAAGTGGGCTGGAGCACGCCAGGCCATCCTTTCACAGTGGGACCGGGTGCTCAAGCCATTCAGGACCAGGGTGGTACCAGAACCAGAGCACAGTCCCCGTTCTAGACTGACTCTGATTCTGACAGTATCAGGGGCTGTTGTACTGCTGACCTCACTCTACAGAAAAGAAATCCTTCCCTATGTACTCACACATCCAGCAGACCTGGTCAATAAGCTGCTTGATGCACAAAGGGCCATGTGGTAGTAAAGAATGTAGCTGCACCATTATGTGTAGTTTTAACTGTTTGATGTCAAATTTATATTTTTTATGTGACCTTAAATCAGCCTGCGTTAAGCATGTTTGGTAGATCGGAATTTTTACAACAGATCTTTTAAAATCCCTTTTGTAATTTGTCTGAGAAAAATAAAGTGTTTCGCTGATGCATCGATTCCATTCAGTCCTAAGTTAATGTAACTATCATGCAGATGTAATTGGGGTCAGACGATAAAATCTCAGATGTGACGTCACGTGGCCGTTGCCCAGCGCACAAGCAGTACATTAAACGAAATTGTAGTAAGGCCTAAGGACACATCCCACTGGTTCGCATAATCACGCAAATCCGCCCACATAGCGTTTACTATTTCCTAAAGGTTCTTCATTCGACTTTTACAAATTGTAACAGGTAAGAAGTAATACTTACTGCAATAAGATATTGGGTAGTATAGTTGTTTTTGTTAAGTGTAGCACAGCATGATGTAGAGCGCAATTTTGAACTAATGCTGGCAAGATAGCGCCGGGGTGGAATTGATGCATGTCGCGCCCTAATTTTGGGGTGAATGAGTAAAAGCCTACGGCTACGCAGTGTAAACAATTTGTGACTTGCTGGAGTAGGCTAGGCAATCTGTGGAGGTGCCACAAAAAAATGTGTGTAGATTTTTATGCGGGTTAAGGCGTCTTGTAAAGCCCCCTAAACCTAGAGACAACTTTTAATTATATGCATATGAAACATGTCGGATACAAAGGGCGAACATTAAAAAGCAATAAGTATAATTGATTGTGTAGCAGGGTGCATTTCGGTAGAAGTTTGAAAACCCACTAGGGAGAGAGGACATTCTTTGGAGTTTGCAGACTACTTTAATGACCGGAATTTCTGAAGACCTCAGTACACTAGTCTATTTATAAATTTCGCCCAGTGCAAATATTTTAACTGTATTACAAGGATGTCTATACCCGTGCTTTTTATGGAATCAGAGTCGAATGTGAGCTTTCACCGTTTTTCTCACAGGTATCTCCAAAGTGATTGCATTTTTCTCCTAGGACTAGTCTATGTAAATTGAGTGCGTGATAAGCAAAGTGTTACTCTTCCACTGTGCAATTTTTTTTGCCAGTGTGTGAACTGAACTCCTCTTTACTGTTTGCATTTCAATGTTTCTTCATTTAAATTTAAATGTTACAGAAACTAATCAGAGCGTATGGGCCATGTGCTGCTACTGCTAGCATTGTTCTGCAAAAGTGTATTGCTGACACATCTTTTAACAAGGCAGCAGCTCATTTGCATCTCAGTTTCTTTAGTCTCTGAAGATGTGATTCTTTATCAGAAATGAATCCTTCTCAGAAGAGGCCCACGGGTGATAAGCAGAATACATGCTCAAATGCACCAGTATCCATGATACAGTATGTACAGTTTTTCCTAGAAGTTTCTAGCTTTGATTTATGACTACGACAAGCACATTTCCCACGAGTGCCTTTGAAGGAAGTGTAGGCCAAAGGGGAGTGTAAAGTGCTGTTACCT
The DNA here is from genome assembly GCA_017639675.1 of Aplochiton taeniatus. Lineage (NCBI taxonomy): Eukaryota > Metazoa > Chordata > Actinopteri > Galaxiiformes > Galaxiidae > Aplochiton > Aplochiton taeniatus. Next base: position 11,912,535 of record CM030180.1, on the reverse strand, counting down.
TTGTAGTGGAAATGTACAGCTGTGGGAAGAAATAGGTGGTTTTACTTTTTTGTAGTTTGATGGGTTGTATCAATACAGCAGATTGGGTTAAATGAATGGAAGGTGTACGCTTTATCCTAGAGGTGTGGAGTGAAAAAGCAGCCTCAACTGGGTTCTATCTGCAATCACCAGCGATGACAGTTATAATTGTGTCATTTTAATATGGCATTTTGTAACCACTTACATGTTTAAAAGATGGGTGACCTTGAGGACATTCTGTCTGCAACGATTTACTGGACTGTAATTGAGATTTAATAAAAATTCATAGTCTTGCTCAGCTATGCTCACTTGAATGTCCATGTCCATATTTTCTTATGTGCTCCAACAACACTTTATTTTGTCCCCTGCTTGCACCATAGAGCTCAATAACATCTTTCCATTCAAAATGTACAAACCCCTGTAAATATCAGATACTACACAGCCTACTGGTGGAAAAGAGAGAACTCAGAAGACAGTGTTCTGAAACTAATCCCTCTCCCCAGCCCAAACATGGTCCATAGGGTAGCAGTAATCGGGGCAGGACCCTCTGGATTAACCAGCATCAAGAACTGTCTGGACGAGGGCTTGGAGCCCACCTGCTTTGAGAGCAGTGATGACATCGGGGGCCTGTGGAAATTTAAGGTAAGATCAACAGTTGGGGAGTGAAAAGGGATAGGGGATGGTTAACAAATATTCATTATTATCGTACAGTCTAAGTTTCTAGGTAAGTTAACCAGAGCACATTGCATAAGGCAGGGCATCCCCCTCCATGGTTTGGGGGCCAGATAGTACAGTATTAAAACAACGCTCCCAACAATACCTTCATGGAGATGTTACATGGCTTAGCCTTGCGCGCGCACACATACACACACACACAGGTATTTATTAAATGTACTGTACTAATCCTGGGGGAACAAGATGGGTAAACAATCATATCCTGTGGGATGAAACCTCCCAATACCCTACCTCTAAGTTTCCACATACCTGAACCAAATTTGAAAAACATAGTCTCGCCTATAACAATTTCCCACAACGTGAAGAGAAGAGGGGAGGTGTTGCCTTTGGTTACCTTAGAGTAGTGGATGACCTATTTGCCTGGATCTGCTTACTGCGGGTAAACAGCTGAGTGGATTGAATACCAAACTGGGCTCTCCTCCAAGAGGGGTACGGAGGGGGCATTCCGGAATCAAAGACTTCCCTAATAAACTGCAGTGTTTTATTATTGCTCAGGCAGTTTTACCCCTCACGACATGCTATGAATCTTGAACGTGTAACCATTTGGACCTTGAGACGTTCGTCTTTCAATTTACCTGGGTTAAAAGAGAAAGATTCAAATGACAATAGTGGCTTTATGAGGTAGTCTCTTTTTTCAATTGTGATTTCAAATACGATTTGTCTCATTCCAATGGAATAGGAAACCGAATTCGTTAAGCTGGCTTTAAAGTTTAAAAGTTAATAAAGATAGTAAAAAAGTATTTATTTTATATAAAGAAAAAAAAAAATATATATATATATATATATAACCGAAGATACTGATAATTGAAGTTGACCTTTTATCAATACAGAACACAACGATATACGGCACACAGCAGTATGGCTCATGGCTAATGTGAGACAGTATTGCTCTCTTCCGTGTGAATAACGATCTTACTTTCGTTGTTTTTAGACAGAGCTGGAGCCGGGAAGGGCCAACATCTATCACTCTGTGGTTATCAACAGCTCCAAGGAAATGATGTCCTTCAGTGACTTCCCCCCTCCTGCTGAGCTCCCCAACAACATGCACCACTCAGAGGTGCTGTTGTACTTTCGTCTTTACTCTCAGGCCTTCAATCTGCTGCAGCACATACACTTCCAGGTGAGAGGTCATTCCCATTTAGGTCAATATTGGCTGGCTATTTAGGTATAAGTGGTAATAATAGAACATGTACTGTTAAGATTTTCATAATAATTGTGTGTGTGTGTGTGTGTGTGTGTGTGTCTGTGTGTGCCAGACCTCTGTTGTGAGTGTGAGGCAGAGACCAGACTTCTCTGTGTCAGGCCAATGGGAGCTAGAGACAGAGGGGAGAGACGGTCAGAAGGAGAGTCATGTGTTTGATGCCGTCATGGTCTGCACCGGTAACTTCAATCGGCCGCACATTCCACTCAAGGACTTCCCAGGTACTGGAAATGGATGGCCCTTTACTGTATTTCCACTTAGTTCAACTTGGTGCAAACCATGAGAACAATAACCAAGGCTACCTTAGCTTCATACAGTGGGGCCAAAAAGTATTTAGTCAGCCACTGATTGTGCAAGTTCTCCTACTTAAAAAGATGAGAGAGGTCTGTAATTTTCATCATAGGTACACTTCAACTATGAGAGACAAAAATGAGAAAAAAAATCCAGGAAATCACATTGTAGGATTTTTAAAGAATTTATTTGTAAATTATGGTGGAAAATAAGTATTTGGTCACCCACAAACAAGCAAGATTTCTGGCTCTCACAGACCTGTAACTTCTTCTTTAAGAAGCTCTTCTGTCCTCCACTCGTTACCTGTATTAATGGAACCTGTTTGACCTCGTCATCTGTATAAAAGACACCTGTCCACAGCCTCAAACAGTCAGACTCCAAACTCAACCATGGCCAAGACCAAAGAGCTGTCGAAGGACACCAGGAAGAAAATTGTAGACCTGCACCAGGCTGGGAAGAGTGAATCTGCAATAGGCAAGCAGGTTGGTGTGAATAGATCAACTGTGGGAGCAATTGTAAGAAAATGGAAGACATACAAGACCATTGATAATCTCCCTCAATCTGGGGCCCCACGCAAGATCTCATCCCGTGGGGTCAAAATGATCATGAGAACGGTGAGCAAAAATCCCAGAACTACACGGAGGGACCTGATGAATGACCTGCAGAGAGCTGGGACCAAAGTAACAAAGGCTACCATCAGTAACACACTATGCCGAGAGGGACTCAAATCCTGCAGTGCCAGGCGTGTCCCCCTGCTTAAGCCAATACATGTACAGGCCCGTCTGAAGTTTGCCAGAGAGCATATGGATGATCCAGAAGAGGATTTGGAGAATATCATGTGGTCAGATGAAACCAAAATAGAACTTTTTGGTAAAAACTCAACTCGTCGTGTTTGGAGGAAGAAGAATGCTGAGTTGCATCCCAAGAACACCATACCTACTGTGAAGCATGGGGGTGGAAACATCATGCTTTGGGGCTGTTTTCCTGCAAAGGGGACAGGACGACTGATCCGTGTTCAGGGAAGAATGAATGGGGCCATGTATCGTGAGATTTTAAGCCAAAACCTCCTTTCCATCAGTGAGAGCATTGAAGATGGAACGTGGCTGGGTCTTCCAGCATGACAATGATCCCAAACACACCGCTCGGGCAACGAAGGAGTGGCTCCGTAAAAAGCATTTCAAGGTCCTGGAGTGGCCTAGCCAGTCTCCAGACCTCAACCCCATAGAAAATTTGTGGAGGGAGTTGAAATTCCATGTTGCCCAGCGACAGCCCCAAAACATGACTGCTCTAGAGGAGATCTGCATGGAGGAATGGGCCAGAATATCAGCTACAGTGTGTGCAAACCTGGTGAAGACTTACAGGAAACGTTTGACCTCTGTCATTGCCAACAAGGGTTATGTTTCAAAGTATTGAGTTGAACTTTTGTTATTGACCAAATACTTATTTTCCACCATAATTTACAAATACATTCTTTAAAAATCCTACAATGTGATTTCCTGGATTTTTTTTCTCATTTTTGTCTCATAGTGATAGCGAAGTGTACCTATGATAAATTACAGACCTCTCTCATCTTTCTAAGTAGGAGAACTTGCACAATCAGTGGCTGACTAAATACTTTTTGGCCCCACTGTATGTGGTCCTGCACATTAGCCCTGGTGGGTTGCCTTTGAATACATTGCAGCATTCCTATAATTTGTACCCATGTTTTGCACCTGTGGTGTCGAACTGATTTAATCAAAACAACAGTGTTGGGCAAGTTACAAGTTAGGATTTGTAATAATTTACTTTTTACTTATTACTCCTTTAAAAAGTAATAACATTACTTTATTTATTACTTGGTATCAAAAGTAATAAGTTACGTTACTTGTTATTTTACCATAATATTTACGCTAGTCCACAGCCCCCCCATTGCTGTGCTGCAGTATCAGATGCTTTGCTAAAGTTGATGTAGCATTTTTCCAGGTTTAAAGTATTTTGCTGCTCGCACAAAGTTTACAACAGACAACAATATTCTTTGCATGTTTAACTGATGCGAACTCTAAATAATGACAATACTTCCTGGTGTTAAAACTAAGTATGCCTCTCACCCTCTCCCTCATCCGCCATCCTCCGGTTAGGTTTTTGGCTTGTAGCCGACGTGACCTACCCTGACCTGGCGCATGACTGGCGCAAGGCTTTTTGGACAAAAAAAGTGTAATTGCGTATTGGCAACGCAGTAACGCAGCATTACTTGGATTAGTAACTGTAATATAATTACTGTTTTGGAAATTGTAATCCTTTACACCACTCGTTAATGGTGAAAGTAATACCATTACAGTAATGAGTTACTCAGTACTCAGTTACTGCCCAACACTGCAAAACAATACACCTAGGAACACAAGTTATAATTGAAATAGATGGCCAGCTGTTATCATCCCGTCACTGATAGGGTTATGTGTTGTTCTATTTTCCCAGGCATTGACAGTTTTGAAGGCAGGTATTTTCACAGCTGGGAATATTACAGTGCGGAGGGCTTACACGGCAAAAGAATTGTGGTAATTGGAATCGGCAATTCTGGAGGTGATATTGCGGTAGACATCAGCAGAATTGCTGAGAAGGTATGAGAACAACAAATTCTCAATAGGTAGCCAATATGCACTACTTAACCGTTGCTGTTAATGTCATTCTGTCCAGTGAACCTTTTTCTCTGCTGACCGTCAGGTGTACCTCAGCACGCGGAGCGGAGCGTGGATCGTCAGCCGCGTGGGGGAACGGGGGCTCCCTTGTGACCTGGTGGGAGCCTCCCGATTGGATGTGCTGATGAACAAGCTCCTGCCGTCTTGGAGTGCCAAGGTGATGGAGAAGAAACTGGACCATGGATTTGACCACAGGCTGTACGGCCTGAAGCCTAGACATGGGTAAATACAATGTGTGGAAAAAATGACTCAATGCATGGGATCAATAGCAATTATTTTAAATGGCTGGTGAGGCAGAACAAAACCTCTTATTATAAATACTTTATTATAGGCAATACTGCTTAAAGTCATACCAATCGATGGTAAAAGATATTGAATCATTTGTTTCTCATGATTCCCTTATGACCTGCTCTCCTACTATTAACGTCTGTACTATCTTGTGCTTTTGGCCTATAGATTCTTTCATCGGGTACCGGTAGTAAACGATGACCTGCCAGGCCGAATCATCTCGGGTCGAGTTCAGATCAAACCCAACGTGAAGGAGTTCCGTGGCTCCAGTGTGGTCTTCACGGACGGGAGCATTGTAGACAAGGTTTGCATGGGATACTAAGTCCAGTGGCTTGCTGTATTAGTCAATCACAATTGAACTAGGGTGAATGTGTGAACTAAGTTAGGGTAGTGTGAAGTTTTTTTTTACAGATGCAAAATAAAAGTCACTAACCGCATTCCTTTTGCAAACAGAAATAAGTTGCAAATCTATTTTTTACCGATGTGAAAGTAAAGTCACTAAGTTAGCTCAATAGATTTTCACCAAAGAAGTCTTAAATTCTACAGCATGTCAGTCTGCATTCCTCTATGGACCAATGGTCAGAACTACAGAACTCTCAGAGTGTACCAGTATTCTTAGAAATTCAGATGATTATGTCAATGTAATAACTAAAATGGTAATCAGGAAACAATAATTATGCAAATCATAGTATGGAAATATATGATTATTTCAACCGAGTCTGTTACATTCAAAGATATAAACTATCACTCGTTAAAACATGCACTGAAATTCAAAATCCGCCTTTCTTTTTACATTTTTGGTTTGGTGTCTGTGTTGTTTTACAGGTGGACATTGTAGTGTTTGCTACAGGGTACCGCTATGACTTCCCCTACCTGCCTTCCGATCTGAGGGAGAAGGATGGTCAGAGGTTGAGTCTTTACCGCCATGTCTTCTTTCCAGGGATGTCCCCGTCTACTATGGCTGTCGTGGGATTCGTCCGGGGTACAGGAGCCATCAACCCTCTGTCGGAGATGCAGGCTCGCTGGGCCACCAGGGTCTTTAAAGGTGAAGCAGGCTAATTTTCTAAATATTATATTCCTTTATTCAATCTACTACCGCACGTTAAAATACACATTTTACTGCGTAGCACAATCGATAACACAATGATCCTTGCAAAATCATAAGTGAAAATAACATTTTGTATTAATCTGATGTTGGTGGAAGATAGATAAATGGGGAGTGAGTAATTGTTGTTGTTGTCTATCAACAGGACTAAATATGTTGCCCTCAAAAGAGGGCATGTTGAAAGACATTGAGCAGGACACAAAAAGGTGAGGAGATATTTGTGATCTATGCACCACACTGCACGCTCAATTGACTTGAAGACAAATCAATAGAGATTTGAGAACTTCATAAGGGTGTGTGTGTGTGTGTGTGTGTGTGTGTGTGTGTGTGTGTGTGTGTGTGTGTGTTTTCACTCATTCAGGTTTGCCTGCCCCGAGGGCAGTCCTGTCCAGGTAGACTACATTCCCTACCTGGATTCTTTGGCTAGAGAAATCGGGGCTCGGCCCAGTATCCTGGGGCTGTTGCTGAGGGATCCTAAACTGGGTTTGCAAGTGCTAACGGGTCCCTGCACCCCGTACCAGTACCGACTGACCGGGCCAGGAAAGTGGGCTGGAGCACGCCAGGCCATCCTTTCACAGTGGGACCGGGTGCTCAAGCCATTCAGGACCAGGGTGGTACCAGCGCCAGAGCACAGTCCCCATTCTAGACTGACTCTGATTCTGACAGTATCAGGGGCTGTTGTACTGCTGACATCACTCTACAGAAAAGAAATTCTTCCCTACGTACTCACACATCCAGCAGACCTGGTCAATAAGCTGCTTGATGCACAAAGGGCCATGTGGCAGGGTAGATTGTGATAATGAATGAAGAATTTGTGTGTCTATGTTTTTATTGAAAGTATGAAGTACGAAATAGTTTCAAAGGACATCACAGAGCCTTAAACAGCACACAGTCATATTATTCAATATTTAATGCAAATTTGTTGTTGCTCTCCAGTTCATATCGTATTTGACTGTAACATACATGTCTTTTAAAAGTGATTAAACAATCTAAAAACTCAAGCTGAGCTCATTTATTGGTGGTGTTTTATATTTACTTAGTTCTCACTATAGAGGTGCCACCTCAGTGTTGAGGCAGAACCCCAAAAAATGTAAACAAAACTCAAAATAAGTCAAAAATTTGTTTCTAACACATTTTAATAATATACTGCATAAGGTAGGATTTTGTGTTGCACATGCCTGGTCATAGAGTAAATAAGGCTTTTAGGTGAAAAGTTAGAAGAGCCAAAGTACAACCCATTACAAGGTCATAAATTAGAAAGCCAAAGTACGGCCTACTTCTTGACGCTTGTTCATTGGGGGAGCAGCTGTGGTGCATTGGTGATCTTGCCATGCGCGATTCAAACACCCGTTTTATGTTTGAGTATGTAGTAGGCGATTCGGAACAACGCTTCATCTTGGAAGTACCCGCCCATATTGTTGTAGGAATAAGTTTATTTTCTCGACTGTCACCACGTCAGGTTAGACGTCTGCATTATTTTACGGTTGAATAATTGCAAAAACTTGGAACACAACGTAAGTGGCCTGGTTAAATCTGTTATTAGAATTATTTTGAGTATTCAATGAGAATGAGAACAATAAATAAATAGTTGTTTGTTGTTAGTACTTAGTTGTTGTGTACATAGCCTACACACTGCGACATCTTGTGCTTGAACATACAATTGCACGCCTGGTTTTATGAGAACTTACTTTTCTCCTTGTCTAGATTTAGAAAATGATTGTTTCTGTTCTCGCTTCCATATTTACCTATCACCCTTTATTTTCCCGCTACACAGACATTATGTCCACAAAACGCGTTGCAGTGGTGGGAGGCGGAAGCTCAGGTCTGGCCTGCATAAAGACTTGCCTGGAGGAGGGTCTGGAACCCGTCTGCTTTGAGAGCAGCGATGACATCGGGGGGCTTTGGAGGTTTAAGGTGAGTGAGATTTGCACGATTAGAATTGCATCTCACTTGTTCTTATGCCTGTTATCTACATATAACATGAGTATTTATGGGCAGTTCTCATCCAAAGCGCCCTGCACTGTGGTGGCCATAGGAGTAGAATATAGTTCACCTTTTAATATGATGTCATAACTGTAATCTCTCATCTCATCCTTCATGTTAATGTTAACAGTTTTAACATATTTACTAACACCCAATCCTGGAGATCTGAGATATGTTATACATTTCATGCCACATTTTGCAATGTCTTCATTTACATTTTTCTCAGTGGGTGTTTATCATGCTGCTGTTTTCAAAAGGCTCAGGCGTTCATTTCATACCATACTGAAATGTAGGCGTAATATGCACACATGTTTCTGTCTGCTGAAACAGGTGTTTGATGAAGGATCAGTGATGATCTTAAAGCTGTTACCATTTCATGGTTTGCTCCTGTCAATCTAACAATATCTGTGTATCTGAACAACTATGTTGTTAAACATGGTTGTCCATACTCACAACAGTCCCTCTATGCTGCCTATGTTGCAGGAGAACCCGGAGTCAGACAGGGCCAGTATTTACCATTCTGTCATCATCAACACCTCCAAGGAGATGATGTGTTTCAGTGATTATCCCATCCCTGCTGAATACCCCAATTACATGCACAACTCCCTAATCATGGACTACTTCCGCATGTATGCCGACCACTTCCAGCTCACCAAGCACATACGCTTCAAGGTGAGGTTTCTGCCTCAATGAGGCAATTGCTCAAAGCTTTTATTTACATTTGTGAATGGTGCCTTTCCTCCCACCGATTGCATGTATCTACATTTATGTCAAATTCAATAAAGTCTAATAACCAGTCGAAGCAAATAAGTTGGAATCAATCCATTAAATATTTTTACTGAGTTTAACCTCTTGAATTGCAGCAGCAATTTGTGCGAACTTAAATGCTTCTATTTGTGCCCTTCCTTTTCTGTCTGTGTGTCTTTCTGGTAGACCAAAGTCCTGCAGGTCAAACAGAGGCCTGACTTCTCTCGTTCAGGCCAGTGGGATGTGGAGACAGAGAACAGTGAAGGAGAGAGGGAAACTAAAGTTTTTGATGCCGTGATGATCTGCATTGGACACCACTGCCACCCTCATCTGCCTCTCCACGAATTCCCTGGTACAACACTTCGACAGCAATGCAATCAACTCCAGTCAAGACTATGTAAATTAAGACAAAACAAATCAATCAAATCAATATATATGTTGAGTAAATAAGATCCCGTGTTTTCAGACCTTCAATATTGCAAAGAAAACAAGTTTGTATTCATTTTTAAACAAGACTATACTAATGTTTAACTTAGCAAGAGTTCAGAAATCCATATTTGGTAGAAAAAAACCTGATTTTCAATCACAGCTTTCATGTGTCTTGGCATGTGCTCCCCCATTCTTTCACATTGCTGTTGGGTGACTTCATGCCACACCTGGCACAAAAATCCAAGCACTTTGGATTTGTTTGAGGGCTTGGGACAACCCCATCTTCCTCTTGATCACATTCCAGAGGTTTTCAATGGGGTTCAGGTCCGGAGATTAGGCTGGCCATGGCCTGGTTGTGTTGGCGTGGAGCATTGTCCTGATGGAAAAACACATTGTCAGAACAGAAGGAAGCTTTTCTTACAGGATAACCTTGTACATGGCTTGATTCAAGCATTCTTCAAAAAAGACACATTTGACTGATTCAAGGCTTGCTGAAGCACCCCCAGATCGTCACCAATCCTCCTACAAACTTCACAGAGGGTGGGAGACACTGTGGCTTGTAGGCCTCTCCAGGTCTCAGTCTAACCATTAGACAACCAGGTGTTGGGCAAAGTTGAAAATCAGACACATATGGTTGCATAATGTTAATCAGAGAACAGTGCAAGTCACTGTTCTCTGATCAACATTATGCAACCATACAATCAACTGTAGGTTGAACTTTGACTTTATGTACAGGAGACTCCTTAGAGGAGCATTTCATCTTTCATTTGAACTTTCACAGTTCACTGTATCACATGTTATCAATAAGACAGTACTTTATTGTCTTAATACTGATAGGAAAGGTTACCTCAGGATTCTATCAAATCAGCTAACCAGAAAATAAATCTATGAGCTTAATGTTACAACATTAAAGACACTCTTGTTTGTTTTAGACCAAACGTACAAAAATCGATTTTTACTCAGTAAGGTCTATTTGTTTATATCCAGCTAGCAATGTAAACTAAAGCTTAATTGATTTTTGTCAGTTGGGTCTTCAATTGAAATGAGAGAACTTAGATGAAATAAAGTTTGTACTACTTGATTCATGATACTTAAAGTATCATATGGGATCTTGGTTATTTTGATGTATAATAATAGTAATACAAACTTTATTTCATTTAAGTTATCTCATTTCAATTAAAGAGATACATAGAAAATGGTTAGATGATTACTTGTATTATGCAGCCAGACCTGGTGATTATGATCACACTAAAATCAGTTACAAAAAGCCTTACCATTTATACATAAATTCAAATGAACCTTTTTTTTTTTTTTGTTATAACAATTCTTATTAAATAAAGATGATTGTACATTTGAATATGCTTATTAGAATATGTTTGTTCAACACACTCAAAAATAAATCCCATATTAACCTGGAGCAGAAAGGTTGGTACACAAACCGTTTTTAATAGTCAGTTTCTTGGTTTCTTCTTCCAGGAATAGACACTTTCAAGGGGAAATACTTCCACAGCAGGGACTACAAGACTCCTGAGGTGTGGAGAGGCAAGAAGGTCGTGGTGATCGGTATAGGGAACTCTGGAGGTGATATAGCTGTGGAGCTGAGCAGGTTCACCAAACAGGTTTGTAAAATGTATGTGTAGAGCTCATTAAATGTGTTGAATGCAATCATATACGGCTTACGGCTGAGGTAGAGATAACAGGCTAAAATCAAAATGGACTAACAATAGTGTGATTGCGTTGTACTCTGTCCCTTTTTACTCTCCACCAAGGTGTACTTGAGTACTCGCCGAGGGGCATGGATCCTAAATCGTGTTGGAGATTGTGGACTGCCCTTGGATATGGTGATCACCAGGACACTGAAGACAATTCAGAACATTTTACCATTTAATACATTTTGCAGTATTGCAGAAAGGAGACTCAACCAAAGATTCAACCACAGTCTGTACTCATTGCAGCCCAAACACAGGTAGCTTTGAGCTGAAAACTCTACTCTATGGAAGATAACATGCAAATACAAAATGCTTTACTGCCATGTTGTATGTTGATATTATATAATTCCAATATTGTATTATATTCTGATACTTTATTTTAGGTTATTCAGCCAGCATCCTACTGTAAACGATGATCTGCCCAATCGGATTCTATCTGGAACAGTCCAGGTGAAACCCAATGTCCGCAAGTTCAAGGATTCCAGTGTGGAGTTTGAAGACGGAACTGTGGTCGACGATATTGACTTGGTGGTAAGTGCAATCAAGTTGTTTGCTCTCTCAAACACAACATAAAAAAAATAAAAACGCTTTCTGTCCAGTTTTGACATGACTAATGGTTTCTGTGAAGAAAAGGAAGGTAAAGCGGTAGAGAATTTGACCACTATGTTTTTTTCTAGGTGTTTGCCACAGGCTACACTTTCTCCTTTCCGTTCGTGGCATCCCACGTACTTCCAGTTTCAAACAACAAGGCTTCTCTCTACAAGTATGTGTTCCCACCAGGCTTAGAGCGCCCCACACTGGCTGTTATCGGGTTGGTACAGCCACTGGGAGCCATCATGCCCATCTCTGAGATGCAAGCCCGGTGGGCCACTCGAGTTTTCAATGGTAGAGCATTTCTCCTCTCAATTTCTCCTCTCATTCTCAATAGAACTGTCAGGTTAAACTAGTTTCTACTGTTCAACAGTATGTCTCATAGCATTGACTGAATAGAAAATGTATTTGATGTATCTATATCACAGGGTGTAATAAGCTTCCACCAATGGCTGCTATGTTGAAGGATGTTAAATACAAAGAGGAAGCCATGGCTAAAAGGTAAGCTACTGCCATGTGTATATCTTCCAGGTGTTGTTTACCTTTTATCTATCAATTCCCCTCTTGTCTGAAACACTGGCTGTAGGGTTTATAAGAGGGAAGTGATGTCAGTCCTGGTTCAACTGCTGTGTCTGTCTCAGGTATGTGACCTCCCAGAGACACACCATCCAGGTTGAGTATGTCGACTACATGGATGAGATATCAGCCATAGTAGGGGTTCAACCCAGCATCCTGGGGCTGCTGCTGAAGGATCCAAAGCTGGCAATGAGTTTAATGTTTGGTCCCATAACCCCGTACCAGTACCGCCTACGTGGGCCTGGGAATTGGGCCGGAGCCCGCCAGGCCATCCTGACACAGTTTGAACGTATGGCCAAGCCAATGAAGACCAGGCCATCAGATATCCCTGACGCAAAGCGCTCCTTAACCCGGTTTCTTGTCCTGTCTGCTACCACCATGGGGCTGGCTGCTTACTACACCAGGAGCTACTTCCCCAACATTCTACAGGACCTCACTGCTCTTCTGGACAGGATGAAGGTCTACCTGCCTGGACAGTGAACGGAAAGGCACTCTTATTTTAGATTAGCTCAAAATGCTAACACTTTAAGCTTTATTTGCCACGCCCTCGCCTAAACACAGCTATTTTCATGTGTATTAGTTAAGAACATCATTTTTGTGCATGCAATTATGTAAGACATTTTTTTATAAGCTGTGGTGAATATTATGTTTAGGGTAAAATAGCTGGCTTAGACAGTACTGTGTCTTTCTCATGATTGTTTAGATTAGCCATACAAAGTTGTATAGTTCAAATACAACAGTAATGTTTGAATTCACAAAGAAAGTCTTCACTCACCTAGTGAAAGAAAACAATCCTACTTGCTTTTTAAAACCTGTGCCTTAAAAGTCTTATTTTGAAATTAAATGACTTTATTACATTTTGCATATTATGACAGTTGACTGGGAGCAATTGCAAACATTTTTCACTTTATTCACTAGCATGAACAATTTGAATGCACAAGATGAATTGAGTAGACGATGCCCTCTATTGGTAGATTGGATAAAATATGCAATTTATTACTGTCTCTCAAAGAGTTCTTTGTAAATCTTATGAAAAAACGTAAAAAAGTGTTCAGTGTCACAATGTGACACATTGGAACGGAACTTGTGAAGTGTTTGAATATTCATAAATCTGCTAGAAGCTGTATTTTGCTTACACAAAGGGTGTAATTTGGTTAAGCTCCTGATTATGTGGCTTTAATTTTGAATGTTTCCTCATTGTGATAAATAAAGATAGAAATCGTGTTAAAACTACCCCAAGTCCACTTAATTATTTAAGTTGAGTCGCTTTTCTTTCAAAGTGGTATTTTATTTTTATTGCGGAACCCTTTACACCGATGAGGACTACAGTTCAAACAAACCGCCGCGCGACAAAGGCCCCGGAAAAGGAATCCTCCACGCACGTCTTATCACCGCCAAGGTTGCCAGGTTGGGTAAACACATACATAGATCGTATTTCTTTTGTTAATACTGTGTGGGCAAAGATGGTTTGAGCTATGTAGGCTATACTGTGAGTTGTTTGGATTTATCGTAGCAGTCTTTAATGAAAATACCATTATAAGTACACAAGTGACTACACTCTATGACCTTTCCCGGAAAATGCACTTGGAGCAGCCTTAAAGTCTGCTAGTAGGCAATACATTACAAGCCAGTTTTATATTCCAGATAAGTGGAAATTGAAGAAACAAAATTTTACACAATTTTAAGCCTTTATATTTTGAAATAGATTAAACGCCTTGAATAATTGACGACACCTGTTGCTACCAAATCAATTTCACCGGTCTAGGATCTTCATGCCAACCCAATTTATTTTTATTGTGTTGAGATTACAAACACTACATGGTGATTGCTAAAGCTGAAAATGGCTTTGTCGTTTTCTCCCTGACATTTTTTCTAGAATGTGATTGCTACAAAAATTGAAAACATTCTGATGTAGGTTCAGAAAATTGTTATAGCTCCTTGAATTATAACAGCAATTTTACCTGGCAACTACAGACTGCCATTTTTGATTGTGAGACAGGCCGCGGCGCGAGCGGGGCCTCACTCAACCAGACAAACACAATCTCGCACGAGATAACGGGTGGAGAAAAAAAGAAACGGGGAAAATACGCACCGATTGCCCGTTGATGTCCAAAATAACAGAGGACTCACTGACACAAAACAAACGGATATCAAGTAACAAGACTCGTGCAAGGGTGGATCGGTTTCTTGGCTGCCAGCGAGGTAACCATCGTTAGCCGAACTAGCTAGCAGGCTACCCTGCTTTTGTAATCCGCCGGCCACACACGCTCGTCCTTCTCAAACAAGGCCAAATTCAGACTTTTTTGGTCTGTTCATACTAGAAACAATATAAGAACGAAGAGGCCGGTGTTGGCAGGTAGGAACGTATGTTTAGGATGTCTATGTATATGTTTGCAGGCTTGGGGGAAGGGTGATGGTTTTTCTACTCTCACCAGTTAACATTAGCCACATAGCTAACCAGCGCGTTACGCGTTTAACAGCGCACGGGAAAATACAAAATCTGGAGGTGATGGCGACCTGCTAATAACCAAAACTGAATGAATGAATCTAGCTCTCAACCTTGCTTTTAGGGCATGATCAGTTATTGTTGGCTAAGAAGGTGGATGTATTGCTGGTAGAGTTTCCTGAAGAGGTTATCGAAATCTAATCAACAGCAGCCAGGATAGCAGTTTTTTGGCCGGGTCCTGTCCAGGCCCCTGCGCCTTTTTGCTGTGATTGTGTGTACCACCCTAGATACCTAACGTTAATAAGGCTTGTGAGGACAATGGTATTGGGCTGTGGTAATTACCAACACCGATTTTTTTTTGGATAGGGGTGATGGGGAGTTGAATATTGTT
This sequence comes from Aplochiton taeniatus, assembly GCA_017639675.1. Classification (NCBI taxonomy): domain Eukaryota; kingdom Metazoa; phylum Chordata; class Actinopteri; order Galaxiiformes; family Galaxiidae; genus Aplochiton; species Aplochiton taeniatus. The sequence continues at coordinate 11,897,350 of CM030180.1, read as the reverse complement.
TTGTACAGACGATCTACCTCGAATGGGAATGGATATGGTTTGTTAATCTTATATGATACCATTTATTTGATTGCCATTCCCCATCTAGACGTTTTGCTCATATAGTGAGAGGTAGGTGTGTGTGTGCGCGCAGAGAGAAGTGCAAGGCTCACATATGATTCATCTCCATCCTCACACTTGGTACCAACTGGGCCAAACAGGATGCAGCATGCGATGGTTCCTCAATTTACACAATGCTCTTCCAGATTCTGGGTGTTTTGTATTGGTATGTGTTGATGTGATCTGATTTTGTGAGCGTGGAAGTTGTGCGGATAGGAGTCGGGGACAATCGTGATCTGAAGATCAAATGAAGCCATGCCATAAAGATCGGTATTGATCACAGTAAATTATTGATTGCTTACCTATGTTGTGATACTAACACAATGAAGATTGCAAGCTCTAACCTACTTATCCCCTTATAGCTGGATTTCCACAACATGCCTTAGCAGATACATATACCTGGACCAGTCCAAGTAAAGAAGCCAATAATGCATAGTATATGTCTATATCGCCTAATTGCTTCATCTAGAAACAGTTTCTCTACCTTTTTAAACGAATCATATCTAACGGCAACAAGTTATCTGCCATTGCGTAATAGTGTCTTTGATTAAATAGAAAAGCAAAATCGAATATATAGAAAAGAAATTTAGCCTGCGGTGAAAATTAGGCTTTGTAGACCATCAAACCCATTTTTCAGTCAGTCTGTTGCATCCGCAATCTGCATTTGTGCCAGAAGACATTGACAGGAACCTGAACACTTCAATGGAGAATAGATCGGCAAGATTGACACAATCTAATCAAACTCCTGCAGTTTGGACAGATAGATAATGGCATTACCCTAATTTCCCATGGGATGTCAGCTCCCTGGTGTTGATGATCAGGTTGTGGAGAGTAACAGTAGTTTGTCTAGTGTGGCTTGCTTTATCGCTTCATCCGCAATTGACCAAAGAGCGAGTGGTTAAATGTTGCTTAGCTCACTCTCCCTTTGCAGTGCTGTACTTAGCCGAAAACCTCCTATAAAGCCAGAACAATTAGATCATGTGCTTTTCTGTTCATATCACATGTTCTGTCCTCCAAGGCATGGTCATCGAGTGCTGCAGCTGTGTGAGGGCAGCGAGAGGTGTGGAGTCTGCTGAGAACTCTCTCCTCCACAGACTCCCAGCAGAGTCTTCCTGGTGTCTGTTGCTCCTCTATGACTGTTGGTCTCATCCACAGCCCCCTGGACTAGCCAATTCTAGAGACTTAGAGTCCCTTCTGATGAGCAAATGTCCGACTTGCATTGAATGGGTTGAGGTCGGGCCGAGCAAAGTCAACAAGGGAGGTTAGGTCTTAAGGTAAATATTGGAAAGGCTGTGTCTCTGTCCTTGGGTGACCCCTCCCCCCACACCAGGGTCGGCTGTGGCTCCGCTGGCACGCGCCAGGGCTGGCCCAGCGGTCTGTGTGGAGGAAGTGAAACTGTCAGCCTCTTATCACCAGCGCCTTATTTTCCCACCCCTCCCCTGTTCCCAGCTGCCTTGGCTTAAAGGTTTTAGCTTGCATGTTAATAGGCTGCTCTATCTTGATACTTTTTCAATTTTAAAAAGGTGTTGGTTTTCAGAAGATTAGAACTGTTTTGCTTTTCTACTTTTTTTGTGTAAAAATACCAAGCAATGGCATTAAAGGAACCTTCTATAGATTTGGATAGGCATTGGAAGCCTGGAAAGGGGACACTGGTGCTCCTGTCTTCAGAGCCTGTGTGCTGCCACAGACGCTGCTGGTCAGGGCTGAGTGGAAGTCCCCCTGATTGTGCTCGAGGGGGAACTAGTACACGGGGCTTGTGACTATCAAGGTTGTTGGCTCCGTGTCGTTGCACTGCCTCCTTCCTCTCACTCTTTCTTTTTCTGTCTTTCTTTCTCATGTCTTCCTTTCCCTCATGTCTCTCTCTCTCTGTGACTCTATCTCGCCCTCGGCCCCCCTCTCTGTGCTCCCACACTACTCCATCAATTATGAATGACCCCTGTGTGCCGGCTCAGTAAAGGAGCGGCTGCAGCCCCGGACACGCCGCTCTGTCTTTCTTCTTTCGTTCTGCTTCTATCCCCCTCTGTTTCTCTTCTGTTTTCTACTTTTCCATACACTCAATTGCTCCCTGCCACCTTCACTCTCTTACTACGCCCTCTTACTTTATTCTCTATTTCCTGATTATTCCTTGCCAACCTTTAGCAGTAGCCGGTGAGCCTGACGTCTTGGGTGGTGTCGGCATGGCAACGTTGCGTGCTCCATCGAGCAAAGCGAGGGCGTTGTGACTGGTAAAAAAAAAGAATGAAGGGGAGATACTCTTGCCCACTCCTCCGCTGTTCCCAGAGACATAAACGTCTTGCCCAGACCACGTGACGCAGCAGCAGCAGCAGCAGCAACAGCCCCATGCAGAGCCCTTGTTACAGAAAGAAGAAGCGCTCTGGCCTCAGATGACAATAGCAGCCTGAGCCTGCAGGGCTGCAGTCAGCTAGCTAGTTAGGTTGTTGGTGCGTGTCAGGGATGTGTCCCATGGCTTGCTTTATTCCCCTCTGGGTCATGTTAGTCTCCAAGTGTTGTCTGCCGAGTTTCTGGTTCAAGGCTATTTCTCGACGCTCACATGATGAGAATGCAAGTGGGCTATTGTAGAAGGAACAACAACAGGTACTGCATTTGTATGCACACTCTAAAATGATTTCTCTGTCTCTTTCATTGCTTCCCTCTCCCTCCAACATTGCCCCGTCCTGCATGGTAGGAGGGCTGGTTCTGGGGGTGAGGCCGGTGGACCAGACTCAATGAGTGTCCAGCGAAATGTCCGAGAAGTCAGGGCAGAGCACCAAGGCAAAGGATGGCAAGACCAAGTATGCAACCCTTAGCCTCTTCAATACCTACAAGGGCAAGTCTTTGGAAACCCAGAAAACAGCAGGTAAGCAGTGCACGTCGACACACTAACATTACAGTGCGGCTGTGTGCAGGATGTAGGCTGACCCAGAGCAATGTTAAGGAGACTGGCATGCATTAGCTTATTGACAGCCAAACTGCATGAAATGTGAACCACTGTTTGCCCAGAGTACAGTGACTCTTTACTCACAAGTCACAAATCATGAAGCTGATGCCCTCCCCTCATGCGTCTTCATATTTTGGGGTTGTGCGTTCAAGGATAAAATACTTGCATGGCAATTCATTTACATTTTTACTTGTAACTGTCAACCTCTGTCTCTAGTCGTTACCTGTCTTAAAGTTACCTGGATCTCTCCTCCTACCCCCTTCTCACTCCAGTGGCTGCCAGACATGGGCTCCAAAGTTTGGGCAAAGTTGCTGTCAGCCGGCGCATGCCCCCTCCAGCAAGCCTGCCCAGTCTGAAGGCTGAGAACAAGGGCAACGACCCCAACGTCAACATCGTTCCCAAGGACGGCAGCGGCTGGGCATCTCGACCTGAGGGAGGGGACGAGAGGTGAGGGCAAAGGCTGGCAAACGCACCGAAGCCAAACATATAAACACACACACACACACACGATAATCATGCCTAGATATGGTAACTTCTAACTCTCGTCCTTCCACTTTGGTGTTTCCCACACACCTCTAACTCCTCTCCCCATGATGTTGTATTACAGGCAGCAGGAGACGCCCCCGCCCCAGCCCAAACCAGTGGTGCCCCCACCCCAGGAGGTATCCGTTGCAGGCAGCCGCTCTTGGGCCAACAACAAGCCGCCGACCCAGCCAGACGGTTAGTTGTCCCCGGCCTTTACACCAGCTCCTCACAGGGCCGAAAGGCTTGTGTGTGTGTGTGTGTGTGTGTGTGTGTGTGTGTGTGTGTGTGTGTGTGTGTGTGTGTGTGTGTGTGTGTGTGTGTGTGTGTGTGTGTGTGTGTGTGTGTGTGTGTGTGTGTGTGTGTGTGTGTGTGTGTGTGTGACCTCGCATACCAAAGCCTTCAATGCTGCCTTTTCTCCCATGCCAAACAGAAGGCTTCGCTGTATGAGTGTTTTGTTTACATATTTCTCCCATCCAGGAGCCCCTCGTGTGAGCAGCCAGTTCCACCAGGAGTTCCCCAGCTTGCAGGGGCCCGGGGAGACAGAGAAAGCAGAGGGCCAAGAGGTGGAACCTTATGGACCTGGCCCCAGCCTTCGACCTCAAAGTATGCCTCGACTCACTCAGGCGCACAATTTGCATCCATTGCTGTTTACATGTCTGCCTATCCAGTGCAAATGACTCAACACGAAGGACCAAAGACGTTAAAAGTTGCCTGTCTGTTGTGTCGTAGATGTTGGCAGCTGGCGTGAGGGAGGGGGCAGGAATCTGAACGCGCCAGCCAACCCCTCGGAGATGGACAGCAGGGCCCCAGAGGATGGCGGCCCCGGCCCCGGAACCCCCTCGCCCCCCGGGGAGGCCGATGAGCTGGGCCAACCGTCGGCTGGCGACAGCCAGCGGGAGAAGAGGGGGCCTCAGCCTCAGGCCAAACTCAACGGGGGGCAGCAGCCTCCTGCAGGGGCGCCAGCTCAGTTCCAGCCTCAGTTCAGGGGCCTGATGCCACCTTACGTAAGGCACACACACTAAGGGGATCTGGCACTCCGCTCACTCCTTATAAACACCAAAATCCCCTTGGTTGATTGTTTTTTGGTGATAGGACTTATGACTCTGTTGCAGATGTTCCAAGCATATCCCCGAGTGCCCTTCACACCAGGACAAGGAACGTTCAGATACCCTGCACCACAAGATGGTGCCAAGTGAGTTCATTACCTACTCCTATGGGCTCATGCCAGATCTGCTCTAACGATCTCAGTGCCTGAGCCCTTTGAGTTGCATTTAAATAACAGAAAAACGTGGAGAAATGGAGTGGATCAGACAATCCCAGACGGTTATGACCCCTGTCTCTCCCTGTTGTGTGCCTAGGGCCCCGCGGATGCTGAGGCCCCAGGGTCCACCGCAGGCCTGGCTCCAGGGCCCTGACAGACCCTCCATCGTCAGTGCCACTGAGCTCAAGGAGCTGGACAACCTTGACACAGAGGCTGACGAGGGCTGGGCAGGTCAGTGACTAGAAACGACATAACGGAAATGGGAATGCTCCTTTCATTTTAGCCGGTACGTTTAATAATGAAAGCTAATGCTGTGTGTGTGTGTGTGTGTGTGTGTGTGTGTAGGTGCTCAGATGGAGGTAGACTACACAGAGAAACTCAACTTCAGTGACGACGAGGAGAACCATGCTGCTAAGGAGAAAGGAGAAAACTGGTGAGTCTCTACACAATGGCTGACCCCGTCCCCCCTGCTTGACGACGAAGGTCCTTTAACCTCTGGATGTGACCGTCTCTGCTCTCTCCTCCAGGGAATGGATGGGTAAAATGGAGCGCATGAGGCCTCCCCGCCCAGAGGGCCAGAGGGAGGGCCCTGAGAGAGAGAACAGGAAAGGCCCCTGGGCCGATGGCAGGGACCCCAGAGCGCCCTCACCTGCCAGCGCAGCGCACTACAACAAGGCTGGTCCCCATCAAGACTATCAGGTGGGCTTTGGGTTTGATGCCCTCACAAGGTTTCCAGAGCATGACCAGGTTTGCGACCGCTGATCTCATCGGCTGCAAAAACGGCAAGCGGTATTTCTTAGCTTGTGTGTCTTATACGGTTTGTTCTCTGCCTTTCCTGTAGAGCCAGGCTGGCGGTCGCCCAGCAGGTAGCGGAGCTCTTCGCGTGGTCAAACCCCCCGCTGTAGCCCCCCCTGCTGGAGAGGAGGACTCGGAGGCCTGGCGACAGAAACGCAAGAAGCAGTCGGAGCTCACCGAGGCGGTGGAGCGCGCCAGGCGGAGGCGCGAGGAGGAGGAGAAGCGGATGGACGAGCAGCGACTCGCCGCCTGCGCCGAGAAGCTCAAGCGGCTCAACGAGAAACTCCGCCCGGCAACTGAGACCAAACCGACCCCTGCCGAGACCACCAATGAGGAGACGCTGGTTGTCCGAGAGGACACGCCTCCTCTGCCGGCTCCTCCTCCAGTGTCAAGCCCTGCCCCTTCAATGCCAATGACACAGACCCAGGCCCCGGTCATGCAAGCCCCTCTGCCGGACAGGGAGAGAGAGAGGGGCGAGCGAGACAGGGAGAGGATGGAGAGAGAGAGAATAGAACCCAGTGTGGAGGAAGAGGTGTGTTTCGTGCCTCGCCTGCCCAGCCCAGAGGCCCAGAGGCCTGTGGCTGTGGCCTCAGAGCTGCAGAGTGGAGCAGAGTGCCCCACGGCGGAGGTGGGCCCCCTGGGCGAGGTGGGTCACCTGGTGAAGGACAGTCAATCAGAAAGGACGCCCATGCCCGTTCGAGACCATTTCAGCGTAGATGACAATAGAGGTGAGCCCCCTGATGTTTTATGTGAACAAAGCTAAACCGACTATTACACCGTGGCTTTTCGGATCTATCTTCTTTCATTTGAGTTATTACACTCGGGGTCATTCAGCAATTATATGTATATTTGTATTTATTTTTTTCACAGTGGAGGAGCCCCATTTGCCTCTTCCTCGTGTGGACCCTCCCAATAGTGAGGAGGCCCCCGTGGGCCCCCCAGACCTGGAAGGAGAGACAGGGGCCGCCATGCGACCCTCGCTCACCTCCGGCTACTCCAAACAGTTCCAGAAATCACTGCCTCCTCGCTTTCTCAGACAGCAGGTAAAGGAGAATGGATTTAGTCTTTTATAATCTTGTGTTTTTGGAAACAGTAGGACTGTTAAGGCTGTGTTTGAACTTCTCACGTATTCCCGTTTTGCGCTCTGGCCGTTCAGGAGCAGATGAAGCAGCAACAATGGCAGCAGCAACAGCAGCAGCAAACTGGAGGCTCTGTGTCACCGTCGCCTGGAAGTGGGGCAGCACCTCCCCAGCAGCAGCACCGCTCGCTCTACCAACCCATGGGCCCCCACCACCAGCACCAGCACCTGGCCTCCATGGGGTTTGACCCCCGCTGGCTCATGATGCAGTCCTACATGGACCCTCGCATGATGTCGGGACGGCAGCCCATGGACATGCATGCTGGTAGGAGGATACCCTGGTATAATGAGACGCTCTGTCAGGGTGTTTGAGTAGCTGGTTACTGTGTATGTTTCTGTAATAAAAGCCGAGCATAGTGGACCTAGATGTACAGTCTTGTTTACTAACTGTTTACTGAGTGTTCCGGCAGTCAAGGACCGTGCTTTACCCCAATGCTGTGTTTGTGTGTCCAGCAGGCCGGCTGCCCCCCAAGCCGACGGTGGGACGCAGGGAGCCGGGCGACAACTCCAGCTCTAGCTCCGATTCCTTCGACCACCTGACCAGGCCCCTCCGCGACCACAGCCTGCCCTCCGAGCCGCACATGGTGTGGGGCTCCGAGCCCTACCCCCAATCAGAACCCTTACCCTCCGTCACTCCCCCCAAAGGACGCGACGACAAGGAGCCCAGGTGAGGACAGGCTCAGCTCGGATCACCTCATGTCAGGTTTGGCAACCATTTTAATTCTGACCTGAGTTTTTTTTTTTCTGTCCTTTTCCTTTCCCCCAGGCTGGATCCGGGCCTTGACCTGGACAGGGGGCTACCTTCCCTTTACTCTCAGGATCATGGCCCCCTGGACTCCCGTAAAAGTGACTTCTTCCGTGACCCGCCAGAGCCCCTGTCAGCGTTTGGCCATTCCCCCGACGACGGCCCCGGACCTCTGGACCGGGCTCCTGTGTTGTCTGGGTTTGACACCGAGGAGCCAGGCCTGCCCAGTGGAGAGGAGGTGGAGGCCCTGGGTCAGGCCATGCTCCAGAGGAGAGTCTCCCAGGGCTCTAGCCACTCCCTCAAGCTGGACGAGCCCAGGTTTGAAGGCCTCGCCCTTGGCACCAAATCTCTGGAGCACCAGGATGAAGTGGAGAGGCTCGAGGACAAGGCCCGCAAGGAGCCCTTCTCCCAGACTGCGGTGTCCAACAACAGGTCCACCCCTCCTGCCGACGGGCTCCACAAGCTGGAGAAGCTACCCCTGCCCGCCCCCAGCAAGCAGAAAGCTGATCTGCGCTGGGGTGGGCGGTCTGGGGCTGGCCGCCGGGAGGGGCCTGGTGGAGAAAGGGCTGTCCGCAGGTCTGGCCCCATAAAGAAACCTGTACTTAGAGACATGAAGGAGGAGCGGGAGCAGAGGGAGCAGAGGGAAAAGCGCCACGAGAGAGGGGACAGAGGAGAAAGACCCAAAAAAGAAGGGGGCGCCAAGGCCTTGTCTGCTGCTGCTGCTGTGTCCGAGGGGTCCAGGCCCCAAAACGAGGTGAAGAGAGAGGCTCCCGAGGCCGAGGACGGGCCCCAGAGCGGCCCTCAGCGGCCCAGGGACACACCGCCTGGCCCAGTGGCGGCCCCCACCTCGTCTTCCTCTCTGGAGGAGAAACCAGACAAACCACCTAGCAACGACAAACATCCCGAACCTAGGCTGCCTTCCAGGAAAGAGTCCAACCTTCCCCCACGGGTCTACCGGCGGGAGGAGAGGGAGAGGCTGCGGGAGAGGGAGCACGAGAGAGAGAGAGACATGGACAGGGACTGGCCGGCCGACGCCAGCTTCCGAGGCCGGGGCAGAGGGGAGTATTACTCCCGGGGGCGGAGCTTCAGAGGGACCTACGGGGGGAGGAGCCGGGGGGGTCGAGGGCGGAGCCGGGGGGATTACCCGTACCGGGAGCCCCGGTCCCGCTCCGACCTGCCCCACGCCGGGGGCACCGCCGCCTTCCGGAACCGGGAGGAGAGCGAGACGCGGAGCGAGAGCTCGGACTTTGAGGTGATGCCCAAGCGACGGCGCCGGCGCGGTTCCGACACGGACTCTGAGAGCGAGGGCGGGAGGGAGTCGGCCAGCGACACCGGGCCCTCGGACCGCGAGCCCAGCAGCAAGCCCATCCGACCGCTCAGACGGGAACTACCAGGGGAGGCCCGCTCGGGCCCACACAAGCCCGGCTTCGGACCCCCTCCCCTGGGGGAGAAAGGCCCCTCCCGATTGGACGATGAGGGCAGACCCAAGCCGGGCTTCCTGCCCAAAGGAGAGTCGTCTCGACGGGGTAGAGGCGGCCTGTACAGCCGGCGTGGGGGTACCAGAGAGCGTGGGGCCCCGCGTTCCGTCCCTCTGAGGCGCCCAGGGGCCCGGGAGTCCTTGTCACAGTGGCCCTCCAAGCCCATGGAGACCTTCAGGCCCGAAGACGCAGACCCCTCGTCCTCCAGATACGACAACCCCCACTCTGACCGCCGCCCCCCCCCTAAGTATGACCCCAAGAAGTTTGGCGAGGGGGTGCCCCAGAACAGCAGGGAGAGGCCACGCCGGCCCCGACCTGCACGACCCCCCAGGCAGGACAAACCCCCACGCTTCCGTCGGCTGAAAGAGAGAGAGGCCGCGGTCCTAGCCGGAGGGGAGACGCCCCCCATCCTGCCTGCCTCTCTACCCTCAGTGCCTGCTTCCGCCCCTGGCTGTGCCCCTGGTCCCATCTCCCTGTCCCCCACCCTGTCCAGAGCTCCAGGAACCCCGCTCACCGTGCCCCTAGACCTGGGCGCTGGCGCCCCCGAGCTGCCCTCCTCTGTGGAGGCCTCCCTGCCGGAGAGCAGCAGCCCCACCACCACGGCCGTGGGCACCAAGTCGCCCGACCTGTCCAACCAGAACTCCTCGGACCAGGCCAACGAGGAATGGGAGACCGCCTCGGAGAGCAGCGACTTCAACGAGCGCAGGGAGCGCGAGGAGAGGAGGGGAGCGCTGGAAGCGGCCAGCGCCGCCGTCACCGCCTCGGCCCCGGCCCCAGCCCCCCCGCAGGGATCCGTCACCCCCAGCAAGACCTCCGCCGACGGGAGGGTGACGCCTAAACGGGAGGCCCCACTGGCTACTAAGAGGAGCTTCTCCAGTCAGAGGCCCGTGGAGAGACAGAACCGCCGGGGCAACAGCGGAGCCAAACCCGTCCGCAGCTACGCTGGGGGCAAGGGGGAGAGGAGAGGAGGCGCCAAGGCTGGCCGCAGAGGGTGAGTTCCAGACAAATGGCCTTTTGTTATTGAGCTTTCACTGCATCTGCTTCCTCGCTGCAGAGCAGTGCACTGCATCATGAAGTGGGCTGCATTTAGGGAAATGGCTTTTTGAGATAATGCCCTGCCTGTTCATTCATACATGTCATCTGTTCTAGCCACAGCGTTGATCAGAAGTCCTCGCGCTGTAGAGAGAACAAGCTCAGTTCCATGCCTGTTCTCTGCCTGCCTGACTCTCTGTCTGTCTGGGAGTATGGCCGTCTGAGCCCTAGAAAGAATCGCCTCCCAAAGGACGAGCGTTAGTCATCTTCTTGCATCTCGGTTTCCGGCTGTAATTCGCTCTGGCTGCGTTTTTGCTGACCGAGTTAAATATAGATGGATGGGGGCTATATTTAGTCCTCTTGCCTCTCTGGGTGGCCGTTCTGTAGGGGGAAAAGAAGCTTCTCTCTGGTACAACTTGTACCAGTCTACATTAGCTCCCCCCACCAAGACAACAGACTGATAACATATGCAAGCTTCTTAAAGGGTACAAGAGGAATCAGTCGATCCTATTTCCTCGTTTAAAAGCCAACCGGCGTAGTTGCTGACCTGAAATTGTCCCTCCATCTCAGTTTTTGTCTCTTCCTCGCTCAGTGTAACGTGTGCACCCTTGTGTGTTTCCTGCAGAGCGCCTCAGAACCCAGAGTCGGGGGCGGCGGGCGGCGGAGCGCCCCAGAGAGCCGGTAGAGATCAGGCCGGGCGGCGGAAAGAAGAGGCTGCCAAGCAGGCCGCCAAGAAACCCAAGGAGAACGCCCTGTCTCAGTTTGACCTGAACAACTACGCCAGTGAGTGGGACATGCTGCCTGTGACTTTCTCGCGCACACACACAGACACACAGACAGACCAGCCACTGTCTTTCTTAATTGGTTTTCCAAGTCCGCCATATAGATGGGATGTGTAACCGTCAGAGGAGGTGACTAATGCTATTGGCCGTCCCCTCGTTCCCAGGCGTGGTGATCATTGATGACCATCCTGAGGTCACCACCATGGAGGACCCACAGTCCAACCCCAACGACGACGGCTTCACAGAGGTGGTCTCACGCAAGCAGCAGAAACGCCTGCAGGACGAGGAGAAGCGCAAGAAGGAGGAGCAGACCCCCCAGGTAAAAGATGGAGGAGGATTGATGGATACCGTAGATGAACACATGTGGGTACAAGTGTTGCGTGCTAATGTGTCCTTTTCTCTTCTGCCCTCCCCCCTCAGAACTGGGGTAAGAAAGGCTCTGGCGAGAAGGGGCGAGGTAGCGGAGGAGGTGGAGGCGGCAAGCTGCCACCTCGGTTTGCCAAAAAACAGCAGCGCGAGCAACAATCGTCGCAGCAACAACAACAACAGCAACAGCAGCAGCAAGCCCTCCAGGCCCAGCCTGCTCCAACTCCTGCCCCCCAGCCTCAGCTGAAGGCCCCCATCGCTGCCCCACACCACCCTCCCTCCTCTCAGCCTGCCGCTGCCATTCCCAAGACCCTGGAGGGCACAGTGGCCCCCCTGGCTCCTGTGGCTGCTGTGGACTTCGCCTCCAAGAGCCTGTCGCCTGTCCCCGCGCAGACACTCAACACCCTGGGCACTGAACTGTGGGAGAACAAGGTGGCGTGTTCCACGCTTCTCCCTGACGTCAAGAAATGTGAGTGGCGCCATAGGACCCTGGTCACCCAGAGGTTAGCTTTAGCGTTCTGGTCATTCATTGTGTATGTGTGTGTTTTCAGTGGGTCCCATCAGCCCTCCTCAGCCCCCGTCAGTGAGTGCCTGGAACAAACCTCTCACCTCCTTCACAGGGACGGTCACTCCTGAGGTACGTCAGCCTAAGGGCTTCCAGCACTCTGCCGTGTGTGCCAGTGATCTAGGCATTATGACGGAGAAATAGATCCATGGTTCTTTTTCATTGTTCCACGACAAACATACAACTGTAAAACGATGACCTGCGCGTTCCAGGGAGTGAAGTCTGGAGCGGAGGGCGGTGTGGAGCTGGGGATGGACAGCATCCAGTTCGGAGCGCCCTCCTCCACGGGCAGCACGGACAGCGACGGCGTTCCCGCCCTGCTGGAGAGCGGCGTGGACAACAAGCTGCCCGCTCCCAAAGAGCAGAGGCAGAAACAGCCTCGCGCTGGGCCCATCAAAACGCAGACGGTACACGGCCACACCCGGTTTCCCCTGACGTCTCTGTGTTCGGCGTGTTTTTTCACGGCCACACAGAACTGGTATCCAGTCAGATGTCACCGTTTTTCAAACCATTTTCTCTTGGTTTCGTTCCTCCTCAGCTCCCTGAGATGGAGCCGGTGGAGACCAAGGAGTACAAGCCCGGCCCCATCGGCAAGGAGCGCTCGCTGAAGAACCGCAAGGCCAAAGATGGGCGCGGTGGCGACGGCGAGGGCCTGGACGGGGTGGTGCCTCTGGGAGGGGGGGGCAGGGCGGCCGACTCCAGCCCCTCCGCCACCGACGCCAGCGTGCCTGAGCTGGGCGGAGACATCGAGGGCATGATCACCGTGCCTTCGGCCGAGTACGCCAGCAGCTCCAAGGTAGACTATCTCCCTCTCCTCAAAGGCTTCTGTGAGCTCAGTCACGGGGTATCTGGGTGGAATACTGATGTGTGTGTGTGTGTGTGTGTGTGTGTGTGTGTGTGTGTGTGTGTGTGTGTGTGACCCCACAGGAGTCTGTGACTGACTACACTACCCCTTCATCCTCTCTGGCCGACAGCGTGCCTACCGTGGGGAGCAAGATGGAGGAGAGCCTGGTGGCCAATGTAAGCATCACACTTGCATGTGTGGTCCTGCTGAAGCCGGCGTGGTTTAGTAGAGCTGGTCAGTGGTCAGACAGCAGCGTTTCATGTGTTCTCTGACGTGTCCTCCAGGTGGCGCTACCCCACTCCCTGCCCCTTCCTCGAAGGGAGGCCCTGCAGCAGAGCTCCAGCCTCAGCACCGTGTCCCCCGCTACCGTGGACCTCACGCTGAAGGTGAGGCCCCACACACACACACACACGCACACACACAGTGAATGTACTTTTTTTTATTTAAAGGTGCCTCTTTCTTCCCATCCAAATCACATGCCATTTTCAGTGGTGAACGCCCACAACTAATCAGTTGACGCTCATTGCTCATTCATATTCAGTAGCTGACTTATGTTATTGGCTGGGGATATAGTAACGTTCAGAACTATGCACATTTTTGTGCAGCAGTGATTGGTACTGGTCACAAATCGCTGCAATCCAGAACAGCTTGTAAAATAGGGTCTGTGTTGTCAGAGGTGACCTACAGAAAATGCCTGAGGCACAGATTTTACATTTTTATGTTGTTGGTACAATCCCTATGGGTGATAAAACAATGCTAGACAAAGAAATATTCCAAATCGTACATTTTAGGACTGCCTTCCCCTGCTGTTCCAGTGTCTCATTGCCCTCTACGGTTTCCTCTGTCTCAGATGGAGTCTGCTCGTAAGGCCTGGGAGAACTCCCCCAGTCTGGTAGAGAAGAGCTCCCCGGTCACCTCCTCCTCCTCCCCCATTACCTCCTGCGCCGCCTCCTACTCCTCCTTCTCCTCGGCCTCCATGCCTCAGATCCCCGTGGCCTCGGTCACCCCCAGCACGTCGCTGACAGGTACGGCTTTCCAGCTCCAGCAAGCGGACCCCTCTTTAACTCATGGAGCCTATACAGTCTCTTCCCTTCTGGTCTTGTATGTGGCTGGTCCTTGTCCAGTTTAGTCTACGTTGGGATATTTTACTGCTCATGATGCAACAAGGGGGCGTAATCCTGTACCTATCCAACCCCGCTAGGCGCCGGGGCCGGCACCTACACCACCTCCTCCCTGAGCACCAAGACCACCACGGCATCAGACCCGCCCAACATCTGCAAAGTGAAGCCCCAGCAGCTGCAGGGCGTGGGCCTGTCCTCCTCCTCGGTGGTGGGCAGCAGCTTCTCCCAGCTGGGCTGTGTGCCCCCCCTACTGGCCCAGCAGCAGCAGAGCCCCCAGGTCTACGTCTCGCAGTCTGCAGCCGGTGAGCCCCCCCACGCAGGCACGGCGCTCAGCAACACAAGGCTAGCAGGATCTATGGCCGTTTAGCTTAACATCGCTACTTACATTTTTGGGGGAGGGGGAGGGGGAGGGGGGAGGGGAGGGAGGGGAGGGGGGGAGGGAGGGAGCATACTGCAAATGCTCTGAGTGGGTGGAGGTAGCAAATATGGGGTTAAAAATTCCGTCATTGAAACTCGGTGTGGCAGCTTCACGAGTTCCTCTCCCCACTGTCCTCCTGGCTCTGGGGCCGCTCCTCCCTGACTCCCCAGGGCTGGGGGGGGGCAGCTCAGCTCAGCTCAGCTCATTAGCCCCTGGATCCCACAGGAGCCGTCTCTTTAGTGGCCCTGTCTAATTATGGAGCCTCATTAGGGGAGGGCAGGGGAACGGGGGGAACAGTGTCACTGGCAGAAAAAGGAGCCCCTCTCTGAGGAGCATCCCATCTCTCTGTGTGTGTGTGTGTGTGTGTGTGTGTGTGTGTGTGTGTGTGTGTGTGTGTGTGTGTGTGTGTGTGTGTGTTGCAGGTTCTGCAGCACAGATCCCAGCCTTCTACATGGACCACAGCCACCTGTTCAGCACGCCCCACCCCCGCCTGGCCCCCCCCTCCCTGGCCCAGCAGCAAGGCTACCAGTCAGCTCTGTCCCAGGTAGGTCTGGGTGTTGCACCTCGCTGCTCTTGGACCAGTGCTTCATGACGCCTTGAGGGTGCATTCTAACTTTACCCCCCTTGTCTGCCTCATAGCCGACGGCCGTGCAGCAGATTCCTATCCCCATCTACGCCCCCCTGCAAGGCCAGCACCAACACCAACACCAACACTCACACCAGGCCCAGCTGGGGCTCAGCACGGGACCGCCCGTCTCCCAGCAACAAGACCTGTTCAGCTCCTCGCTGCAGCCTTACAGGTTGGCACACACACACACACACACACACACACACACCGAGATAACAGGACCTCACATATACACCCATCCCCTCTTCAGAGTTAACCCTGTCCCCTCCTCCAGGTCCCAGCAGGCCTTCATGCAGAGCAGCCTTTCCCAGCCCTCCATGATGCTGTCAGGGCCCTCCCTCCACAGCTATGCCGGCGTGCAGGCCCCCGAGCTGGGCAAGCCCCAGTCCAGCCTGGCCTACCAGCAGCCCTCCTCCACCCAGCACATCCCCATCCTGTTTGAGCCCCAGCTCAACCAGCCCTCGGGCATGGGCGGCTCCCCGCTCATGGACACACACCTTCTGCAGGTAGGGGGACAAGCAGGGTGGAGGCGATAACGACACAGGACCTTTGAAGATGTTCCTACTATTCAGTCTACAACACTCCTCCTCTGGCCTACCCTGATGTGTTTTCTCTCTCTGTGTGTGTGTGTGTGTGTGTGTGTGTGTGTGTGTGTGTGTGTGTGTGTGTGGCAGGCTCGCCAGGGGATGAATCAGCATTCCAACATGTACTCAGGCCAGGTGCCGCAGCACGGTCAGAGTAGCTACTACAGCAACACGCAGTCTCCCAGCTCAGCAATGCAACAGGTAGGAGAGACACACACACACACACACACACACACACACACACACACACACACACACAAAACCAAACATCACCCCTCCCATACCCTGCTCACGCATTGTTTGCTTTTTTCCGCGTCTAGGTGACCATGGCAGGCGCCGGGCTGTCTATGTCAAGCTACGGCTCAGGAGGGGGCCAGCCTCTGCTGGCTCTGCCCCCCACCCCACCTCAGACCCAGCCCCCCAGTATCAACAGACAGCCCCCCGTCTCCCAGGGCTACAGGGGCCTCATGGGCCACAGCATGATGCAGCCCCCCACTAGCAAGGTTGTGTGTGTGTGTGTGTGTGTGTGTGTGTGTGTGTGTGTGGATCTCGGAGAGTGAATAGAGATGTCAAAGTTCTGTGTGTTATCCAACAGATGGACATGGACCTGAAGCTGTTTGGCAGTGGGATGGATGTGAAACCTGGGACTCCACCCATCAGTGCCCGAAGCACTACCCCGACATCCAGTCCTTACAGGTACGGACACACACACATCTCGGAACACCCTCGCTCAGTCATACTTTGCCTACGTTCTATAGTCCTACTTCTATTTGGGTCCTGTCTCCCTCAGGGCTAGCTCCACTTCTCCCAGTAGCCAGTCCAGTAAGATGAACAGTATGCTGTACCAGAAACAGTTCCAGCCCAGCTCTGCTGGCATGAGAATCGCACAGCACTTCCCCGGACAGTTCAACCCACAGGTAACACCTCCAAGCAGCTTCCTCTCGTACGTGTTTGTTTGCGTGCGTGCGTGCGTGCGTGCGTATGTATGTATGTATGTATGTATGTATGTATGTATACTCTTAACTCTTCTCTTTAACTCCTTCCTTCAGATGATGTCTCAGCCCAACATATCCAACATGGTGTCTCCTCTGGTGCGGCCCCCCCATGCCAACTCGTTTGCAGGAGGGGTCCAGCGCACCCCCATGGGCCCGCCGATGTCTCCCAACGTGGGCGGGGGTCTAATGCCTCACCCGCGGCCGCAGCACAGCCAGCACCCCCCGCAGCACCCTCCTCCGCCCCAGCAGCATCCGCCCAGAGGGCCCCCCATGCCCCCCCTCGCGCCCCGCGGCACTCACCCGTCTCTCAAAGCAGAGCAGGACCTCAAGGTAGCAGCACGACCTACATGTCATTTCCTCTACGTCAAGTTCCAGACACACAGGAATGAGATGCCTTTTTGGGGGGACTCAACTCTGAAATGTGTTGTAAAGAGGCTGCCCGTGTGTTTCTCTGAATAGTGGAGTGTGGCGTGATGTAGACTTTGTGTTGTGCTGCGTGTCCCCTCCCCAGGCGAAGCAGAGGGCCGAGGTGCTCCAGTCCACTCACCGGTTCTTCTCTGAGCAGCAGCAGCAGCAGCAGCAGCAGCTGAAGGCCCCGTCCGTCAGCAAAGCCTCTCGACTGGACCAAGGCTGCAAGTCTCCGCTCCACGGCATGGCCCCCAACCACCAGTCGGGAGGCCTCCCCGACCGGGCCGAGCCCGACAAGCCCTCCCTCTCCGCGGGCAAGCCCATACGGACTGGCCCCATCAAGCCCCAGGCCATCAAACCCGAGGAGGGCAAATAGAGCCGCGCACCCTCCCCGGCTGAAGAAGAGGGTAGATGGCCGCAGGCCTGCAGTAGAGGGAGGAAAGAGAATCTAGCTGCTCCTTCAACTTGGTTCCCTCTCTCACATCAGCACGGAGGGAGAGAGGAGGGGAGGATAGGGGGAACGGAGGAAAGTGGGAAAGCACAGAGATATCCACTTAACGTAACGGTTTCTTAGAAAGGGGGGGGGGGGGGGGGTCACTTTGCCTGGTTGATCGTCGTCCTTCCCCAGCTCTCCAGTCTCCCCCTACCCCCCTCTCCTGCTCGCCCAGTAACAGGGTTTGGTCTGAGAGGAATCCTCCCATCGTATTGCGTTAGATGGGTTAGAACAACAGCCTTTACAAGCTGTGTCCATCAAATCTACTTTGACGGTAGATAACGAGTTAGATAGCAAGAAAAATAAACAAAATGAGATGAGATTCGCTGCTGAGTTTGCCATTTTTTTTTATAGCTGATTTTTCTGTTCCTTTATTTTTTCAAGTAGAATCACACGTTTATAAAAGAGGGCAGGTATATTGGTATGGTATGTTAACGAAAGAATGAATCAATCTATCGTTTTTGTAGTTGGAACAACATGTTTTTTTTTTTTTTTAGACATCTTCTTGTAAAGCACAGATGCTTTTTATTTTTCTTCAGCCCCCCCAGCATTACTAATCTGGAGGTGTGTGTGTGTGTGTGTGTGTGTGTGTGTAGAAGCTCCACACCCAGTCAGTTCATGGCACGTGTTCAGACACACACCCTCAACAGTTTCAAACATGTTCACTGATTGTGAAAGGAAATCAGGATCTTCCGATGTGTTGTAGATGTTTTTTTTTGTTTTGTCCCCCCCCCCCCCCCTTCCCCGAGTGGAAATGTTAGAGATTTCAGCAGTTCATTGATTTGATGATTGATTGATTGATTGATTGATTGATTGATTACAGTCTGCCTGCAAGCCTTCTCTCCTGCCTTTTAGCTCTCATCTTCTTGCCTGAGCATTTTGATGAGGTGTGTGTGTGTGTGTGTGTGTGTGTGTGTGTTTGCGCGCACCTGCACGTGTGTGTGTTGTATAAACGGGAAGTTGTAGCCGTGAACTCCTGTAGCTTTAGCCAAAGGATAAGCAGTGTGAAGATGATGTCACTGAGCCTTTAGGATTCCTGTTGCCATGGTAGCAGGGTTTGAGTAGAGTTACTATGGGCTGTTGGTACTTGGTTACTCCAGACAGATTTTCTGGTCTAAGGCTGACTTGCGCACCCCTCCACTGCTTTCACATCCATCGCCGGTCTCTTGCTTTTTCTCTCTCATACATTCTCTCACACACACACACACACTTTTCAGTTGAGCACCCATACCTGCTGCTACGGACAGAGTCCCAGTGCCCTTAGCTAAGACTTGGCAGGCTAGGGCTATTCTGAGGGATAGGAGTGAGGGCTTGTTTTTCTAAACAATTTGACACTCGATGTTTGTATGTCAACCCTCACAAAGAGAGTACAGGACATACAGATCAAGAGAGAATTTTAAAACCGAGGTATGAAAAAGAAGAAAAAGACTCAAGATTTCGACTAGTTTCGAAGTAACTGGGCAGAAGGACACTTTTTCTTTACTGATGAGGGGAGCGACCAGTCCTCTTGCCCCCACCTCACATCCGCTGGCTCTCCCACCTCTAATGCTCTCATCTCGGGATTTCCATGGTGACGAGGCCCTTTTAGAAATGTACAGTAGAATGCCCCCAGAGTACAGGGGAGGGCTAAGTTACCCCTCCACCAAAAGATGGGGGACGAGACCTTGTTTTGGAGGATGAGGGACTGGGCTTGTGAGTTTTGTTTTTGTTCTGTTCTACGTGTACAGGGGTTTCATCGCTGTATTAAAATGTGTATGGTCTTATTTACATTCTCTTGGTTTGGTTACAGAAACTAATAAAATAATATGCTGTTAAAAAGTGAATCTGCTGTTGTCAATGTGTTTGAGTCTTTAACTTGGTGGTTGGATTTTGCTAAGTGTTTAAATTGATGTGAGTTTACCTGTTTAGTCCTGTTTTGTTGGTGTAAGTATCATTTTAATTCAATACATACAACATTTTTTGACATGTTCCCATCAAAGTTTTATTTCAATACGTTGGGTGCTCAAATGACCGCTCTCACTCCACTTGTAGGGAATTCATTTTGACACTAGGGGTCAGTGTAAACACATTTACTACAGCAAATGAAGAGCTCATGCTGTGGTGCTGAAATGTAAAATCTGCTGTTGGAGCCTTAAATGCAAAAGACCAGTGTTAGTCTAAGAGTCAATGAAACAAAGTTATTTTGAAGCAGGTTGTTGGGCCAATAGAATTGCATACAGACACAGTCAAATAAGATAATGTCTCAATGATCAAATTTATTTGTTCTTGAATTTGTACATTTCTCAAACATATGAAGTACTAAAACACAGGTACATGCAATTTGGCGGTATGCTTGATAGGAGCAGTGTATTTATTAACGACATAACCTGTCCACTATGACTGGCAGTAGACAGGTCACCTTAGTTGAGATTAAAGGATGAATTGATACATTCAGAACCACATTCAACATAGCAGACCTCCAATATAAAAAAAACAAGACAGTAGAAAAATAATTCCTCTATAAACATGTCTGTGGACCGTGCCACAGCAAAAGCCTTCCCACTGAAACCACCTAAAAAGCTTGAACTCACCTGGGAGTTTTGGTACTTTGGAACTATACACAGTGTTATAAAGAGGATGTTTCGCATTCTAACCTCTACGGCGGCCAAAAGCGCCGGAAGCTGTGGGTCATTCAAGCGAGAATAGCTGGGAAAGAATGTCATTTTGATGGCTTATTGGACACATGGCCACCTATGCTGTCTCTTTAGGCCTGCTGCTGACGGCCCATTCTGACGTCATAGGACACGATGTGGAAGTTGTCCCACGCGAACAGCTTCCGCTGGGCCGGGTTGTAGTCCACCATGCTGTTGTAGCGGTACTTGTTAATGAAGGGCAGCGCCAGGGGCGTGGTCTGGCTTGTGGCCGTGTCGTACATGTAGTTGATGGTGGTGTTGGGCGACGTGTAGCTGGCCAGCGTGTACAGCCTGCCGCAGATGACGAAGGCGTTGGCCACCGAGACCTTCCGGATGCCCGTCTCCCAGCTCCTCCTCACCTCTAGGCTGTGCGGGTCCAGCTGGGACAGGACTATGGCTCCCCTGGCCTTGTTGGTGGAGTAGATGGCCCACAGGCCCTGCTCGTCCACCCCCAGGTCCACGTCCGTGTAGCCGCCCCAGGAGTAGGGGAACTGGCCGTGGAAGCCGGCGTGGGGCAGGTCTCGGCGGGCGGCGATGCTCTCTGAGGCCAGGTCGTAGCGGAGGATGGTGCGGCTGCGGCGCCTCTGGTAGTACAGGGAGCCGCGGAACAGAGTGGCCCCCGTGCTCTCTACAGGCTCGGGCAGCAGCAGCACCTTCGGCGAAAGACGCAGGGGTTTATTAGGGAGGTCTCATTTAACGTAACGCACAGTAGACCATAAGCTCTGTAAGAACGCAATGATGTGTGCTAAGCAGATGAAACCATGGCGGAAACCGTTAAAGCATGATTCCACTGTGTGTGTGTGTGTGTGTGTGTGTGTGTATGTGTGTTTTACGGTGACCAGCTACCTTTGAAGGGAACCCTTTAGACAGCTGGTCCATGTCTTCGTAACCAAAGAGCTGTCGGACCTCTGAGCCCACGGTGTCAATGCGCCAGACCATCTGAGGGCCGTAGGGCTGCACAGCCTCGGGGTCTTGCATCCAAACGCCATACTTTCCAGCTATACTGTCAGCCTTCCTGTGAGACACTGGCTCGCCCACGGACACCAGATCTCCACAGCCTGAGAGCGGGAAGGGAGAGAGAGAGGTGTGTGTGTGTGTGTGTGTGTTGTGTGTGAAATAACAGGAAGAAGAGACAAGGGAGTGAGGCACCGTAATCACCAGAGCTAGAAAGAAGACATCAAACGTTGCCTCAGTCGTTTGAAAACTTAATTTAGTGTCTCTTAGAGCAGCAAAACAAAAAAGTGAGATGATGGTTTCTTCTCATGAAGACGCATAGACAGTGGAACGAGTGAATATCTCTACTGAGCAGCAGCCCAGGGACTTTGACCTGCTACTCCTGCAGGCAGCCAGAAACCCTTCACCACTATAACCAGGAATCGCTATCGCCAGGAAAAATGATAAGGGGGGCTGTATATTTACCTCTTCCTAAAATACCCTCAGGGAGGAGGAGGGCAGGGAGTGGGGAGAGGGGTTGGTGGCTATCACTGGGATAAGATGGTAAGATACAGTTTGTGCTTATTAATACCCACAAAAGTGTGTTGCAACACTTTGTGGTTCTAGGAGGAATGTCTGGCTAGGCATCAGGAGCTTGGCAGGTGTGCTGTTGTCAGCAAGTGTATTTGTGTGTTACAGCAATAATAAGCCTGCATCTGTAAAACCAGCAACAAAGGAATCTTGAAGGATTTGCAATTGGTCGCTATTTTATAGGTAGGTGCTCCCATATGCTTTAAGCTCTAGGCCACAACTTCGTTAGAAGTTCCCAACTAACTTTTCTAAACACTGACAAGGCGGTCCCCATACATGGGATTTCTGTGGGGTGTTGCTTTCCTTCTTATAACCCTTGGTATTCTCCGCCCCTTGCTGCAGTTCTATGAATAGCCATATTTGTTTTGAGGCTGTCAACTGGGAGGAAGTGTTGTGTTTGCAGGGTCAGACGGGCTGAGAGAGCAAGGTGACAGAAGGAGTGGAGCGGATATAAGCTGTTAGAACGGTGATCATTGCAATCCTGACTCAACACAGAAATAGCTAGATGTCAGTGTGTGTGTGTGTGTGTGTTGTGTGTGTCTTACCCGTCCTGTCCTCGGGAGCAGGCACTTCTGTCACCTCAGCCTTGAACTCCTGGAAACCTCGAGAGCCATACTCCCAGCCTGGGTCTAAGGAGGGGGGGGGGGGGGGGGGGGGGGGGGGGCGCACAAGTGTCGGTGAGTGGTTGACAGGTGTGTGTAAGAAAGGTATGCCTGAACACCTGGTGAATCATCACTGTCAAAGATGTCTAAGACGAGGAGATGGAGAACATTGAGTTCCATACCTCTGAGGCTGCTGGTGTCTCCCTGACTGTTGGGCCTGGCCATCAGATGGGACAGAGAGCTGGACCCTGCAAATAAGCACACACACACACACACACACACACACACACACACACACACACACACACACACACACACACACACACACACACACATTACGTTAGCCTTAGACAAGGCAGTTGAGAAAGATGAATAGACAGGGTATTCTTGTGTAAACGCCGTCCCATTAATTCTTGCCACAAATTGCCCAGTCAACCTGCCATTCCCAGGTCATACCCTGAAAAAGGATCCTATAGCTGTGGTGGGATTGGTCCAGAACAACTCCCTCCCTGCTCTTTGTCATTTCTACCTTAATGTTTTGTTTAGAGGACAATAGCAAATAGCATGCAGGCATAAAGCATGCACAGATGGAACAAAATGTTTGGGTGGTTTGGGTAAATGTTTGGTGGACCGGACAAACAACAGGGAACCTAATAGGTCTTAATGCACACACCACCAAGACACCGCCATGGAGGGGAGGGGGCATGGGCCCACTGAAAGGCGGGAATGTGGCAGCAGGAAACAAACACCGCTGATTGGATTCCCAGCTGCTGTGGAGTCTGTTGGACTGTGTCCACCCCCTGACAACCCCCCACCGCACCCCCCACGCTGCCTCACCTTCACCCCCCGCGCTGCCCCACCTTCAGCCCCAGCACACACTCCACCCTACCCCTGTTCCGATACCCTGTCTGGCTAATGACCTTTCATTTCCCATACCCCCGAAATCCATTCCCCCGCCGTGCTCTCTGTATGGCTGCCAGCTATCCCCATACAGGACCCAGCTCAACTGGTATAAGCCCCAGCAGCTTTCTCTCTCATCCACTACCCTACGCTGTTTTTCCATTATCTTCTTCACCTCCCCAGCCCCTTCTCTTCCCCTGCCTCCTACCAGTCCCATCCTTTTGGGTATTCCAGCAGACTGTTATTGTTCTGAATGATTCAACTAGAATATGTAACCTGTCAGGAGTGATATACAGTATACACAAAGATATACATTGGCAGATAATAGTTTGCTGGATACTAATACTGTCCGTGCTAATGTGTTTATAAAGACATAATGAGGTCCAATGAGATAGAACCGGTGTTTATTAATGTGTGTGTGTGTGTGCATGTGTGTGTGTACATGTGTGTGTGCGTGTGTGCGTGTTTGATTGTGAAGTGTACTGCATCCACTGCTTTGGTAATAAGAGCGCTAAGCGCTAGCACATGGAAGCTGCTGCTGATTTGCTCTGAGAAAAGGATGAATTTAGGAGTGAAAGGAGCTGACAGGAAGAGGGTGAGGCAGGTAAATGGTAGACGCAAAATCAGTGCCTTCAGTCTTTCAGAAAGCAGATGGTAAGATTGTTTTTATTGGGGGTGGTTTGGGGCTGTATTTGGATAGGGCAGGTTAACTGATGGTTCTTTATAAAGAGATGGCATGCCTCACTCCCCTGAACAACAAACCAGCTCTCTAGGGACACAGCCATTCATCATCAGAGGTGAACAGCCCTGTTTCTCTTTGGGTATGTGTATATGTGTGTATGTTTCTGTGAGTGTGTGTGTGTGTGTGTGTGTGTGTGTGTGTGTGTGTGTGTGTGTGTGTGTGTGTGTGTGTGTGTGTCCATGTGCGTACCATGTGTGTGAGATCAGGCAGAACACCCCCAAACCGACTAAATCCTGGTCCTAATTCCCTGAAGAAGGGTCCGTTTCAGGCGCCGTCTGGCCTGATCAACCCCTGGCCTGATCAACCCCTGGCCTGATCAACCCCTGGCCTGATCAACCCCTGGCCTGATCAACCCCTGGTTCAGGCACGCTGCTGGCTCTTGTTTGGGCTTTGGGAGATGTTTTTGGACTGCAGGCCCCCGCTGCACATGTCACGACACCTGCAGGGTTTTGGCCGTTAGATGCTACAGTACTTAGCCAGAGTTTCCTGGCTAACGTGGCCGTTGCCGCTGCAAACTGTAAATAAAGGGTATTTTATTACCCAGTAGACCTTTCATGTAAGTCATTACAGAACACTAAATATAGTTTTAAAATAGCTTCACCGCAAACAGGAGACACTGTTGCAGTTTAGAAATGCTATTTCGAAGAGCGAGAGAGGGGGACCTTAGATTGACTTTTGAGTACTAATCTAAAAGTCAGATATTTGTGGATGTCAGTTGGGGATTTATGTTCTGTAGGTGTTTGCTTTGCTCAGTAAACTGCAGAAATAGACGCACGCATTTCAATGCCTCAATAAATGAAAGCACATGCACGCGAACACAAACACAAACACACGCCTCAGTGATCTGTTCTCCTTATGGAGCTCTGTGTGTTTTAGCCTGGAAGCGCTAACTTGAGGAGCTAAGCAGATAACCTGGGCTGCACAGCCAAATATATGGACTCCTTTCCAAGACAGGCCTGGGGCTAACCAGTCAACGGTGACATGGGAGACCTGGGATTTACTGTGGCTGGCCAACCATCCCAACCATTAACACAGCGCACACAGCGAGTGGTTGGATGGACAGCTTAGAGGAGGAATGGATGGATGGATGAGATGGATGGTGACAGATAGGAGGAGGTGGTTGGACAAGGGGTGTCATCAGACTAATTGATGAGATGGTGGGACACAGCACAGTGCAGACATGAGAAACACTCTGGCTTAACCTCTCTGGCACCGGGGTAACCCCTCCAGGCTTCCCAGCCCATCAGCTCTGACCCTGACGCTGTGTCTGGCGTCTACCAAAGCCCCAGAGAGGAGACCTGGACTCGGGACTCCATTTCTCATGGGCTCACGGTGTTGCTGCCTCACCCCCGCTGGCCTCCTCTCCTCCCACCAACTGCAATCCTCTCGCCATGCAGGGGAAACACCAGCCATAAAGCTGAACCCGGTTGTAAATCACCCACTCTGGGTCTCCTCACTCACCCTCTTAAAACCGGCAGGGAACAGGGCAGCAGAAACCTGAGTCAAACACATGTGGCCCCAACGCACACACACACTCCTGACGCATTTATGTACATGCCCCACCGGTCAAACCTCCACAGGCACACACACACACACACACACACACACACACACACACACACACACACACACACACACACACACACACACACACACACACACACACACACCCATACACACGCTACGTCCCCTGTGTGTTAAGCTTGACAATAAAAGTGGTCAAGCAGATAGCAGGGAAAACCTAAGCGCAGCCCTAACTACTCTCCGAGACACATCCACCCTGCTGGCTCCAGCACAGAGGCTTTCAGCCACACACACAAATAGAATCCCCATCTCTAGCAGCAGGTTGAGCCCCCTGCTTACATGATAGACACACATGTGTTCCCCTGTGCATATACAGTGGCCCTCTGCTGTATCTGGCAACTGCAACTGGGCTGTCCACAACTGCTCAGTGCATCTTAATTACCTAGTCAATGCACACACATCTAAACTATAACATACCAAATAGAAAGGATATGTAGGTCAAAGGTGTGTGTGTGTGTGTGTGTATGTATGTATGTGTGTGTGCGTGTGTGTGTGTGTGTGTGTGTGTGTGTTTGTGTGTGTGTGTGTGTGTGTGTGTGTGTGTGTGTGTGTGTGTGTGTGTGTTTGAGAGGGTGATGAAAAGAGGAAGGAGTAATAATTAGGAGTTAGGAGGAGAAGGAGTTAGTAACTCACCTCCAGAGGGTCCGGCCAGGCTGCTGTCCTGTAGCGGGGAGCTGGGTGGGCTCATCATGGGGACCTGCTGGGGACAGGGCTTGTTCCTCAGCTTCTCTGTCTCCCTCCTCATCTCCTCCACCCTCCTCTGCAACCCCTCCATGTCCTGCTGCAGGCGCTCCTTCTCCCCCTGCAGCAGGCTCTTCTCCCCCCTGGCCTGGGCCAGAGCCTCCTGCAGCCCTGTCAGCTGAGGGCCTGAGCCCGCTCCTCCAGCTCCCATCTCCCTTCCGGTCAGCCTGGCCACCAGCACCTCCAGCAGGCTGAGGCGGGCTTTCAGCCCCTCCATCTCTGGTCCACCAGTCTGGGGGCAGCTGGACTCGGCTGGGCTGGGCACAGTGAAGGTGTACTGGCATCGGCCGCTGCGGTCGTTGCCCCTCAAGAGAGTGGCTCGGTCCTGCGCCTCGCCACCCAGCAGCAGAGTACACACACATACACAGAGCAAGAGAAACATGCTGGGAGGATAGGACTCTCAGAAACTCTTCAAAGGCTGGGTCTCGCTTTTGCTCTTCCTTTTTGTCCAGGCTCTCTTTCAAACTAGCAGTGCTCTTATTTAATACTTTTATCTTCTTCTGCTATGGAATCCTCTTGTTTACCTCTTGTTTACTTTCCAGGTCTCAACTTTATGAAGGTGGACTTTCTATGTTCAGTATTCTGTTCTTTTTGCCTGGCCAGATATCTCTTGTCCCTGTTACCAGGTGTTGTTATTGTCTTTGCTCTCTGTCGCTTTCTTTCTTTTCTTGCAGTCTCTCCCTCTCCTCAGGACAGGTTCCCCAGGTCTGTGATTCTGAGCCCCTCGCAGCCGCCCACAGATATTTATACAATTTGGAAGGGAGGGAATGAGAGGCGACGTGAGAGGGAGGGAGGGAGGGCGAAAGGGAGGGGGAAGGAGAGGAAAGGACAGTGGCTAGGTGGGGCAGTTAGGAGAGGAGAGAAAGGAAGGGGGCTTTTCCGGGATGAAGGAGGGCTGGGATGCTGTTTGTTTTAGGGATTGTCTCAGCAATAAAAGCATTCCAGTGCCCCTGGGGTGTTGGTGTTTGTGCGTGCGGGTGTGTGTACTTTTCTATGGAATGATTTGTTTTTGTTTTTACAGAGAGTGCAATATCTTTTTAGGCTGTGAACTTGTGTCATTAACATGTGCCAAACCTTGCTTAAAATAAGGCTGATGAGTGATCACTTTCCTTGCTGACTCAATCCAGATGATCAAAGAGGGGAACCAGATTACAGATGAAGAGTTCCAGCAAGTGCACGGGGACTGCACACGCCACACGTCTGTCCCCAGCAAAAGGGAGCAGGAGCTGGGCCGCTGAGGATTCTGTTACCCCTTCAGGAGACGGTTTCCTCTTTCACAGTGGCAGGGGGCCAGTACATGACGCAGGTAGCATCATATGGAAGGGTCATGGTCACCAATTGAGCTGGATTCCTGGCACTGACCCCTCTATGCCCTGGTCACACTGGAGAAGGGACTAGGGCTTGTTGCGATAGCCTGTGTGTGTGGAATTACCAGGTGCTTATCCACTCAGCCTCTGGGATTTAAATCTCCAGTCTAGTATAACCTGAGTCACCACACACCACAGCGACCACCCTTTTCAGCGCAACCCAACTCCCTCTTTGCTTCTACCCCCCCTCCCCGGCCTTCCTCACTCTCTTTCACTCTATAGCAGTTTCTCTTTCGTCGTTACACCTCTCACCCGGCCCTTGTGGCTAGCACAATATCAGAGAGACATGCACTGCCACTGCCCACTGTGTGCTCGATGACTCCCATGCGATGCTGACTTTTTATGACTACATTTATTTTCAGTGAGCACGAGTGAGAGTGGCATGTGCACATCCACACACCGCAGGTCGCACCAAGGCCGCACGTCTGTCCCCTGTTCTCACTCTCCATACCTGAGCGGTACGGTATGTACAGGCTGTCAGTCAGCCATCCATTCCTGTTGACCTCTCAGTCCACCCCATCACCAAAACATCCCCTGACCGAGATCCCTCTCTCTGCGAGGCGGGCAGAGGTCAAAGGTGACGGCGGGGGAAATAAGAGGAAGAAGGCTTAACGAGAGGACCGTGCCCAGGGTGAATTAGGTTAGCAGTGGGGGGCAACCCCGGAGCAATCCTAGGCTTCAGGGTGCTAGGGCCCACACGCACAAACCTCCCCGAGCAAGTTGCTGCAGGCCCGCTCGGCACCACCTGGCTGAATGGCACTGTTTGTTCAGCACAAGTATAACGTCAGAGACAGCTTCATCATGCCACAGAAAATAAGTTGACATTGTGTGCTGAGAGCTGACTTTGGAACAGACTTGGGAGTCGTGTGGCATTTAACAGGTTGGATGGATGAGGTGTGTTTGGATGGATGAGACATGATTTGGGAGCATTATTTATGGCTTGGGCACGTCGTCTTGTTGAATATTTGAACAGGGTGAGAAGGAGAGGGGAAGAAAAAGTTTGTTGAGAGAAAAGATCCTTACAAATAGTGTGACCTGAGAGTCGTGTGAGGCCATATAGGGAAATGGACAAGAGGCCTTCGTTATATGCGGGTTGGAGTGGGGGTATGAGAAAGACAAAGAAAAGGAATGAAAAAGAAGGGCAACATGAGAGGGAAAGAGGAGGATGAGAAATATATTCAAACATAAACACAGGTCCTTCGTTCCAGCCAGTCCTGGCTAATGTTTTCTGCAATGGATCACCAGACCGAGTGAGCAGACCTGGCTTTTTTAATGGTGATTTATTTTCAGCTTCCACCAGTTAGCGACACAGTCGTCGTCGACCACTTCTAGTTTCAGACCCGGCCTAAAGCAGTGTCCATTGGCTAAATGTGTGTGTATGTGTCTGTCTTCTCTGGCTCTCACTCTCTATTATATAATACGCATTATGTAACTCATAACGGGGACTCTCTCTGTTACTTAACTCAGAACTGGTAATGCCATGTCTGACATCTGAGGTCATCCAGTACTAGCCACCAACAAAGAACCAAAACACACCTTGCTGCCAGTGGTGGCCTGTTTCCCACTACTGAAGGCATGAAAAGCTCTCAAGTTCTTCATGGCCACAGCAAGGCTAACCTTTCCCTTCCATCCATATACTTTGTAACATCAAACCCCCAGCCAGGGACCAGTGAACAACGTCGCCTGGGAGACTTTAAAAAAAACAGCAGTTAACATTTTACTTTCCTACCATGGCTTTACTGCCTCCAATATTACCACTGCTTGCCAGTGTGTGGGCCTGGAAGAGCACCATGGAGGACAGAGCCTCCACTGAGCACAGCACTGTCTAGGACCAACATCTTCCCCTGGTGTGGATGTGAGAGCACTGGAGGCAGTAGATGTTAGCAGGGTGGTGCTGCTGCCCTCCCTCCCTGACACCAAACCTAACAGGAAAACCATCAACTCAAGAGTTGTATGGCAGGTGGTCACTAGGCAGCAGTAGCGATACGTATGTCAACCGGTGCAATGATCACAGATAAGACCCTCAGTAGTTTTCATCAGTACCTGCAATTAAAAAGAGTTCCAATCTCCTCCATGGAAGAAGTTAATGAAACAATGCTGTGTTCAGGGCTACGGTTTCCATGTGTTCAACAAAAAGATGAAAAGGAACAGGGACAATGGGACCAGCCAATCTGCCAGGGTAAGAACAGTTTACAGGCTCCGGTCTGGCTAGCCTTAAAGGCCATCAGGGGACTCCAACCTGCCAGTTAAGTCAGTCAAATAAAAAGGCTCCATAACGAGATGAGAGGAAGACCAGCCCGCCTGGCTGGCTTACATCAGCTCGCCACAATGGAGAGATGGCATGTGCCTGTCTTCTCCTCTTTCTGTTCTCATTGAATACTTATTTTTCCATCTTTTTCCTTGCCCTCTCGCGGTCCATATTCATTTCCCCCCCATTTTCTTTTCTCATCCCATCTTTGTCAAAATATCCAACAGGAAAGAAACTAGATCAGAGTCCAGATGCCCTTTAAAATCATTTTTATTCGTAGCAACAAAACAGTATTTCACAGTCGGTCAATGCCAGATTATAGTACATCAATACAGAATCAATATTTACACCTCAAATAAATTATATTAAAAATAATAAAAGAAAAAGCAACGTAAAGGGTTATTAGACTAGATATTCCAAAACCTACATTGTGATACCTCAATGTGTTTGTGTTTCACTGCCTGATTCTTTCACTTCTCATCTGTTCTCGTAAACCAACACTCACCAAACACGCCATAACAATACTATGGAATGAGCTGTGTCCCTTCCTGACACTTTCCTTGGTAATGGGAATAGCAGCAGACATTCATATTAAGCATCACTTTCCAGCAGGAAAAGTCAATAATACTAAATAATAATATTATGATAGAGAAACAAAACCATGTTGACATGAGCCAGTTAATGTTCCCGACAGGAATGTGGGACAGGCGTGACCAAGCGATCCCAGAGGGTCACCCAGGTGAGAGGGTTATAATGCTCATACAGAAGGGGGGAAACATTCATCATCTCAGATTGTTAAGTTTTGCTTGAACCCACGTGCAGGAATGATCAAGCGGGCTAAAGCAAAGATGTCTGACCGAGGGCTTTAAAAATATAATGTTACAAATCTGAAGCAGGGCTGCGTCTCAATAGTGTAAAGTGGCTTCCTTTCATTGTCCCTCTGACCTTCCATGGCATTGACTTTTAAACACACTGGACAGGATGGCCTCAGCTCTGGTGTGGCTACCGTTGTTGACATTCACGAGAAAGGAAGCCACCTTTGAGCGCTGTGAGGAATCCCCCCCCCTATGATGTAAGAGGACGGCTACTGACAGGATCAGTGGTGACCTGCGGCCCCTCTCTGGGAGGCCTGGACAGACACTGATGAACTAACCTAGAGACAGAGGACAACTCCCTCCACTGCCGTTGCAATATGTGATGTGATATGTGGATATGTTGGACTTGGACGTTTACCCCGATCGGGGAGAACAACCAAGGCCCCCACTATGATTTGTAACAGTATGGAATGAAGACCCGGCCTCAACTCCATCCCCCCCCCCCCCACCCCCCCTGGCATCCCTGCTTCCACTCCCCGTGTCACTGTGAAACCTGGCACTCCAACCATTAGGATTAAGCTGCTCTCTACATCTCTCACATCCGTTGGGCGAATAAATAGGTATGGGTCGTTATGGCAGCGTGATGCCTGATTAGAGAAGGAGGACCAACTTCTGGAGGTAGGCCGGCTGACAGTGGAGGACTGTGGAGGGCGGGGTTGCGTCTAGCTGATGTGGAGGGGGGAAGAGATAGAGGAGGGAGAGGAAAAAGGAGCATTCCTCCCCACCCTCCTGGGCCAGCCACTAGCGATTCCGAAGGATCACTGGAACTATGACAAAAAAAAAGAAAGAAGTTAATATTTTCTACGCTGATATTGCAAAGACTTTGCGTACTGCGGCACTGCTACTTACTGATGATGACGAGCAGAAGGGCAACCACCACTATCGCAATAATGATCTTCATCTGGGGGACAACGGTAGCAACATTTTACACATCTCTAACACGAACATATTACACACAAACATCTCTTTTATCTAAAATTCTAAAACAGACTTGCACGAGACCTGCTCTCAAAACCCCCAGAGCCCCACATGCAGAATGTTCCAGCCGTTACCTTGGTGTCCCTCCACCACATCCTCCTGTGCAGCTGCTTGGCTCGGCTGCTGAAGGCCGACGCGTTGTCCGATAGGCTCTCTGGAGTGTCATGTGACCACAGGGGAGAGAATAGAAATCGTACGTTACCAACATGAGCGACAGGCTGGCTGGCCATCTGACAGGACATTGAAGTGTGTGGAGGAAGCTGGCTGGTTGTGTTAGCAGTGAGGGTAGGAGATGATTGTACTATATAATGTGTCCAGAGTTATGCGAAGTCTCTGCTGACTAGTGACATCACCTCAGCTCAACATTCAACCTCTCATCAACTCAGGAAGCCTATTAGTCCCTTTCTAAACCAGAACCAATCAATCTTCCAGCCAGACATTCCTGTCTTTCTTTCTCTCTCTCTGTCTGTTTTCTAGATACTTCTGTTGACAGTGTGTGTGTGTGTGTTTGTGTGTTAAGTTACAGAAGTTACAGCTCCCTGGCGTGCTGAGCTCCTTCCCAACACTCTGTTCCTGTTTAGAGGCTCTGTCATGCATGTGCTCGGTAACAACTAGCCAACTACAAAGAAAAGGCCTGGCATTCTCAGGACACATTTTCTCCTGTGGCATTTACCCCGGCTACACGTGCGGAACAGAGATAGGAAGAGAAGTGATTGAACGCGCTGACAAAAAAACTAAACACTTAAAACGATACCTTACACTTTGTACACGGCACCAAACACAATCACACCCACCCACCAAGCCATACACACACACACACACACACACACACACACACACACACACTAACGCAATGTGTTCCAGATGCAGCTCATTGTTTTAGATGGAGAAACATGGCAGGAGGAAAGGCTTACACAACATCTGTGGATGTCATGAGTCCTAATAGACTGGCCAGGCGGGCCAAAACACAACAGTCTCATCTGACCCTCCGCAGAGGAGAGGCTGGAGAGCGAGGACAGAGAGGAGCTTAGCGTGTGTGAGAGCGTGCGACAAGAGGATGGAGCCGTGTGTTATCGCACATAACTGTTAGTGATCCGTGTGAATGCCAGCCGCACTGGTCTCTCACTCAACCTGGACAAGCCATTGACACCCTGGCACTGCAAAGAGCATCTCCTCCTGCCCGTCACCTTTCTACATCCTGCCCCCTCCCACACCAACCCAGCTGGGCCCCACGGATGAAACGCACGGAATATTCTCACTGTGTTTGAGTGATAATGTGGAGTGTGTGTCTCCACGTGGTCTCACCTGATTTGTCCTGCAGGTCGTCCAGCCGCTCTCCCCTCTCAATCACCTTAGAGATGTTCTCCTGCATCACGTCGATGACCTCGTCCACCTGAGACTGCACTCTGAAGGAGACACAGGGAGAAAAGGATCAAAACAGGGTCTGAAAAATCCTGGGGCCATCCACCGCCAATGGCCCTTTCCAGCGTGCACATCTAGTTCTGTAGTCTTTTTGTGTTCCCCAGATGACTCGGAGGTATCGCTTTTGGCTGTTAGCCCGAGAGTCATCCGCTCTCATCCGCGCTCTGAAAGGAGTTCACCTCCTTCTACCCCTCTGGTACTGTGCCTCCTCTGAAAGGAGTTCACCTCCTTCTACCCCTCTGGTACTGTGCCTCCTCTGAAAGGAGTTCACCTCCTTCTACCCCTCTGGTACTGTGCTTCCTCTGAAAGGAGTTCACCTCCTTCTACCCCTCTGGTACTGTGCCTCCTCTGAAAGGAGTTCACCTCCTTCTACCCCTCTGGTACTGTGCCTCCTCTGAAAGGAGTTCACCTCCTTCTACCCCTCTGGTACTGTGCCTCCTCTGAAAGGAGTTCACCTCCTTCTACCCCTCTGGTACTGTGCCTCCTCTGAAAGGAGTTCACCTCCTTCTACCCCTCTGGTACTGTGCCTCCTCTGAAAGGAGTTCACCTCCTTCTACCCCTCTGGTACTGTGCCTCCTCTGAAAGGAGTTCACCTCCTTCTACCCCTCTGGTACTGTGCCTCCTCTAAAACGGGGCTTGGCATCACATGTCCAGGCAGGCTAGCCATCCACCTCGACCTCAAAGAGACTTTTCTACCCAGCTATACATGGGACACATAGAAGGAGGGCGGATTTCAGTCAAGGAATGCATTTCATGCTTTCTCTGTCACTGATGCAGAAACAATTTATAACAGGCCGCTATTAAAATGGGAAAAATAGATTTTCTACACTATAAAAACAAACGCTGAATCGAGGATTGAGTAGGGTTGTCCTCATCAGCACATCCAAATGTGCTTTGTATTTAAGGATTTCCAAGCAAATTTATAACAGCAAAAAATAAATATTGACATAACATTTCCACTAAAGATATAAACAGCAAACAAAACATGCAATTGTAAAAACTCCCACGTGCGAATGAGCACACGCCCACAATAACACACACACCAACTTTGAGGTCGTGAACTCTGGGGGGTATAGGTTAGAACCGAGGTGAAGGGGAAGGGGCAGTGCCCCAAATAAATATGCGCACATTCCTGAGAAGGCCCGATTATGACATCTTCGTTACTTCGACTAACAACAACATTAAACCTGTGAAGGGTGCTTGGAAACTGGCAGCTGCCAGTCTGCCTCCACAACGACCTGCTCTGTTGTGCTCTGGCGCCCCGTGCTGAATGACTGCTGGCTGACTGCTAGCTGACTGCAGGCTAATTGAAGGCTATGTGGAAAGCAACACGTTCTAGAGAGGCAGCCACTGGGCGGGAACCCCATGATGACCAGCACGTTAAACACAATCAGCAGCAAACCCCGCACTTCCTGGTAAATGCTTATTAGCCAGTATTATGTTGACGCCATAAAAGAATGTTTTGGACAGGATGTGGAGCAGCCACGCGTGTCTTTCCGAGGTAGCAGTACGTAGTGGGGATGTGTAGACCGTACTTACTGTCTGACTTTGTCATTTTGGCCCCCAAATCTGGGCCCAGTGGGTCCTCTCCTGAAAAATAACAAAGCTGTGATTACTCACTCAGTTATTGTGCTACCAGTAAACTGGAGTTAAAGTTTCCCAGATGCTGAGCAGTACAGCTATTTAAATATGTAAAAAAAGACTTACAGGAAAAAGTCCTCCTCTTCATCAGAATCTTCCTCCAGCAGATTCCTCTGTAGAGAAAATACAAACGATTAGGGGCCAGAAAAGGATCAGTTATGAACGTATTGACCTGGCCCCCTAGTTAATAAAATTTGCCAAAGAGAATCAGGTGACAAGCATTGTGACGTGAAATATTCCTTGTTTCAATATAAGAAACTAACACCTGATCCTGCTTATAAGCAGTACTGTACTGCAACTGGTTTTTCTAAGCCGCTCTGACTGTCTGCATAGAACAGCAACATAATGTAATGGCAAAGAGCATCCACAACACAAAGCTCTGACATTTTCTTCTTCACATTTAAAAGTCGGCAGTTTACCTCCCCCAGCTGCCACACTTAACCGACGCAGTTAAAAAAGAGCCCGAGAATAGAGGGACTTTCAAGGGGTTAAGCAAAGTTATCTAACAAAAACACCCTCTAAACCACAACCAGGTTTGGCTTCCATTGATAGCTTCAATGTGTTAAGCCATATATTCTCAGAAAGGGAATGGCGCTCATGAGGGAACAGTTATGCAATCGTCTTTCAGGTGGAGTTGGCCCAAGAAAAGAGACTCTGCTGCCTCTTCCCATTAGCTTGACGGCTTTACAGGTCCATACCGGTGTAAATCAGACCTTTACCTCGGCACATCCTGACCACTTCATGCAGGGAGTGGCCATACATTTTATGCCCAAAAAACCTGTAGTAAGAACTGCCAGATAAGAGCAGCAGAGGCAGCACTGCCAAGAACAGAATGCACTGCGATATGAGAGCCATGCCTAGGCAACGCAGTATTCCAGATTTTTGATGGAATCAGGGGAAGCCTGCCTGAATTATTATAATTTATTTATTTATACTATGAATAATAGCCTGCTCCATCCAGCAAGCAGAGGGATACCCAAAGAGTATTCCCAGCAACTGGTGGCCATGATTGCAAAAATCCCTTTTACTTTGGGCATAACACCCACCCTATGTGTTTTGTTTTGAAAAAAAGAGAGAAGAGGAGAGGAGGACTGGTAGCTATTATGGGGGCAGAGGGGAGGGAGGGAAAGACGGGGTGGAGGGTGATTGTTGTGCTAGAGCCCTGCATGCTTTCCCCTCTGATCCCAATGCAAGACAACAACAGCACACCGGATGTCCCTCCTCTCAACCTCACAGACAGAGTCAGGAAGGCTGAAGAGCAACTGAGGAAAGACAGAGCAGCTTTGAAGAGGACAAGACCATTACCGACTGTCTAGTGTCCTCTACGTTTATTTGACTGGTCTTAACTGAATGCAACTTCTCCCCCCGAACAATTTGTGCCCTGTTTCTTCTGAAATAACTTGCTCATGGAGCTGAAGGGCAAAGAGCTCCAATAAGCACTAGAATTTGTTTATTAGTCAGATGTTCTGCCTGGTCTGCTTGTGGGCTAACGTGGAACCGAATGCAGCTATTCTCAGCCTTTCACCGTGTATTTCCAACCGTCCCCTCACATCCCCATTGTCGAGCTATCTCTTTACATTAACCGTGACGGGGGTCATTTTCCCCTCCTCTCTCACCCTCTCACTGCGAATGGATCCGGTGACCTCATCATCGTTCAGGTGCCGCTTAAACTTGGGAGGCATGTTGTCTTCGGGCTGCTGCTCCTCCCGCTCTGGCTCCCTCTGCAGGTCCCAAAAAAAGATGCATGTGAGTAAGAAGGTTTACTGATAAGGCACAAGTATGGCACTGAGCACAACAGAAGAGTGTAACAATGCGGTGAAAGAACTATAGTACACTACTTTATGTATTCATAAAACTACAGTTGGAAAACCCCCTCTCTATCTTCAGTGCCTGTTGAACACTGTTGACGAGCGTAACTCACTTTGGTATGCAGCAGGACATTATTGGAACAACTGACAAAATGGGCTGAAGTTGTCTAATGTTGTTTCTTCTTCTTTTTAATTGTCCGCTTGATTTATTGTTGACTGACTCTTGTCCTTGCTTTTAAGGATGATCGTCTTGGCTAAATGTCTGTACTTTTTGATTATGTTTGTGTTGTTTTTTGCCAAGCTGTCTGTCACTTGGCCAGGTTGTCATTGCAAACGAGATCTCCTTCTCAGTTGACTTACTTGGTTAAACAAAGGTTATTATTACTAGTGATTGGTTTAGGTTGCCTGGGCAAGCAAGACGAGAGGAAGAGAAACACTTTGTTAAAAAAAATGATGACTAGGCTACTAAACATTTACTACTGTATGATATTAATGGTGAGATTCTAGCCTAGTTCATACTTTTTTGCTTGAAGGAGCATACATCTTTTAGTACACTAGGGGCATTGCAAAAGGAAAGAAAGCTTTTCTTCCAGAACTGTGGAGATCACTGATCATTAAGCCTACCCTATTGCAGCAATAAAGAAACATTCCAATGCTAAAGCTGCATTGATTATTCTTTGAACTACTTAAGTTGAAAAACATATTTTGATGCAAGCAGATATGGAATCTTACATGGAAAACTAGGATAATAAATGTAATAGCAAGTGGACCTGTGTGGAGTTGTCTCTTAGGCAGAGATTCGAGGCCCCAGAGCGGAAAACATGCTGTGTTCTCCCAACGAAACTATCTCTGTTCTCAGCTCAGTGTAAGTTACAGCCCTCGGAAATAACCTTTCACCAAAACTCATCACAGGGTTTCCCTGGAGGAAAGTCCTAAGCAACTGCCATTAAAACATCCAGCCGAAACAAAGTGAGGTCCAGTCAAAGCCAAATAGCTTGTAGGAAACTCCTTCTAAAGGAGAAAGACTGCCAGTTTGCACACACACTCACATTCTGTACACACTCAACCCTATTTGACTCCGATACCATTGAATCCAGCTCAGCCTGAAACTGTTGCTTTCTTAGCGACTCCCTCTGGCACCTCAGTCGGAAAAAGGCCTTTCAGTGGCCAGGAGCGAGAGGAGGTTTTCTGGTAAACAGAAGAGACAGAGGCAGGGGACAGGACTATATCTGAGGCAGCTACAGATTAAAAAGAAACAAATACAGAAGTAAAACAGGGGAGAGACAAAAGCAAAGCATGGTCTAGCAAGTTTGAGCTGGAAATGTTCAGTTAATGTAGGCTAATCTATTTCATGCAAGGCATTTAAAGGTGCAATCCATGTGGTCTAGTTTGAATATGGCTTATATAATAGTTTATACCAAATTGCCCCTACCCAATAGACTAGATTTCTAAAGTCAACTTATGAATTGCATGTTTAAATAACTAGATAGAATAGTACTCATCAGCACAAGACCAAGAGGAGAGGAAGTAGACAATATGGAGAACTGGCTACTTTTGCAAGTAGTGAAACTGTCAATTTATGCTGTTTGCTCGCTTCGGTTAGAATACACAAATCAGTAGGCTGAGTGACATCATCAAGTGTTTCACTTCATTAGAAAATGTAAACTATGTTACCCTGTGCTATGAATCACATTCATCGTGGGTTATATAATCCATGGACTGTCGATGCGTGCCCACAGCCTCTCTCGTTATGATATGAAATGAACTTAGGTAGAAATTTTAAAGCGATTATTCCTCAAAGATATCTGGGAGTGATATCAAATTTGTATTGGCAATGTTGACGTCAATAACGTTAGTTTGGATAAATAACTTAGCTAGCAAGCTCGCTATCCAGTGTACTAAACATTGCAAATAAGCCAAGGTAATTGACCCCGCTTGCTTTTGAATGCTGCCCAATAAAGCTGTCACTCAAATTAAATACATCTTTGAAGACCACATGGTCAGTAAGCTACGGTAGAAATTTGAATTTCCAGCGATAACATTCTTTCGCTAGCTCGTTGTTGCCAAATTGGCTTAAAAACACAGGCCGCGCAGCTTGCCTTGCTGTTTGGCTTTGACAAATCAGTTCTCTAGCTACGACGTTAGCTTCTTATCGCAGCTAACGCGTTAGCTACTAAGCTAGCAACTTTCTGTTTACAACGGATCCCCTTTTTGACTTCGTGAGGGAACACGTCAATACAGGTTTTTTTTAAATATACAATGCTATTTTAAAACGTTATTGAAAAATATTAGATAACATGTCACTACCAATGCGAACCAGAGTAATCCGCTTGGCTAGATGGTTCAGAGATGCTCTTGTTCAGTTCAGCTATCTTTCTTCCTCTTCTTGATCAGCTGACTAGTAAGAAGTAGAACAGCTGCGCTGGGACAAACTCACCATCCGTCAATGCGGTGAAATGAGTGCAGATGTGTGCTGTGAAAATCAGAACATAACGAGATATCATGGCAAGCATATAAATTGCTTTTATTTAGAGGTAAGCTATAGTATCTGTCTGGCAACCTACCCAAGTACTACTAGTGAATTGCGCCTTGTCTACATTTCCTTCCTGAGCTAGAAATTACATTATGTTTTCCAGGCGTCCTCCCTCCCTCCTCTTACAAGTGTATTACTTTGAGGAGTTGGTTGAATGCAGTTTCTTACCTTTACATATTATGGATCACCAGAGGAAATCACTATATCGAATGGCAGACGGTTGTGGGGTCTTGGGTCAACATGGAACCAGGTTTCAGTATGGGATTGGATTTGAATTAGAAACAGTTTTTATCATTCATACCAATACATTATTGATCAATATGAGTCATAGAAGGGCTTCTCCATTTTTGGACGGACCATATAATTTATGGCATGGGAAACGGATGACTTTAAGTTTTAACAAAACTACTCAGATTTGGAGACAGTCAAATAATACATTTTCTCCACAATGGCTCATGCCAAATTGACACATTATTCCACTGTAGTGTATGCACATGTTTTTTAAATTGTCTAACACTCAACAACGGTCTAAAATGAAGCATGCAAGCTCAGGTAAAGCATGCATGGTACCCAGCCACAGAAGAATGGAAAGAATTTAGGAAGCAATAGTACTGTCCCTCAAAGCCACATCAAACACTTTCTGTCCTCTGCCGGTCTCGTAAACACAGGCGTGGAACTGAGTGTTATCCCTACCTCAGTAATACCTGAATATCACCACATCCTTCCATTAAACACACCATTACGCCAGTGACAACATCATGGAAATATTTGAGTTCTCTCTGTTATGCCCACCTTAGATAAACAAGTTGTTGTTGTTGCTGTGGTCTGCCCCTTGGGACAAAAACATCCTGAAGGAGGGAAGTTTCATAACTACTGCCTACTGTTAAACAACCCAAAAGGAACCCAATGAAACATTCCAAAATATGCAGTCACCATTCCTTAATCACATATGACTCACTATGTAAAATGTCGCACTTCATATGGGAAAATATGTTAAAATGCTTGCTGATAGGACCGAAGCATACAGGCTGTATTAAATATACAGCAGCTCAGAAGTCTTTTATTTCTTCATAATTGGACTCCAGACAGATTTGACCTGTGCAGGTTTGTGTGTGTGTGCATTTGAGTGCATCTGCCTAATTCATAAACACCTGACAGATTTTTGTGTTTTTACTACAGATACATACAGCACCCTCTTCAGACTGGAACATCTGAGTATTGAGAAGACCTAGCATTTACTGTAATTTGTCTGGAAAAACACACGGTTAGAAGATTCATGCCGATAGGTTTCTCAGTGGAAGACCACAACAATCAGATACAAGTTCTATATCCCCAATCCATTTAACGTGCCATTTAACTGGGATGTTTTTGTTTCCTCACTATTCACAACAGCAACCGACTTTTATGTCTGAATTGGCAGGATCTCTTCTCAGAGATGGCTTTGACCTCTAATGACCTTAGGTCAGGAGGAAGGGTTTCCATTCTTTAGATAATGACCACAGATGACAGGTGGAACTTCACTGATGGAGATGGATAGCTCTGGTCCTATGAGAGCAGCTCACTTACTTCTGACAGACCTTTCAACAAACCAATGAGTTAATACCAAATATCTGGTTTGTTTTTCATGTGTAACAGAAGCTCCAGTGACATAAAGCAAACAGCTTATCATAAGAGATTCATAGAAAT
Source organism: Aplochiton taeniatus (assembly GCA_017639675.1). Taxonomy (NCBI): domain Eukaryota; kingdom Metazoa; phylum Chordata; class Actinopteri; order Galaxiiformes; family Galaxiidae; genus Aplochiton; species Aplochiton taeniatus. The sequence continues at coordinate 11,856,812 of CM030180.1, read as the reverse complement.
GGCTTTAGAGATGTACTGGAAGGTAGGCTTAAAAACAACATGCCTCACAATCCATCTGCCTCAGTTTTTCCTTAAAAAGTATTATTTTATAATGCAGTTCAAACTTAAGGACTGGATGGTTAGGTATTGCATCTACTATTCCAACAACAACAGAGTAAAAATGTTAACTGGATTTCTCTTTATCTACCTCACAACATTTATTAAGTTATGTGCGCCCATGACTGTTTTCTTATCTCTGTGTTTGAAATATTATCTGATGTTAGTCCCAGTCATGCTTTGGAGATGGAATGCATGTCTGTGCACACTTGTGGGCATCTGGGAGGCATCAGTTACAGGTTGGGATCCAGTCAATGCAAGTCCTGACACCCAGCGCCATTCATTTATTATCCTAACTCCCCTGCTGCAAGCCCATCACCCTCCCCTCCTACCCACTCAATCTTCCTTTCTTGAGCCCCCCATCCTGTCCTCACTCCCTTTCTGAGCATTGTCTCACTGGCCCAAGGAGCCAAACACAACCACAGGTCAGTCTGCTGCTCTCATCAGGACCCTGGGGCTCCAGCTAATCTCTGCTGCTCTCACATCCAAGCTCTGGATATCCCTGGAAGTAATCCCCAAAAGACCAGGAACAACTGGACAGCTTTTAAACATGCTCAATCCACTATGGTACGGTAAAACAAGCTATCATATTGGTAGCTTTTTCCATGTCAGTTTGAAACAGTCTTCCCAGGTAGTACTAACATCCTAATTTCTATGTATCTCAAATATTACACAGAACAATACAATCTCCCAGTAAAACCTGCTGAAGTCCAGTAACAAATACATTTATTCCTCACAAAAATATGGACAGCTGACTCAGTATACAGCGTATGCTGATTTGAGATCAGCCTTGTAATCACGACAGAAGAACAATATATCATAGCGGACATCTTACACCTCCTCTCATGATTAGAAAAGGAGGTATTTAGAGTTTGAGACAGAGTGATCAGTCCCCTTGCTTCTTCTTTTTCTTCTTTGGTGTTTCGTTGTTGGTGTCAGAGGCAAAGTGTTCAGACATGGCAGCCAGAGCCCTGTAGCGGTGGGAGATGGTGTTCTTCACCTCCTTTGGCAGCTCAGCATAGCTGCAAGAATTATAGGGAAAATGTAACTGGTAGTACATCCTTTGTGTGATGCCCGAGTCCTCATAGGCAGTCTGAATAGGGCTGTCTCCTTAGGGCTTATGTTACAATAGGACCAAAAATATTGCATGCTTCGTGAGTTTTCAAAGCTTTCAATTCAGAAACCATAAAAGTTGTCACATTAATCAGTAGACTGTAATCCTTTGTGTTTGTAACCAATCATCAATGTGTAGTTATTTTGAATGCACCAGTATCCGCACGCCTAAATTCATACATAAATTAATCTGAACTTTTACTGCCCCCTAGTGGTTACAACAAACTCAGACCATTAAAGCTCTGGCTTACGTTTTGTCATAGCCATCTGGCTGGAAACAGGGATCCCATCCGAAGTCTCTGGGGCCCCGTGGCTCAACAATCCGCCCCTACAAGAGAGTCAAAGGATACTAGAGTGTGGAATTGAATACGTAATGGAAGGAGGTAAATTAATAAAGTGAGAAAAAGTTTCCAACCTCTGTTATTCCTCTAAAGAGCTGAACTGGGGCCTCCTTCCCAGCAGAGTAGGCAAAGGTGCAGAGTGCCCAAGCAGATTTATCTTCAAAACCAGCTAGGAGCTTATAAAGACCTGAAGCAAACATTGTACATTGCAGAAAATAAAAAGCTGTAGTAATAACATTCAGTTACTGAAACCGTCTTAAAATAATTTAAAGTTAGGACATTTTCATATGTGTACCTACCCTCTGGTTTTAGTTTGTCCAAGAACCATTTTCTACAAAAGTAAGTGAGAGGCCGAAATATAGTGTGAGTAAACCACAATCATTTCATATATATATATATATATATATACAGTGGGGCCAAAAAGTATTTAGTCAGCCACTGATTGTGCAAGTTCTCCCACTTAGAAAGATGAGAGAGGTCTGTAATTTTCATCATAGGTACACTTCAACTATGAGAGACAAAAATGAGAAAAAAAAATCCAGGAAATCACATTGTAGGATTTTTATAGAATTTATTTGTAAATTATGGTGGAAAATAAGTATTTGGTCACCCACAAACAAGCAAGATTTCTGGCTCTCACAGACCTGTAACTTCTTCTTTAAGAAGCTCTTCTGTCCTCCACTCGTTACCTGTATTAATGGAACCTGTTTGACCTCGTCATCTGTATAAAAGACACCTGTCCACAGCCTCAAACAGTCAGACTCCAAACTCAACCATGGCCAAGACCAAAGAGCTGTCGAAGGACACCAGGAAGAAAATTGTAGACCTGCACCAGGCTGGGAAGAGTGAATCTGCAATAGGCAAGCAGGTTGGTGTGAATAGATCAACTGTGGGAGCAATTGTAAGAAAATGGAAGACATACAAGACCATTGATAATCTCCCTCGATCTGGGGCCCCACGCAAGATCTCATCCCGTGGGGCCAAAATGATCATGAGAACGGTGAGCAAAAATCCCAGAACTACACGGAGGGACCTGATGAATGACCTACAGAGAGCTGGGACCAAAGTAACAAAGGCTACCATCAGTAACACACTACGCCGAGAGGGACTCAAATCCTGCAGTGCCAGGCGTGTCCCCTGCTTAAGCCAGTACATGTCCAGGCCCGTCTGAAGTTTGCCAGAGAGCATATGGATGATCCAGAAGAGGATTGGGAGAATATCATGTGGTCAGATGAAACCAAAATAGAACTTTTTGGTAAAAACTCAACTCGTCGTGTTTGGAGGAAGAAGAATGCTGAGTTGCATCCCAAGAACACCATACCTACTGTGAAGCATGGGGGTGGAAACATCATGCTTTGGGGCTGTTTTACTGCAAAGGGGACGGGACGACTGATCCGTGTTAAGGGAAGAATGAACGGGGCCATGTATCGTGAGATTTTAAGCCAAAACCTCCTTCCATCAGTGAGAGCATTGAAGATGGAACGTGGCTGGGTCTTCCAGCATGACAATGATCCCAAACACACCGCTCGGGCAACGAAGGAGTGGCTCCGTAAAAAGCATTTCAAGGTCCTGGAGTGGCCTAGCCAGTCTCCAGACCTCAACCCCATAGAACATTTGTGGAGGGAGTTGAAAGTCTGTGTTGCCCAGCGACAGCCCCAAAACATGACTGCTCTAGAGGAGATCTGCATGGAGGAATGGGCCAAAATACCAGCTACAGTGTGTGCAAACCTGGTGAAGACTTACAGGAAACGTTTGACCTCTGTCATTGCCAACAAAGGTTATGTTACAAAGTATTGAGTTGAACTTTTGTTATTGACCAAATACTTATTTTCCACCATAATTTACAAATAAATTCTCTAAAAATCCTACAATGTGATTTCCTGGATTTTCTTTCATTTTTGTCTCTCATAGTTGAAGTGTACCTATGATGAAAATTACAGACCTCTCATCTTTCTAAGTAGGAGAACTTGCACAATCAGTGGCTGACTAAATACTTTTTGGCCCCACTGTATATGTATGTATGTGTGTGTATATATATATATATATATATATATATATATATATATATATATATAAATAAATAATGTGTATGTATGTTTTCATAAATGTTCTTAAGCCATTTTAATGGCATGCCCTATATGGCCATACATTGGTTCTGTTAAAGTGACCATAATGTTTTAATGATTACACGTATGGCCCAGGTAACCCTCCAAGAGCTCTGAAACACAGACAGGTGTCCTCGACTATCACTGGTCCATCAACCTAGGAAAGGACAACAGGCATAGAGAAAAGAAAGGTAAACTTATGTTAAGAGTTATATTGTACTTACTATTTAGGTGAAATGGGACTATACAGCAGCATCATACACACCTGAAGTGCTGCCTCTTTACACTTTTGAATCGAAATTTCATCCGGCTCTCCCTGGTATTCAGGCACTAAGAGAATAGATTAAGACTGAAAGTAGAACATGAAGGTGCTCCTTACATTACTTAATTTCGACGAACAGCAATATGTTTTACTCACAGTCAATCTTCCTGGACACTAATTTGTAGGGAAACCGATCACCCAGGATTTGAACGACCTGGTAGATTGAAGGAAACGCATTAAAACGGAATTAAAAAGTAAAAACAACTATAGAGCAGTGCAGAAGGCTAAAGCTAAGGTGAGCATGGGTTATTCACGCTTACTATTTGCACAGGACAGGTTTATATAATGAGCAAGCAAACACTGACATGAGTGAGACACGGAACCACTATGCAAATACAATGAATGGGCAACCAAGTGTACAAGAATTTGTGCGTACACCTGTCGATTGACGTAGAATAAACTCACCTCTTCCAGCTTCTTTGCGTTTCCAGTCACGAAGACGACGGACCTACCGGCAGAGACAGCCATGCTGTTTTCAATTTTTTTCCCGGAGGATTATCAACGCTGTACCAGATTTCGCATGGTTGAAAAGACATCCGGCTCAACGAGAGCCAACCAAAACAAGTATCTACCTACGTTATGAGCACCAGCAAATCATCTGAAAGCCTTGCACTCCGCCCTTCAAGTATCCTCCAATCAGAAAACAGTACACCCAGAAATATCGTTCGGCCATAAACATGCGAATTGAAAAACCATGTGGAGAACACTGCGGTGATTTAAGAACTAGAAAAAAAAATCAATGGTTGTGTATATCTGCTATCCGACTTTGTTATTTCGGAATAGGTGCATGAAGACATACTTGTGGACTCAGTGGACCTGTCACAAATTCTAGAAGGCATTCTTTCTCATACACTTCTGTAAACGATGAGTCTTCTTCCTCGTACAGCTGATGAGTTCAGCTCTGCTGAGTATTGGGAGCGTTTTTTTCGGAAACGTGGAGAGAAGGCTTTTGAGTGGTATGGAGACTACACAAAACTCTGTGGCGTGCTGCACAAATACATCAAACCTCGGGATAAGGTGATATTAGTAGGAGCGAACTTGCTGCCAACCAGATCTACTGTAGTGTTACCATACGTTCTCTTGGTTTTGAAAACAGCCTGCTGCTAACTAATACATAGACACTCAACGTGCCTAATTTGATATTCTGTTAAAATCAAAAACAGATTGTAGAATTCTATGTGCTATACTTTGCGCCATTACTTTGTATGGATGTCATTCGAATTGATTTACTGTATTGCTCTATTGCTTTTCAGGTACTTGTGGTTGGTTGTGGCAACTCTGAGCTGAGCGAACAGCTGTATGACGTTGGTTATAAACATCTGACAAACATTGATATCAGCGAGACTGTAGTGAATAATATGAACCAGCGAAATGCTGAGCGTCGCCCAGAACTAACTTTCCAGCAGATGGATGCTACCCAGACCCCCTATGAGGATGGCAGCTACCAGGCGACCCTGGACAAGGGCACCCTGGATGCCATGGCCTCTGAAGAGGGGGGTGCCCTGGCTAGAGGGATGCTTACTGAGGTGATAATATCTGGCTGGAACAAGAATTCCCAGCAAACCCCCAGTTATGTGCAACCTGTTTTGTTTGTGTATGCAGGTGGGACGTGTGCTGGCTATTGGAGGCAGATATGTCTGTGTGACTCTTGCCCAGGAGAGTGTGATCAGGCTGGCTGTGGAGCACTTTGTGCAGCTAGGCTGGGCAGTGAGGCTCCACTGCCTGGGGGATCCAGAGAGCGAGGACTCATCCTCTGACTCCTCCCTCGCCCTGCCTGTGTTTGTTTTGGTCTGCACCAAGTTCCGCCAGCCTATGCCCATGCCCATCCTGGAAATGTGCCTTGGGGAGGATGGGACCCCTGCTCGCCTGCCAGCGGTGGCAGAGCTCCTGTCAGCTGTGAAAGAGCGGCAGGCTTACTCTGTCCTGAGACAGAGGCTTCGTAAGGGTACAGATGCCACCTCAAGCCCTTCTCTCACCCTGTGCCATGCCCAGACCGGACAGCCCAGGTACACTCTGACAGTGCTGGACTGCCCTCCCAGTGCCAAGGTGCCCAGAGCCAACTACTTTGCCATCTTTATTGGTAAATAACTGTGCACATCTTTTAAGTCTATTTTCTCTCTCTCACATATGTATCTGCGTCACTAATCAAATACAAGTTCCAGTGTGCTATGATGCACAGAATGATTGTACTACTTCTTGTTATTGGATATGCTATGAAAACACAAAATACATAACCTTTTCACTATATATTGATTGTCTACACTGAAAGCTGCATCTCTGACAACTTCCTACAGTTCCTCAGGGTCGAGAGACGTATTGGTTGTATGGATCTGCTGAGGGGCGCACTCAGTTAGCGGCAAGTGCTAAGTTCAAACGATTGGTTGTAGTGGCCATGCACAGGAATCAGGAGTACACAGACATGCAGGCTGTCCAATCAGAACTCTCACCCATGGTGATGGAACTGGCTCCTCCTGGGATGCCAGCCAATCAGCAGGTTGGCACAGATCTCTTCGTCTATTTTTGTTATTGTACCCATGTTGTAAATGCATTCGGGTTTCCTGATCTATGTTCCCTGTCCCCGCCTTCAAAAGGTTCCCTTCCTTTCATTGGGTGGCGAGCTGGGCTGGAGAGAGGTTGTCAGTAACGGTGTGAGTGAGCTGAGTGGGGAGTACTCTGTGGAGGACGTGAGAGGAGAGGATGAGGAGCTCTACCGCAGGCTGATCTTCCTGGCCAACTCTGGCCTCGTGCAGTCAGAGAGCCGTCTCATAAATGCAAACATTGGTGAAAATAACACAGCATCGTTCTATTCACCTTTCTATTTCTTAATGACTGTTGGAACAGCAGGTAAAAGGTGTCTGTTTATATGTGTATGGCAGCATCAAGTCGTAAGAAAAGGAACAGAAAGAAGGCCAAGCAGGTCGCCCCTCCACCAGGAGACAAACCCTCCCAGGCATCAGGGGGTGCTCTCACCGTAGACAGTGGATATCTCTGCTGCACTCACCACAGGGTCATGGTGGCAGGATTCGCCCTGCTAGGGGTGGGCACACCTCAAAACAAAGGTGTGTAGCGTCATGCATGTTTCAGTAATGTTCAACAATTCTGATGGAATTACAGGAATTGCGGACGTAGACTAGTCTATAATAGACATGCCTGCACTAGCGCTTCCTTTAATAAAATGAACCATGGTATCTTTTGTCTCTCTCTTCCAGATGTCCCAATCACAGTGCTCCTGGTGGGGCTCGGTGGTGGAGGGCTTCCCCAGTTTCTGCGAGACTTCGTACCCAGTGCCAGTGTCGAGGTGGTGGAACTGGACCCTGCGGTTCTGGAGGTGGCCCAAGGTTGGTTTGGGTTCCGCCCGGATGACAGACTGACAGTCACACTGGGGGATGGCCTGGAGCACATTAGCACATTGGAGAAGCAAGGTCAGTAAATTGAAACATTACAGAAAATGTGGTTACGAAAGTAAGACCCAAGGGAAAAGGAGTAATTCAGTTACGGATTAATACGCAACATTTCAATGTTTTTGTTATGTTAGATATGTGTGTACAGATTTATTAATAATACTCCAGTTTCTTTCTCGATTAGGTGGTCGTTTGTTCGATGTCATCATGTTTGATGTGGACAGCAAGGATACCACCATGGGAATGAGTTGTCCTCCTCCTGCTTTTGTAGAAAGCTCTCTCCTGGAGAAAGTGAACAACCTGTTAACTCCTAAAGGTATACTTGTACGCCACTGCTTTGCAGTATTCTGTTGTCTTTTGCCATCAGCTGTGCATTACATGTATTTGCACTTCTCATGGAATACAAAGTATTTTGCATATCAAAAATAAAATAATAATGTTTATTAAACACTGTCCATTGTAATAGCATTGGTCTTTATTGTCACCATATGTTGAACTGACTGTTTATTAAACAATTCTTTCCCTGCTCACTTTGACCTCAGGTCTGTTCATGCTGAACTTGGTGTGCCGTGACTCTACATTGAGAAAAAGTGTGCTGGAACGTGTGCACAGTGTGTTTCCACATGTCATGACCAAAGGGATTGAAGGCGAGGTCAATGAGGTGCTCTTATGCTCTCGGGGAGCAGGAGAGGAAGACACCATGTCCCTCAAATCCCTGCCTCAGGCAGCCAAAGTCCTACAAGGGGCGCTGTCCACCACCAACTCTGGAACATCCTGCAGCCCACAAATAGACATTGCTGAGATGTTAAAGGACTTAAACGTGGCATGGGATATTTGATAGCAGAAGTTTTAGAGTGAACAAGAGCTGCAGAAGGGGAAGATGATCAAATGCAGGGGCAGCTCAAGCCGAACCTGAAGAAAATAATTAGAGATGAACCTGAATAAAAGCGGGTTGTGTATAAATCCTGTAAAAAACCTGTGTTCTCACACCAAAGTGTTGTAAAAATAAAAAATTGTAATGTTCAAATTGACCGGTGTATTGTGGGGATGCTCTGCTTTTTCCAAGCCTTAAATAAATGATTTGTATTTTATTTAGTACATTTTGGTAATTTATTATAATTTTTGTAATATATTTTTTCAATTGACTTAGGATATTAACAATTTACGATACTTGTGCACTAAGCCTGAGTTTTGACTGCAAATGCTACTCACCCTGCCAAAGAATGTAGTGGTGTTATTTACAGTAGATGAGTCGTGGTCCAAGACAGACAGTTGTAGGTTTAATGGCAAGCAAGCCAATATAGACCACTCCAAGCAAGCGCTACTGCGCCCCGGTGTTAGTGGTATTTAAATGTAAATAGCCGTACGCCCATCGACTATGGAGAGGACGTAACAGTTGTCTGTCAAGTCAGACTTCAATTATAGTTGGTGGTTCATCTTTCCATCTTTCCCAAACGGGTGCTGAAAGAATGGGCGTATGATTTTACAGCTGGTACTTGCGCCTGCGTAGAATACAGACCGTTAGCTGTCAAAAATAACGTTTCTTTAAGAACCGAGCCGCTACAGTACTGTAGCTAGTAACGATAATGTTTAACATAACTAGCCAACGTATTTAGTTGAACAGTTTCTAAATATAAGACCACGAGACTTATAGCTTGACTTTGTCATTATAAAAGTTGGGCTGTATATTTTTCAGGAATGATCACTGTGAGAAGATTGGGACGGACTTTTTGGGATCAGTGACTGCACCCTGTGGTTCGGTACTCAGAAACCACAGTCCAGACCATGCCGTGTCGCTCACCTTACCCGGACTGTCGGTGTTATTTGGAACAATTATGCGCGATATCTCTAAACTCAATCTATAACTGCCATATTGAACAACTTAAAAAAGTTTTAACTTGAAGTTATAACTAACGTAACGTATTATGTCTACGTGGGGTGGTGTTGAACAGCACCACATAAAACTTAACTGAGCTTTGAGACCTAACGTTAACTAACGTTAGCTAGCCTGCTATCGACGTTATCCGTTGCGATGGGCAACCAGGGGATGGAAGAGCTAATCCCGCTGGTCAATCGTCTCCAAGATGCCTTCAGTATCATCGGTCAGAGCTGCTGCCTGGACCTGCCACAAATTGCAGTCGTTGGTGGCCAGAGCGCGGGCAAGAGCTCGGTCTTGGAAAACTTCGTTGGCAGGTAAAGTCACTTACTTAACTTAAGAAACGTTAAAGAGCCAATTGACAACGTTAACGAAGCTAAATCACTACATTAGGTTACTTTTAGAGCACAACATTATTCGTACATGAACGACCGACGCAGGTTCTTCAATACTGACTTCCCATCGATTTATCATCGGCATTGCTTCATGGGTGGCTTAGCTATCCCTGTCATATTTCACGAGAGAAAGATATCTTAATAATTTGTTAGTTCACCTGACATGTTGAACATTATAGCCTATAGTGGCCCAGGTGCCAAGGACAGTGAACTTGTATAGTAAAGTTTCACTTCGCTTGATCCAAAGTCACACCTTTTGCTGGGAAAATGTTGAAAGACAACCCCCCCCCCCCTGTCTGTGTGCAGAGATCGTGTCCCCTGACTCCCATTATTATGTCCACACTAACCAGACTGAAGTGGGCACTGGATGCCTGGGATGGCAAGCAATGTGAGCATGATGGTGACCAGCACCACTGCTTATCTTTCATATGTCTCTCAGTCTCCACCACCTAGATCTGTAAACGAAGGTGTCACTAGTGCAGTGTGAGCTGGAAATTTAGGGTTTTCCTTTACTAACTGTTATAGTAGGAGGGTTTCTTGTGCGACGTGTGAACAGTACCACTGTCAGAGAGGAATGTCAGGGAATGTTTTTTTGCATTCAGTTTGAATCTAACTTCCTTTTATCAGATTGTCATGAAGGACAGTTGAGCAGTATTGATTGAACACATGAGAATTATGTAACATTACCTTTATAATACAGGCCAAAAGTCTTCCCGTCCATTGAGATTACTTTCTTCGGGATTACATGAAGTGTTTATTTTCCTATCGTGATAGTTGTGCTTTGATACCTTCTCTCTAGTCCCGCAGGTTTATTTGATTTCTCTTTCTCTGCATTGTTATGCCATGGCATGCTGTGTTGTTCCAGCTGTCTGATAAAGGCAGGATGCTGTAAAATGAACTTCCTAAGATCTAATTTTAGGACAACAGGAAGGGTCCAATCAAGCTAAAGCTAAAGTAAAATAACATGTCACCTTAATTTACTGGTTAAGAAGATATGATTGTTCATTTTAATGTTTTTGGAATGGATGGCTACTACCAGAATGTGGCTACATTACAGAATGTGGTTCCTAGTTTACGCAACCCATTCACATACTTAAAATATCCTTGCTACATTTTCTAAATTGAACTGTACATGTGTAATCCACCCTTAGATATCTTTGTTATGGCAACAGTAAAAATGGAAGGGCTGAGGGAACTAGGTTTCTGTTTTGGTTCCAGATAAAATGTGCTGGCTAGTCTGACTCTGGTGTGTGCACTGGCAGAAACTGCTCTGGCACTGCCATTGTGTCGATAATAATACACTTTATTTATATAGCACCTTTCAAAACAGGGTTACAAGGTGCTTTACAATAAGAATAACAATTACAGTAAAATAATAGCATGATGTGTGTAGAGGCGGAATAAAATTTAGTTGAGACACTGTAAAATATGTAAAAATGAAATAAAATAATAAAAGATAAAATATAAGAACAAAGATCCAGAGCAGAAAGCGATCGGGTTTATAAGGTAAAAGCAGATCGGTGATCAGCATGTGTGTGTTTATGTATGTGTGTGTGTGTGTGTGTGTGTGTGTGTGTGTGTGTGTGTGTGTGTGTGTGTGTGTGTGTGTGTGTGTGTGTATGTGTGCGCGCGTGCGTGTGTGCGTGCATGTGCGCGCTCGCGCATGGTTATTTATTCCAACTTTAATATTTGTCCTCTCTTTTCTCCCATAGGGACTTCCTACCCCGAGGTTCAGGAATTGTCACCCGCAGGCCTTTAATTCTTCAGCTTGTCAGTGCCCCTGCAGGTAACAAACACACGCAAACACACAATGTCTAGGTACAATGTATGTGTGCATGCCTGTGCGCATGGATGTGTTGTGTTGTGTTGTGTGTGTGCGTGTGCGTGTGCGTGTGCGTGTGCGTGCGTGTGTGTGTGTGTAGTTTTGCCACCAGATGGCAGTGTCCCCTATGACACTGAGGAAAGCACGTATGTATTATATGGTTAGGCCATGTTGGAACATTGTCAGCTATTCCAATGTAAGCTGTACAGGAGACTCCATAGTCCATGTGGCTAAGAGAACAGTATGTTCTCTCTCATCAGAAGCTACAGAAAGAGTTCTATTTTACTGGGATTTGACAGACTTGTCCAATACGTTATCTTGCCTTTGTTACAGTATATTAGTGCCACTAATACATACTCCACATTACCCTTAAACCGCAGAAAAACGATCAAAGGCATACATCTCCTATGCGTGTTTCCTCAGAGTATGCCGAGTTCCTCCACTGTAAAGGGAAGAGGCTGACAGACTTTGACGAGGTCCGCCAGGAGATTGAGGTGGAGACACAGAGACTTACTGGAGCCAATAAGAGCATCTCTGCTGTCCCCATCAACTTACGGGTCTACTCCCCACACGGTAACACTCATAAAGCTTCGCCATTTAAAGAGGTTCGGCCCCCACCTAGTGTTAACTCAATGTGTGCGTGTGTGTGTGTGTCTTGACAGTGCTGAACCTCACGTTGGTGGACTTGCCTGGCATCACCAAGGTGCCGGTGGGGGACCAGCCAGCTGACATTGAGTACCAGGTGCGGGACATGATCATGCAGTTCATCTGTAAGGACAACTGTCTGATCCTGGCTGTCACCCCGGCCAACACCGACCTGGCCACCTCCGACGCCCTCAAGCTGGCCAAAGACGTCGACCCACAGGGTGTGTGTGTGTGTGAGTGTGTCACATATAATCTTGTCTGTGAGGAAAGCTTTTTGAGGCTTTTTTTTTTACTTCCTCTTTTCCGTTAGGCCAGCGAACGATAGGAGTGATCACTAAGCTGGATCTGATGGACAAGGGGACGGATGCCCGGGACATTCTGGAGAACAGGTTGCTGCCCCTTCGTAGAGGTGTGCACCGCCTATGTGTTGGCTCCCGTGTGTGTCTGTGTAAAGTCAGAGGGTTGTCTGAGCGCTGGGAGGGAAGGAAATAGACGGTAACAGTTTGGTTGTGACTGTTAGCACGGCGCAGCAGCTCAATCTCACCCACACTTGGTTCCAGCCGCTGAACACCCTGAAGCTGCAGTCTCCAGTAGTCTCTCATCCCTGCCTCACTGTTCCACATGCACCCATGCACTCTTTTTTACTACCAGAGCAATGTGTTGGTTGAAAAGTATATTAGTAATTTCACCTTGTGTCCCAAAAGTGAGTGTATGTGTGTGTGTGTCTTTTGTGTGTGAGGGAGTGAGTTTGGTAGAGGGGGTGAGAGGCCAGTGTTGAGGTAATGGTACATGGGTTTTGTTACAATCTGGCCTGTGAGAGTCTCAATGCCAGCCTGCTTGTGTGTATGTGTGTGTGTGTGTGTGTGTGTGTGTGTGTGTGTGTGTGTGTGTGTGTGTGTGTGTGTGTGTGTGTGTGTGTGTGTGTGTGTGTGTGTGTGTGCGCGTGTGAGTGCTCCCTGGGGCTGGGCAGAGCTTGAGTAAAGCACCACCAGGTGCTGGGTCCTTCATGCTAGCTCTGCAGTGGAAATGCATTCTCCACGCGGGCCCATTGATATGGTGGTTTGGCCCCAGCAGAGAGCTGAGCTATCAGCCATGGAGCCCACTGCCATTACCAGTGGCCCTCGTCTGCTAAGCAGAGGGGTGGGTGGCTGCCTGTAAGCCCCATCTGCCTCCCTACATACTGCCTGGGTGCACACTCGCGTTCCATCACATCCTCTCGGTGACCCAAACTCTTGAACTTTCTACAAAAGCACATTTTGTTCCTCTCAAACAAACTGATTCGGAGGATTCGGGATATTTGCATGCTAATGAAATCGTTTTTAATGTACAAACACTTGCATGTTAAAAAGATTTGAAAAACGACGTTGCTCTTCTGCCTCATCTATCCCTGTCCCTCCTCTCCCCACAGGCTACATCGGGGTGGTGAACCGCAGCCAGCGGGACATCGTTGGAAAGAAGGACATCAAGGCGGCTCTGGCTGCAGAGAGGACGTTCTTCCTGTCCCACCCGGCTTACAGGCACATGGCCGAAAACATGGGCACGCTGCACCTGCAGAGGGTCCTCAACCAGGTACACACACACACACACACACACACACACACACACACACACACACACACACACATATGCACGCACACCCATGCATTCTCTCACTCATCCTTTCCCGTGGTGTCTGAATAGCAACTGACCAACCACATTCGGGACTCTCTGCCCGCCTTCCGGAGTCGACTGCAGAGTCAACTCCTGGCCCTGCAGAAAGAGGCGGAGGGGTACCGACACTACCAACCCGACGACCCCGCATGCAAGACCAAGGCTCTGCTACAGTCAGTGGCTCACTGTGTGTGTTGGTCTACGTCTCTCTTTGGCATCCTCGCTGTCCTGTCTGCTTTCTGTTTCTCTTATGAAGGGAGGCCCCTCCCTCGCTGAGCTCCAGTGTGCGCTGTGCTGTTCCCCAGGTTAATCCAGCACTTTGCGGTGGACTTTGAGAAGCGTATCGAGGGCTCGGGGGACACGGTGGACACTCTGGAGCTGTCTGGAGGAGCCAGGATCAATCGCATCTTCCACGAACGCTTCCCCTTCGAGCTTGTCAAGGTGACGTGTGTAACTCTCCGAGCTCATACTAGCATTTTGGGACTGACATTACATTTTAAATGACCCCGGTCACGTTGTATTTCCTCACAGATGGAGTTTGACGAGAGGGAGCTGCGACGAGAGATCACCTACGCCATTAAAAACATTCATGGAATCAGGTGGGTAGGTGGGGACCAATGCCGTTTTAATGACATTTTGCTAATAAAACAAAACAACGTTTTGCCTCTGGTTAAGTTTCTTTTTTTTTCTGGTTGTATTTTGCCGGTCTCCATCCCTCTCGCTCCGTCGCTGTGTGTCTCTCTAGGACAGGACTGTTTACGCCTGACATGGCCTTTGAAGCCATCGTAAAGAGACAGGTGGTGAAGTTGAAGGAGCCGTGTGTCAAGTGTGTGGACATGGTCATCCAGGAACTCATCACCACCGTGCGACAGGGCACCAACAAGGTGAGGGCTGTGCGTGCGCTGTGGTGCGCCTGCATGCGTGCATCCGTGGGTGGGCGCTTTCCAAAAAGCCTGTCCACACTGGTAGTATGTCGGACCTCTTCTCTCCTCAGCTCGTGTCCTTCCCCAGATTACGCGAGGAGACGGAGAGGATCGTGGCCACGCACATCCGGGAGCAAGAGAGTCGCACCAAAGACCAGGTCACGCTCCGACACAGCCAGCCCATCTGCCAACTCCATTCTTTCGAGTGTCTGTCCTGTGACTGTGTGTCCGTCCTATGCAGGCCCTGTTGCTCATAGACATGCAGGTTTCCTACATCAACACCAACCATGAGGACTTCATTGGCTTCACAAAGTGAGTGAGCTCCCCTTTCAAACCCCTCTTTAGGGCCGTGCGCCACTGGCTTTCCAGTACAGAAGTACAGAACTGAAGTCTGTGTGTTTGAAGCCTTTGTGTGTGTGTGTGTGTATGTGTGTGTGTGTGTCTGTCTGTCTGTCTGTCTGTCTGTCTGTCTGTCTGTCTGTCTGTCTGTCTGTCCTAGTGCCCAGCAGAGGAGCAAAACCACCAGCCAGACGAAGGGCCAGGCTGCTGTAACAGGAAACCAGGTGTGTGCTTAGACAACCCAACACATGAGTAGACGGAGAGACTTGGGAAATGTCCATATTAGAATCGTTCTTTTTTAATCTGCTATATATTTCCTTCTCTTTTAGAATCAACTCTCTGGCATTTTTGGTAAACAATCAAATGTATGTAAGCATCCACGATACAGTGGCTGTGTTGCCTTGGGTTGTGCTGCAATCTACTGACATTTTTGACCAATCCGTCAACCATCTCTCCATCCGTCTCCTTCCCATTCAGGACCTTCTCATTTGGATTGAGGGTTCTTCATCCTGGATCAATAAATGTATCATGAACAGTTTCCCTTTTGTAGAGTTTGTAGGTGGCCACCCCTCTCGGAACAGAGGACATGCAGGGCTGTGTTGCTGCGTCCTCCTAACCCTCTTCTCTCCTGTCTTTGTGTTTGTCCTGATCCAGGGTGCGGTTGTCCCTCCCTGCTGTCTAATAGTAGGAGCCCAGTCTCTTTAACCCTACCCACTCACTGCTGCCCTCCACTGGCTCACTTGCGTGCGCAGGAAAAGCCACAGAGTCGGAGGTTGACGCCCTGACACTAGCTAACATACGCTCCACTGGATGCTGAGTTGCTGTGGCCACCGTTACTGCAGTTGAATCACCATGCTCATCGCCATGTTCATGATACCTTCCCGGCACAACTAACAGTTACAAACACTGTGCAATGTGGTGTCTGTATCACGGGGCACTATCACTGTCCCTAATCAAACCACTTCCAACACCAAGGACTTGTGTGTGTGTGTGTGTGTGTGTGTGTGTGTGTGTGTGTGTGTGTGGACTGACTGCGTGGAGGGGAGGTTGAGGCAGGATATGGACACCATCCCATCTTTTTTTCTCTTTGTGTGCCATGACTGCCGTCTCATCCTTCCTCCTTCCCCACCCCCTCCTCTTCTCCACTACCCCCTCTCTGTCATCTGTCCTTTTTTCTTTTTTTAGTAAATCCTCTACTTCCTCTTTTTCCTCTCTTCCTCTTCTTCTTGACTTCCCTGTATCCGCATTACCAGTAAAGTGTCCTACTATCATTTATTCTCCTCCCTACGTCTATGGGTGATTTTCACCAAGCTCAAAGTTCTCCGGCTAACCTAACGTGGCTCTTTCTTTCACTGTGTGAACTTCTGTTATGCTTTTACCCTGTTATTTCCTCTCCCTCTCTCTCTCCTTCCCCCCCTCACATCTTAAGATAAGGCTTTTACAGGAGAACCAGTGGTGATTTAAAGCTGCTGTGCTTCTGTTTCACTCCCCTGTCTTCATTTCAGTGGCTGGTATCAGTGAGCATGTCCTTCCTGTGTGTTTCTTACTATGTGTGCTGATCCCCCCATCATGGCTTATTACGCCATGGCTTCAGACGCACTCCGTTCGCTCACAGCTTGCTGATCAAAGTGCTTGAAAAGAAAACCATACCCAAACATTCTCTCATGAACTGTTCCTTTTTACCAGCCATTAAACCCATTCCAACCCGTCTTCCGTGTCTACCGAGCAATGGCAATCTGGGTGACTTTGGACCCTTTGATCTCCGGCTGTGTTGCAGGTCGTGCGTAAGGGCTGGCTGACCATCAACAACATCAGCCTCATCAAGGGCGGGTCCAAGGAGTACTGGTTTGTCCTGACTGCAGAGAGCCTGTCCTGGTTCAAAGATGACGAGGTAAGCGCCAAGTTGAGTGGGTATGTTTAGCACCATCGAACATTAAATATACATACGTACATGTACACATACGCACAGATGTGGCCTATGTGGGGCTTTTTCTGCACAGTGAACACAATGCAAACATAATTTTTGAAGGAAAGTATTTATTAGCACAGCATTTATTAGCATAGGTGATTGACGTGTGGATTGGAGGGTGTAGAAGAGGCTGTAGGCAGGGTCCACCTACAGCAGTCCTTAAAACGCGTCGGCACCTCTGAATGGGTGACTGGTCGAGGGGACGTGTTCGTCAGCGGGGCTGCCATCTGTCTGCCTGTCTGTGCCTGCTGTACAGGAGCAGAAGGTCTGCACAGCAAGTGTAGACAGGCAGACACACCACAACACTCTGCCGGCCTGTCACAGAACTCCGGCTCTGGGCTGACGTCACAGGAAGAAGGGGTTAGAGCAGGAACCGGAAGTGAGGCCACGTGAGGGGTCATCGCCACATAACAAGACTTCCCTCCCAAACTGTAACCACGAGGACAGTCTTAACACGTTTAGCCCAGCGCTGTTTCACTTAACTGAGCCCTGTTTGAGTGTAGCACACCGTAGCTGTAGGGATTTGGCTGTGCCACTCCCGGAAAATCTGCAGAAGTTTAGAACTCTCCGGATTCCAGCCTCCCCTGTTCCCCTTTCTCCCAACACCTGGCCCTACTGAGCCCCTCCATTTTCCCCATTCCTCTCTCTACCCCCTCCTCCCATTCCTCACTCTCTCTGTCCACTTTCCCCCTCCTGCTCCCCCTCTTCCTCCGCTGGGAGTTCAGGCATTTGGAGCGGTTCACTCTGACACAGCTGGAGCTGCCCCAAGCCAAACTAACACACACACACACACACACACACACACACACACACACACACACACACACACACACACACACACACACACACACACACACAAACACACAGAACTCACACACTTGTATACAGTTATAGACAGAATCCGATATAAACAAGCTGGCATGCAAATACCGAAGAAAAATATACAGTTGCTCAGACAGACACGGTAATTTTTTAGACAAACACACGAGATCATTTGAACAGTGTTCCTCTCAGACTAACACACCCCTGGGCATCCACTTACACACACGCATACACAGACCTACATTTCCTCTCATTCCTGCACTCTGCAGTTAGTAGTGACCACAAACACACACAAAAACAACCAAACAAATCTGCCACATAAAATGTGCTGGCAATGCGTCGTCACCACAACACATTGAGGCAGTGGAGGGACTTTTTCCACTTCATGGTCATGTTGACTGCCCACGTAAGGGAAATATGTGAAACAAAAAGGCCGCCATAAAACAACCAACCTTCTCTTACACAATCTTAAGTCGGAGTATGGCTGTACTTCTGGCTGTGTTGAACTTGGCATGCGGGGCTCTGTGGCTGTCCCTAGAGGCTGATCTGGGAGGGCAGTTAATCAGCCGTACTATCACAGCAAGATCAGCATGGCCTGCCACCAAAGGACAAGTGCCACACACACACACACACACACACACACACACACACACACACACACACACACACACACACACATACATACATACACACACGCACACACACACACACACACATACATACATAAACAAACCCGCTCTCACTCTCCTCAGTACCCAATCCTTTTTTTTCTAATGTTACTGTATCTCCACTTTCACAATCCTACTTTCCTACTTTCTTTCTTTCTTTCTTTCTTTCTTTCTTTCTTTCTTTCTTTCTTTCTTTCTTTCTTTCTTTCTTTCTTTCTTTCTTTCTTTCTTTCTTTCTTTCTTTCTTTCTTTCTTTCTTTCTTTCTTCTTAACCCCCTCCACTCTCTCTTTCTCTCTCTCACCCTCTCTCTCTCTTTCTTTCTGTGGCTGGCAGTCTCCCTGGGACTGTGCACATTCCTGGCTGGAAAATCTGAGGCTTTGTCCAAACACCAGCTTCCAAGATCTGCCCAGAGAAATCCCACATGGCCGTTTCTACACTTCAGACCTCCCCCTTTTGCTCCCCCTCTCCCGTCTCACCCCCCTTCTCACCTCTATCAACTCCGCTTTCAACCTCCCCACTTCTACCCCACTTTGTTCCTCAGCGTTCTGCTCAAAGTACAGCATTTTGGATCCAAATCTAAAAATATAATTGTACAGGCGATGGACTCTCTTTCCCTTTTAAACCGTAAACCGGTGTTACACAAGGCGACATAAAAGAGTTGTCGGTGTTTAATCTCCCCGCAACACTGAGCAGACGTGCATTCCTCCACTCCTGGTCTGGCAGGGTAGCAATGAGGAGCCTATGGATAAACAGACGGCTCCGTCCCATACACTTAATCTACACACTCCCCTGCCCTGCTAGCCACTGCTCGGGGTGCAGGCATGTGAGTGTGTGTTTGAGGCCTATCTCACCCCATTAGTCTTTAGAAGGGAGACGAGCCGACATCCCTCAGACGCAGAAGTTCTGATGTATGGAACCACAAGATCATCAGGGGTTCACACACACACACACACACACACACACACACACACACACACACACCTAAAAAAGACTATGGTGCCCGGCACTCGTGGTCCAGTGCAGTATATCACTACTACGCATCATGTCAAGATTGGACTGTTCTGAACTCAATCCTAATCTTATTTCAAGTAGAGATGGATAGACAGAGAACAAAGTACAAGTGAGATATCAAATTAAGTACAACACGACTCCTATCTGGATAGATCCCAGCAGTTACACAGGCAAATCTACGAAGGATAAAAGTTACCAGGCGTAGGAGACAACGTTAAGAGTATACACTGGCTATGCTCCCTGGTCATTTGGGCTGATAGATATTTTACCTGCTAAAACACAATGCATCTTACAATAAACACATATGTCCAGTAGAAGTCTTGCAAAATGAATGACTGAAGCATCAGATTAGCCAATACAGAGCAGGCATGCCAGGTTCCCCCAGTCCCCAGGACATGCATGTGTAGGCGATGTTAGCGGTGAGATAATGGTCGAAGCCCTCCCTTGCACAGTCTAACCAATGTGCAGACTACTGTACACCAGTAAGATCCTGAACAGGTAGTCTGAACACTGGGATGACGGAGCAGGACCCTTTTCTCTGTCGTCTTCTCTTCTCTCTCTTCCTCGCCCCTTGGTTTCTCCTTCGGGTCCATGTCGTAGGCGGAGGAGAGTTGACAAACTGGGTAAAAATGTTTCTGTCCGCTCGCCTCGTCCTTGTGTTGCAGGGTTTAGGCTCACGCACACATGAACTCAAACGTGCTAGCAGGTATTAGCCGCTGTCTTCCTCTCCGGGTCCCAGCTTGGCTGTGGGGTTGGGGAGCTCTGGGCGGGCGTCTGTCTGAGGGGCTGTGTCCAAGCGCAGTATCCAGCCTTGACGTGGCACATTCAGCCATTCAACTGGGGACCCGGCCCTGCTCTCAAGGAAGGCATAGGGAGAGAAAGAGAGAGGGAGCTAAAGAGAGAGAGAGGTAGGGAGGAACCAAGCCGCCATATATGGGTGGATGGGACCCTTGGGGAATCAACTTTAGAGTGGTCTGCAGTTTCTCTCCACTTCTCACTCGCTCCAACTACATCTCTCTATGTCTCTGGCTCGTTCTCTGTGTATCTCCAGATACCTTTATCTCCCACCTCTCTCCGTCAAAACGTACCTTCTTTTTTCTCCACCAGTCCTTCATAGCTCTTCCTTTCTTCTCCAAGATCTCGACGTTTCTTATTTCTTTGGTCCAACGGAATATGCCGTTGTCTATGCTCCCGCCCTCTGCCTGGTTAAAGCGGTACCAGATGTTGCTGTCCGAGCGCCAGGCTCGTTCTGTCATTTTTTTCAACCTCTGTAACAGGAAGTGGGCCCCACTGGAAAAAAAAAGAAAAAGAGGAACGAAGGAAGAGAGTCGCCGGGTTCAGGAGAGCATTGGGAGATGGGAGACTGAGTTTGCGAGTATACTCCAACACCTCTCTGTGACACACACACACACACACACACACACAAGTAGAAAACACATATGCTCCCCTCTCCTCAGTTGGAAAATTCACCATTTTGAGATTAAATGTGAGACTTAGTTAGATGTTTTTTGTAGGTAGGCTTTCTTTGTGCATATTTTATACTTTGTTCTCAGGGACCAAAGCCCCTTCTCGAAAGGGGAGAAGGGGGAAGTTGGCTAGAAGAGAAGAGAGAAAGAAGGGGCATGGGCCCATTTCTCCTCAAGAGAAATGTTGTGTTTTAGAGCTTGAGTCTGACTAATGACTTTCACATGTGGGCTCACTCTCTCTCCCCTGTTCTTTTTCTTACTCCTGGTTCCTTTTTCTTACATCTCCCACCCTCCTTCCCCCAGCCTCCGTCCTCCCTTGCTTGGTCTGCTTCTTTTCTGCAGTAGCTCTAGCCCTCCTGCTCCCTGTCTCTGTCATTAAGAAGAAGAAAAAAACTGGAGGATGACAGAATAAAGACACATGGATGTGTGTCTCCTCTCCATCTCCCTCAAAGTCGTCTTGTAAACGTGATCGAGGCTGATGGACCAGGGCCACACGCTTTGACAGGGGCTTACAGTAGGCCACAGGGTCCGTTTTGAGTTTACCTGTGACAAATAAGGTGTTCCACAATTTCCACCCTGCTGCTGCCTTGGAGACTCTGAGCCTCCTCTTTTCTTCACGCACTCTTTGTGTCTCTACAGTGACTGCTCCTCACGTTCTCTGATCTCTCCAGAAATCAACCGTTGTATCCTTAACACTTAAGAGGCCTTATCAGTCCGCTGGCTGTTGGTTTTAGCTGCCAGCATGTCTGTCTACCTCTTTGTAAACAACGCCCATGGCTCCTACTCTCTTGAATGATCCATTATCCTTTCACCTCTGAACCCCCCCCCCCTCCTCTCTCCCTCTCTCTCTCACCCACAGGAGAAGGAGAAGAAGTACATTCTGCCCCTGGACAACCTGAAGCTGAGAGACGTGGCGAAAGGCTTTATGTCCAACAAACATGTCTTTGCTATATTCAACACAGAGCAGAGGTGCGTGTTGGTTTAGCTCAGTGTGTGGATGGATGGGTTTGCATCCTTTCTACCCCCCTCCGTCCCCCTCCCCACCCGCCCAGCAGGACAGTAATGCTCCTCTTTGTATCGGTGATGGGGAGCAGGGGAAGGAATCCGAGAGGAGTATTTACCTCTCTGGTCACCTGCCGGGCTCGGGGGAGTTATGGTGGTGTTTTACGAGAGTGCTTTACAGCCAAACAGATCTGTGAAGAGTGAAGAGGGGATGAAAGACGAGGGCCACGTTCACCCCGTCTCTCCACCTTTCTCTACCATTCTCTGCTGGCGTTAGGATGTAGGGAGATCTGTGGGCAGGCAGTGTGTGTGTGTGTGTGTGTGTGTGTGTGTGTGTGTGTGTTTGTGTGTGTGTGTGTTTGTACTAAGCTAGGCTAGGTTTGGCAGCGTTGTTTAAAGGTTCTTCAGGATGACAAGCAGATTGTGGCAGAGCATGTGTACTTTGTTTATAATCCTGCTGTGCTGTACCACGTTATAAGAGCAAACCCCCTGTGCATATGTGTATACGTGTGTGTGTGTGTGTGTGTGTGTGTGTGTGTATGTGAATGAATGACCACAGCATACCGACGGCAGGCTCATTAAACAGCTAATCAAAGCCAGAACACTTGGACCACGGATGAGGCTGCTCTTGTTTGGAAAGAATTGCGCTGCTAACCACAAGAAGGAGCGAAGGAGAGAGAGGGCGCGGGAAGGGGTGCGAGCGAGAGAGTGTATCGTAGCCATCAGCCAGGAATGTGTCAAAGCGTGTCCTACGGCGCCCCCTTCCCCCCGCTCTGTGTGTGTGTGTGTGTGTGTGTATGTGTGTGTGTGTGTGTGTGTGTGTGTGTGCTGTGTGTTTGTGGCGGCCGTTTCTACAGCAGTGGTTCTGTCTATGTCTGAGGGTAATCAAAAACCTCAGGAAACTCCCTGACACTAAAGCAGCTAGGGTACAGGGGGAAAATTCCCAAAGATGAGAGAAACGACTTACACTAACTCCGACTTCAGCAGAAGTGAGGGAGGGAAAGGAGTAGAAGTAGGGGCTTGTGAGTGACTGCGCACACCAATGCAGCGATGGTAAAGCAGAGAGAAAGGTGAGGGGTGAGGGGTTTGTGATTGTTTCACCCTGACCATAAACCCCAAAGAAATAATACTGTAGTTTTGCCCTTGTTTATGCAGTCCCTCCCTTTATTAAAGTTTAAATGGAGTCACTGCAGTGACTCCAGAGCACCGACAGCCGTGATCCATTAACCTAGTATCCAGTATATACGCAATGGGATACGCAATGTTATTAAGTACACACACCCACACACACACACACACTCACACAAACAAAGGTTTAAGTAGACTGAAGTTGCTGCTAGCTGTGTGTGCTCTGCACTTGAGCGTGGCGCAAGAGAAGGAAGAGAGGAAGAACGGAGGGATGAAAGTGAATGTTTACCAGATGGGCCACAGTCCGCTGTTGGATCCCCTTCCTTTTCTTTCCCTCTGCTGCTGCATGAGCCCCATTCTGAGAGAGAGAGAGAGAGAGAGAGAGAGAGAAGGGGGGGGGGGGGGGGGGTTGGTATGCTGGGTGACAGAGAAGTAAGCAAGGAAAGGAGAGATGAGGGGAGGGGGAAACCGAAGAGGCAGAATTGCAGAAATAAAAAAAGGATGATCGTTTATGAAGTTTATGGTAGTGATGGATGGAACCTTAACCAAGCTGGGGGTCTGGAATCTGTTTTTGGATAAATGATGCCAGATTAAGCTTTTATGTTGTGTGGATATGAACACTGTGTGCTGCGTGCCATGTATGTACCCATGCCTTTCTTAAAACCCCCTCTGGCTGTGTTAATAAATGACAGGAACGTCTACAAGGACTACAGGTATCTGGAGCTGGCCTGTGGGTCCCAGGAGGAGGTGGACTGCTGGAAGGCCTCTCTGCTGCGTGCCGGAGTCTACCCTGAGAAAGTCAACGTGAGTTGCCCGTCCCCCGAGCCGTAGAGCGAGTGCTGCACCTGCTCCTACCTTTCCTTTGCCCTGAGGTTCCATAACATAACGGTTTACCCTGTGTTAACCCTAATCCTGACCCCAGACCCCCCCTCTCCTCCCCTCTCTCCCCTCTCCACCCCTCCCCCTGCCTGAGAGAACCCCCCCACCCCTCCCATCCCGCTCTGCCGTTGGCTAGGCTCCTCAGCACGGCATTCTTAGCCCATGATGTCACTGTGTGTGTGTATGTGTGTGTGTGTGTGTGTGTGTGTGTGTGTGTGTGTGCGAGCACAGGCCCACAGTGAGAGGGATAGTCTGTTTCTAATCAGCACTGCTCCCCAGCCCTCCTTGCTCACCCCTCCTCCTCTTTCTTCTCCCCCTCTGCTCATCCCCCTCTTTTCTCTCTGTTTCTCCTACTCCCCCTGTTCCAGACACACTGATCACTCCCCCAGAGTATGGGAGGAAGTGACATACAACGTGACATTAACATCAGAGCCACTCCCGATCCAGTTAAACCAAAGCTTCATCAGCGTCAAATCATTGCCAAAGAAATCCTTTGCTAATCATGCTAAGTGTAATGCCATGAACTCTTCCCCCTGCTTTTCTGCCTCTGGAACTGTCTCTCTCATCAGATGGACGGGGACAGTGGCGGAGGAGCGGACAGCTTCTCCATGGACCCCCAGCTGGAGCGCCAGGTGGAGACCATCCGCAACCTGGTGGACTCCTACATGACCATCGTCTACAAGGCCATCAGAGACCTCATGCCCAAGACCATCATGCACCTCATGATCAACAACGTAAGCTATGGCGCCGCAGTGTACCCATACAGACTGGTCCTTTTGCCCTACCGTATTTCTGGGCAACGGTACTACAGCATACCCACATAGAGAGGCTATTTTGTCTTTCTGTATGTCTGGATATCAGTTTTTATGAAGGGAAATGTTTTGGCCGGTTTATGGGTCTTTCTCCCTGCAATCTTTTTCTCAGCAGGATAAGGAGTAGGGCGTAGAGTGTTTCCCTCCTCTCCCTTTTGTCCGTTTGTCTCTGCGCAGATCAAGATGTTTATAATCCATCTCTCTCCCTGGCGCTAGGTGAAAGAGTTCATCGGTTCGGAGCTGCTGGCCCAGCTCTACGCTCTAGGAGAACAGTCAGCGTTGATGGATGAGTCCCCGGAGCAGGAGCGGCGGAGAGGGGAGGTGCTCAGGACCCACGGTGCCCTGAAGGAGGCGCTGGCCATCATAGGAGAGATCTCCACCTCCACCTCTTCCACCCCTCTGCCTCCCCCCGTCGACTCCTCCTGGATTCAGCACAGCAAGTAAAGTATCCAAACCCCTGGGCTCATGACTACGATGGAAAAGGAAATGGGATTAATTTGACCGTCAACCCCTCTCTCTCTGTCTCTCAACGGCAGCACTCCTTCCAGCCCTATGGGTCCAAAGAGGGTCCTTTATGGTCATAGGTCCCCGTACCGTGCTGCCACTGCCCACCCTGGGGCCTCTGCTCCTTCGGCCAATGCCGACTGCCCCCATCAGACCCCTGGCCGACCCAACCGGGCCCCGCCTTCTGTGCCCAGGTAGCTCAGGAACTCGTATGAATGCATCCTTGAAATGATGCTATCTACTCAAGCTATTCCTATCAAACGCATATGCATACACACACATACACACACACACACACACACACACACACACACACACACACACACTTAGCCAAAACCCTGGGCTGTGGAGGCATAGTTTGTTATTTGAGCTGGGTGGGGGTCTGCTGGAAAATGTGTTTTTCATATTCTCCTTCCCATCAACCCTAGTAGACAGGCCCTTTCTCTGTCCAGCTTTCTGCCGGAGCCAGAGACAACAGGCTGAATTCTCTCTCTCTCTCTTTCTCTCTCTCTCTCTCCCTCTCTCTCTCTCTCTTCCTCCCACTCTTTTTTTCACCTCTCTCCTTTTCCTCTTTTTCCTAGCATGCATTCGTTTTATGGCTTTCCCCCTTTTCCCTCATGCAATCTCTCTTTGCTCTTTTCTTTCCCTCCCCTCCATTTTTCTACACTTCTCTCCCTCCACCAGTTCCGCCCCTGCTTTTGGCCCGTCTCTCCTTTTTCTTTCTGCCTCATTTCCTTAGTGTTCTCCAACAGTTCTTATGAGCCTTTCCCACTGCCAGGCCACCCTTTCTCTCTACCCACCTAACCTCTCCCAAACATCCCACCCGTATTCTGCTCCCACTTACCCACTCTAAATTTTCAATAGTTGGTACCTTTCTTTGGCCTCTAACAACACACTACATCTGCTATGTGGTTGTGTTTTCATATTTGGGTACTAATAGGTGTAATGTGTTGAACCCCCAACTCATAGCTTGAATGGTTTCTCCATACCCTCTCCAGGAGACAACCCCCAGCTATTCCCAGTGTGAAGCCACACTGATGCTACTCCTTTCGGAACTTCACTACCCAGGCATCCCAGTGGTGACTCACTTCCCCTTGGAGAGGCCAGTGAACTGTGTGATGTATTATCCAGGCCACAAGCTCCAGTTCTCTCTGTCTTATCCTCTGGGAAATCCAGTCTGCTGGACTCGGTCTGGCCTTGGGCCTGTTTTGTACATAATGTCGGTGTCTATAAATGCTGGAGTCTGATAGGGTGTTTGGTGCATCCCTTAGAGTCCATGGTCCCTGTGTAAATAATAAAGCAATCTGATGTATATACAATTATAAACACACCTTTTTCCTTTTACATTTGTAATATTAATGTTAATAAAACTATAATATGACTGAGCTAACCTTATAGAGCTTGCTGAGAAAATTATTTTTGTTTGTACATTCGCATTTCACTCGTCGCTATGACGGTTTCTATGACAACATAAAGTACTGAGAAAGTAAAGTCGCACCAGAAGTCTGATTAATTCGAGTGAAGACGTAGGGCCGGGGACAAAGTGGGGAGAGGATTTCAACGACTCGGTTGAACTTTGTTAGAGCCGAAGGTAAAAACCGAACCATCATGGAAAAGCATGACGATTCACAGCCACTGGCAAATGCGGTAGTTACCACCCGCGGCAAGCCCAGGAAAGGCGAGGTGAAGGTAGGACATCTAGTGGAGAACTAGCCACATTGTGTGACAGAAAGGAGAGTAACGTTTACTTAATTTTGGACAGCGATCATGTATTATTTTGAAACCAAACACGAGTGACTGGTTAAATATATAGAAAAATATATTTATTTTCATAAACCCGTCCTTATGCTTTATTTATTCAATTTAAAACTGACATTTACACAGGTGGTAAAAATGTTGCCTATTGTCTAAAACACTGGTTAAGAACCTTTAGTCATAGCCCAGGCAACATACATCGTACTTTTAATTTGAAAATAAAACCATGAAATTAGCTGGGAAAAAAACGTTAAATAAAATATAAGGTCAAAGTGCATCAGTCACCATCCAGATTTGAAGCTCCTCTGTCCATTAAAAATTTTCTCGAAGAAAAAAAACCCTCTCCTGCAAATGGTAGATAGCCGTCCAACTAGTCTGATGAATAGGACAGTAGCTTAATCATTTTACTCTCTCAAGCACTTTATTTAAACACTACATCCATAAAAGCCCAGAAGACCACTCTTTCTTAGGGTATTACCCTGGGAAGAGGCAGGTCCTACTTTGTGTTTGCAGATGCAGTGCATTTAAGAATAGTTTGTGTTCTCATCCTAATGTATGAAATGGATGAGATCCTCGTGTATCTCGGCCTCATCCCAGGGTCCCTGGATAGTGTCCTTGTGTCTCTGCAGCCTGACCAGTAGCAGGGGGCAGAGTAGGATAACACTCCCAAGGGCTAAGGCCAGGAGCACCGCTCCCCCCAGCCACTGGGACCCAAGACCCCCGACCCCTCCCACACATACACTCACACACACCCCAGGAAAGTGGCCCGGGGCACACTCCTTGATCCTATGAAGCAGGCAGGGCCACAGGGCGAACATCAGTAGAGCACAGCTAAGCATGGCAAAGGTGTGAAGGGCCCCAGGCAGCCTGGAGGCCAGGCACACTGAGGCAAACAGGGCAGCATTGAGGGACAGGCTCCCTGGGGGAGAGGGCTGGGCGTAGGGGAAAGACACAAGGTGCGCCAGCAGCATCACCGCTGACATGGCGTAGACTGTATCTGTGCTCACGGACTCTGTTAGTGTCTTTAGCACTGGCGAGAACCCAAATGTGAACGACAGAAAGATGGTAGCACTCTGGAGGTCAGCCAATCGCGTCCGGGGTTGACAGCTTGACCCTACCCCTGGCCTCAGGGCTTGGTACAGTCCGTAGCCAAGAAAAGCAGAGAGCAGACTGGTCCACAGCAGTGTGGTAGGGGAAAGTAAGCTCTGGTGAAGAACAGAGACATTTAATTAATTTACTAGGAATCAAGATCACATCATGACATAGCAAAAGGAAATGGCTGTATCCAGAATATATCTGGTTTACTTGCTCCCTATTCACCATATGTTAAACTTACATGTCAAACCAGTGGGGTTCAGTTTGTGAAATAATAACATTGTGGACTCTCGTTTGTCTATTAGGTCATCAAGTATCTGCACAGGAATTGACAAAAACGAATGATGTTCTAAATGATCATACTCCATATTATTTTTACTTTACTGATGTAACAGTAGTAGATAGTCCTCAAATTAGCTGATGAAATGTCTATAAAGCACAGTAAAATTCTATTTGCCTCGCTTTAACCAAACAACGTTAAATTAGTCAATGCAATGTGATTCCCTTGAATACAAAACGTGCATGACAGTTCATCCTCCCTCAGAAGATTGTTACGGTAACATTCTCTGTAATTGGTAAACGTATTGCATTTAATATGGTACTTAGGTTGAAAGCTAGGGTACACTTTATGGTTCCTACATTTCGTGTCGCTTTATGGGAAATATTGAGTAGACAAAATAGGCAACTCTTTATTGGTCGGAAGTACGTAAAAATGGCTGACACCCTGCATAGTCCACTGTATGACGCGTAGGGAGCAGAATTCAGACACTATTTATTTATAGGCACATCATTTTCAAAGAAGGCAGCTCATAACCAGACCAGCGTTCAATCAGCTCTGTGCCGGGAGCCACAAGCTGAGGAATGAGCAGCATCTATCTAGCCACCAGTGCTGTACCTGCTCCATGTAGAGCCAGATGGTGATGAAGAGGGCCACACAGGAGAGCTGTTGAGCCACTAGGCCAGCCTCCCTCACCACAGGCCAGTAGCGGTACTGTCTAATACCCTCGTTCCTCCGCAGCTCCTCCAGGAAGCGCTGATCCACATAGTTATCTGGGTATGGCTGGTGCTCCCATAAAACTTTCCGCCAGGGCACAGAATGTCCGGGGGCAGCACCTGCCCCACTGTCTGCCCCCATCACCTGCAACAACACAAGGTTTCGTTTTTTATTTGTGCTTCATTGATAGTGCTGGTATTAAAAGAACAACGAGACACTGAGAGATTAGTGCGCTAACATATGAGCCCGGTTTCTAACCAACGCTGCCTAGAAGCACCTAAACACATTTTTGTCTTAACATTCATCCACCATGACCAAGACAGCCTACATATATTTGAGAACATCAATACGGATTCCTTCTTATGTATACACATAATCTAGATGCTTGGTAATCTACATCTAAATTAATCTCAGGTGTATACTTTTCTACTAGACACTGGGTTAGGGCAAAACCATCATCGTAGCTTAAGTGAAATGTTGATAGCTACGTAACGTAATAAGCGGCATCACTGGCTGGCTAGTTTGCAGTTGTGGGAGTGAGATGAGAGAAGAGACTCTGACAGGATCACAGCCAGCTAACGTTAGCCAAGTAATGGGTAGTAGCATCTAAAGAGTACTGTTATACGACTCAAGAAGTCAAGAAAGGCACTTAAACCTAACATATATGTCGTTATCTTATATTTAAAACACAAACCCTATATACTATACAAACGTAGCAGCATCATATACCTGGGAGATGCTTTTATTCGGCGTCGTTGCTAAACTGTCATTGTTTCTTTACCCGGAAGTCTGGTGAAGTGCTATAGATTTTTTTTTATGTTGCGCCCTCTGTTGGTTTGTTAGAGGAGGCTGAATGCCAAATCAGGGAAGTACACATTAATTTCGTAAAAATATGTGCAGATCATGCTTTGATAGATTGATGACATCGACACGTTTTTTTCTCTCCGTTACGAGCTGTCTATCGTGAACATGTGTGGGCCCTCCTCTGCTGATATCCTGGGACAGATCTACCAGCAAGCTGCCCTGCCTCAACCTGTTAACAGGTAAACCAGCCCCTATTTTTGAATGGAGGCTCTTTCCTTTTTGTAATTTTACTGGAGTGCAGTTGTTCCCAGGACCAATGTCATCATAATTTTTCAGTACATATGTACACTACAAATCTATTTATTAAATACACTTTACTACCACCAGTAGGCAATTACTTGACACTTTTTAAATAAGACCAGTCAACAACTTGTGAATATGCACCCTCAGTCAGAACAGAGTGCTTAGTCGTAAACCCTGGCCCTACGTTCCCCGCTTGATGGGATTTGCTCCAGTACCAGCTGTGGATAAGAACCTTTTTTTCACCAACGAAAGCAGACCTGATTCAGTACCACCACTTTCTCCAGTGACGGTAATGATCCTGAAATAAAAAGCACAAACAAATTAGTTAATAGTCACCTGCCACAAATTGACAAGTTGTGTTTCATTTGTAAAACGTTTTTGACTGTGTATCTTGCTTTATCAAGGTCCAAATAGGGTCATCTGTTATTCAAAACCATGTGATCCATTGTAGGGCCGGAATGTGTGGACAGCGTGTGAGGGCCAGGTAAACTATACTGGCATTCAGTAAAAGATATATATGTATATATAAAACCAATTTGATATCAAACAGGTGCCATTTATTTGGTTTGCTGTCGCCTTTCAGATTGTGTTCTCTGCGTTTAGTGGATAAGCTTGGAGGTCCTACAGTTAAACACTGCCAGGGCATTCAACCTATCTGCAAGTTCATCCTGAGTCCAAAACAAGAGCTAGCAGTCATCCCTTAAAGGTCAGTCAGATCAAGATTCTATCAACGTCTATGATAAACAAACATTAAGCCATGTATAGTGCCCTCCACAATTATTGGCACCCCTGGTTAAAATGAGTAAAAAGGGTTAAAGATCCAACCTTTAATTGAGGTAAATTTATTTATTTAAATATGAGGTGACACAGGGGCCAAATTCCCTTATTCATACATCAACATGGGAAAGATAAGAGAACACACAAACCAAATGAGGGAAAAGTGTGTTGAGCTTCATAAGTCAGGGAATGGCTATAAAAGAATTGCTACTCACCTGAAAATGCCCATATCTACCGTTAGGGCAATACTTAAAAAGTTCAAAGCAACTGGAACTGTCACAAACTTGACTGGAAGAGGACCCAAGTTTATTTGCCCCCACGCACAGTGAGGAGGATGGTAAGAGAGGCCAAAAATTCCTCAAAAATCACTGTTGGAAAATTACAGTAAATTACTTAAGTAGCATCTTGGGGTCTAGTCTCCAAAACTACCATTAGACGTCACCTCCATGCCAATAAATTATTTGGAAGGCATGCCAGAAAAAAGCCTTTCCTGTCATTTCACCACAAACGTAAGCACCTGAAGTTTGTTAAATGCTACTGGAACGTGTTCTATGGTCAGATTAAACCAAAGTGTAGCTTTTTGGCAACAAACACTCAAGGTGGGCTGAGCTGTGGGCTGAGCTAAAGAGGACAGTGCACAAGAGAGGACCTAGGACCCTGGAGGATCTGGAGAGATTCTGTAAAGAGGAATGGTCTCAGATTCCTTGCTCTATATTCTCCAACCTTATTAGGTGCTACAGGAGAAGACTCAGTGCTATTTTATTGGCAAAGGGAGGTTGTACAAAGTATTAAATGCAGGGGTGCCAATAACTGCACAGATGATTTTGTGCAAAATGATTATTTCTTGATGAGGGATTTTTATTTCTCTGAATAAATTTACTTCAATTTAAGTTTGGATTTTTCTCATTTTTTCAGTGTGAGATCAAGCCAATTCACCAAAAGGTGAATTTTTTATAACCCTTTTTACTCATCTTTACCTGGGGTGAAAATAATTGTGGAAAGCACTGTTTAAATTGTTAGCTGCACATTTTCTTCTCTCACACTCACAACAGGACACAAAGGTCAGAAAAGTAGGACTTTTTATTCAAACACTTTTACAAAACATTAGTCTGATAAATATAACAGAATATTATCTCCTCTTTCATGTCCGTTGCAGTACATAATAATATTAGTTAAATAGATCATTTCCCCCAAATAACATGGCTCTATTTCTAAGAACATGCTTTATTGTTTAGTAAGGGACTAAAGCATTTAATACCAAGGCAGCAACATCAGACAATATAAAACTTTTTCATTTTATAATAAAAAAACTCATTACAACATATTTAATTTGACTTGTTGAACAATAATAACATCCGAATGTGGGAAGAAATATTTGTATCAAGTAGAAACAAATCCATTTGTGAGTGTTTGTGGGGCAGGGAATTTGAAAACAACTGTGCCATTTGACAAGAATTTGGCAATCGAATACTCCTGCTAGTTGGTTGTTGCATATAGAAAAAGATTGTGTCCTGCAAGTATAAGTAACATCGAACTCCACTTTCTCATAGTTAAAAAAAAAAAATTAAAAAAAAATGTGATTTTTCTTTTGCAGTTCCTTATACCACCACAGGATGGCGATGTGTCACATCCAAAGGCCAAAGGGAAAAAAAGGAAATTGTATGAATGAATAAATACATATCCTGGAAGCCTACTATTACAGTATTCTTAGTTTTAATACTACCCACCAAGAATGTATGAACATATTATAGGAACAAGAACATTAAAAGCAACAATTATTTTCCAACATCCTGGCAGTACTACTTACACCATTCCGAATTAACCCATACAAAAGTAAGCCGTCAAAAAACATTTTGATCGTATTACTCGGAGAGCACCACCCCTATGTGGGAGTGGTTCTGTTCGTATAGGTGTGAGAGATGGAAATAGCCTGCTGTCACTGGAGGGATAGGCAGGCTTCAGATGCCCCCTGGCAAAGTGGCTGAAACCTGACTCCTGTTGGCAGCCGACTTAAGCTACAGAGCCATGACAACGAGAAGTACATTTAGAGTTGCAGTAGAGAGTTATGGTAGAGGTCGCTTACAGATGTCAGGGCACCCACCATTCCTTTTCTACTGCTCCACTGTCTCTTTTGCCAAGGAGCCATTATTAGCTGCTCAGTCACGCATGACCTCCTGCCATGAAGTAAAGGTGGGTAAAAAGCTGTGAATGGGGCCACGGTATGCAGCTGGAAAGGAACGTGTGTCTAATGTCAACATGAAGAAAAGGTTTGTAGAGACGCGTACAACGAGCAGTTTCGGTTTCCACTTGAGAAAATCAAAGGCCCCACAGAATGCCAAGAGCAGACAAAGCTGAAAAGATTTGACAGGATATCAGTTGCACAAAAAAAACTTTTCCGATTTGGAGTAACAACTCCAACGTTCAGTGTTTGGCAGACATAGTAAATGAATCATAAGGAGACAGTTTGTCTATTTCTTCATATCGATTGGGTTATTTTACCAATAACTATAATTTTGGCAGTATAATATCAGTTCATAATTAGGCTAAGTATGAAAAACTTCCCTCCTCAAATAGATGTTGCCTTAGATTGCCCAGTCTGTGAACAATTACAGTTAATCTTGGACATCTACCTGATTCATTTTTTTGAGAGGGAAAAAAATAAAAATAAAAAAGTCTAAACATCATGCTCTCAATTTCTTTCACCCATTCTGAGGTGTATGTATCCACTAAGGCAGAGCACTAGCAAGGGTGACAGATACTGGCTCCTATAGCAGAGGAGCCCACTCACTAAAAGAAAGGCGTAGAGTTGTTTAAAAGGTGTATAGCAGTGTGTTTGTGTGTTACAGAAAAGATTGTCTGTGTTTGTTTGTTGGTGTGTGCATGTGTGGTGGAAGGAATCACAAGCACCAGCTCAGCAGCAGAAAACCGTGTGTCCCCCTGAACCCCCCTTGCGTGGGACTGGGGTTACGTGCGCGTCTTGTTCTTGTCGTTGAACAGGGAGCGGAGCAGGTACACCTGCAGCCCCGACACCAGCATCATGAGCAGCACATTGGTGGCCGACCACATGTTGACCCGGTCATAGTTGCTCTCCTGCAGGTTGCGGTCGCGCGCCTCGAACGCCCGCAGCACTGTCTGGATGTGGAGGCTCTTCCCCAGCCGAGCCTTCACGCTGTTGATGGAGTCCTGGGGGAGGGAAACACACAGGTAGGTCAGAGACGCAGAAGCTGGAAACAGGACCATTAGATTGAATATATTTTTCCTATAACTAAGAATTCTACTTAATCCTACAAGAAATACCCCAGAGTGGCATACCACACTGTGTTTTAAGGTTTAATTAGGTGTAGGTATCATTTACATAACACATCAACCCAATCCACTATGTTTCTCTGAGGGAATAAACCCCTCTCCACAGCTGCAGTTTATACTTTCTGAATCATGTCCACCCGAGAAACACCTGCTATTGGTCTCTTCACTTCTACTAATAGAGGAGTCGTCGCCAGCCAAAATTGGAAACCGAATATTTTTATGTGTATGACCTTTCCACAGAGCAATCGACCCTTGATGGCTTTTATGTCTGAGTAAGTTATATTGGCACAAGTGTGTGATTGTGTGTGTATGATTGTGTGCCTTTACTGGCAGCCTGTTTTGCTGGGTCACTTTGTCACCACCTGTGCCACTCTGTTAGCGGACACGTATAAATTATGACATCTCTCAATAACTCTTGATGGTCGGGGTACTTTTAAAAGGCTTGTGACTGAGAGCAGCTCTACAGTACCACTTTAGACTGCAGGAAACATCAACAGATGCTGTGACTCTGACCATGAAATCTCTACCCTTTATCTTCAACAGATGCCATATATGCTGGCCTGTGATCACAACCATTTCCATGCATAGCACATGGTCCAACCCTTTCTACATAACACTTCACAGGTCGTTGTTGCTATCCGTTTCTCTCACCATGATGTCCTCCAGCTTCATGTCCAGCATGTCCGTCCCATGGACATACTCCTTCCATTCCTCTGTGTCCTCTCCCTCCATCTCCATGTTGTCCAAGATCAGCTCAAAAAAGATGATCTTCTCAGACATATGGCTGAACGTGTTGTCGAAGCAGAACATGTAGTCTCCATCCTCGGTTTCAACCCTTAGAGAACACACCGGGGCAGAAGGAGCGTGAGTGTTTGAGCGAGTTTGCCCCTGGTGTCGGCTTGGCGGTCGTTTAGTTTAGGTGAGCGTGTTTCACTGTGCAGTGTGTTTGACTTACGTGTGTACTCCGTCTGATTTACGGTAGTCGCTGAAAAGCACCTGCCCTGTTGGAGAGGTGATGTGGAAGTCTACATCCAAACCAGCACCATCTAACACCTGCCAACAAACACACACACACACAAGTTAGGAATTATGGCCAGAAAAAGGATATAAACTTTAATATAACCAGACATCTATGACGGTTCTGTCTCCAGTTGGTTTGGAAATACGTATCTTGTGAGATTACTTAGAAGTGGTGTCATAATTCCACACTCCAATAACTCTTTTGAGTATTCATAGGGCTGGTTTCTTCACAAACTGAAGGCTAAAGGTTTCACAACCATTGGAGGGCAAAGTGGAAGATGAAAATGTCGAAAATGAATAATCGTTGATAGACAAAACATCTAGTACTCGGAGATTAGGCTGGCACAGTATTACAGTTCTGGAACAAACCCTGTAGACCTATGCAAATATATATATTTGTAACGGGAGACTATGGTGTGACTCAGCGACATTTTGCAGATGTTCAAATTTGGGATGTAACATGTTTCAATACTAACATACCAGAAGGTCAGAACAAACCCCACCTTGGTAGAACGGGTTCAGTCAGCCACCTAGATGTATGAATAATAGGTGACACAACCTGTTCTAAAATTGCCACCGTTCTATAGCTGGAATCTGAGTCCAAAATGCGAAAAATTCTAGAAGTGAATCACTTACATTTGTCAAGATAAGATAATAAGCTAATTCCGAAAAAAGTCTTACTGACGTAGAAATATGTTGGTTTTACATGTTGAGTTAGTCTGTCAGAATGTAACGTGACGTCCCTGGCACTCCAGAGGAGGCTTAGTGGTAATAGGAATGATGCTTAATTGTTCACAATAGTAAATCAAAGATGGATTTATTGACTCGTCATATATTTCATGCATCTCTCACCTGATATTCGATTTCCAGAGATGCGTCTTTTTTCATCGTCTGGAAAAAGCACTCTTTTCGGCCGGCGGGTAAAGTAAACGTGAAGTCGCTGTCTAAAGACTGAGAGAACGCAGCCACCAGAAACCTCTCAGGTAAGACAACTAACGTGCCAATAATCATTAACAACAACCTGAGAATCCCCATGGTCAATGAAAATGCGTCTCGCTCACAGTTCGTATAAACCGTATTTAAAAAACAGCCCCGAAGGGTTCTAAGGTCGTTCTTGTGTACTACTGTGAAGCAATGTTCGTAAAAACTTCACTTCTTTGGACAGCTCACCAATTGAAGAGACTTTGTGCTGCGAAGACCCTGCCTGTCGAAAATATGTCTAATTTTAGCATAATGCGCCTGTTTTATTAACCGAAAATATACATACTCTAAGCAAAATTGTTCAATTGGCTACATAGGTTTTTACTCACAGTTGTAAAATAAGTAAATAAAATATGTACAGGCAAGGTTTCTTTTTTTTTCACAGTTGAACTCTGGGAAATGTAGTTCTGAACTCAAATTAAATTCTCGAGTTGGCAAAACCAAATAAACATTGTAGCATTTATAACATTAAATAACTGTAGGGACAATCTATTTTAAAAAATGTAACATACAATTGATTAACAATAACACTTTTTATTGTATTAATTAATCAAATTTCCTTTGAATTATTTTCACTTCTTGAACCAGGAGGTCCGAACTGACAGTCGAACCATTGCCTGTAGTGTAATAGCATAGAAATTACAAATTGATTAAAAAAATTAAAATTAAAAAAATCTATTTGGGTACCGTTTTATTAATCCTGCTGAGCTGAATGTAGGCTATGCACCAGGTTGTGACACGGCAATGTATGAAAAGGATCACAATTATGAGATGTGGAAAGCAGAGTACACAATGTACAGAACCTGGGTGGATTGACATTCACTCCTATAGCACATTGCTATTCACTCCTATTGCACAGGGAAGTTAAACTACCTTTTAGTGTCGTCAAGATTATTATTAGTCATCCTGTTACATATTTTGGTTTAAAGTTGCTCAATCCAAGTTTTCTTAAGTTTACAACAATCATAACTTGCTTATCAGAAAGGTGACGCGTCCAACGCCAGTACTTCCAACTCAGCTGTAGTGGAGGTGAACAGGCGGTGATAAGTCTGGAAACGTCACGTATCCTGGCTGTTACCCCTTATGATTGGTCTATAGAAAATACAGCTCTTTTGGGATTGGTCAAATGCAGAGCTGTAGTTTCGCTAACCCAGAGCAAAACGGTTTTCGCTAGCAGAAGCAAACGAGCAACGAAGGAGGCGGCTAGGGGTCCTCACTATGAACATTTTTACGAAACGAGTGTAGCTAGCTATTTCTCTGAAGGGCCACCTCCTGCCGTGTATAGTTGTTTGTCACTAACAGTTAAGCCATTTATGGTTGTATATTGCATCTGGTTTATTTGTGTAGTCACGAGAGATTAGAAAAGTCCCCCAAAGAGCGAGGATGTTGGTCCCCGCGGGAAGATAATGAAGAGGTTGCGCGTTTTGTTGGTGTGCCTCAGTGTAGCTCTCCTGTGCTGGTAAGGCAAACATTAGGCTTTAGACATCGTCATGTTTCATATTTGTTATGTTGCATTTATTAAACAAGTTATTTATATATTTGAAAAAGTGGTAGATTATTGCTACTTAACGGCTAAATTTTTTGGCCTCACAACAGTTTTTTTTTTTACGCTGTGCAAAGAGCATCACATCACTGTCCATTATTGTTAGGCCTGGCTAGCTAGCATTGTGGAATACGTGAAGTTTGAGGTTAATAATGTGTATTAATGTGGCATTTCTGATGATACCCTCTGTAGCCTAACGTTCTATTTTTTACAGATGTGGCCATCTTAGATGTGGCCATCATTGTCGAATTGATGTTGACAATGTAAGCTGTCTTTTGGACTTAAAGGTCTATAGGCTAGCTAGCAGTTTTTGTTGCCGACATATTACTTTGGTGGGATTCTTACAGGTAGTTCAGCAACCTTCTTACTAGCATGTGTATAAAGACACATTTTTTTAATTGACCTACACTTTCAGCTAATCTCTTTGCTACCAGCACTTTTTGAATGTTGCCTAATGGTGTGATTTGGTTAGATATTAAAAGGAGACCTAGACAAATAGGCCTATCCAAGTATCAACAACTCATTACGTCCCTTTTACACCTCCTATACACGTTGTAGATTAGCAGGTTGGTCAGAGTTTTTTTTTTCTAATGCTGTAGTAGAGCTTAAGATATACCATTTGTGAATTCGCTAACCTTTTTAGACACACTGAGGCAGGTTCCAATATTCAAGGATAATGACATGGTGGAGTTACATGGCCTGGTGACATGCCAACCTTCTACATATGGGTTAATGTCATTAGCTAGGCCTACTTACTGCCTATCTGTGACACAACAACATTTGGTCATACACCTTTTGTATAGACACAGTCGTTTTCTTAGATTAGTTTGTTGTATTTAGATGACATAAAATGGTATGCGCGAGCTAACTGATGAGAACTGGCTATGTTATGAAAGAAGTGGTAGTTTGAAGGGCATAAACTACATGTGAACTTGAACAATTTTAGTCTTGGAAGTGGTTACCTCAGCTGTTTGCTTGTGATCACATTAGCTATTTCAGAACAAGACTCCGACCAAATCCTTTAGCCCCTTGCTTTGTAATAAAATGCGTACATTAACAGTTTCAGTATATCCCTTTGGCTTTCTATTTGTTTCTTGAGGTTTTAGAGCTAATGCATTATTAAACATGACACGCATTAGTCTTCCAGAACTCTTCATAATAAATTAAACTAAATCCTCATAGCTGTTCACATGTATGCTGTAACCTTTTGAAGATAAATGTAATGATTGATCCAGGCATATTATGCTAATATGAAGAGTCATTGTTCACATCTCTACTTATCCGAACTAGATCTCTAAGCAAAATGTGTGAGCTACCAGAAAGTGGCATTTGTATTGGCAAGGATGTTCATATTTTGGCTGCCTCCCCTGGTGTATTTTAAATGTAGGTCATCTTTCAGTATGTACCGCAAGTCAAGGCTTGGCTTTGTTTATGTTATATCCTAAGGCACCAGGTATACAAGCATACCAGATTAACTGACATTCTGGAATCTTGTCCAGTGTCATTCTGTAAACTAGCCTTGGTGTCTTTGATAGTGTCAAGCTGAAAAGGGCCTCATCCTTGCTGATAAGATTTGCTGCATGCATGCATCCAAGGATAAATTCTCTCTCAGTAACATGGTTTCTCCTTCCATTGCACATTGTAAAAGCCTTAGTCAGTATAGTGACAGTCTGTGGGGTGGTGAATGGGTTAAGTGTTTTCAGAGCCGCAAGATGGGTTCTCTGCGGCCTGCCTGTCTGCCTGAACAGCGAGAGTGGGAAACACAAAGACAGCAGTAATGTCAGCTAGTCCTTTAACTTGGTTAGAGCATGGTGCTGCTGCTCCTAGTCTGCCACAGTCTGGAGGTTTAGAAGCACAAAGGCTTTGTTATGTGACGCGTTCAGCTTCACTAGAGAAAAGGGGGATATTGCGTGATCTATGTGTTCAAACGCTACCCAAAACATTTTTTTAAAAGGTTTGAATTTCTTTAGCGTATCTAACTCTTTACTTGTACATCCACCGAGTAGGAGCAAAGTCTTGGATTATTTTGGCCAAGTAGGTTGTTGAGAGTGCCTGGTCACAAGCCACATTTTCACTTTCCAACTGGTAACCTAATGAGTGCGCACACACAGACACTAGCTTGATTACTAATGTAAACCACTTTTAGCATGTAGCTATCTTTTTCTCACCCCCCTGTGCCAACTCTCACACCTCCAAGGAGAGGCAGGAGGGAAACATGGGGAATGCAGCAATTGCAAAAGGAACGACTAGGCGGCATGCAGGTCATGTCCAGGCTGGGGCCCAGCTATCGGGAGTGTGTGTGTGTGTGTGTGTGTGTGTGTGTGTGTGTGTGTGTGTCAAATCCTGTATGCTTGGAAACCAAAGGGACAGGTTCAAGTTGTTCGAGAAACACCAGAGCCCGTAGTCAACATCATCAACCCCTAACGTGGGGGACACGGCATGTCCCTTTAAAAGTATATATGTATGCATAGTGCATGAATGAAAAATGATAGGAAAAACAGAGATTAAATAATATGTTTTGGTCTGTGACTTTTTAAATAGATTACAATGCTCAGAGTGACGTAGCAGAATGTAGTCTTGTGGACGAGCTATGTTCCACTGGTCACAGAGTCAATAACACAGAGCTGGTTCTGTATACATTAGCCCAGCCTGTTAACGTCAGCAAAGCCTGGATGCGGGGCAAAGTGTGCGTGTGTGTACGTGTCCATGCATTTAGCCATGTTGATTACCAAAAGGCCACCAGCTGGTGTGTGTGTGTGTGTGTGTGTGTGTGTGTGTGTGTGTGTGTGTGTGTGTGTGTGTGTGTGTGTGTGTGTGTGTGTGTGTGTGTGTGTGTGTGGGTGGAGACTGTTTGCGGACTGTTTGGGCTGGATTTTAGTCTCATGCTGTAGCCGGTTAGTGCCAGAGTAAGCTGTCCTAATGGGTGGCAGGCTGGTCTTTTAATGGAACCCATTTTATCCTATTTTACATTAGGAAGGTGCAGAGTGATGTGTGCACTATAGGTGCCTAGACAAAGGCTGTCATCTGTGTGTGTGTGTGTGTGTGTGTCGTAGGCCTATTATCTTTAAACAGCTTAGAGGTTATTATGATTATTACATGATTGTCATTCATTACATAATGACCACTGCTGAGGTCCTGCTGACTGTGTTGGTCCTTGTATCACTTTTTTTGGTCACACACTCAACCTTTTTGTTTTGCTCTCTTACTTAAAACAATTTAATTGTTGTTCATTCATGTCTGTCTTTGCAATTAGGTTACTGCTACTGTAATTTCTTTGTAAAACATATTACAACTCATTTTTTTTGTTAACTATGCACATAGCTGACAGTCTGTCAGTGCGGACACTACAGTCTGACTGTG
Organism: Aplochiton taeniatus; assembly: GCA_017639675.1. NCBI lineage: Eukaryota > Metazoa > Chordata > Actinopteri > Galaxiiformes > Galaxiidae > Aplochiton > Aplochiton taeniatus. Next base: position 11,815,584 of record CM030180.1, on the reverse strand, counting down.
ATCCTCAGCTCTCAGATCTAGCCCTGCGTAGAGACCAATGTTCAGAGGGGTTTAACAGTAAACTCCCGCATGGACACTGAGCCGGTAAGACAACACCAGTATAGGGCTCTGCTGGCTCCTCACCCAACCTGTTTCTTTTCTTGGTTCTACTCTATAGGCTACCCTCTGCCATATTACCTTTAAACCCCTCCCTCTGCCACCCTCCTGCCTCCTATAGCATGTTTAAGTTCAGCTCATGCTTTTGAGCAACGCACTGCACTCTCAAAGCTTATCATATCCACACGGCAGAATCAGCCTACAATCAATAGTGTAATCCATCGGCAGGTCCCTTGAAGGGGAGCATGTCAACGATAACCACGGTGGCCTCTCACTCTTGACTTTGTTCCCTGTGTCACAGCCATGCATTTGTGGACTCCACATGTCCGGGCACATGCCACGAGGAGACTTGAGTGTAGCCGTGGTTAGGAACACATCTTAATGGGGGCAGGGGGCCTCTTTCACTTCCTCATTGGCAGCAGCCTGCAGCCCAGGCTACTGAGGATAGCGGGCCCCTGCAGTCAAAATAACTTTGTACTCACGGCCTGGTCAACCAGGTTATGTCATGTTACATTTCTTTGGTCCTGCTGACCTTCGCTTGGAGTATTCAGAATGGCCAGCTGTCGGCAGGGTCCCCAAGCCAGCTCCTTACCTCTCCCCATTACCGCCATCATCCAGCTGCTTTCTGCAAGCACCGTCCACTCTAGCCCCTGGATGGAATTTCCCATCGCACGGTCCTCTTTTTACATTCAAAATGGTGGTGGAACGCGGATTCCTGTAGGGCTCGCCAGCCTTTAGCCCGGGCTGCCTCGGTGAAGGCTGGCAGCTGGATTTAAGAGAGGGAGAGAGAGAGCTACGGAGAAGACGAGCCAGAAGAGAGCAGGGCGATGTGTAGGGTCTCAACATGTACCTGTCCTGTTTGGATTGTTTCTCCCAACACTTTGACATTCTGTGATCCCTCGCGGCGGGGGATGAAACCTTACCGCCTTTCTGTCCAGCAGACAGGCTGCCCAATCATCTTTGGTGCTGCACTGCGGGGCATCTTTCATGGAGTCTGAAGAACGTGCCGTCCATGATGTTAATTAGTAATGAGCGGCAGATTTTGAAGGCTCCATTATGGGAAACAATTACTTGACTGCCACATGATTTGCTTAATGCACCGCTACACACATGCACGCGAACACTTCCAGATATTTGGCATTGGGCTGTAGCCCTGTCGTTTAATTTACGTTGAGAGGCCACTTGCTCTGTCACCTCTGTGTTCTCAGCTGTCTAAATGGTAGAACAGCAGCTATCCGTTCTGCAGATAATCTGCATACATCACAACACTTGAGTGCAGCCTATACTTCCTTGTTTGAAGTAGGCAAGTTAAACACACACACACACACACAGGATTTGGAATGTATCCATGGCCCAGTTTGTGTTATAGAGGAAGTCCTGTTGTCTTGTTTTATAAATGCTGCTGAATGGGCATTTTTCCAGCAACTGCAGCTTAACTCCTGTCTTTCTATCTTGAATTCAGTGGCCCAACATATTCTGGGTCTATACTCCTCCTGACTAACCTGTTGTCTCTCTCTCTCTCTCTCTCTTTTAATTTATTTAATGACTAAACAGAAGGTTCCTTTCCCTGTCATGCAGTCTCTTATAGTGAACAATTCATTTGGGATTTTTTCACTGTAGGCCATGCTGCATGCCTCTCAGAGCAAGTCACTTTGGTCTTCAGTACACCAATGCTCGCTGCTGGACTCGTTTCAGGAGCCGCTGCTGACGGCAGCTTTTTGTTCTCCTTTCTTCTGTTTTCTCCTTACTGGCCAAAAATAACATTCTAAACATTCTAAAGGCAGGCTATTTTCTCTGCTGAACCCAATAAAAAGTTGAGTGTGGAAATATGCTGTCACTTTTTAAACAGGGTCCCCGGTATGAGCCACTTTGCAACTATGCAAATCCACATCCTACAGGTGAAGTGTTGAAGTTGTCTTCGAGTTGTGGTGGGTTGGAGGGATTGTTATGAGTGTTGTGGTACAGACGACAGCGCCTTAGTGATGGCGGGCATTGTGCTGAGCTGATGTTGGACCTAGGCCTGAGCCTGGCAGCCTCCGGTTCTATCGAGGCTGACAGGACTGAACCTGATCTGTGGGGCCCCCCTACTGTCCCCAACCACCGGCCTGTAGAGCCTGGTGGAACACCGTCTCCTCGACTGGATGTGGCACCAACAAACACAGGGCCCTAACGCAGACACACACACACACACACACACACACACACACACACACACACACACACACACACACACACACACACACCTTTACCAAAGATAGATACTGGAGGTTGCACTAAGATGCCATTTGTGTTGTCTTGCAAGTGAAGGGGAGAGTACAACTTCCGGGTAGGCAGAGGGAAATGTAAAGGAATGCTTGTTGATTGTGCCCCAGGCCCCAGGCTTGGTTAGTGGTTAGACAATGACTCTCAGTGAAAGGGACTTTTTACTGTTTGGTAAGATAATGAAATGCATACTGTTAATGTTTGTCAGCTTTTCTAGGTGGGGACTTCTGTGAAAAGGGGATTGCAGTTATATTGGCTATTGTGGGTAGTACTGTGTAGAGAAGGTGGGTAGTACTGTGTAGAGAAGGTGTGTATTGATTACATTACGGCCTAGCTACTAGTAAACTAACTGGATTTTTGAGCCCTGATACATTTGCTTTCAAACAATACACTAGCTTTTATGGAGGGTAAGGGGAGTCTTGTTTTTCAAGCGTTTTAATCTTTCTTCTGGTCTATTACGTGACGTTGTAGAAGAAGCAGATAGGGAACTTCTGTGAAACCGAACCAGAGGCCAGGCTTTCTACAGACATGGTCTGCTTCCTCCCCTCCCCCCTTCGCTACACGCTCCTCTCTGACTGTTTACCTTTCCCTCCTGGCTCTCTCTCTTTGTCTCTGCCTCTCAATCTCAGTCTCTATTCGTTGTCTCCGTTCCGTTGCCTGTTGTCTATGTGTGTGTTGAGTGTCTGTGATAGTGATGGTGTGTGTGTGTGTGTTGATTGTCTGATTCTGGTGTGTGTGTGTGTGTGTGTGTGTGTGTGTGTGTGTGTGTGAGAGAGTGGGTGCGCAGGCAGAGAGGGGGGAGTGTCGTCTCTTCCCCTAGCCGGTGCAGTAGGCACGCTCCTTCTGGACATTATGTACTATCGCTAATCAGGGCATGTTTTGAGGAAGCTGGCTTACAAAGGGAGGCTCTAGCTGCTCACCGTGCTTCCCCTATAGCCTGAGGGGAGATCAGACCATCCCTGTCTGATACAGAGACCCGTCAACACACTGTCCAGTGGAGTTAGCGGGCAGGTTAGCTCCAGTTCCTCTGACTGCCGTGCGGCTCAGTAGCCCTGCGCTGTGCTGCAGCGAGTGCAGACTGCTGAGTTGTTTTGACACAGTCCATGAGGCAAATGTGTTTTCTCGATCCTAGTTTGTGTGAATTTGTGCCTGTTAGGCTGTATACAGTACACTGACCGTCCCAGACCATGGGTGGCACTGTGGCGCTTCTGGACGCTATGTGCCGAGGTGGATGGATGTGAATGTTTCATGAGTGTTTGTTCCCCTACTGTGCACGCTGACTGAATGTGTGTGTGCGGGCACATACACGACACTATACATACACACACACACACACACACACACACACACACACACACTGAGTGGCTTTTCCCTTCAGCTCTCATTAGATCACATGACTGCGTCCGTTGGTCCTACTTTCTCTGTTGCAGCATAGGGAGCTGAAGTTCCTGATGCTGCGTTCCCAAGCCCTTTGATCCCTGTCTGAATCCCACTGTCGCCCCTCTCCTATTGTTCACTTTGTGTGTGTGAGAGACACCATCCAGTGAAATGTCCTGGGGTAGTTGTCCTGTACTGTGTGAAACAATGAGGCTACACCCCTTTATTAACACACAGTTACCCCTGCGTAACACGTCTGTCTGAGGCACGCCAGCAGAAGAACAGTCTCTGCTTTAAACATCTTGTGTGTTAGTGTAAACTCTGGGTTGTTATGTACTCTTGGATTCGCCATGGAAGCCAAATGTCTCTTTAAACGGACTGACAACGTGGATGTTTTAGAGGCTGGCTCTCTTTCCCTGTATGGGTCCTTCCAGTATGGGACTGGTCATGTGGGTTTGTTCAGTGCGTGTTTGTGCATGTGTGCTGGTGACACAGGACTAACAGATAATAATTGATCAGAGGAAAGCTGGAGCAGCAGGTCTTCAGTAGGCCAGTGACTCACCCAATTTAACGGTAGAGACTAGCCGCAGGGTATGTGATTGTGTGTGTGTGTGTGTGTGTGTGTGTGTGTGTGTTATATTTCTCTTCAGAGCTAGAGTGTATCTCTCGATCATGTTAACTCCACATTGCTAGTGCTGTGAGTCATAAGGACAGGGTTGCAAAACTCAAAGAGAGATCCTGAAAGATAAGAAACATTTCAGGCAGAAGCAGGTCTATCACTCTGGGTAAATGGCTCAGGGAAAGTGTTTTGGGGAATGGATGAGACACATGAGGCCACCTTTGCTTGTTCTATCCTCATCATTTTAACGGTAACGAATGGACTTGAAAAAATACAATAAACGAAAGTAAGACGACTTGAAAAATGTCCTAGTTTTCGAATCATTGCGGCCACAGATTCTATGAGAGGCAATATGTATTAGGTGTTATTATTGATTACTCAATAATTGATTGCACATGTTCAGGTTAACACGAGTGGTGTACTATTTACCAATACAGGTCAGGTTATTTTCGGATTAGAATAGCTAATAGGGATGAGAATGTGTACACGTGTACACAAAGTTGAAGTCATAAACGTTTCCAAAAATCTATAAAAAAAATTGTACACCAAAAGAATACATAATGACCACAAACACTTGGCTAAAATGTTCTCAGAAATTGTGAAGTATTCCTACTCAGCGTTATCAAATTCTTATATTTGTTATATGGCAATCGTCTAAAAATCAAAGCAAATAAAAAAATCTGAAGGGTCCTTGCTGAACCATCTAAGGTGGAAGCAACCAAACAAACTAGCAACTCACATCGGTTAGTCATTCACAATGACAGCATTTAAATGTAGTGGATCGATGGGGGGCCAAATTGCGGAACGCTTGCTCTACTAGGCATAGCTTACTTAGTGGCATTATTTGTTACTCTTTCACCATTTGAAACAACACACTAGTAATTATCAGAACCACATTGAATGAATTAACATAGGCTATAGGCTGTGCCAGCCTTTATGATGGTAAATCGATAAGGGCTCTGATAACAGCGTGCCAGCCGAAGCTTATCCTTGCAAATGTTGATTTTGTGTGTGTGTGTGTGTGTGTGTGTGTGTGTGTGTGTGTGTGTGTGTTCATATCAGTCTCGGTCAAATAGTCATTTAGAGGCACTTAAGTGTTTGTTTGAGCCTGGCTGGAGTGTTAAAGAGGCTGGTGATGTCCATATAGCAGGTCCCTAGTGATTTAGATGCATTAGACAATGTAGTCAATGAGGTCAGGAACACTGAAGCCTCTCTCTCCGTGTCAGAGGAGCCTAATAACACTCGGCCCAGGCTGTCTAAAGTGGACCGGGTTCTATTAGCAAATGGGGGGCTAAAGTGATTGAACATCCATCACCCACTGAGTGGCTGGTTCTGTGTGTGCTTGTGTTGTCATGGTGAGTTACTGTGCCAGAGTCCTGCATCGGAAATTGTACAGGGTGGACATTGTTGATGCCAGTGAGCAGTGTTCATAATGCTACCCCAGCCCATCCACCCCTCATCTCCTCTGAAGAGGCAGATAGCACATGGTATGACAGCAGCCAGAGATGACAGGGTCCTCACCCCCTCCCTGTCCTCCCACTGTCTGACCAGCAGCAGCAGTGAGTGTCAGTAGCAGCAGGCAAGCCCTACATGACCTGGCTGCTACAGCAGCGCTCCAGAGAGGGCCACTTGGTTTACCCCCCCCCGAGCAGATTGATGTACAGCTACTGATCTAATCACCGTAGAGAGAGAGAGAGGAGGTTCGGTAAATACGCTGTGTAAAGTCAAGCCATGCAAGCACTGCCTGCTTTTGCTTTGTGCACACGCACACTGCAGCAACAGCCCTGCTAACCATTTCAACATGCCGGCTGACCCCAGCCTAAGCAACTGCCCCCCCCTACCTGGATACAGTGTGTGGGCGTGTGTGTGTGACTGCTTCTGCGTATGTGTGACTGCCTCTGCGTGTGTGTGTGTGTGTGTGTGTGTGTGTGTGTGACTGCCTCTGCGTGTGTGTATGACCGCCTCTGTGTGTGTGTGACTGCTTCTGCGTATGTGTGACTGCTTCTGCGTATGTGTGACTGCCTCTGCGTATGTGTGACTGCCTCTGCGTGTGTGTGTGTGTGTGTGTGTGTGACTGCCTCTGCGTGTGTGTATGACCACCTCTGTGTGTGTGTGACTGCCTCTGCGTGTGTGTGACTGCCTCTGCGTGTGTGTGACTGCTTCTGCGTATGTGTGACTGCTTCTGCGTGTATGTTTTTCTAGTTCAGCCTCTCTATCCTGCACTGGCTTCAGGGGCTGGATTATGGAGGATCAGCAGGCTGATGGCACACACTATGGCTCTTTATTACGTCTATGTTTTCTGCTGGTGCATTTTCCGGAAAAGAAACACTTAAAAACGTGTGTACACACATACACATACACATACTAATACAAACACATATTTATGAATAAACAGGCTCCGGCAAGCATGTGGTCTCCCTAAAGAGCTGGTGGTTCTGGGGCTTTGCCCCACCCCCCTGTACATGCCACTGAGGGAATGTTTTTGTCTGCCTGGCCTATGCTCTGGCCTACTTTCACAGGAGCGCTCCTGGCACGACGCCCTCCCCTATCCTCCATCCCTGCCCACGTTGCTCTCGCTCTCTCTCCCGCTCTCCTTTTGGCTTATGTATCCGTTAGTTTGCTCTCTTCTCCTTTCTGAATTGACAATACATCTCTCCACCTCCGGTCCATGACATGACAACCCACAGTTTTTTTTTGGGGGGGGGGGGGGAGGGGAGAGAGAGACTGTCGGTCCTGTACTCATGTAGTAGTCAGTCCCTGGTGACTGTTGAAGGATTGTTTTTTAGGACGTGGATCCGGGAGAAACAGCTGGACGCATCTGGCCTTCAGCCATTTCGACGTGTTTGCTTTCTTGAAGCGTGTGAGCATGTTTCCAGAATGTGGACTTGGCAGGGCCGTCTCTCTTTCCCTTTCATCTTTTTCGTTGTGACCTCCCTGTCTCTTGACTCGCATTTAAATAATTAGGCCTAAACTAAGAAAAACCCTCTAGCATGAATGGCCTACTTCTGCACTCTGATGTCTATCCTCTAACATGAACTCTCATGACTCAACAGGCCTATCCTGTGATCCTATTCCCGTCTGCCGTCTTCCAAAACATCATTTAGTCATTCTACAATTACACACACACACACACACACACACCGTGTCATTGTTGCAGCTCAACATTCACAAATTTGTTTTCACCGAGCAACATCTTTGTTGTCGACCCTTGGACAGACATGGGCAACCATTAATACTCGAATGGTTGGCTATGTCTACAGAGGAGGATTAGGTGTTGTCAGTGGTGCTGTCTGTGTGCATTGAGCCCCAGTCCTGGTGGCACGGCAGAACACTGCCTAGTCCAGCAGCTCCTGTCTGGTTCCCACTGGCCCCCAACAACAACAGGGGCAAACTGTGTGTGTGTGTGTGTGTGTGTGTGTGTGTGTGTGTGTGTGTGTGTGTGTGTGTGTGTGTGTGTGTGTGTGTGTGTCCGCGCTCTCTCCTATGAGCTTGTCCGTATCAGTTGTAGCCGCTTGTGGAAACCTCCTACAACACAGCCTTGAAGTAGAGGAGGGAGGGAGGGAGGGAGGGAGGGAGGGAGGGAGGGAGGGAGGGAGGGAGGGAGGGAGGAGGAGGAGGATATAAACAGAGAGAAGAGGAGGCGAAGGAGAGGAAGTGCTCAGTCATGAGTTCTGCCTGAGGCTCTTCCCTCAATAGGCAGCTATTTAACAAGAACTTTAGTTTTGAACTCTATACAGCCCTTCTCTTCTCGTCTCCATAAAATCTATCTTCCATCTCCCACTCTTTCTGGATTATATCCCACTATCTTTGAACCTGTCCCTCAGCTTGTTGCATAAAGGAGAAAAGTCGCCCCCTGTCACTGATCTCTCCAGCTGATCTTACTTTTCTTTGCTCTCGTTCCCTCTCTTCTCTGGCAGCCCTTCCTCTTCTCCTAAAACAGGATTGTCAGCCGCTCGCCTCTCTTTCCTTTGATCCCATGGAGATGCAGAGGAGAGGGGCTAAATCACAATCACTGCTTTGTGTTGCTCTTACAACAAAGCATTTCTCCAGCCTGCATTGTTTGTCACAGTTTAATTGGTCACATTGCGCTTATTCTTTAGTTTCGCTTGATAAATATTTGTGAATGATTTCAAGTCGTTGCTCTGTTGGACCAGAGTACCTTCATCTTCATGGAGACCTATTTTGGGGAGTGATTTGACCTGCTCCTTATACAAGCTGTGCTGCACTGGCTGCCGCGGCCAAGACTCGAGCCGGCCGCTCATTGATCTTGTTGTTTGTGTAAGGCTATGGTTTTGGAACTTTCACTGTCTTTCAATAGAAACAAGCCTATCGTCCTGCCGTAGCACTCTGGACTCACTCCTCTCCTGCCACGTTGACTCTGGTTCCCCTCCAAATTTCTTAGGTTCTCCTGACCTGTTTTTGGTCAGCCACACAGACATGTGTCTGGTTATATATATAAATGACAGCCTGAGCTTATTAAACGTTAGATATAGAGGACTCTCGGCATGAAGAGGACTGTTGTGGTGGATCAGCCTGTCAGTAATTACATCGTGGTGATCCCCCTTCTTGACTTGATGGGGGTTCAAGTACTTGTGCTGGCCCTCTTCAGATCTGTCGAGTCTCTAGAAGCTGATTCAGAGTCCGACCAGGGCCCAGCAAGGAAGGGGAAAATGGACAGGTATGTCTCTCAGGCCTAGCCAGGTCTATATCCAGGCCTGCCTCTAGGTAACTTATGGACAGGTATTTCTCCCAGGCCTAGCCAGGTCTACATCCAGGCCCGCCTCTAGGTAACTTCTGGACAGGTATGTCTCTCAGGCCTAGCCAGGTCTATAGCCAGGCCCTCCTCAAGGTAACTTCTGGGGAGTTTACTTGAGCAGGGGCTGGGTGTCCCGCCCTAATGGCCCATAGGCTTTGCATTACACTCCCCCCTTTACCACCTACACCAATTGGCCCGACCTCAGAGGTGGACATAACCCCATTCTGCCTCACATACGTGACATTTGAAACGCTGCATAGTTTGAAGCTATGGCTCTAAGATTAGCCCCTGCGGCTGTGTTGGCCTCTGGCTCCATGTTTGTTTCTCTGGCACTGGCTCTCAGGTTTCCCTCGGCGCGATCCTTATGGAGGGCCCATGGGTTTGATGTATAGACCTGCTGGAGGGCGTTGATGCCTCCACGGAAAGGCTGCGACACCCGCCGGACACTGCCAGCATCATGCGCTCCAGAGAAGGTTACACAGAGAGCCGACGTGCGTCACCCAAGGACATGGCAACGTATAGTTGGAGGAGGGAAAGGACAGGTGGGATCAGAGGGCCAATATTAGACCAGTCAAACCTGGTGACAGGCTTGACTAGGTAAACAGCATTCTGAGATGGATGTGCTCCCTCCAGGGGGTGGAGCCGAAGCTGTCCCCCTCAGTGTCCTGTCGCGTTCAATCAGTGGGTCTTAATGATTGACACGACTGAAAATTGGATGGCTTTTGCTTCCCTGTCATCCTGTATCTTGTCAGAGGAGTCTCTCGATGTTTGATTTGACACAGAACAGATGGTAGATATGGGGACTTTGCTGTGAAGTGACTGACGCACAGCTGACATGTGACTGTGCATGCGCGGGTGCATGCGCATGGTGGGTGTCCCATCTCTTGCCTGTTCAGCCCCTCTTGACAGGGTGCTAACATGCCTGTCCCTCTCCTGCCTGCCATAGATATCCCACTGGTCAAGAAGCACCACTCCGATTGCCGGGCGGTGTGAGAGGTGACCATCGCTGGAGCCAGCTGTTGTCCAGTTCCTCTCTGGCCTCTGCCCATCAGTGTGTGTCTGTACGGGCCTGCAGGGCTGTCCCATGCTGTGACAGTCGGACAGGACCTTATAGAAGTGCTGTAGAGAACCTTTGACGACAGAAAAGCTGGGCTGCGGCCGCTGTGTCAAGTGTTTTAGTCTTCCTGGCTGGCTGGACTCTCATTAGAGCAGTGCTCCTTTCTTATAAAGAGTCCTGGGTCCTGCCATTTGATCAAACCGTTTACCCCATTGTAACTCTCGAGCCATACTGATGGAACAATATTAGCTCAGCTCAGATAAGCTGCCCACCTTAAAACCATTAGTATAAGGCCAGGTGAACATTTGAAAGAAGTATGTCGGTGTGTATGAGAGCATGCCAAGTGTGTGTGTGTGAGACACAACACACACCCGCTCACAGTTAGGACCCTCTCTACTTTCCCACCACATCACAATGACCTTCAGCCCCTGATAAGATAAACCCACCAACTCCCTTTCTAGAAATCTCTTGTCTTTCTCTCAGGTTATCTGCCTGTCTACTGTCATTCTCCCCTGTCTCTCTCTTCAGCCTCATTTCTCATCTCTTTCTATGGTGCAGTATGTTCAGTGGCTCTGTGTGGAGGCTTTTACAGTAGTGCCTTTGTGTGTGTGTGTGTGTGTGTGTGTGTGTGTGTGTGTGTGTGTGTGTGTGTGTGTTTGTCTGACTCGGGGTCTCTCACTCCTCCTCCTCCTCCACCTGGGGGCCCTGCCCTGGGCTGAGAGGAGCTCCAGGTGAGCAGCAGCTGGCTTTGATGCCGTGCCAACATGAGGAGAACTTGGGGGGTAAAGCTTGGACTCCGACACTTGGAAAAAGCCAGCAGCAGTCTTTAGGATTGAGACGTGCTGAAAACTGAAATTCCATTGAGCTCAGAAACAGGGGCCATAGTTCATACACACGCACACACACACGTGCAAAAGCACCAGACGTGTCACTACAACAGAGGTATAAAGACGGGCTTAGGAGGTTCCAACAGTGAGCTCAGCCTGACCAAGCTTCAGCAGCATTGAGAGGAAGGGAGACTCGGCAGAGTCCTCCCCTGTCTGAGAGAGAGGGCTGACTTGGATGAAGGCTGCACAAGGACTGTGACCTCACTCTACTCTCTCACGGTTCTGATACTTTAGCTCTCTCTTTCTCTGTCTTTTATGCAGAACCTCACTTTCCGGTGCGCTAATCCAACCACACACACGCACTCTCTCACCCACTCACGGTCTCACCCACATTAAGCGTGTTTATGAGGCTTGGTCCTTCAGCTTTCAGGACATAATGTCACTGGGCCTTGGCTGATGACCTAGCTGAGGTCGGGCCGTATTAAAGATTATACTACAATGTTTAGACTACCTCTCCACCGCTCTGTAGGCCTGTATTGAGAGCTGGGATTTTCATTTACTGCTCTTCTAACAATATGATTAGTTTTGGTTTTGTTTTATTTCTAGCCTGACCCAGTGTGTGTTGTGTTGGTGTGTTACAGGTACCCCGGTCGTCATGTGCATTGTTCTGAGCAGAGCGCGTCTGATCCAGTTCTGTCTGCTGGGGACAGAGAGCCCTACAGACAACACTATGAACAGGAGCAGGACTCCACTCAGCACAAGGTGTGTGTGTGTGTGTGTGTGTGTGTGTGTGTGTGTGTGTGTTTCTTCTCCAGACCTACCAATCACCCAGCCTAATACACAGTTGAACATCTTAGCAGTGAAATGTAAGGAAGGCCTTGTCTCTTGGTATTAACTCTCTGGAGCAATTGACCCCTCTCTCTCAGTCAGCACACAGTAACTTAGCGCTGCCTGACCTAGCCAGCAAAAAAGAGGGGAGGGGCTGCTGAACCATGACCTGTGAAGAAATAGAAGAGAGGGGGCCGGTCCACAGGGAGAGAGTGTGTGTGTGGTCATTATTGCAACTGAACCTAGGGGAGGGGCTACGGTGTTGCATTAGTCCTCCAATCTCTTACTAAGCTAGCCGAGGAGCTGTTACTGCAGAGAAAAACAGGTTTTCCACATGACTCCTCCCCACCCAGCCCAAGGGTCACTGAATAGGCCTTGTCCCAGGCTGGGCTGTGGGAAACTTGACCTCCAGAATAATCAGAAGTGAAATGGTCCTCGAGCGGAAGCGATAAGAACGTTTCTGAAGGTAATTGCAGGTACTGTCAGGCGCCAGCCTACTCTCCCAGGAGATCCATTTGCCATTTCCCGTTCCCAGTTTGATGCCTCACTTTGACCAGTGGCTATGCTCTCTGGTAGAACCTGGAGGCCTATATACAGCTGGGACATGCTGGGTTCACAGATGGCTGGGTAATATACCTGTTGTAGACATAATGTATGAAATAGATTTACCTGTGTACTGTACAAACACAAGGTGTATGTGCTACAACGGATCCAGTGAGTGACCTTTGTTTGCATAACAACAAGATAATATAATATAATATAATATAATATAACAAATGAATATAATCACCCCTCGCTCGCCATGCCAGACGTCTGGTGAGAATGCAGAGTCAGTACCCTGAGGGAGAGGCTAATCTATCCTAAAGCAGCCTCTTTCCCTCGGCTTAGAGAAGTGGCTCTGACCAGGGTGGCTTAGGTGGGCTTGAGGCTGGCTCATGTGTAGGCTACCTGTAGCTAATCCTCTAAATGCTGGGTGGGTGTGTATGTGGCTTTGCGAGTTGGTCTGCGTGACTCTGGGCTGTGTGTGTGTGTGTGTGTGTGTGTGTGTGTGTGTGTGTGTCCTGGTAAGAAGGTTTGTCCTCCAGCAGTCTACAGGCAGGCCAGGTCCGTTGAACAGATCTGTCTTCCTCCCCTATGACACAGGCCTTTGTCCTGTTCCTTCCTCCATTTAGCTAACACAACAAAAGACTATTGCTCAACCTTACTTGCAAATGTCAGTTTCTGTGTGCAAGTGCTGTGCATCAGTGTGCATGTGTGTTTTTGCTTTTGTCACTTTCTGCTGTGGGGTGTTCCAGATTCTTCTGTCAGGGCTTTTAAAGCAACCTGCCAGCATACCTTAAGCTTGTCAGGAGTGTTTTTGAATGTAAAGTAAGGGCTTAACCTTTTCCTGAGGTTCCTTAGGTATACTGTTCAATTTGTAGAAACCATTGTAGTCTGTGACCCAGTGGCTAATGTCTGTCTGCATTCCATTACTTACTAACGCGGGGGCTTGATTCTGTCCCCAGCTGGAGGAGGAATGGAGGACACACTCCTCCTACGACGTGGGACTGGAGACGGAGAGAGCGGCACTGGAGGATCCTCTGCCACACCACACACACCAAGACGACAGCCAAGAGGTATCACACACACACACACACACGTCCACATATAGACACACACACTGGGGGGGGCCGTGTAAAAAAAGACAGAAGAAAAATATGAAACGTGGCAAGGTGTCAGGCTTTTTGTGATTGGGTTTCCATGTGGCCTTTTCCGCAGACTTTGAGTCCAGAGGAGCCGCTGCTGGAGGTCCTGTCTGACCCAAAGCCTGACCCTGGGCGTGCTGCTACTGAGTCAGACTCCCAGCCTGACCAGGACCCGCAGAGCCAGGACCAGCCTGAGGACCCTGCAGCCCCGGCGGCCTCTTCCCCCAGCCCTGTCCCAGCCCCCGTTCCAACCCCAGCTCCAGCCCAGGGCCAGGCCTCCACCGAGACCCCCTCCCCAATCGAGACCCCCACCGATGTCCCCCCGGCAGACCCCAGCCCGGACCCTGCTCCAGCACCAGAAGACCCCCAGCACACACCTACCTCAGACAGCGCCCCCGCAGTCCCAATGAGGTAAGCTCTCATGGGACTGCACAGACCAGGGCCTCCCGGTCTCTGGCTCCAGGAAGAGGTTGGCTCTAACTACAGATCCAGGATCAAAACACTTAGCCGGATATAAGATGGATAAATAGTGAAGTGTAAATAATGACTGACCCTAGGCCTGTGGTTAGAGCCATCTCAATGCTGTCACTTAAAAGGCATGCAGTACTTGAATAGTGTATTTTTTCACCCCCAAAGTTGTTTAATTACTTGTCAATTGTTTTGATATCCTTCATGTCCTAATTTGTATTACTTTTCAGTTAGTTTTAGTTTAGCGTTCAAATGATACCACCTTTCACAGACTCATGTGACTCAATATGACAGCCCAGGGCTGTTCTAAGCTTTGGGTCTATGGACTTCGCCAGCCCCCTCCAGACCTCAATGGACTGTTCAGAGTCTAGCACCAGCGTACGCGTGCACACAGTGCTCCGATCATAATGTACACCCGGACCCCCACTGGGACACTGAGAACGGACCGTCCTTATGAATGGCTTGTGGACAGTCAGACTAAGACAACTTCACCAGCTCAATGGATGGATCTTTTTGGAGAACAGTTCTTAAACCTGTACAGAAGACTCATGGGTCTCTCAACGGATGTCCTGCCGCCCGACAACCGACACCCCCAGTCCCAGCCAACCACCACTCCCGCGACCCCCCCCCCCACCCACCTCACCCCCTTTTCTTTGGCTCTCCCCATCCTTCTCTCTCTTTCTCATCTCCCTCTGATATTTCCACCTCTTTTCTTCTCCCGCCCCAAATTGTATCCCTTGTAGTCCCCCCCCCCCCCCACCCATCCCTCTCTACCCATATCCCCCCCTCCCATTCTCTCTCCCCCTCCCCTCCCCTCCCTCGCAGGAGCTGTGGTAAACGGCATGTCCTTTCTTTCCCTCAGTGCAGTGTTGGTTGCCAGTGCCGACCCCCCCCTAGAGGAACCCCCAGTAGACAGCAGCTCTATCTCTGCTGAGCTCTGTGACTCACAATGTGGCCCGATTCCCCCCAATCTGGCAACCTGTGAAAGCCCTCCCTTTGGCAGCCCTCTCCCCAGGTGAGTCACAAGCCCACCCCAACAGCCAATCAGAAGGCAGGGACAGGTAACCCAGGTAACCCACCACTCCTCTGTCTGCTACACTCCACCCAACGTCCGCTGGCTCCTTGCTCTCCTCCCTCTCCTCTCTTCACTTTGTTTTTCATTTTTATTTGTGTGTCTTGTTGCCGGTAAGCAACCAGACACTAACAGCTGATGGGGTCAAAGGAATGAAATGAAAAAGCTTAATATGTTGGGGTTTGTTTGATGTGTGGGTCAAACCTACCAGGGCACTCACTGTGGTTTTCTCCTCCCTACACTCCCCTCCCTCCCTCCCTCCCTCCCTCCGTCCATCCTCCTCCCTGCATCTCCCTTCTTGCCCCGTGCAGCACGGAGGAGCATCTGGGCGAGAACCTGCTGTCGGAACCAGAGCCAGAGGTCCAGGCGTCCTCGGGCCCATTGGAACCGGAGCAGTACCAGGACCATGGCCTGCCAGAGATGGACCAGGGGGGCAACACCTCCTACCGGCACTTAGAACAACAGGTACGGCCACACACACACTCACACAGACTGGGGCAGAGTTGAGTGATCCTGCTCACAATTAAAAGACTTATGCAAAAGACGTAAAGATCGATGCATGATTAGCGCTGTTAAATCAGTGCTCCATCCAGAACCTTGTGGCTGGGGTGGGCTGGGTGGGGTGCGTGCGTGCGTGCGTGCGTGCGATGTAATTTTGTGCGGTGGAGCATGACGGCTGGGCACTGCCAGCGGGAGGGGCGTGTAACCGGGGATCCAGGGCGTTGCGTGTCGGACGCCAGCTCAGCGCCTTGGAGCATAGCATGCACGAGCAGCTTCACCATGCCATGGCCTCATCAATGATTCACTGTGTGTGTGTGTGTGTGTGTGTGTGTGTGTGTGTGTGTGTGTGTGTGTGTGTGTGTGTGTGTGTGTGTGTGTGTGTCTCTGAGAAGATGGAGAAAGAGAGAGGGCTGGGGAGAGAGCATGCCAGACCCAAGTCAAAAGCCAGAGTGTTTGTTGGGAAAGGAATTGTCAAATCAAAAGGGTGAAGGGTTTGTTAGTGTTGTGTCTCCCCTCTGCTCTCTCGCTCTCTGAGCTAAGCCGTCTACTCCACGTCCTGTCCGGTCCTGTCTGATGTTTGTGTGTTTTCATAAGCGGCTTTATGAATGGGTAAGTCGGACTTGCTTTTCGGGGTCCTGAAACAACAGGGATTATGTAATGGGCGGTGTTGTTCCCAGCCCGATGGGCTTCGGGACTGTGTGTTGTTCCCAGCCCGGCTAGCGGTTCAGTCACACGTACCTCAGCCTGTCTTTCTGCTTGGAACACGGTTAGCCGTGTCAGCTCGTTTGATCGCCTCCCTATTAGAGGACTATCCTCACTCTGCTGTCTCTGTACAGCGTCATGGTCGACACATGACATGGAGCTAATTCTGCTAAGTCCTGGATTTGGGAATTTTAACAGTGGTGTGTGTGTGTGTGTCAGGCGGCGGACGCCAGTGGTGCCCGGGAGACGGACCCCTCAGTGCCCAGCAAAGAGGACATCCCCACCTTCGACGAGTGGAAGAAGCAAGTGATGGAGGTGGAGAAGGAGAAGAGTAAGAGAACAACACCCCCACACACGACGCTGTTTCCCCCATTGGACTTCATTAATATCATACTCAGATGCCCAGTGACCGTGAAGAGGGGATGAAGCTCACACAATGGAGGCACATATCAGCCCCTCTCTGCCTTTCATCCCTCCTTCCTTCCCTCCCTTCCTCCCTCGCTGTCTCTCATGTGCCCCCTATATTCCCCCGGGCCTGTGGCTCTGCTTCTCACTGTACAGTAGCTGGTTAGTGGAGCGAGTGGGGATGGCTGTTTATGCGTTTCCTACAGTCTGTAATTCGCCCGTCCTTAACACACACGTCGTTTATATTTTTGGCACGCAGTCATATCCCACATTAATGATATCTATATCAATTTCTAAATCGTTTCTTTTAACAGGCCACAAACAGATTTATTCTAAATGTATAGTTTAAAAAGCTTTTATTCCGTCCAAAAGGTATGTTTGCTCTGACTCCAGTCAGCTATGCGTTGGATCTGTTAATGTTCATACATCCCACCTTGTGTGTTTGTGTGTTCCCAAGGAACATGTGCCCTAGTTTTTTTCACCTGAAAGAACAACTTATCAGTTCTGTGCCTTTAAGGTACAGCTAGTACATATGTAAACATGCCTGAACATTGGCCCTCCCGCACCCATGCACTCTTTCACACACATGCACACACATGCACACACACACACACCTGGCTTTTAGGGATTCGGCGTGTGTGAAAGGCAATGTATCTTATCAGTCCATGAAAGAATTCCGACATGTTCCTAAAGACCCTGTTGATAGCCCTACACACACACACACACACACACACACAAGGACACATTTGCTCGCTGATATTGTAACCTGCTCTTACCTCCTGCAGGCCAGTCTCTGCATGAGTCAACCAATGGCAGCCCCCACCCAGTGAAGAAGGTCCAGAAGAACTTCAAGAACAACTATGCCTCTGTGGAATGTGGTGCCAAGATCCTCTCTGCTAACACAGAGGCCAAGGTACAATAACATCCAGTTAGACCAAACGCATCCACTTACACCTATCTGCACACGTCCATGTTCCACCGCCACCTTGTATCTAGGAAGGATGTGCGAATAAACGAATTTTATTTTCAATTACGATTTTGGCTTCCAACGATTATGAAAACAAAAACAAATATAATTGTGCCGCATTCCATTTCGCAATGTTGCCCGCGTTTTGTGAATACATACATCCAGCGCAACCCTTTCGTTTTATATCCAGCGGTGCACGTTTGAACGCTAACGTTAGCCACCGTCAGTTACATCGATACTCTCCTATCAGTCAAGCCGACTACTATATCAAATAACGTTATGTCTTTTGACAAATTTGCGATTCGCTATACGTGCAGTTTTATGCCCACTTGCCTCCGCTTCAAAACAATGCGAGCATGATGATAGTGCACGTGCCTATTGACGAACTTTAGCTATCATAACTTACGTTTACCATTGATCCAAAATTGATAACATTTCAGTTTAAATCACTTGTTTAAAATAGAACTGGCTAACATAAGTTGAGTCAAGTCAGACTCGAGGGAAGCTTGCTTGACTGCCCGTAGCCTTAACTACAGCCACATTTATTTTACTGCAAGGTAACGAGCAAAACCTCGTACGAATTATAGGCCGGATACTTTTTCCGACTGGCTGCCTATTCCATATCCCTGTGAATAGGCCGTATTATTTTGAAAACAATGTTTTTTTCCCCCCAGTAGAATTATATTTAAAGTTAAAGAAAATCTATATAAAATAGGCCTAGATATTTTTGATAAAGTTCAGTTAAATGCATGATGTTTCTAAATTCAATGAGCAATCGTGTTAAATAATCGCAATTTCAATATTGAACAAAATAATCGTGATTATGATTTTTGCCATAATCGATCAGCCCTAGTATGTAGGAGCTTGAACTGTTCGTTGTGTCCTCTCTGCTGGCGTCCATCCACCTTACTCCCGTTCTGTCCCCTCTCTGTCTGTCTTCCAGAGCACTTCGGCCATCCTCATGGAGAACATGGACCTCTACATGCTCAACCCCTGCAGCAACAAAATCTGGTGAGTCACACTGGCACTGACTCAGCCCAGAGCTGTCTTTAATTCTATAACTGAGGTTCCTAAAAGTTCAACATAGAAAGAAAGAACTGAGTGAATAAAATTGATTGATTGCATATTTAGGTAATAGGTCAAACAGTCAACTATATAAAACACAGCATAGTCAGGATAGGTCCTTGTCAAACAGTCAACCAAATAATACACAGCATATTCAGGATAGGTCATAAGTCAAACAGTCAACTGAATAAAACACAGCATATTCAGGATAGGTCATAGGTCAAACAGTCAACTGAATAAAACAGCATATTCAGGATAGCTCATAGGTCAAACAGTCAACTGAATGAAACACAGCATATTCAGGATAGGTCATAGGTAACTGCGGGCCCGTTTTGGTGGTGAGTGATTACTTTGAATTGTTGTCTTTCTTTTTCATTTTCACCTGATTAACTGTGTGTGTGTGTGTGTGTGTGTGTGTGTGTGTGTGTGTGTGTGTGTGTGTCCGTCCGTCCGTCCGTCCGTCCGTCCGTGTCCCACGCTAGGTTTGTGATTGAGCTCTGTGAGCCCATCCAAGTGAAACAGCTGGACATCGCTAACTTTGAGCTCTTTTCATCCACACCTAAAGACTTCCTCGTCTCCATCAGCGACAGGTACACACACACTACAAATACACACATGCATGCCCTACACACATACTGTACACACACACTCCCAGCTAACATCGGTCTCGTTGTGTCCAGGTATCCTACCAACAAGTGGGTGAAGATGGGTACATTCCACGCCCGGGACGAGCGCACTGTCCAGACCTTCCCATTGGACGAGCAGCTTTACGCCAAATATGTGAAGGTACCGGCTCTTTCTACCGAACATTTCTATTAGCACGGGAGCCTGTTATGGAAGGAAGTAAGGAAATGACTAGGCGCCATTCATTTTTCTCTCGACTGCGAAACACACACACATACACCTAGCTCAGGGGGCTTGCCCATGATTTCATGGTAAGCTAAATACGTCATCAACGTGAGACAGGGTGACTCTGGCCATCTACTGAAACACAGGGGGCCATTGTGCTTGCGACACCCACGGGTGGAGAAGTGTGTGTGTGTGTGTGTGTGTGTGTGTGTGTGTGTGATGCCCTGCAACCAAGTAAACTTTTTAAGGCCATACTGATTCATTACAGCCCTCAGACCCACTCCGTCTGACAACCTTGTGCGGCAAGATCTATGTACTGTTTTCCAAATAAAGTATCTCTGCTTTACTCCACTCTCTGTCTCTCTCCGTTTCTTTCTCTCTTTCTCTCTCTCCCTCCCTAATGCATAGCTCTATGTGTACTGCTTAGTGTTCATTCTAATGAGTGGGAAGATATGACTTTGATGTACTTGTGGTGTCCTAAATGTGGGTTTTGTGTAACTTTCTTTGCGTATCAATTTCTGATTATGAAATGATAAAAATATGATTACCCAAGCTGGCCTGATGCCATTTCAGATCGGAATCCGTTCAGACCTGTCATGTCCTGTCCTGAAGCCAGCCTCTCACTCTGGGCTTCATTTCCTTCACCTCCAATAGACAAACACTGTGTAGTACCTTCAATGGCTATTAGGCTCGTCTAAAACAAGTCCCCAGTCTATGTGTGTGTGTGTGTGTGTGTGTGTGTGTGTGTGTGTGTGTGTGTGTGTGTGTGTGTGTGTGTGTGTGTGTGTGTGTGTGTGTGTGTGTGTGTGTGTGTGTCTGTTGTCAGAGAAAGACCAAACAAAATATAAACAGATGCTTGACTTGCTTAACTTTGCATGAAACAGCTCTTGTTTTTTACTGATTTCTCTCCCTCTGTTTCTCTCCTCCCTTCCTCTTACGTCAGATGTTCATCAAGTACATAAAGGTTAGCATTCTTTTCTCTCGCCAGGTTCCAATGCGCTGCATGCATTGATCATGCCCTCCACATGTGGAGCTTTGGTGGCAGTGCACAGATACTGTAATGCATGTGGGAGATTTTATAGCCAGCACACATAGAGCACCTCGTCAACATTAAACTAATCCACTCGTAATTTAGTCTTTACTAAGTTTTTTGTTTTGTCTGGTTCAAGGTGTAATGGTGTTTACATTTTTTTTATTTTTATGGATTTACCTGGTTAAAGATATGGCTATTGGTCAAAGTGCTAGATTGATGATTGGTTGGACGTTATTGTCAAGCTGAGGTAGTTTCTTCTCTCCCCTACAGGTTGAGCTCCTGTCCCACTTTGGATCAGAACACTTCTGTCCCCTCAGTCTTATAAGGTAAAGGCTCCTAAGGAGGACCACCCAGCTCTGGCTAATCTAACAGTTGCATTCAAACTCTGTACAATAGTGCTTTATTTAACACCACAAATGGCAGTTCAACTCTTAACATTATGGTCAGTGTGTCTACAGGGACGGTTGAATTTGATTTTACACTTGTTACTCGTTTGGTATAAGAATCCCGGGAGCTGCTTGTTAGACACCTCCTAATGCACACTACACTGTTTCCTGAAACCCTTATGCTAATGTAAACTACACTGTTTCCTGAAACCATTATGCTAATGTAAACTACACTGTTTCCTGAAACCATTATGCTAATGCACACTACACTGTTTCCTGAAACCATTATGCTAATGTAAACTACACTGTTTCCTGAAACCATTATGCTAATGTAAACTACACTGTTTCCTGAAACCATACTGCTAATGCACACTACACTGTTTCCTGAAACCATTATGCTAATGTGAACTACACTGTTTCCTGAAACCATTATGCTAATGTAAACTACACTGTTTCCTGAAACCATACTGCAATTGCACACTACACTGTTTCCAGAAACCATACTGCTAATGCACACTACACTGTTTCCTGAAACCATTATGTTAATGTAAACTACACTGTTTCCTGAAACCATACTGCTATTGCACACTACACTGTTTCCTGAAACCATACTGCAATTGCACACTACACTGTTTCCTGAAACCATACTGCTATTGCACACTACACTGTTTCCTGAAACCATACTGCTAATGCACACTACACTGTTTACACACTCCCCCTAAGCCACTCCCCAGACCCCACGTTGCTACAGCAACCGATTACTTCCACAGAAGCCTTGCTCCTAATGCATACTACACTCTTTCCTAATGCATACTACACTGTTTCCTAATGCACACTAAACTGTTTCCTGAAGCCTCACTGACTGGGGGATATTCTAAGGACTCCATAGACTTTCCAGGAACCATATGTTGGTCTTGGCTCTGACTTATATTCCCTCTGCCTTAGGCCACCTCCCTCTCCCTTTCTCTCTCTCTCCTCCCCACTCTCTCTCCCCGCCCCACTCTCTCTCTCTGCCCCACTCTCTCTCTCTCTCTCTCTCCGCTTCTCTTTGGGAGCCCCTTTGTCAGCCCATCCATCACCGAAACTAGGTTAAGGGGGCCAGTGCAGGGGCTGGTCGGGCTTCACCTTATGGCTTCCATAACGCTCTGTATAAGGAGATGGTGCCCCCCCCCCCCCCCCCCACACACACACACACACACACACACACACACACACGCATACTAGGCTCCCCGTGGCTCTATTTGGCATTGATGTTGACAGGCAGCTGTATGGGCGTGGATGCCAGGCCCTCCTCATATGACCTTCCTTAGCCCTGAGGATCTAGGCATTCTATGTCACAACGGTGTGTTTAGACAAGGCCTGATAGTTGCTGGGGATTCTGCTTTATAACTACTGCTGGCTCACCCTTAGACATTGAAGATGAGACAACTTGGTGCAGTTACCAAGCACAGCTCTCAGGTTTTCCCCGGTTTTGTTGGAGGCCTTGATTTACCTCCTGTCCTCCTCCCCACTCTAACCACACACACACACACACACACACACACACACACACACACACACACACACACACACACAAAAGGGTTCTAGGCACAATTAGCAGTAGGGGGTGGTGAAACCCACCTTAACACCGTGTGTCATACCTGTGTGAAGGTCAAAATCCATAGGTGCTACGGTGGTTCTCAGTAGATAAGCTAGCAGAACGACCTGATGAAAAGGAGGGGGCTCTATAGCAGTCCTGCACTTATCTCCCAGGCTTACAATAGTACACAGAACATTGGTCTACTTGGAAAGAGTGGGAATATTCCAATGGGCTTATCACGATCTCACGACCCCCTTCAAATGTAATTCAGCAATATAATGCCAGTTGTGTGTGTGTGTGTGTGTGTGTGTGTGTGTGTGTGTGTGTGTGTGTGTGTGTGTGTGTGTGTGTGTGTGTGTGTGTGTGTGTGTGTGGGGGGGGGGGTCTGTAGGGTGTTTGGCACCTCCATGGTGGAGGAGTATGAAGAGATAGCAGACTCCCAGTATCCCTCAGAGAGACTGGAGTACCTGGACGAGGATTATGGTAAGAGGGCCGTAGCTCAACGGGCTATGTTCAAATGAAATTGTTTCATTCCAAAGAAGACCTTTCTGTTATTTGTATAATTTGTTTTTCTAAAGTTCATTGCCTTGAATGCCAACTAAAGAGAAAGGTTTTAGCTGGTTTTTGATGTGTGGCCAAAAGTCTGTGATTTTAAGGTGTGTTTACTAAGGCTAAAAATCAGCTCTGACTTGTGTCTGTCTTTTTTAGATTACCCCTTTGGCTACGCCCACTCTGAGGACAAGGCCTCCAAAAACCTCCTGGGCTCAGCAACAAGTATGCACACACACACACACACAAAGATATTTAAGGTTTTTGAAAGGCATTTGATAACACAATTTGTCAAATGTATTTGATAGCGAAAACATCCAATCGACTACTCCAAACCCAGTCACAGTAGACTAAATATATCCTCAAAATTCAATCTGAAGTTGTTCTTATCTCTGGGAGAAGAGAAGGGAGAAATCTCTTTTTCTTAGAAAGCACTGTTCAGAATGTTCTCTCGGTTTCCAAATTCCCACATGGCACCCGTTCTGCTCACTCATACACACTCCCTCTTACTAAAGCCCACACTGTTGCGAGGGGGGTCTGGCTGACTGACGCACTTTCCTGGAAGTACATTGAACTACGTGTGGCTACACATATAGACGTGTGTGTGTGTGTGTGTATATGTGTTTATATACACACATGCACATACACATGCATATAAACACACACTGGGGCCTCTTTGTCTGTGACTTGGGGGTGGGGCTGGTGGAATCGCTCTGGGTATGAAGTCTCATTGGTTCAGGAGCCCTGATCCCCCTTGTGGACACAAACACACACTGTATCTTATGTGTTGCCTACAAATACCACCAGTGCGCACACACACACACACACACACAGTGGTCAAACAC
The DNA here is from genome assembly GCA_017639675.1 of Aplochiton taeniatus. Classification (NCBI taxonomy): domain Eukaryota; kingdom Metazoa; phylum Chordata; class Actinopteri; order Galaxiiformes; family Galaxiidae; genus Aplochiton; species Aplochiton taeniatus. The sequence goes on along the minus strand of CM030180.1, from coordinate 11,791,656 downwards.
GACATATTTAAAGCATGAACCCCCTCCATGGCTGGATGTAGTGAGCTAGATTAAACAGGAGAGGACGTTAAAGCAGGGATTGAGGAATGTGAAGGCCTGTGGTTTTACTGAGTGGCCCCAGGCCTCACGCTAACTCTCTGCTCTCTGTCCTCCTAGCAGCTCTGTGTGCTCTGTGCTGCCGCAGAACTCATTGCCTGTGTCTGTTTGCTCTTCTTCTAGATGCCATCATGAACATGGTCAACAACATCGCTGCCAATGTGCTGGGGGGCAAGCCGGAGATGGAGGGGGGAGAGCGGAGACACGGTAGGACGCCTCCTCTCACAGAGTTTTGGGTGGTGTTACAGAGAGTGTGTGTGTGTGTGTGTGTGTGTGTGTGTGTGTGTGTGTGTGTGTGTGTGTGTGTGTGTGTGTGTGTGAGTACCTTCGGTATCGTACTGTTGATCAAGGGGCTGTAACAGTGAAACCGTGGTAGGTGTTTGCCAGGCAGTTATCTAAAGCCAAGCTCAGACCTACTCGGAAGCCATTCCTGTATTTGAGTTTCTCTCCGCTGCTTTGATCTCATTGGAAAAGCCTCCGCAGACTGCTAATGGAAAGTAACGAACAAAACCAACTGGTCGATCCGCTCACCACTCTGGATCAGTTCCAGGACTCCTCGCTCATTACCACATTACATTATGCAAATGGCTTTCCTGTGATCTGCTGCACATGCTCTGTCATTGTGGGCCTGGAGCTGATAGGCTTGTTCCTTTAATTTGACCCTCTTCTTCACTTTCCGCTCATTTCAGTCTACCTCCTCTTCCTCCCTTGTCTCTTTCTTTGCTCCTCGCGACTCGGCTGTTGAGTCTAAACCCCACTTATCTCATGCCATCTCGCTTAAATTAAATAGTTCTCAAATGGGCTCATGGATTGTTTCCTCATCAGTGTGGGTTTTGCCAGTGTGTGTGTGTGTGTGTGTGTGTGTGTGTGTGTGTGTGTGTGTGTGTGTGTGTGTGTGTGCTTGCAGTTACTCCTAGTGTACTTTTGGTGCGTGTGCTTGCAGCGTGTAGAGATCCAGATGTTTATTTGTCTGCTAGTGGGAGGTCTCCAGTAGGCTTCCCCCAGCACAGTCCGTCTCTGTGTGATACTCCGTGGGGGTCACACCCTGATCCAAGCTCCCTGGAGGCGCTCAGTCTGAACCTGCCTACCCTTGGAGTCTAACCCCAGCCCCTCCCCCCCTAAACTGGAGCGGACCGGTTGGAGTCCCTGCTTTACTCTGCCCTGCCACAAACTGCCCAAAACAGGCTGGCCGCCGTGTAATAAGCCAACCGATGTGTTTTTAGAGCGGGGTTGGACTTGGGCGCACGCCAAACATTTTCTGACTTTGGATTGTGTGAAACGTGTGTTTGTCTGATTCCCTGCAGCCAATGAGACAGCAGGGCTTCAGAACGAGACGGAGAGGAGCAGTCCCCCCAGCAGCTCCGCCACGTAAGACACACACACACACACACACACACACACACACACACACACACACTGCTCGCTCACAGAACCAGCACGTGACGACCCTGACAGAGCCAACGATCCTCTTTGTTCCTCTCCTTCAGGCTGGAAGGAGCCGAGGCCGAGCACCCTGCTCCCCAGGAAGAACCGGAGGTCCCGCCTCCTGCCGGGGAATCCTCCCTCGCCCCTCCCCCGTCCTCCCCTAACGACGTGCCGATCGTCACTCTGGTGGAGGAAGAGGAGGAGGAGCCCACGCGGTCCACGGTGACTCTGATGGAGGAAGAGGTGGATGAGGAGGAGGAGGAGGAGAAGGCGAGGGAGGAGCAGCGGCGGCTGGAGGCCCGTAGGAGGCGCATGGAGAGCCAGATGTACTGTCCACTGTCCCCCCTGTCTCTGTCCTGCGCGGCCACGCTGCCCGAGCTGCTCCACCGATGGTGCTCCGCCCAGCTGGCCCGGGTCCGGCAGCGCAGCCTCCAACGCAGGCCGGCCGACACCAGGACCCCCACCGCCCCCCTCACACGCAGCCCCGCACCCACACACACCGCCACGGCCATCCCCGTGCTGGTCCCCACGCCCACCCAGGACCCCCCGCCACCTCACACGGAGGAAGCCCCCGAGCTGGAGACCCCTCCCCAGGTCCAGAGTGAGGGCAAAGCCCCTGGTGAGAGCGTCACGCTGCACAGCACACACCCTGGTGAACACACGCCGGACACACACACCCAGGAGCCCCCCATAGTGCTGGAGCCCAGCCGGGCGTCCACCATCCCCCCTCACAGTTTCTCCCACACCTCCCTGAACCGGCCCACTCCCACCCAGGAGGAGAAGCTCTTACCCCCCATCAAAGACGCTGCCCTGGACTCTGTTGCCCCCCCGGTCCTCCAGGGCACGCCGGTCCCCGAGACCCAGCAGATCAGCAGCCCCACGCCCACCCCCTCCCCCAGCTCCCCTCTCCTGGCCCCCGGCACAGAGGCCGTGTCCCCCCACGTGGAGATCCCTGTTCCCCCCGTCCAGGAGCAGCCGGTGCAGGTCCTGCCCACAGCCACCCGCCCGGCAGACATCCCCCCTCCCACCGAGCTGCCCCCAGCCCAGCCCGACACACACACTGACAAGGTGGGGGCCGTGGGCGGTGAGTCCACCCAGACCCAAGGGGAGCAGAACGACTCGTTCCCCCCGGCCGGGGAGCTCCATCGGGGAGAGGACCCGGTGGACGAAGACCTCCTCGCCGGGGCCATGGCCGGGAACGGGCAGCGCACGGCCACAGACTTCTACGCGGAGCTGCAGGGGGCCGCCGCAGACTACGGAGGGAACGGAGGGCTCCTGAACGGAGGGGCGGTCCACGGCTCCAACCAGAAGGAGAGCGTCTTCATGAGGCTCAACAACCGCATCAAGGCCCTGGAGATGAACATGAGCCTGTCCAGCCGGTACCTGGAGGAGCTGAGCCAGAGGTGAGACCACAGGGTTGTCACCACGCGTGGGGGCCAGAACCATGGGCTGGATGTTGGTCATATTGTTATAACGCGACCCTTTTGAGTGTGTATTTTGTTGGCGTCGTCTGGCGTTTATTCTGGGTGGTGTGGTCCAGGTACCGTAAGCAGATGGAGGAGATGCAGCGAGCCTTCAACAAGACCATCATCAAACTGCAGAACACATCCCGCATCGCAGAGGAGCAGGTTAGGGAGGGGAAACTGTCTAATGGATGCTTTCTTTACAGTCCAGTCTGATTCTGTGAGTGTGTGTTGATGGTTGAGTGACGTGTGTGTGTGTGTGTGTGTGTGCGCGTGTGTGTGTGTGTCTCCTCAGGACCAGAGGCAGACAGAGTCCATCCAGGTTCTGCAGAGCCACCTGGAGAACGTCACCAAACTCATGCTGAACCTCACCACCTCCGTCAGCCTGCTGCAGAGAGAGGTACACACACACACACACAGTTTACTTTTGTAGTAGAATTACTATGCTAGTGTCATACTAGAAATCTGAAATCTACTTCCATCTTTTGATTGAGACATAATATTTCTTGTTATTATTTATCTTGTTATACAGTATTTGTGTGTTTGTGTGTGTGTGTGTGTGTGTGTGTGTCCACTGTCCCATCCAGGTGTCGGACCGTCAGAGCTACCTGGTGGTCTCCCTGGTCCTGTGTCTGCTCCTGGGCCTCCTGCTGTGTCTGCAGTGCTGCCGTGGATCCTCCTCCGGGACGCGCAGCCACCCCGCTGTCCTGCCCAAGAGCAACCACTACCCCAGCCCCAAGAGGTAGGACCATACACACACACACACACACACACACACACACACACACCTTTGCACCTTACCGTGCTTTATGAGGTCATCCAATGTTTTTAGACGAGCGTTGTTGTTTTCTAGGAACTATGTAATTTGCTGGCCCTCGCTCTAACAGACCTTGTAGCTCCGCCAAACCTCCATTGTTTTCCCACTTCCTTAGGACTAAACGTTATCCTGTTACTGACTTTGGGCAGCTGTGTGATTTCAGATAGCAAGATGTGTATAATGTGTGTGTGTGTGTGTGTGTGTGTGTGTGTGTGTGTGTGCGCGCGCGCTCAGGTGTTTCTCATCTTATGATGATATGAGTCTGAAGCGCAGAGTTTCGTGTCCTCTTGTTCGCTCCAAGTCCTTCCAGCTTCCCTCTACTGAAGGTAAGTCCCTCCCCCTCGCAAACATTTAGCTGCAGACCTCCCCTTAGCTCTCAACCCTTTGCACCAATGTAAAGCCTCTGTCAACGCTCCTCCCTTGAGCGACAGGAAGGCTGCCCATTCAGATGCCACAGTTCACAGTGCAGTCCCGCCCCATCATAAATTCCGATCCCATGACCTCTCGTCAGCCTGCCTGCATCTCCCAGCTGCAGAGCCAGCCACATCGACGTGTGCTCATACATGCTCACTCTGTCTCTCCCTTCTTGCCGGTCTATCTGTATCTCTGTATCGCTCTTGCTCTCGCTTTCGCTTCCCCTCTCTCTCTCTCGCTCTCGCTCTCTCTCGCTCTCTCTCTCTCTCACGCTCGCTCTCTCTCACGCTCGCTCTCGCTCTCGCTCTCTCTCTCGCTCTCTCTCTCTCTCTCGCGCTCTCGCTCTCGCTCTCTTCCACTGTGTTTTGCTTTATGGCTGATATGCATGGTGGGAGGCTTTAAGTAAATTGAATTGCAAAGGCTTAAGTTACACATAACTGTTGATACTAGAGAACAACTGCCTTCGAGCTTCAGAGGAATAAAGCATTTTATTATTTAGCCCCGAAACCTAAAACTTCCCCTCCCTCATATTTTTCTCACGCACACGTGTGTGTGCGTGTGTGTGCCTGCGCACATTGCAGAAGAGTGCCCTTGGGTTAGACGGCCTGTCATTACCAGCTTGCCTCCATGTGCAGAGCAGGGACAGAGTGCAATGCTTTGGGCTGGCTCGTGTTAGACATTTGCAAGTAGTACGAACAAAATTAAATACGACAACCTAGCAACCCGCCTACTGGAAAACTCTTTCTATTTAACACCTTCTGAACGACAGACTGAGGCCTTCCTTCTCTTTCTCACCACTAGTGACAGAACTACTACTTGCAAGGTCCTGTCATGCTTGTCACATGTATGTGTTCCTGTGTGCCATTCCACCATTAACCTGACCCCTCTCTCCCCTGTTCAGTAGGTCCAGATGACTTGTACATTGTAGAACCTCTAAGGTTTTCTCCAGAGAAAAAGGTACAGTGTCCATTCCCACTGCTGCTTATGTCTTGGGCCCTGGAGGCCATCTTAGGAGGTGCCGTTGTTGGTGTCAGTGTTGTTTTTCAGTGTTGTTATTCTGCTGTCAAGAGGGAACAGGGCTGCGTCTCAATGCTCCGAAACATCATCCTTCCTGTCTGCTTCTCCCAGTGTTACTATTTATCCTTTAGCTGGGGAGGAGCATTGGGACACAGCCCAGATGTGTGCTCTGTGACTACTTCTTAACCACTTCTATGTTTAGGCTGTACACTTCCATTATGGCGCAGGGCAGGGTGCAGTCAGTAAAGAGCGTTGAGTTTTGCTTCTAGAGTAACACACCCGTACTCTAGCTGTTGCCATTAGAATCCACCTTAGACCAAACCACCTTATCCAGTTGACAGTAAAATTCCCCCCAGATCAATGTTATTAAAAACCCTCCTAACCTAAGACGTGGTCAATAAGCCTTGGGGCATTTCTATACATGAGTGAAGTGGCACTGTGTATTTATTTCTGTCTCTGTCTCTCTCTGGATCTGTGTGCTCCCCCCCCTGCAGAAAAAACGCTGTAAAACAAAGATGGTGGAGACCGTGAAGGCCTCGGAGCCCTTCGCTCCCATCGCCAACGGGGCTCCCCTCTCCAACGGCTTCCACCCCTGCCTGCCTGCCCCTCCACCTCCTCCTCCACCTCCACCTCCTCCTCCCCCTCTACCACCCTCCACCGAGGAGGTGTCCTACTCCTCCTGCTCCTCCTCCAGGGACTTCCCCACAGAGAGCAGCAGCTGTAGCTCCTCCACCCACTCCGAGGAGTCTTACACCGGCCGCCTCCCCCCTCCCTCGCCCGTCTTCTCCTCCTCGGCGGCCGGCCTGTGCAACGGCCACGCCCTCTCCCTCTCCTTCCCTCCCACCAAGGCCCGGCAGCGCTCTGTGAAGCGCCGGCGCTCGCGGCAGGGGGAGACGGCGCTCTGCTCCGGGCAGCCAGGGGGCAGCCTCGGCCCTCTGCCCACCGTGACTCAGCTGATGAAGGGAAACAAGGAAATCAGTGTGGGGACCATCGGAGTGACAGCTGTCAGAGGGCACGTCTAAACAATCGCATACACACTCGCGCACATCTGTGTCCATGTGTGTACACATACTAACATATTCACTCACACACAAAACAAAACTGGTAACTTTGTGGGCAAACTGAAGGGGCGGGTGGCCTTGTCTCATCTGAGAACCACATCTCCCATGAGCACCCAGGCCCTATTTGAAACTCAAGACGCCATGGCAACAGTCGCCCGGCATCACCCACCCCTCCTGGGAGTGGAAGCCCCCACCTATCAGAGAGCTCTCCACGGTCATGTGCCTTTATATTCTACGTTCTTGAGCTTTTACAGATTAGATATATGAGATGTATGAACACGAAGGATTGTTCTTTTTCTTTTATTAGAGTCAATACGGTGGGGACAGACTGAAACATGAGGGCGAATTTCTTTAACGTGTGTACGAGCGTTTTTTTCTACTGGACAAGCACATTGCTCCATCACACGGCTCACAACCCAGCGAGGGCCCCGACAGAGGGACACGCTGGCTGGGCAGAGCTCCGCCTGAAGGCTTCTCCGTAGGGCTTAGAAGTACGACGTTTTCCTAGCGGAGGAAATGTGTTGTGATTGGAGAGCTGTGCAGCGGGACTACCCTCTTCTTTACGCCCTCTTCCCCTGTCCTCCATTTCCACATTCTCTCCATTCTGTGACTTATTCAACACTACTACAGCTGTTTGTATGGGACCAGAGGGCTTAACCCTTCATATACCGTAGACCTCCCCTGTCGCCATCTCTCTCTGTCAGGCTGCCCATCCCGAAATCCAACCAAACCAAGCTGAATGAAGAAACACATTTCTCGTTTTATTTTTTTTAATTGTCGTTCGGTCTGTGTCTGCCCAGCGTTCCCAATGTGTCTTCAGCCCAACCCTTCTCCAGGGGAGCAACAGAAGCGGTCTCTAACCCAACCAGTTTACAATACAGATCAGCATTTTATTCAGATACACAGCAGAACAGTAGTTTGGGCTGGGCCCAATCTATATACGTGCGCAGGCCAAGTGGAGCGTTCACTGTGAAGGCAGATTGTGTGTGTCTTTGATGCACAGCGGCACATGTTATACAAGGTTAAATAGCCCAAGAGTGAAGTCCTATTTATTCACATATCTGAGCCAAACTCATTGCTCCTGGCTGGTCACCCGTATAGCCGGGATGGAATGGTTCTCCTGGGATCCTGGGGACCTCAGAGGGAATGATAAAGGGAAGAGTCCAATGTATTTTCACGTGCACATCATACACACGCACATACACGCACACCTGGGATTCTTTGGAGGATATGAAGAGATACGTTTTATTTATATATTTATTTATTTAAATTCCTCCTCATTGTGTGACGTAGGTTTACTAACGGCTGGGCTGTCCTCCCAGTGTCCCGGGATGCGTGCACACGCACACACACACACACAGACACACACACAGACACACACACACACACTCTCATTGTAGATAATGACATAATAATCGTATTTATGGGATATATATGTTCAAGGTCAGCTGTCCACAGATTGAAAAAAGTATTTTTTTTCTCAATGGTTTGGTCTGCTGGCTCCTGCCACATTGTGACCTCTTCTAGCCTCAACTAGACCTGTTAGTGGGTGGGACGGTCTGTTTCACATTTCACCTGCTGGGTATTAATATTCAGCTCCCACACCACACCTCTGACATTTAGAGGAAGGGGGACAAGACTGTTTCCCTTGTTGTTTTGAAGTCTTCTAAAAGGAGGTTGGGCTGAAGATGATGATTCCTTGCTGTTAGTTGTACCATCATGTTGGTCTAATGTGTCAGCATTGAGAATGCTTTAGTCTACTTGAACCTCAGAACTACGGGCAGCGAGTGAGGACATGGTTGACTCTTTATATAAAAAATAAATAAATAGAGAGTTTATTAATACTTCTTGGCACAACTTCTCGTGAAGTTGACAACTGTGAAAATACCATCCTGTGTCATTGGGATAGAGTAAAGAAAGCCGGGGGTATCTCTATGTCCATCTCTGAATGTGTTCTCTGACTGGCTCGGTTCTTGGTTGGAGTTTGGTCTTTTTACTGCCGTACAGAGAAAGAATGCCATAGAGCAATGTCATTGAAATCAACATACTCCCTCTAGAGCTATGTTACCTCCCCATCCCCCTCTCGTCATCCACGCATCGATGTCCTGCACAGTCTCCTTTGATCCCAACACACGACTCCGTCTGTAGGGGTGGAACTGTTTTAACCACTTTCATTCCCGTTTGCAAACCTGGAGATTTGAAATGCATTGTCTGACCACCTGTTCTCTTCTCAATTTTCTATTTAAATCGCTCTCTCCCTGTCTTTTTATTCCTCCATTCGTTATTCACCAGACTTTCTGAGCATTGGAGCTCCACCATGACAGAAGTGTAGAAAAAGGAGTTGTGTTGAATAAAGGGAAAGCTGAGAATGGGTACGGAAGGCGATGTTTTAATGTGATTCTAATGTGTTTCTAACTCCCAATGAATCATGCCCTTTGGATTGTTTCTTTTTTGTACTTTTTTTTGGGAATGTGCACAAACTCTGCTTGTGAGTGTGGAAAACTGTATGCATGCGAGAGTGTTTCCTTGTTCTATTGTTGTCAGTGTGTGTATGTATGTGTCGTGAAAGGACAACTTGGAAAAGGTTTATGTCATAAAATGATGAACAGGGCAACTGCCTGTGATGAGGAAATCCTAGGAGCTCAGTGTGCACTTTTTATTACTTCTCATGCCTTTTTGTGTTGTTTTCTATACTACCTTGTATGTCCAAGTGCTTTCCTTTTATGTCTCTCTTGCTCTCTTTTTATCTCTCACTCTCTCTCTGTGATTACTCTGAGGAAGAGCTGCACAGTATATTGGAGCAGGAGTGTAACTACAAAAATGTAGTGCCATTAGAAACTGTGAATTTCTAAATAAAACATGTTTTTGTCTTTCAAAAGAGTTAGTTCCGACTTCTTCATGCCACATATGCTACTGGTGTAGTTATCCACATCCAACTGGTGCAAAAAGAAAATTAATTCTATGAGCCTTGAAAAGCCTAGGTTATTTTAAATGAGACGTGCTATTTGACTTAACCCTGCTGAACAAAGCAAGGTTATTTTAGTCCTGTCCAGGAAACTGTAATCTGCCTAATGGCTGACTTTTCTCACAACTACATCGATCATTTAAAGTGCATTGTGTACTTTGAAAAGCTTCTCGTCTAACTAAAAGCAGCATAACACAGCCTAATCACATGATGCATTACAAAGCCAACGTCCAGAACAAAGGCCAAAGCTAACTACACATCAGAGCCTAACTCGTATGGCTTTGCAGTAAAGCCTACTATGCAATGTTGTTTGCCGCTGATATCATGACAGCCTAAACACATTTATTCACTTGAATCATTATGGCTCGGATCTACGTAGGAAATATAGATAGATAAAATCACAACCCTAAGAGCATAAAGACATTTGGAACTACAGTGCTATGCTGCCATCTAGAGGTTGCCCAAATCTCCTCCCACCCGTGGGTGTCGCTATTGGGAAAAATCCAGTTTTTTTTTTTCATTGATTGCGCTTCTTCGTCTCTTCCGTTGTTTACCTTTGGATCTGACAAACATGGCGGACGAGCTGGACGTTGTTGATATCGAAGGAGATGATTATGATAATGACAGTGTTGGGTAAGCAATAGTGGTAATATCACTGAAGTGGTTAGGTAAACTATGTCTTTATGTTTAGGTTTGTGCCTGAAATGTACCTCCTTGCTATTCGTTTTAGTTTACATGTAGCGAGCTAGCTGTACTGGACATGATCTAGAGTTCTAGTTCCTTATTTCACGCTACTGGGAAGGGTTTGCCGCATACAGTTAGCCCTGCAAAGTATTTGAGGCGGGTGCGACTGAGACCATCAACACAATAGCTTTGACTTTGTTGTAGATACGTTTAGTTTCAAGGATCCCAGAGAAGGCAAATTTGACTAGAATAACGTTCAATGCAATTACATTTTTTAAATAGGCCTATGTCATGCCTGAATTACAATACAAATTCACAGTCCTTGGATCATTCAATGCACTACTGCAAACTAAAGTAGCTTGTTGCTAAGCTATTTTACGTACTTTGAAGACGTATGTTTGACAACATAATGTATTTGTTCTCCGCAGACAGTTTAGTGAGTCAGATATGTTTAGCATCAGCTCGCAGTGTTTGTAGATATACATGACTGCAAGACGCTGTCAAAGATGTATAGATTTATTGAATGGCTTACACTTGTTTCAGAGCTTTTGAAGGTGGTGGACTACTCCAAGACCAATTTTTGCAGTCTGCATGGAAGACCAGTACAGGCATACTGGTAAATAATGAATTGACTCGCAGCTCCTATTTTCCCCATGCAGTGTTTCAACTAAATACAATTTAAATTAATTTACATAAACAGCCACACATTTGTGCTCCAACAATTTGAAACAACCCTGACTAGGCGTTTCATTGTTAACTTGCCACGCCACAGTGCATATGTATGTTGTGATGGGGTAACCCCTGTAACCCTCTCCTCTGTAGCCATGGGAACTGGACAGCTCCATCAGTGCAGAGAACAGAGAAGTGATAGAGAGCATGCTGTTGGAAGAACAGTATCCTTTAGCACTTTAACGATCCTCAGCAGTGTGACGTGAGACCTTCTACTGGCTGTAGCATTCATTAGCACTTATGCTCCTCGTGTGTGTGCGTGTGTGCGTGTGCGTGTGTGTGTGTGTCTTTTTGTGGTTGTCTGACTGCAAGATAGTCTTTTTACGATCCTTAAGTATGTTCATAGATATTACTTGACGGGGAGAGATATGCCCCAGAATGTATGGACCAAAGACCCCATCCCCAAACCTAAAGTGAAGAAGTAAGTCTGATTTCCCTCTAGCGTTGACCTTTTGGCCTAGAGGACATCATCTCTCTTAAGCTCTTTGGAGTTGACGTTTGAAAACCTCTCTCCCCGTCTGTGTGTTCAAGGTCTCCAGCCAAGCCCGCAGCTCCAGGACCCTCCTCTTCCTCCTCCTCTTCCTCCTCTTCCTCTTCCCGCTGGTCACAACGAGAGAAGGAGCTGTTTGAGGAAGGGCTGGTGAGCCCACTCTCTTTTCCTCACACAACATTTACTTTATGTTGACCACCAGAATAATGCCACCTTTCATCTAGTTATCCAATCTTTACTTTTATCCGTACGTCTTAGTGTGTTTGTCTTTACGCGAGCTGTGACTAGGCTCTGTGTAGTACACACAGAGCTTGCTCTGGCTGCTATCGTGTCACCCCGCTGAGAAACACCCAGTAGGGTCCGTGTGACGTTGAGCTGTCTTTGTGCCCTCGGTGCTGCAGGCCCAGTTTGGCCGGCGCTGGACCAAGATCTCCAAGCTGGTGGGCAGCCGGACAGTTCTCCAGGTGAAGAGCTACGCCAGGCAGTACTTCAAACACAAGGTGAGGACGGCTGGCACCTTGGAGTGGGCCTGTTAATGTCTGCTGCGGCACTCTCTCTAAGTTAGATTCTTCCAATACTCCCAAGTCTGTCTTAAATAGTCCATCGCTTGTCTCTGGTTGTAAACTTCTGAGTGCCCTTCAATACATTTCTACTGTATAACTATTAGCTTGCTCCTGAATTTACCTGTAGACTAAACCAGAAGCCAGCTCAGCAGCTCCCCCCACAGGCCATGTGGTGAAGGCACAGAGCACCACAGAGCCCAGCTCCAGAGCCAACCACGTGTCTGCCCTGGCCAACGCTGTCCGCATAGAGAAGCTGTCTGACGACGAGGAGGAAGAGGTGGACATCACCGATGGCCTGAGCGATGAAGAGGGCCGTGGGAGAGGAGAGCGGGTGAAAGCCGAGCCCATTGGGTCAGGAGTGCTGGATGGGACTGAGAGCCAGCCTGACAGCACCAGCCAGGGGGAGGACAGCCAGTCGGAGCCCAGCATGACAGGCACCAGGCCGGGGCTGGGAGACAGCAGCCAGGGGGAAAGCAGACAGGACCAGCGTAAAGCATGCCCTCCATCCCCACTGCCACACGGGGCCCCGCTCCTGTGCCCCAGCTCAGAGACGTCTGGTGTGAGGGGACTCTCTGAGGAGGACTGCCGGTCTGGACCGTGGGCAGAGGCTGAGCAGACCCGGCTTCAGAGCCAGTCTGAGAGCCCAGAGGGAGGGGACCAGCCAGAGGAGGGTTGCAGGGAAGAAGCAGGTGGGACACAAGTCTTTTCAACAGCCCGATTAGGGGATTAGACTAAAAAAGAAAGAGCAAACGATTTTATCAATTTAATTTGAATTAATAATTTTTTGTCTTTGTGATGGCAGATGCTGAACAGGATGAGGAAGAGGAAGGGGAGGAGCTCAAGGTCCCCGAGCAGGAAGTGCAGATGGACATGGTCGCCATCACTGAGGAGGAGAAGCAAGCTATCCCAGAGTTCTTTGAGGGACGGCCGTCCAAGAACCCTGACCGATACCTAAGGATCAGAAACTACATCCTTGACCAATGGTACACATGCATGCACGCACACACACACGCACACATACCGGCACTGAGACCTGTGTGAGGACTTACACGGGCGTGTGTGTTGTTGTGCTCGTCCCTCAGGGTAAAGAGCAAGCCCAGGTACCTGAACAAGACCTCAGTGCGCCCGGGGCTGAAGAACTGTGGAGACGTCAACTGTATCGGCAGGATCCACACGTACCTGGAGCTCATAGGAGCCATCAACTTCAACTGTGGTAACTAGGCCTGCCCTTTTCACTACCCCTCTCTATGGGTCTCTGTATGTCACTCATTTACCTGTGTATGTGTGTGTGTGTGTGTGTGTGTGTGTGTGTGTGTGTGTGTGTGTGTGCGCGTGCGTGCGTGCGTCGCCGTACAGAGCAGGCAGTGTACAACAGGCCCAAGGTGACTGACCGCTCCAGGCCCAGGGAGTGCAGAGATGCCCTGGAGGCCTACCAGCTGGCCCAGAGACTCCAGAGCATGGTAGGCACCCTGACCTCCTACCTTTCATACCTGTCCTCTCAGCACAGTGCACCTGGAGCTAGCAGCTGATTGGTGTGTGTGTGTGTGTGTGTGTGTGTGTGTGTGTGTGTGTGTTTGTGTGTGTGTGTGTGTGTGTGTGTGTTCCAGCGGACCAGGAAGAGGCGTGTGAGAGACATATGGGGGAACTGGCGCGACTCAAAGGACCTGGAGGGACAGACGTACGAGGTAGACACGTGCTCCCTCGTTTCCCTCCATGCTCAGTCACCAGAAACATTGACGAAGACTTTATTGTGTGTGTGTGTGTGTGTGTGTGTGTGTGTGTGTGTGTGTGTGGTGTTCCCCATCAGCACCTGAGCGCTGAGGAGTTGGCCCTGCGGAGGGAGGAGATGAAGAGGCAGCCAAAGCCCTGTAAGACCCCCCGGCGGAGAGGGTGAGTGCCTCCAATCCTTATCCTGGGCATCCTCGTTATTCCTGGATCGTCATAATAATCAATCCCCTTTCGCTCCCTCAGGTTGTTTGATCCGTTCCAGCTGATTCCGTGCCGGTCGTTCGGAGAAGACCAGCAGGTCAGTGTCCAGCTTGTGGTGGCAGTGTGTGAGGAGACGTAGTGTTCAGGGTAACATAGTGTGGGTGTGGTTCTTTATCTGTCTGTCTCTGTCTCTCCACAGGAGCCCTTCCAGGTGATTGTGTGTGCCGAGGCTCTACTCATCATGGACATGGTACGTAAAAAAGCCTTCCGTTTGTTTGTGAAACGAAGGGCACGTTATTTGGAATCCGCACTATGCCTGTGGAGTTTCTAGCTCATCCTCAGCCAAAGTGTCAGGGCTTGCAGAGAAAAACCTTACCTTTGTAAATGTCCAAACTTAACAGAGGCTTAAAACCTCCTTAAAGGCAGTGTTAGTTATTCTGCTCTCCATAAGGAAGCATTGAGAAATCCTTCGCTGACTACCGACTAACTTGTGACCTCATTTCCCAGCATGCCCATGTGTCCAGGGGTGAGGTCATCGGCCTGCTGGGAGGAGCTTTCAACGAGCGGGACAAAGTTCTGAAGGTCAGTCCCCATTTAGGAGTAGTCATGTCTGTTGATTATGACAATCCGGTATGGCTACTGATCCACAGCTTGTCGACTGGATGTACATTGTGTGTGTGTGTGTGTGTGTGTGTGTGTGTGTGTGTGTGTGTGTGTGTGTGTGTGTGTGTGTGTTGCACACGTAGATCTGTGCGGCGGAGCCGTGCAACAGCGTGAGCACGGGCCTGCAGTGTGAAATGGACCCCCTGTCCCAGACCCAGGCCTGTGAGCTGCTCTCCTCTCTGGGCCTCGGCGTGGTAGGCTGGTACCACTCCCACCCCACCTTCCACCCCAACCCCTCCCAGAGGGACATACACACACAGGACCAGTTCCAGGTAGGGCTAAACGTGTGTGTGTGTGTGTGTGTGTTTTGTCCTGATTTCCTGGATTGTAGCCTGCTTATCCTCCCCAATGGGCCCTAGTATTTGTTAAGCGGTCTGGTTAGGATTCCTGTTCTGAGGACTGTCTTTGATGTGGAGTGAGCTTCATTTCTCCTGACTAGTCACTCAGAGGCAGACATCAATAATTCAGGCCTCATTAGAGGCTGGGCTGCCTCAATTTATCTCCCTGCTGGCCAGGTTAAAGAGGGATTATCTAAGAACGCTGGTTCATACACTCACACCGCTTGATCCCATCCCGTGAGGGAAATATCTTTATGTCTTTTATCTTACCTGTGTGTGTGTGTGTGTGTGTGTGTGTGTGTGTGTGTGTGTGTGTGTGTGTGTGTGTGTGTGTGTGTTTTCTGTGTTCCAGAGTTATTTCTCGCGTGGCGGGGCCCCTTTCATAGGGATGATAGTGAGCCCCTTTGACCCAGCCAACCCCTCGCCACACTCACAGACCACCTGCCTGGTGGTGAGAGAGGGACAGGGCGCCATGGGCCCACAGAGTATGTCTCACATACACACACACACACACACACACACATCCACACACACACACACTAGAGGTGTCCCCAAATTTGCATTGTCAAATCTGATTCGACCACTCTTGCCTACAATCGTTGAATCATCATTTTTTTTTTAAATTTAAAGCCAAGATGCTGCTCCGAAGTTCCCACAAAATTGATCCCACAACCTAGTCTACCATGGTGATTTAGTCACGCACACTAAGGCGATTGATTAAAAGCACACAAGTTATTTTCCCCAAAAAAATTTCAGTATTAATAACTTGAAACAATATGAGCTACCTCTCCATGGCGAATGAAGTACTGATAACGGAATGAGTTCACATAAGGACATCACAGACATAAATACACACTCAACAGAGAACGGAGATCTGCATTAACTACCTAGACTGACCTGAATGGACCTTGTTGAACTGCGAGGGCGCTCCCAATAACTGCCTGTCATATATAATGCCACCTAGGGGGGGGGGGGGGGGGGGGGGGGGGGGGAATTTCAAACAAATAGGTGGATATTTATACCAAAATATGTTATACAGTTTCAATGGCGTAACTTGATTATGACGGGTCCGGGTGCACGAAACAATTACAGGCCCCTATCATGACCCATATTTCCCTATCATAGCCTAAGTATAACATCAATAAATAAATACAAGTTCAAAATAATTTTGTTGGTAAGGATATAAATCGGAACAATCCTTGATCAACTATTCAACTATGAGATTCGACTATGAGGGCAGTTGAAACAGGCTCCTTCGACGGAATCGTTGAATAGTTGACTATTCAGGGTCACCCCTAATGCGCACACACACACACACACACACACAAAACCTAACCTAACCTGTAACTAAACAGTAATTGTATTTTCCCTTGGGTTTCCACAGAGATCCCCTACAGGTTCGACTTCCTTCCCTCACAGGAACTCCCGGATTGGGATCAGCTGATGAGGAGGGCTCAGTGGATCGTCTGCAAGTACTCCCAGGCCCACGGGTGAGCCAGAGGCTGCAGAAACATGTACACAACCGCACTGTCCAACACACACACGGGCCCCGCATCTAGGTGGGAGATCACCTGCTAATGTTGTTCTCTTTCCGGTTAGGAGGGTGCAGATGGACCGTTTTTTCAGGAGGGACTCTCATCTCACCTGTCTGGAAAAGGTGAGCTCAGTGTTTCACTCTGAACAAAGACACAACAAGTAATTCACTGTTCACTGCGTATAATCACTGACTCATCACTGATTTAATCATTGGTCCACCCACCCCAATCTATCTCTCCCCCTCCCTCTCCCTCTATGCTGCCTGTGTCTACGTCTTTCTCTCTGTAGATGCTATCCTCTTTGGCAAGGTATCTGGAGCCCCTGCCAGACGAGGAGGGAGACCCCTTTCTTACCCAGATCCAGACCATGTTCGAGGCTCACTTTGTCGCTACGCAACCAGCCGACGAGGAAGAAGGCGGAGCCTCTTGTTTCTCGGCCGAGGCAGTCGACCCTGACAGTTTCCGTTTTAACGAGGATGACCAGGAAGCAGACTCAAAGAGAGGGTCGCCAAACGACGGCTGGGACACAGAACCCAGCAGCCAAACACAAAGCCCTGAACCAGAGCAGTCTCCAGTGTTACATCTCGGCTCTGTGCTGCTGACAGGACACGATTATCTGTTTTGATGTGTATCTGTCATAATAGTCTTGTTTTTACGGTGCTATTAAATTAAATAAATAAGTAAGACTTTTATAACCGCATTTCATGTAGTGTAGGAATGAATTCCATGTAGCTGTTTTTTAAATATTCAATATTTATATGTAATTACTTGATTCATAGCTATCAGCTATACCTCAAGACTAGAGCTGAATAATAAGCTGTCCTTGTGTGTGTGTGTGAGGAGGTTAGTAGTTGGTGTGTTGGGTATGCAGTAAATCATCTATTTTATACTACGTTTTGGTTATGTATATTCGCTATATTATGTTTTCATTATGTTTTATTATGTATTCATTGCTGCAACTCTGAGATCCTAATTAACATTTATTTTATATAATTAAACAGCATAGTCTCATGGTTTGGTATACATTTTTCTTTTATGACTTATAGGACCTACAAATGAGCCATGTTGAAATTTATCGAAATAACTGTTCTGAAAGATCACAAAATATTAAAACCTTCGATAACTCATTCTTCAACAAACTGAATTATGAACTCAAACCAGCCAACAACAAACTTCTAGGATAAAGCTACTGTTTGTAGGAATTGTGGAAGGAACCAAATGGATTGTACTGCGTTTCCCAGGGACACTATCAGCGAACACAACGTTCGTCGGCCAAAATGAGAAGTTACCGAAAAGCCGTTTAGACTTGGAGATTTTATGGCAGGTTGGGCAATTATTTGCTCGTGTCATGCTATGTGTAGTTCAAAATAGTCTTTGCGATTTTAAAATTGATTTAATTGCAGTAATTTAACGTTGTTAGAGCTCGCTGAAAACTTGCATCAGATAGATTAGTGCACGGAGCTTGCGTGCAGTAAGTGGCACGACAAGCAGAGGATACAGGCACATAGCAATGACATGACATTGAAATCTACAGTTTAGATTGTATGCGAATGCAACATAATTCATTATATTTACACTACTTTATCGTTGTGATATAAATAACTGATTAAATCCAGACGGTGTTGACAAGAAAGCCATTGGTTACAACCTACAACGTTAACGGACTTCCCCGCCAACTGAAAGAGGATCAGGTGGATTTCCGACACTGCCAGGGTCATGGAATTACTCTACGTTCGACTAGTGAGGAACAACCGCTTCCGTCCCATTTATGGGTCCCTTGCCCAAAGTCTCCGACCTTACACACAAGGTGGACATACTGCCAGGATATCCCTCTTGTCATCTGCTGAGTTGTGCTCAAGAAACCACTGCCCCATTCAATCTCAAGCTAAAAGGAAAACAGACTTTGTTTGGAACTTAAGATGCTCTTTGAACAGACCAGATATTTTGAGGGCAGTGTATTTTATAGCAAAGACCCCCATTAGACTGCCCTTACTGCACGTTCCCGTCCTAACTCATTGTGGACAACAGCAGTTTCACACCTCTGGTCCTCTACGTGCTCTTCCTGCCCCTCTCATATGGTTGGTCCTTAAACCACTGCAGAAGATTGTGGCAATTATACTGGGACGGTAGGACCACACTGTTACTATTGTTTTGTTTTCTTCCTATGTTTATGAAAGTTGGCCATTTTGTTTATAAGAGATGAACCATGGTAACTAACGCCTTATCAATAAACCCTCTTGCACAATATCATCTCGTTTGAAATCATCCACATTTAGCGCCTCAGAGTCTTATGTTTTGATATTCAGAGGATTCTTTGACTCACTCTCACATTCGCAGGAGCATCAGGAAGTGGTGGGCTGCGCTCCCGCCCAATCGGCAGCAGCTCCTGCGTCAGGCGGCTTGGCGGCGACGGTGGCAGCTTGCGGCGGGAGGGGCTGTCACCATGGTGATCCTGGCGCTCTTCTTCCTCACCCACCTGGACGAGTCCCCCGTGACGGGACGAATGCGCCTCCTGGTGTTCAGCAGAGAGAACTACATGGAGCTGGCGGCTATCACTTCACAGGGGGTGAGAGAGAAGAGGTCAGAGGGTAGCATTGAGGGAAGTAGATACATGGCAGCAGAGGGGAGGGGAGTTGTAGGTAAGGAGAGCACAGAGAGACATAGCAGGCTGTGGGGGTGTGCTGGAGAGGGGACTGAAGGGAGGGAACACAACATGGAACAAGGGAAACAACGTCAAGTCTGCGCCAACAGTAACGACTGCGTCCATATCTCTGTCTGCGTGTCCTCCAGTACATGGAGGAGTTTGCGGAGCAACTGGTCCCAGAGCAGGACCCCCGTCACCAGGTGGTGCAGAGGGTGGTGCAGCACCTGGCCCAGAGGAACCAGGACATCCCCGAGGTGTCCTCCGTGCCCTGGTGCGTCCACGTGGTCCAGAGCCCCACGGTCAACGCCTTCGTACTGCCTGTGAGTACATAGGAGGGCCGACCCCCAGGGA
>CM030180.1:11759972-11767472 GCA_017639675.1 Aplochiton taeniatus | reverse complement strand
ATGGTCCTCGTAGCCCACCCAGCTCCCCACACTACGGCCCTCCTAAACCATCCAGCTCCCCACACTATGGTCCTCCTAGCCCACCCAGCTCCTCACACTATGGTCCTCCTAGCCCACCCAGCTCCCCACACTATGGTCCTCCTAGCCCATCCAGCTCACCACACTATGGCCCTCGTAGCCCACCCAGCTCACCACGCCACAACCCTCCTAGCCCCTCCAGCACCAGCCACAATTTCTGTCTTACTTTAAGGAGAGGGTGGAGGACTGTGAAGAATGCCATTTGGTGCTGACTGACTCAATTCTGGACTCTTCTATTAAAACTAGCCCCCCCTCCCCCAGACACACACATACAGTAATATACTGCTTTACCCCGAGGTGTAATCTAGTGAGTGGGCTGTCCTTTGAGTGTGTGTGTGTGTGTGTGTGTGTGTGTGTGTGTGTGTGTGTGTGTGTGTGTGTGTGTGTGTGCGCGTGTGCGTGTGCGCGCGCCCCCCCCCCCCCCCCCCATGTGTTCCAATTGTGTCGGCACAAGAAGTATGTAACGAGTGCCTTGTGAATAATGTATGGAGGCAATAATATTATCATGTTGATAATGAGATGACCTGAATCGGGGACACGCTGGCTGGATTAGTGCTGTTTCCATACCTCCCCACGTTATCAGATGCATTATTCATCAAAAGACTGAAGTGTGTGTGTATGCGAGCGTGGATTTTGCTTGCCTGGATATGTGCGCTCCCTGATGTGCGCATGTGTCTTCTCAAATTGCTCCTCGATTTAAGATGGTGGCATGTTTTGTACTAAAATCCACAACAAAATGTTTGACTGTCAAGTTTTGTGTGTTAAAAAGGTTTGTATGAAATGACGCAAGATGAAGCCAAAGGGAAAGATTCTTTTTTCTAGAGTGTGATCCAAAATGCTGTAGCGAGTCGACAGATAATTGCAAATGACAGATCAAAAAATATATATTTTTTTAGAGCAAAAATGGCTGTGGTTGTTGTAAGCTTCCTCTTAGATAAAAAATGAACGAGCTTCAGTAGTAATATGACGTGAGTATAAGAGTCCAACACACTTGAGTGTGTGTGTGTCTAGTCTCTTGGGGGAGAAAGAGGAAACTCATTAGTCTGTGTGAGATTGCATAAAAACGTCAAGCTGCTCTCTCTCTTACTGGTGGCACCTCCAGCCAATTATACTGAGAGGAAGAGGGGAGGGGGCTGTGGGGGGAAGAGAGATATCAAAACTGATGCAGGCCCTGTCTTACCTGTGCCAGGGAATGAAAGGATGGTGTGTGTGTGTGTGCGTGCGCGTGAGAGTGTGTGTGTGTTCGTTTAGCAGTGGGCTCCTTGATACTACACTTGCAGGGTAGACTCCTCACAGCAGTTGATCATAGGGCGGTGAAGATGAAGTGTGTCTAGAGGAAGCAGCTCTGTCCCGTCTGTCAAATCAAAACCAACCACCAGAGGAGGAAAATGCGTCCGTTCCACCTGGAGATCTGCCTGCAGTCTGCGGGCACCCTCTCCTCTAAATCTGCCTCTAGACTTCCCTCCCTCCGTTGCTGTTCCCTGGAGGAGAAAGGTTCCCAGGTTGCCGCGCTGGGAAGCATCTGGACGGGAGGCCTCGGCCCCTCGCTGGGAAATTGAACATGAACGCCCAACAGGCAAGATGTGTAGATGCACACACACACAAACACACACCCGTCAGAGGTGATTGTGGCGAACACACACACGCGCGCGCGCGTTGAGGGATATTCGTGGCTAACTGCTGGGGTCTAAACAATGGTGGGTCTAATCAAGTCAAATTGACAGAGCGAGGCCATGCAGACAGCGGCCGATCTAGGGGAGAGGAATTGGCAATGACACGGGAGAGGGAGATGGGAAAGGACTAAAAGGATGCTATTAGAGAGACCCAGTGAGTCTGTCCCACCCACCAACCAAATCAATGAGTCAGACCGAGACACCCCATGGAGAGCTCACACACACAGACACACACACACACGACAGCGCGGGGAGACGGGAACACACAGAACAACGAGGCGAGTGTTCAAAGCACAGAGAGAAGGAAGACCAGACACCAACACACACGCTAGCATGCCAAACACTGTTACCAAAACAACTCCCCCCCAGGAGGGGGAGAGGAACACACCCCATCTGCTGTGTAGGAGGAGTTCAACCCATGTCCCATGATGCAGTTTGTCTGACCTCTGACCTCCCTGTTGAGTTTCTCTAGGTTTGTGGCTCATCTGGTATTCCATCAGGATGGTGTCCATCAACACACACACACACACACCCACACACACACACGCAAAGCCAATGCGCAGAGCAGATGTTTGCAGCATGCCGGGAGAATCTAGCACTCTTTGTGTGTGTGTGTGTGTGTGTATGTATGTGTGTGTGTGTGTGTGGAACAAACATGCCCTTCCCCAGAGCATTAATTATACATGTGCCATGCGGGTGTCTGATTGAAATGAATATTTTACTGCTTTTAATCACTGCCATTGCCAAAGTGATGGAGCATCTGCCTGTGTTACCTGGGCAATTAAAGATGCTGTCTTTCTGATGCCGGCTCTCTCTCTCTCTTTCTCTCATTCTCTTTCTCTTTTTCTTTTCTCTGAGACAGTACTGTGGCTATCCACCAGTCAACCAGTCACAGCATTTTGAATCAGCGTTTTGCCACACGCAAGGCTGCATCAGGCCCACAGAGGGGAGACTGGGGCCTTGTGTGTGTGGAGCTGAAGGCCTGGAAGGCTATCTGTGTATTTACACCGAACACAGACTACAAGTCCCCTTCTAATGGCTAGCCTGGCCTCCATCTATCTTATCCTCTCATCTGTGTGTGTGTGTGTGTGTGTGTGTGTGTGTGTGTGTGTGTGTGTTGCTCTGTTCGTCTGTGGGCTGCTGGAGGATTTGAGGTGATGCTGGTAGAGATTAGGATGTTAACACAGTCCCTCTTCTGACTGCATCGATCCCTCGCCCCGCCCCTCCCCTCCCCTAGCCCCGGAATCAAATTAACCGCTAACCGCATTACCTGCACGCAGTTTGGTTCGGAGTGCGTAAGAGTAATTGGGCGAAAATGATGGCAGGGAATGGAATCGGAAACTGATTTACACCAAAACATATGGTCTTATTTTCCTGCCTGTCGATGGGATTTCCAGAAGCTTTTCATATTCTTTTAACACAGATGGAAAACAATCCGATTTATTAAGACCCGTTTGTTGATCCGTAACCCTGGAAACACATGGTCAGGGCAGGACAGGCCTTTCTGCAGAGCACTCTTTGGTGCGTGTTTGGAAGAATTCGTTTGAGAATCCCTTGCAGCAGCTATGGTCCCTCTGGAGATCAGAGAGAGGGGGTTAAAGGAGAACGAGGGGCCGATGGTGGGAAGTAGAGTTCAGTGCAGACACAGGTTTACACAGGCTACCCACCTGGTATGTGGGCACTGGTACAGCAGAGCATCACACACCTACAGTAGTCTCCCCTCAGTGATCCCACACCACAGGTAGTATGTGTGTGTGTGTGTGTGGATGTGTATTCAAGTGAAGGAGAGAGAATAGAGCAACCAGACAGACATGCTGTCCATCAATGTCAGACAAGTTCACTGAACCGTGACTGACCCGGGCAGCCCCCCAGACTCATCACCCCCACCTCCTGCCCCTCTGAATGCCCCCCGCCCCCCGCCCCCCACGCAGGACCTCTCGACAGGCTCCCAGTGACTCACAGTGATAGCACTCTTCCACTCCATTCCCCAAGATTCATAACTCAACCAGACAGAATGATTTTTATTGATCCATTCTTTCATTCCCTCATGGACTCCCTTCTTTTTCAATTGCCGAAGGGGTCTAATATGCATAGGCAGAGAGAGAGAGAGAGAGAGAGAGAGAGAGAGAGAGAGAGAGAGAGAGAGAGAGAGAGAGAGAGAGAGAGAGAGAGAGAGAGAGAGAGAGAGAGAGAGAGAGAGAGAGAGAGAGAGAGAGAGAGAGAGAGAGAGAGAGAGAGAGAGAGAGAGAGAGAGAGAGAGAGAGAGAGAGAGAGAGAGAGAGAGAGAGAGAGAGAGAGAGAGAGAGAGAGAGAGAGAGAGAGAGAGCCTGCGTGCGTGCGTGTGTGTGTGTGTGTGAATAATATGAGGGAAAGAGTGTGTGTTTTAGAAGAATGAGAGAGAGAGAGAGAGAGAGAGAGAGTCTTGTTGTGGCTCCAGTGTCAGCAGAGACAGGCCGAGGACTTAGCAGAGGAATACATTTGAATCATTTCACATTAAGCCCGCTACCTTTGTTTTTATGACACGTCCCTGCAAATGGTGACATTATAATTCCAGCTTACCGCTACAGGAAGTCAGCTCAACGTTCGGTGCAAGCCTTAACATGGCTCAACACATGCTGAGGCAACCATAACATCCATTCAGTAGACTTTCCTCTAAACGTTACGCTTTTACCAGACTGTGATACCAGGGGTTCTGGCCTTGTAGAATGATAGTTGATAGCTGGTTTCTCTGCTGGTTCCTCTGCTGGTTCCTCTGATGGTTCCTCTGCTGGTTCCTCTGATGGTTCCTCTGCTGGTTTCTCTGCTGGTTCCTCTGCTGGTTCCTCTGATGGTTCCTCTGATGGTTCTTCTGCTGGTTCCTCTGCTCGTTCCTCTGCTGGTTCCTCTTCTGGTTTCTCTGCTGGTTTCTCTGCTGGTTTCTCTGCTGGTTCCTCTGCTGGTTCCTCTGATGGTTCCTCTGTGAGACTCCTCTTAGTAGCGTCTGTTTACATGTGTTATAATATCAATTCTCACTCCCACACACCGTGTCAATGCCACTCATCCTCCTCATCATCATCCTTCTCCTCCTTCTCCTCCGCATCATCATCCTTCTCCTCCTCCTTCTCTTCCTCATCATCATCCTTTTCCTCCTCCTCCTCTCCTGTTACTCTGTCTTTCAAGCCCTCCTCCCTTCTCATGTTCCAGCTTTACCTGCCTGCTCTCAGCTCCGTTGCCATGGTTTCCATTATGCTTTCTGCCGGCTCTGGTTTGAAGGACAAAGCGCTGATGGGGAGCAGTTACGCAGGGAGAGACTGGTGTGTGTGTGTGTGTGTGTGTGTGTGTGTGTGTGTGTGTGTGTGTGTGTGTGTGTGTGTGTGAGTGCGCGCTTGTGCCTTCAAAGATGAATTTCCTATGTCCTCACTTGCAGTTTCCTGTAGTATTTTCTCCTTATTTGGGCCCTATCCTCGGCCCCCCTCCCCCGCTCAGTCTGAAGCCCCCCCCACGTTGCATCAGGTGCTGTTCGATCCACAGCACCAGGGCCTCCGCTTGGCATGGGGAGCCCGGAGGGGAGCACAGCAGAGCGTCAGATCTATGGAGCAGATCTGCGTCAAACATTTAGCTCCTGCATGTCTCGCCTTGTAGCCCACCGATCGATAGGCGAGTGGAACGCTCCTCTCCTCTCCTCTTTTTCCACTCTTCTACCCTCTCAGGCTGTACCACGCCAGGCTCCACTGCACTATGTGTGTATGTGCGGCTGCACTTTTTTGTGTTGTCTTTAGGCTGTCAGAAATTAGGCTAAAACCTCCGACTTTATTTAGCTGAGCCGGTTGGCGCGCGGAGGACCGGGAGATAAGTGTCATGGAGGGAGATGGCAGAGAGAGGGGGCAAGGCCCAGTGAAGGCTATGAGAGGAGAGCTTAAAGAAAAAGAAAGGGAGAGACTTAGACCCAATCCCCTCTCTGCCACGCGCGTCACCCGGCAGCGGGGAGATCTCGCCCCCCCCCCTCCTCTCTCTCATTGTACGGTTCTTAGGGGCTTCCTTAACTTTTTAATAAGACTCTTTGATAAGTCCCCCGATCAGGGCTGGGTGGGTCAGGGCCCCCGCTCCCACACAGCTCGACTTCATCCCCACGCTGAACTAGATCCGCTCCCTCCCTCTCCTCTCTCTCACCAGGGACGCTGCACACACACACACACACACACACACACACACACACACACACACAGGGCGTTTAAACCGACTCTATTCACAGGGATTTCTTAGATTTCTGTGCTTCAACCATCCATGTTCTCTGTTTCCTCCGCTAGGTGTGTTTTTAGGAAGGGAAGCCTTGTCCTTGTCCGTTCCAGGGAGGGGGAAGAGGTTTAGCTTCCTGTCACTGCCTCTCTGTCTTTCCCTGGCTACAGGCAGGCACTGATGTTAGGGTCCTGGGGACAGAGGACACGGCGTTCCCACAGCAACGCGCCAGAGGTCGCTGAATGACAAACTCGCGCGAGAAGACAGACACAACCTGTTTAAGCCAGGGTTACTTTTAGATTTCCCCTCCAGGTGGTTCACCGCGCGTCTATTCCGTAAAACAGCGTTGGCGTTGAGATATTTTCCCTCTCTTTGCGTGCTGTGATTCATGGTGGCGAGTGAGCGATGGAAGGTGACTGGGGGTTGGGTGGAGGTCAGGTGACGTCCTAATTAGGTCAGGTGGTGTGAGATGCTAATGCAGCGTGCCAGCACCGCCCCAGGACAGGGATAATTTAGGCTCCTGTCACTAACAGGAGCCACACACTGTCCACATCCACCAACAGGGACCATGACTCAAGAAAAGTCTCTGCCTGTCAACACACGCACACACACACATACACACACACATTTACACTTTTTAGCGCTGTCCCCAAAATGCGCTTTCACTGTTTGGACTTAGTTGGAGTTATTTAGTGCTTGTAGCCGTGTGTGTGGTTGTGTGTGTGTGTGTGTGTGTGTGTGTGTGTGTGTGTGTGTGTGCATGCATGTGTGTTGGAGTGCACTAGTGTGTGCGTCATGTTTAAGTTTGCGTCTCTTTGGCCTACTTAGGCATTTTGTAAGTAGCACAGTGAGCTGCCTCTCCTCTCCCTCTAGACTCAGGCTGAATAATTGAGTGGTGCTGAGGCAGGGTAATAAGCTGCACTGGCTCTGTAATAACCTGCTGGACAATTTCTGTGTGTGTGTGTGTGTGTATGTGTGTGTGTGTGTGTGTGTGTGTGTGTGTGTGTGTGTGTGTGTGTGTGTGTGTGTGTGTGTGTGTGTGTGTGTGTGTGTGCTCGCGCGCAGTGCTTGGTAATGACTGCTATTATTCTCAGGCTTAGAATCCAGAGACATGCTTCCTGTGGTGTGTGTGTGTTAGTGTATGTGTGTGTGTAAGTGAGCGTGAGCGCTTGTATGTGTATAAGAGAGAAAAAGAGTCACTGAGTGTCTCTGAGTCAGTGTATGGCCAATTATTCCTAACATTAAGAACTAGACACACACAGGCTGTGATGTGAGTGTGTAGCTTCCGTGTGTGTGTGTGAGAGAGAGAGAGTGTGAGTGTGTGAGAGAGAAAGTGTTATCGTTTAAGAGTGTGTGTGTGTGTGGGCTATTATTCTAGGCATTAAGTGCCAGGCACACACTCAGTTCTGTGAGACTGTTGCTATAAGACTGTTGCTGGTCTGTCTCTGCCTCCTGATGTTCCGGCCTAATTCCTCCACGTCCTGGAGTTAGCGGTCCATTCCTGGTCATTCTCTGGACCTCCTCCTTCACTGCA
>CM030180.1:11744972-11754972 GCA_017639675.1 Aplochiton taeniatus | reverse complement strand
CTGTGTGACTGTACATTTGTGTGTGTGTGTGTGTGTGTGTGTATGTGTGTGTGTGTGTGTGTGTGTGTGTGAGTGTGTGTGTGTGTGCGCGTGTGCGCGCTCAGGCTCTTTTAGCTGTCTATTTCAAACTCCTGGGAGTGGGTGATTCTCCCCCGGGGAGACTGGGAAGGAGTGGAGTTGACAGAGGAACATCTCTCTACTCCGGGGCCTGAAGGAAAAAAACGGTTAGATAACCCCCCCCCCCCCCCCGTCCTGTCCCGTTTGCCACGGCCATGGGATGTGTCAGTGTCGTCCACAGCCGAGGGGAAGAGACAGTTTGGTCCAGGGAGACCTCCTGTCCACTAATGTTGGTCTGCTGTGAGTCGCCCTGCGGTGTGCCCCGGGCGGGACCTTGTCGCTCTGTCTGTCCGTCTGCAGGGACAGCAAGGAGAGCCAATAAGACGACCGCCTGGCCTGGCCGGCCTCGTCACTGCACTGAGATGCACCCTGCTGGTGGTGGAGCTGCAAGGCTATCTCTCCCTCTGCCAGCGGGGAGGGTGTAGGAAAAGAGGAACGGAGGCCAGCTCCCGGAGGGGGGGGTCCAGAGGGGACCACTGGAGGACAGGCCTGCCTGATGGAGACACTGGCTGCGCCCTCTGGAGGACAGGCCTGCCCTCCGGAGACACTGGCTGCGCCCTCTGGAGGACAGGCCTGCCTGATGGAGACACTGGCTGGGCCCTCTGGAGGACAGGCCTGCCTGTCTGGGCCCTCAGGTAGAGAACGGTGCAGGGATGTGCTCAGGCACAGAAGCCATGTTAGTGTAGTCGCGTATGATGTATGTGTTGTAGCGTAGTTTGGTATGTATGTGCTGTTGGTATATCCCAGGGCCTACCTGTTGGCACTGACGGACTGGCTGGTGGCTTCGGTCAGATGGAATGCAGGAGGGGGGGGGGGGTTATCAGTATTTACTGATCAGTCAGAGGGAGTGAGCTAAGGCCCCCCCCCCCCCCCCCCCCCCCCCCACACACACACACACACACACACACACACACACACACACCCCACACCCCTGCTTTCCGTTTCTGCCGCCTCAGCCTTTCCCGAATGGAACAGCGTGGATCACTGTGGCAGGAGGGAGGCAGGGAGGGGGTGGGGAGCAGGGGAAAGCCTGGAGATTGTGGGGAGAGAAAGGGAGAGAAAGGGAGAGAAAGGGAGGCAGGGTGGTGCAGAGCCGCAACATTGGGTCCCCAGGCCCAGCTGGAGCCCGTCCAGATCCGCAGAATAAAACAACCGGCTCTCTAACTTTGGTCTCTGCGTCTCCTTAATGTACTCCCCCTCCTCTCTCTCTCTCTCTCTCTCTCTCTCTCTCTCTCTCTCTCTCTCTCTCTCTCTCTCTCTCTCTCTCTCTCTCTCTTTCTCTCTTTCTCTCTCCCTCTCCCATTTCTCCAAAGTCCCGTGCCATATTTGTCTCCTCCATCCCTTATTGCTCTTTGATTTACAGCCGCACACTCTGACCCTTTCAATTGCTGTCTTTGTTTCCCTCTCTTCTATGTAAGGATTCAAGGGGCATGTTAGGAGAAGAGAGGGAAGGAAGGGGCACCACTCTCTCTCTCTCTCTCTCTCTCTCTCTCTCTCTCTCTCTCTCTCTCTCTCTCTCTCTCTCTCTCTCTCTCTCTCTCTCTCTCTCTCTCTCTCTCTCTCTCTCTCTCTCTGTCAGGCAGACTCACTCTTGTCCTCCTCTTGTCTCAGCCTGGCAGAGAGAATGCTCGGCTGCAGATGAAATGGACGTATTGATATGAAAGGCCAGGACTCCACTGGAACATTGCTGGGTAATTGACTAAAGTGAAAAGGACGTTTTAGTCGTGACCTTTATGACTCTTTATCGCTTAAGCCCTTGTTCACCCTCGCGCACACACACACACATACGCACACACACACACATACGCGCACACACACACACACACACACACACACTCCTCGTCAAGCCATGTAAATGCACAGGCTAAATCAGGGACGCGGAGACAGCGTGTTTCCGGCTGGAACTAAAAGCTTTTAAAGCCACTTTGGGAGGTTGGTCCACTGGCTAATTCCCCTCAGTGTGAAATGAAATTGTGAGCGTCAGAGGCTTGACCAAGGTTTGATTCAGAGGCCCGGGGCTCTCTCAGAGAGGATTTGGGCTCTGACACAAAGTGGCTTTGTTGATTGCGTGAAATTAGGTCCTGCACACAGCTTTTCACACTGGGCTATTCTTATGCAAGAGCCCATTTTCTTTTTGCTTATGAAGCCTGCTTCCAATTTTCCATTACTTCTTTTCCATTAGTTTGACAGAAGCATATGACAATAGCTTTCATCTCGATAATATGATTACATTAGCACGGAACTGCGGAGCCCGTTGGCTCCCTGGGAGCCTCAAATCAAACAGGGTGTTTTCTGACGTGGCGCTGTGCTGCCTTTCACTGGCAGCAAACAACGCGCTGTGCAGGCATCTTAAGCCCTTGTCTTCGTGTCGTTCTTCCCTGCGCTGAGGGCTGTGCCACTCGGTCTGGTTGTTTGTCTACATGTGTCCTCTCCAAGCTTAACATGAGGTCACATGAAATGGGAGCTTAGGGCTGGACCTCCAGCAAGACCCCCTGATCCCGGAGAAGCCCCCCTCCCCGGGCCCTCGACTCCGGCCTTTCAGACCGCGGGCTCCTAATGGCTCCCTATTCAGTGGCTGAGCAGTGGGGCTGGTAGATCAGCTTGATGAGCCTGGAGAGATAGTGGGGTGCCATTCACTGCCAGACAATAGGACACAGTGGAATATAATGCGGTGCTGGCGAGCTGCGCAGGGTTTGTCTTTATCGGCCCTCCTTATCGTGTGTGTGTGTGTGTGTGTGTGTGTGGAGAGAGGGGGAGCTATTGTACTGGAGTAGCCTTGAGTTTTCTCTGTGGGGAGGGGAGGCGGGGTGGGGAGTAAAGGGGTCCACTGCTACCATGGAGAGATAGGTTAACCACTGATAAGGCGTGCTTCGTGTGTGTGTGTGTGTGTGTGTGTGTGTGTGCGTGTGTTCGTTGCGCTGGAGGGTAGGGGGGCCGTGAAAAAAGGTCAAGTCCATACAATCAGAGAGGGCCGTGTCACCTGGCTGTGACCCTGGCGTTGTCCCGGTAATTAACAGATAACCTTTAATGAGGCGTGGGCTGCCGAAACAAGGGAAATGTCACGTATTTAACCAGACAGGGACCTCTAGGACAAACACACACACACACACACACACAGGGTGAGAGGTGTCAGAGTGTCTTGTCATCCTGTAAATGTCATCTGACCGTAGCGTTCAGTGTCCCCCTAACCCTGCTCTTTACAGGAGTGGGGGAGGTGTGTGTGTGTGTGTGTGTGTGTGTGTGTGTGTGTGTGTGTGTGTGTGTGTGTGTGTGTGTGTGCGCGCCCGCGCGCGCCTCCCTCAGTGTGCACCGTCGTCGTGTTCCTGACGTGTTGGCCAGAGTGACGGACCAGAGGGATACTGTGTCTGGCGTGGTGTCAATTGAATCATCCACACTGCAAACCATTACATAACACTTCTAATAACAGCATGCAGCAAGGAACCTTTCCTCTCCACCCTGCCCTGCTCTAGCTCCCCCATCTGGTGAAACAAATCCGTACATCCACGCGCACCCCTTTCACACTCTCCCCCATTCTCTCCCATAACTTTATCACTCTCATGCCTGTTTTTATTCTCTCTCTCTCTCCCTTTCTCTCTATATCAATTTAAATTTCAACATGTTTAATTGGCATGAAATGCTGTATAGTGAAATTCTGCATTCTCTCGCTCTCTCTCTCTCTCTCTCTCTCTCTCTCTCTCTCTCTCTCTCTCTCTCTCTCTTTCTCTCTCTCTCTCCTCTTCTCTTATCTTCCTGTTCCCGCTCTCCATCTTGCCCTTCAGTCTTGTGTCCAGAGGCTTTTTGACGTTCCATTTAAGCAGAGTGAGACTGATATGGGTGGCGTCTGGCACAGTGAACCTGAGGTACACACACACACACTCCGCAAAACAACACATCAGGGAGCTGTTGCTTGCAGCTAAGCTGGCTAAACTGCGGCGGATGCGGTCCCTAAAGAAATATGCTGTAGTGTGAGCCGCTGCTCTGGTGGATAAATACACTGTTCACTCCCTCCTAGGTTTCGCTCCTAATCCAAACTCGGAATGGCTAAAAGGATCATTTTACACATTATTCTTCTCTCGTTCCGACTGTCATAATTCCCCCCCTGGCCCTGCTGTTCAGACTGCTACAGTTGTTCTCCCATTGGAACCTCCCCTGAGATGTAATGAGTCCAGGCTGTCCTCTGAAATTGGAGAACACGGCGCTGGTCCTTTGCTGAAGGCCAGTGTGAACCGTCGCGTGCGTTCACAGATGGCGTGCGTGCAGCGGTGCCCCTCAACGCTGGTAGCAGCGCTCTCCAGGTGTGTCTCGTGGGGAACACGGCCGCTCAGAACCAGAGGCCGGACAATGTATGGAGCCGTGTCTCCTGCAATGCAGCGTAACCCAGGGACATGGATCTGACTGGTGCCTGTACACACACACAAAACACAGACAAACACCCTTTCTCTCGCTTTGTCAGATGTGCAAGCAGACACGGTCACATAGATATTCCCCCTGCATCTGTGCTCTCGTCACGCCTCTCTGACTTTCTCTCATTGTCTGACTCCAGGGTGAACACACACACACACACACACACACACACACACACACACACACACACACACACGCACGTTGAAATTACACCACCCATAGAATAGCATTCTCCTTTTGGTCGGAGGACAATTTGTTCAGCATCTGTGAAATTAGACATGGTTTTACACTGTAGGCTTTTCAATATTGATCACTGTCATACAGCTCTGTGCGTATGTGTCTGTGTGTGTGTGCCTGCCCGCGTATTTGTTGCACAAGACAAAGGAAGGTATTTTGTAGTCAGACTCTTTGTTGGCAACGTGTTGGCAGTGCAGTAGCCTACACTGGTGCCTGTCTTAATATATATTCATAGACCAGCAACATGCAACTCTCGGCTCTGGGTGATAGCTGCTAGCGCTGGTTCATGCATGGGTTGTGTGTGTGTGTGTGTGTGTGTGTGTGTGTCTGTGTGTGTTTTGAATTCATTTATTTATTTATGCTGGGTCGACTGTTTGACAAGGCACATAATGAAAAAAAAAGACATAAATAAAAATAAGTATCTTCACGAATAATACAAATGCGTTCTGACCCAATACACGTTTAGAGGTCTGTCCCATCAACACCCTCCACAGAATGGCTCCGCACACGATGCGTCTTGTCTGTCACACGGTGTTGTCTGAGGAGATCTCTGGGTTTTGGGCTGCTCCAGAGTAGTGGCGGCGGATGAGGAGGGCGTTGCATCAGACCACTTATCCCAGCTTCGGTCATGTCGACTGTTTGGCGCAGGGACTTTGGACGGGTGCCAGTCCTATACCGGGTGAGTGCCCCTCAAACAATGCACTTTGCATCCAACAAGGTCACCCCGGGCAGTCCAGTAGAAGTGAATAGACTACTAGAGTGTATGTATACCATGATCAGAGACTGTTTCAAAACCATTTGGGAATAAACAAAAAGTCCCCAAAAATAAACTACTTGAAGAATAAGATACCTATACCAATAGAATATATACTGCAATATCCTAAAAACGTGTTAAATATAGGAAAAACGAAATGATATAAGCTCCACTGTGCTTAGTCTGCCTTCAAGGGCGCCATAGCAACAACAAACCTTTTTGTGTGTTTGTGTTGTTAAAGCAAGCAGTACCGTGTCTTCAAAATCAATACATTGTGTGTGTGTGTGTGTGTGTGTGTGTGTGTGTGTGTGTGTGTGTGTGTGTGTGTAATCTCAGAATATTGTTTTGGAGAGAGGTCTACAGCTCTAGTTTAGTGTATTTGTGAGTTTGTAGTCTTGTGTTTTTACCTTTGCGCACATTTCTGATTCCTCATTAAAGCTGTGATGGTGATGTGATGTGTGTTTTACTGATGTGTGTGTGTGTGTGTGTGTGCGTGTGTGTGTGTGAGCATGTGTACCAAACTCCGCTCAACAGTTTTCTCAAATCAAAGCTGCCCAGTTCAGCCAGACTGCAAGTCCCCTGTCGGTGGAAACTCAGTGTTACTGGAAGGTTAGCTGGTGAATTATTAAAACTTACTCAAGCTTCACGTATAGAGAACCACTAGACGAGAGAGAGAGACTGAGAGAGAGAGAGAGAGAGAGAGAGAGAGAGAGAGAGAAAAGGGAATGGAAAAAGAAATCCGCTGGGCCCTGCGGTTCTCCACAAAATTCACACAGCTCACTCATGAGCAGCGACAACCCAAGTGTAGAGCCACCGTGAAGACCTCCTCCTTCTCTTCCTCCTCCTCCACCTCCTCCTCCAGCACACGGCCGCTATGCTGTGCTGTGGTCACGTAGAGGGGTAATGACAGGGGGGCTGGCTCCTGCTGCTCTGTAGCACAAGGCTGGGGCAGGGGAAGATTTCGCTCAGCTGTAAGGAGCGGGAGGCAGCCAGACGCCGGGCTGACACATTTCCTGTGTGATTCACGGAGGCCGTCTCCTCTCTGTGTGCTTGTTGTAGCTCCACCGGCTGTCTGCTTTGATAGCCCCAGGCCTAATGGATCCACAGACCCTCTGAAGCCTTTCTGAAGGCACAGTGGACTAAGATGCTGCTGCACTAGAGCTACATAGATGTGTACTGCAGAGAACTATAGTGTGCCTTGCTGCTGTGCTAGGTGTCTGTGCAAGGTGTACTAGGTGCTAGGTGCCTGTGCTTGGTGTATTCATAGAAAGGCGACTGAACTAGTACCGGCCTATGTGTTGTAGGCTCCCTAGCTAATGCTAGCCTGCCTAGTGAATGCAGCGTTGGCCATTGAAAGGGAGCGGAGCTAGCCTAGCGTCAACTCATTAGCCAGGTTAAAGCACTGAGCAGTGGGTCCAGCTCCACTGACAGCAGGCTCATTAATATAAACAGGGTCCTAAACCCAAACTCAATTTACTTGAAAGCCTCTTCGGAGCGAATTGGGGCGGGGGCGGGGGGTAAGGCATGCGTAGTATGTGTGTGTGTGTGTGTGTGTGTGTGTGTGTGTGTGTGTGTGTGTGTGTGTGTGTGTGTGTGTGTGTGTGTGTGTGTGTGTGTGCGCGCATCTAACAAAGGTATTAATCAGCCAGCACCCACCGCCTCACAACAGGCCGACGCGCGCTTTGCCGAGCGCCAAGCTCGCCGGT
The DNA here is from genome assembly GCA_017639675.1 of Aplochiton taeniatus. NCBI lineage: Eukaryota > Metazoa > Chordata > Actinopteri > Galaxiiformes > Galaxiidae > Aplochiton > Aplochiton taeniatus. Next base: position 11,747,754 of record CM030180.1, on the reverse strand, counting down.
GTGTGTTTGTGTTTGTGCGTGACTGAGTGTGAATAGCGAAGGCTCCAATTACTGTTTGAGGGCTGATCCTGTGTGCGTGTGTGTGTGTGTGTGTGTGTGTGTGTGTGTGTGTGTGTGTGTGTATTTAGACAGTCACACTCTCCCTCTCTTCCCCTCTGTCTCACCCATCTCCCTCATTAATGAGTCCAATTAGTACATGCAAATATTTACTTCTAAGTGGCACGTGTGATTTATAACACAGTTTCGTTGTTTTAAAATGGTGAGGCTGTTTGTGAACGTGTGTGTGTGTGTGTGTGTGTGATGTTTACTTTCCTTGGTCGGCGATGCTCGTCAGATCATTAGGGCCTCCTGTAGAGTCAGATCATCAACGATGGAGGGAGAGGGAACCATGCTCTGCATAGTGGAGGAAAAATTACTAACACAATGCTCTTTATTCATGTCTCAAGGGCCTGCCGTCACACACACACACACACACACACACACACACACACAGCTCCTTCATTGAGGCTAGGCAACAGTGCTTCACACTGGGGTGGTGAGTGTTATGGGCAGCCCTCAACACCCATCAGATTAATGACACAGGCAGCAGAGCACAGGAGACAGAAACATGGAGCAGGGAGGAGGAGGAGGAGGAGGGGGAAGATGAAGAAAGAAACGTAGGAAGAGAAAGCTTTTAAGGATACATTGTCCTGAGTGATTGTCTACCTGCCTGCCAGCCTGTCTGTCTGTCAGCATGTATGTCTGTCTATCTCCCCTCTCTCTGCCTGTCTGTTTGTCTATCTGTGTCTGTCTGCCTGTCTGTTTGTCTATCTGTGTCTGTCTGCCTGTCTGTTTGTCTATCTGTGTCGGCCTAACTGTCTATCTGCCTGCCTGCCTGCCTGCCTGCCTGCCTGCCTGCCTGCCTGCCTGCCTGCCTGCCTGCCTGCCTGCCTGCCTGCCTGCCTGCCTGCTTGCCTGCCTGCCTCCCTGTCTATCTGTCTCTGTCTGTTTGTATATTGTATGTTTTTACATTCAGATATAGATGGAAACGTATGGCAGGTTAAGTGTTATCCAGTAATACCTTTCTGTTGAACTTAGTTTCAGGTAACTTTTGATTGTGAAAATGCTGCCTGCCGACTTGGATATTGGCTCTAAAGGAATTATTTTCATCTAGAAGCAAAATAATGTGTTGAATTTTAATGCCCTCAGTGGGAATCGTAAGCGCCTGAGTGTGTGAGGGAATCTAGCTAATATCAAATCAAATACCAATATATTCCAGAGTGTGTACCAATTATTATTTCTGATTATCTCTGACCTATAGCAGGGTGCAGCTGCAGAGATTCTGCTTCCCGATGCAAAGATGTGTGTGTGTGTGTGTGTGTGTGTGTGTGTGTGTTTACACCTGTGTGTGTGTGTGTGTGTGTGTGTGTGTGTGTGTGTGTGTGTGTGTGTGTGTGTGTGTGTGTGTTAGTGTGTGATCCCCCTCATGCAGTGTTATCGTGGGGTGTGAATATGAATGATGTGGGGACTGGCTGCTCTAATCTGAAAGCTGCAGCGTGATCAGCTGCTATGTTTTATTCATCTTGGCTACTGCCACCAGCTAATGGAAAAGAGGTGTGTGTGTGTGTGTGTGTGTGAGTGTGAGTGAGAGAGAGACAGAGAGATAGGGGTAGTAGAGGGCTCACTTGGAGCTCTCTGACCCTGTTATTCTGATGAGTGTAGATAATACATGAGGAACTATCAGTGAATCCACAGTGGAGGACTCCACCAGAGCAGGAGAGGAGAAGAGAGAGAAACATGGCCGGAATAGAGGATTGGAGACAAGAACAGGGAGGAGAGACTGTAATGTGTATCGATTCCAAAGAGCTATTGGCTTGATTGGTGTGCTGCTATCTGTGTGTGTGTGTGTGTGTGTGTGTGTGTGTGTGTGTGTGTGTGTGTGTGTGTGTGTGTGTGTGTGTGTGTGTGTGTGTGTGTGTGTGTGTGTGTGTGTGTGTGTGTGTGAGTGTGAGTGTGTGTGGGGGGGATGGGTGATGGCTGATGGTGAAGCAGGGACAAATTAAAGACTGTGGCCCTCTCTGAGAATCCCATCACTTTGGAAAGGAGAGCCACTCCCCCCCCCCCCCCCCCATCCCATTCCATTCCATCCCATCCCTATCCCTGTGAGGGACTCACTGACAAGGAATGCCCCGCGGCTGGACAGCGAGCGGGGGGAAGGCTGACAGATTGTGGGGGGTGCTGGAGATGGGGACAGGGGGTGGGGGTGGCGCTGCAGTGACAGTGTTCCTAATGCTGCCCCAAAGCTACGGCCCTGTGTTAATAGCGGTTAGCTGGCCTCTGTCTCTGTCTCTCTCTCAGGTATGAGACCCGCCTGGGCCTCTATACATAGCCACCCTCATTGGGTGTTGCTGCACGCGTTTGTGTGTGTGTGTGTGTGTGTGAGAGAGAGAGAGAGAGAGAGAGAGAGAGAGAGAGAGAGAGAGAGAGAGAGAGAGAGAGAGAGAGAGAGAGAGAGAGAGAGAGAGAGAGAGAGAGAGAGAGAGAGAGAGAGAGAGAGAGAGAGAGAGAGAGAGAGAGAGAGAGAGAGAGAGAGAGAGGAGAGAGAGAGAGAGAGGGAGAGAGTGTGTTTGTGTGTGTGTGAGTGAGAGTGAAAGAGATGCAGAAATGGGCAACATCATTTACCCTTCGACCCTCATGCCAGCAGCTTGCTGACTCGCTTGAATCCCACTCAAGTACACATACTCAAACACACACACACACACACACACACACATTAAAACTGAAGGTTATATTAGTAGCTCAG
>CM030180.1:11732472-11734972 GCA_017639675.1 Aplochiton taeniatus | reverse complement strand
CTCTGGGACAGATTAGAATTGAATTTGCATCTCATTACAAATTCAATACAGCAAATGGAGCCCCGCCCTTTGGGATGAGGATGATGATGATGATGATGATGAAGAGGCGGAGGAGAGGGGTGAGGAAGGCCGTTGAGGACAGCACAGTCAGCGAGTCCTGACACCTTTTCAACCATGACCCCCTGTATAGAGCAGCAAGAGGGGCCTTCTCATGGTGACAGGGGGTGAGGAGGCAGCCCAGCCAGCTCTTCAGGCTCTTAGAGTTGAACTCGCTGACTGCAAACTTTATGGGCCAGGATGATGAGCTACTCACTGACTTACCATCGGATGAATAATTAAAGAACACCAGAACATGAAAGAGAAATATGGGAGTCAACCTGGGACAGTTCTGGGAACAAAACGAACACTGCCCATAGCCATGGCGTGACGTGGCATGTCGTAAAACAAGCTCGCAAAGAAAACAAAACCAAGTGTTATTTCACGGTCGTAACAGTTCTAACTCCCTGGCTCACTGGAATGTACTTTTTGTTGTAAATAAGAGGTGTTTAATGTGAGCTGCTCTCTGTGTCCTGCTGCCACTGGCTGGGATCTAGACTCCTGGTGCTTCTCAGAGGCCTGCTGCACTTCTCCTGTTGTGTTCTGGGCTCCCAGGCCGCTGCTCTCTGCTCCTCTGGACAGACACACTCCACTCCTTTCAATCCAGAGGGACCTTTCTCTCCGCTCCCCTCCTATTGTGTTACTGTTTGTGCGTGTATGAGAGTGTGTGTGAGAGAGAGTGTGTGTTTCTCTGTAAGCACCTTTGAGTGTGTGTGTGTGTGTGTGTGTGCGTGTGTGCGTGTGCGTGTGCGTGTGAGAGAGAGAGAGAGAGAGAGAGAGAGGGGGGGGGGAGAGAGAGAGAGAGAGAAGGTTACTGGGAATGGGAATGGGTGTCTGAGTTGAGAGAGGGGTGGGGAAAGTTATTTGGTGACCTTTCTAATTTCACACTTGTTAAGTTTCCATGTAAAGGCAACGTTTTAGAGAGAAGCACTCAAGATTGGTGAATGTCATTAGTGGCAGTGTGTGTGTGTGTATGTGTGTGTGTGTGTGTGTGTGTGTGTGTGTGTGTGAGAGAGAGAGAGAGAGAGAGAGAGAGAGAGAGAGAGAGAGAGAGAGAGAGAGAGAGAGAGAGTGTGGGTGCACGCATTGTGCGTCTGTTTCCTCATTATAGGATGTGTACAGTGAGGGGGAGGGGCTACCATGGCATTTCAAGCTCTTATTGCAAGATGTGCGTGTGTGTGTGTGTGTGTGTGGGGGGGGGGGGGGGGGGGGGGGGGGGGGGGGGCGGGGGGGTTAGTGGGATGGTAATGAATATCTCCTGTTCACTAAAGACGGGTTTTGTGCCCAATTATTATTCCCCCACACCACACCACACACACACACACCACACACACACACACACACACACACACACACCAAATGGATCATCCTTGCAGGCGCTGACACATTCACCAGCCAAATGAAGAGCTCACACCTTCCCCTTCATTGTTTTCGCATGCTGGCCTCGTTTTCTTTCGCTCCCGCTCTCGATCTGAATTCTCCGAAGCCAGGCTGAGAGTGCGTTTCCGTGGCGATGATTACGGCGGGGCCTTTCTCTGCCGGTCTAATTTATGAACGTGTTGTTGTCGGAGCGTCTTGGAACACGCAGCGCTGATAGGCCCAGAGATGGCATTTAGCTAAAGAGCAGAGAGGCTGTTAGCCTCACCATTCATCTAATCAATCTCACTAATGAAACCACTGTCCTCTCCTCAGCCCTCCATTCTCTCTCTCTCTCTCTCTCTCTCTCTCTCTCTCTCTCTCTCTCTCTCTCTCTCTCTTTCTCTCTCTACTTGCTCCCTCGCTCCTCCGCTGCAGCGCCACCCGGGCATTGTTTGAAACCTTCCCTCCAACATTCTATTCTTTCTCCATTCATTGGAGTCTCCTTGTCAGTCACGACGGCCATTTTTGAAAATGTGCAAACTGGGGACTAGAAATATTCAAACCAAAACCTATACAGAAAGAACACATTCTTCCTTTAATGTAAGCATAGTACCAGTAAATCGTTCCAGCATCCCTCATTGCAGTATTCGTTAAATATGTACCATTTGTATGGAGCTAAATTAGTGACTTTAATTTTGTATCTGTTCAAAAAGATTTGCAACTTACTCTGTTTGCTGGAGTGATGCAAATCTTTTTTTTTTTACAGATACAAAATTAAAGTCACTAATTTACATACATACATTTGTTTTTGTCGCATACTGAACACTGTCTAACCCAACAATGTGCAGCAGGCTAGCTTCAACACTGAACACTGACTAACCCAGTAACACGCAGCAGGCTAGCTTCAACACTGAACACTGAACACTGTCTAACCCAGCAACACGCAGCAGGCTAGCTTCAACACTGAACACTGTCTAACCTAGCAACACGCAGCAGGCTAGCTTCAACACTGAACACTGAACACTGTCTAACCCAGCAACGTGCA
>CM030180.1:11714972-11719972 GCA_017639675.1 Aplochiton taeniatus | reverse complement strand
CATGCCTCTCCTCATTAAAGTGAAAGCTTGAGACCTCATTGATGAATGGCTGCAGTGTAACTGTGGTGTGTGTGTGTGTGTGTGTGTGTGTGTGTGTGTGTGTGTGTGTGTGTGTGTCTCTCTCTCTCTCTCTTAGAGGTGACGTTTGAAACGTGACAGTGTGCCGGCTGCTCAGTTAACCCTTCACAGCATGCAACGTAGTGCCGGCAGTATCCTGACTCTCAAATCAACGCAGCTACAGGTAACGGAACCAGAAACAGAAGCCATTTAAGCTGGTCTTCTATCTGCTCTGTCCTTGGTCTGCCTCCTGCTTCAGAACGTGGGTTTGGCCTGTTGCTAACCGGCCCAACTGCACACTCACACAGCTTTTCAAGCTGATGAGTTTGGGTCTGGTGTGGCATTATCCATGGTCCATAACCTTTTGGATGTGTCACCCCTATTGGCCTAAAATGGACGGTGACCTTATCGCAGTGTTAAAATGAAACACCGCTGCGTTTGAAGGGGCTAGCCCACTAAGTTGACTCCTTTGACTCAGCATGACAAAGGCCTTTGTTTCTGTGTTCAAACCAACTCAAATTTCTTGACTCTGAACTTAGAGAAAAAGGACATTGGATGGATGGTTCTCCAAAAATCCCTCTGACAAAAAAGCTGTCTCTCTTTCTCTCTCGCTCTCTCTCTCTCTCTCTCTCTCTCTCTCTCTCTCTCTCTCTCTCTCTCTCTCTCTCTCTTCTCTCTCTCTCACTCTGTCTCTCTCTGTTTCCCTCTCTCTAATCTCGTGTGTCCTCCAGGTGGTGTCAGCCTGTCGCCCATGCCCCCTACTCACTCCCCCCTCCCCCCTCTCTCTGGTTGGCTGGCCTTCCAAAAGTCAGATCAAAGCCATGTGCCTGTCTCACCCTCTGTCTCCCTCTCAGCCCGCGTCTCCCTGCTCCTCTTCCTCGCTTTATCTTCCGTCTTCATCAAAGGGCCGGGCGGGCAACCATTCCTCCAGAGTCTTGATCAATAGGAGGGCACCCTAGAGCCAGAGACGGGAGAGAGGGAGATGAGAAAAGAGGGAACAAGGGGTATGGCAAGAGGGGGAGGGAGGGGGGGAGAAAGGGGCAATAGAAAGAGATCCGTTGGTTTTGATTTCAGAGAGCTAAACTCCCACTGACGCCCCAATCAAACTTTGTAAGCCCCCCCCCCCCCCTCCCCTCTCTCTCTCTCGTTCCCTTTGTCTCCATAAGGCCATCTTAGAAGAGTCAAAGAGCTTTTGGAGAGCACACTCCAGTGTGTCACTGGCTTTGAACACTCTTCTCTGCTCCGCGCAGGCCGACTGGATTCCATGAGCTGCTTTATGGAACATGGCATTGAAGAATCTCCATCTGTTATTGAATTCCTTTAATACAGTTCCTGTCTTTCCAGACAAAGGCTTTGTCTGGTGGACACACCCTGTTTGAGAGTGTCTCTCTGTGTGAGTGAGTGCGTGTGTGTGTGTGTGTGTGTGTGTGTGTGTGTGTGTGTGTGTGTGTGTGTGTGCGTGCGTGCGTGTGTGTGTGTGTGATTTCTGACGGCCATGCAACTCCCTGTGGGGTTGTTTAGCACAGAAACACGTGTCCCCACGTCTACCGTGGTAACACCAGAGGCACCGTGCTGAGGTGACTGGCCGCCCGTGAGTGAGTCAGCTGGTAGGTGGGTAAACGGGTACTGCTCTCTCCGGGGCTGCTCACACACACACACACACACACACACACACACACACACACACACACAAACACTGCTCTCTCCTGGGTTGCTCACACAGACACACACACACACCCACACAAACACTGCTCTCTCCTAGGTTGCTCACATACACGGTTTCACAGTCACACTATCTAAGAGGGGATGGAGTTACATTTGGTACAAAATGGCTGTTCTTTTTACTCTGTGGCCACTGAGTGTGATCAAATACAAAACAATCCAAACAGCGTCTGTATGTGTGTGGGCTTTCATCCTAGATGTGGCTGTGTGTGTGCGTGTGTGTGTGGGTATGCGTGGGTGTTCTTTTTTGTTTGTGGGCATTCATCGTAGGTGTGTGTGTGTATGTATGTGTGTGTCTGTGTTTGTTGATGCTTGAATCAGATGGCCGTTTTGTGGGAGTATTGCAGCTTTATTTCCTAATTGACTGTGATTTATCTAGCTCATCTCACCGCGTCTCTGTGTGCGCCAGTGTGTGTGTGTTATGGTTGTTGGTCAACAGCAGATGATTTGGGGTGACCTCACACACCTGGCACCTGTATCCCCTCAGGCCCATCTCACACCTGTTCCAGGTGCTGTCCCAAACATTCCCACTCTGTGTGTGTGTGTGTGTGTGTGTGTGTGTGTGTGTGTGTGTGTGTGTGTGTGTGTGTGTGTGTGCGTGCGTGCGTGCGTGCGTGTGTGCGTATTCACATTCTTGACTGCGAATGTACTTCCACTAATTTGCCTGCTTCCTACACTCCAGTATGAATGGATTTTTGTATTCAGTTGTGTTTTGCACGCGGGTCTTTGTGAGTGTGTTGGTTGGAGTTGCCTGAGGCACATTTGCATGCCGTTTGACAGCCGAGCGAACCCAAAGCTCCTGCTCCTCCGCCCGCCACGAAACGCTGCAACCAGAGGGGATTGGGAGTGGAGTGCTTACCTTGAACCGCCGTGTGCGGCCATTTGTCGAGCGAGATATTTGTTGTGTTCATTAATGTTGTTTACTGAAACAACGTTGGGCTGGGACTATTGATCAGCCACAGTCCCAAAGTGTGTGTGCATGTGTGCGTGTGTACGTGTGTGTGGGTGTGTGTGTGTGCGTGCTTGGCTGTGCGATATTGATCTCCACCAGTCCCAATAGTCTTTATTCCTACAGCAAACTCTGTCAAAAGCCAAATGTAAGCAATCCCTCTCCCTCGCTTCCCCTCCATCTCTCTCTCTGCTTCCCCTCCATCCCTCTCTCTCCTTCCCCTCCATCCCTCTCTCTCCTTCCCCTCCATCCCTCTCTCCTGCTTCCCCTCCATCTCTCTCTCTGCTTCCCCTCCATCTCTCTCTCTGCTTCCTACTCGCTGTCTTATTGCTTGTCCTCTTTCTGCCTCAAACCATTTCTCTCTAGTTTTTTCCCTCCATCCGTTCTCTTTTCATTCACGTCCTGCCGTTCAACCCCCCCCCCCCCCCCCCCCCCCCCCCCCCCACCGGTCTCCCTGTATGGGGTTTTCCAATCTTCTCTGTTTCCTCTTTGCCTAGGTTTGCGGTCTCCTCTCCTCCTTTGAGCAGGCTGCTGTTTTCTAAGTGTCTTGGGACCCTGGGTTTTTCCTTCCTTACCTGTTGGTTCAGTGGATGTTACACTGATTGTGTTTGACAAGCCCATTCAACGCCCAGAACCCTAAAATAAAAACATTCATTCCAAACCCTTCTTGTCCTGAGTAATGTTCTATTCCCACTTTGCGATACAGAAAGGCTTTAAAGGTAAAACCGCTGTGTTATTAATGCGTGGTGGGCCACTGAGTTTGAGCTTCCAACGTAGTCCCTGTGTTCTCTTTGTTGAGCGTACCCAGCACACACCTGGACTCCACGCTGTTTTGAATGCTGCGTTGCCTTCCGTCGCGCTCACCCTGAGCTCAGCCTGGCCTTCCTCTCCTCCGTTTGTTCGATTCCGCAGCCGGGGGTGGGATCGGCGTCGCTGCCTGTCCGACAAACACGCGGCCGGCGTGCCGTTGGACTGGGCCACGCCCTGGAGACCGGTTCTATCAGGACAGCGCGCCGTGGTTTGGCTTTCCAGGCGAGGACTGGGATACTACCGGTCTGAGGAACGGCGGCTTTAATGGCGGCGCGGACGTGGCTCGGCGTGCAACCAGAGTTCCAAACCACGGGCCGCCTCCTTGGTCCTCTGGGTCAGGTCATCCTCCTTGGTCCTCTGGGTCAGGTCATCCTCCTTGGTCCTCTGGGTCAGGTCATCCTCCTTGGTCCTCTGGGTCAGGTCATCCTCCTTGGTCCTCTGGGTCAGGTCATCCTCCTTGGTCCTCTGGGTCAGGTCATCCTCCTTGGTCCTCTGGGTCAGGTCATCCTCCTTGGTCCTCTGGGTCAGGTCATCCTCCTTGGTCCTCTGGGTCAGGTCATCCTCCTTGGTCCTCTGGGTCAGGTCATCCTCCTTGGTCCTCTGGGTCAGGTCATCCTCCTTGGTCCTCTGGGTCAGGTCATCCTCCTTGGTCCTCTGGGTCAGGTCATCCTCCTTGGTCCTCTGGGTCAGGTCATCCTCCTTGGTCCTCTGGGTCAGGTCATCCTCCTTGGTCCTCTGGGTCAGGTCATCCTCCTTGGTCCTCTGGGTCAGGTCATCCTCCTTGGTCCTCTGGGTCAGGTCATCCTCCTTGGTCCTCTGGGTCAGGTCATCCTCCTTGGTCCTCTGGGTCAGGTCATCCTCCTTGGTCCTCTGGGTCAGGTCATCCTCCTTGGTCCTCTGGGTCAGGTCATCCTCCTTGGTCCTCTGGGTCAGGTCATCCTCCTTGGTCCTCTGGGTCAGGTCATCCTCCTTGGTCCTCTGGGTCAGGTCATCCTCCTTGGTCCTCTGGGTCAGGTCATCCTCCTTGGTCCTCTGGGTCAGGTCATCCTCCTTGGTCCTCTGGGTCAGGTCATCCTCCTTGGTCCTCTGGGTCAGGTCATCCTCCTTGGTCCTCTGGGTCAGGTCATCCTCCTTGGTCCTCTGGGTCAGGTCATCCTCCTTGGTCCTCTGGGTCAGGTCATCCTCCTTGGTCCTCTGGGTCAGGTCATCCTCCTTGGTCCTCTGGGTCAGGTCATCCTCCTTGGTCCTCTGGGTCAGGTCATCCTCCTTGGTCCTCTGGGTCAGGTCATCCTCCTTGGTCCTCTGGGTCAGGTCATCCTCCTTGGTCCTCTGGGTCAGGTCATCCTCCTTGGTCCTCTGGGTCAGGTCATCCTCCTTGGTCCTCTGGGTCAGGTCATCCTCCTTGGTCCTCTGGGTCAGGTCATCCTCCTTGGTCCTCTGGGTCAGGTCATCCTCCTTGGTC
>CM030180.1:11697472-11702472 GCA_017639675.1 Aplochiton taeniatus | reverse complement strand
TATATCTGTCTCTCTCCCTCCCCCTCTTTCTGTGTGTGTGTGTGTGTGTGTGTGTGTGCGTGTGCGTGTGTGTGGATGTCTCTCTCTTCCTGCCCGCATAAGGCCAGGTGCTCCATGGCCAGCCTCACGGCCAGACATGACTAATCCACTGCGGAGCGTCTTAATCCTGTCGGGGCCTGTCGTGTAGCAAACAGACTAATGATGTCTGCGTCTCAGCGCCCTGCGTCACCTGTCTGCTCCAGAGCCGTCCCTGGCAGCCGGAGCATTAATGGTGTTTTGTCTCGGCAAGGGGCGGCTACACGCGTCTCTCCGTGCGGCAGGCTGACAGCCCCAGGCTGCCAGGGCGCCGCCGGTGGGTCGGCTGCGTGTCCCTCCCTCCACCAGGTGGCGCTGCGCACGGCGGATGTCTTGGGGAACAGAGTCCTCATCCCCGGGCTGAGGCCTGGCCCTTTTATTGAAAGGCTGAGGAATGATTTTCGCGTCTGGCTGTCGCGAGGAGAAACTCCCACAAGACAAATAGTCCAATTTCACTGTAACCGGCCCATTCGTATTGTAATGGGAGAATGGAACGCCGGGACATTAGGAACGGCTCCGTCAGCTATTGTCATCGTGTGTGTGTGTGTGTGTGTGTGTGTGTGTGCGGATCTGTTTTACAGGGAGCAAGAGGCAAAGAGAGGTATTTCTCCTGCTTTAATTCTCTCCATAGGAGTTGTACTACCTCGGGGAGAATCTGCCATCTGATCCACTTTAGCAGGGTGGCAAACAGCCAAGGCATCTTTTCAATTACTGAGAAATGGATAGAGTTTGTGTTTGTGTGTGTGTGTGTGTGTGTGTGTGTGTGTGTGTGTCTGACAGAGAGAGGGAGAAGGAGGATTTCTGCATGAGAGAGAGAGAGAGAGAGAGAGAGAGAGAGAGAGAGAGAGAGAGAGAGAGAGAGAGAGAGAGAGAGAGAGAGAGAGAGAGAGAGAGAGAGAGAGAGAGAGAGAGAGAGGGGGGTGATAGCTGGCGAGAGGAAAGTGAGTCTGAGGGAAGCTGAGGAAGGGAGAGGGAGGGTGTGAGAGAGAGAGGGAGGGACAGAAGGGAGTGGGGGACATGGGGAGAGAAAAATACAGCTCTCCCTCTGTCTTTAAGCCAAGCAATAATTCAAAGCCCCAGCCTGTGAAGCCTTGGATCCACATTGACTGGTCATCTTAAATCAAATCAGGAGCGCGGTGCAGGACAGTATGTGTGTGTGTGTGTGTGTGTGTATGTGTGTGTGTGTGTGTGTGTATGTGTGTGTGTGTGTAAGACGGGTGTGGTTGAGACCAACACACACACACACCCACACACACACACATATTAAAACATACACACACACACACACACACACACACACAGCCCCCGGTGTACTCTGAATTATTGACGCTGGAGAATAATTGATTGGTTCACCTTCAGGCCTATCAGGCTTCGTCTGAGTGCACCACCTCATATCAACCTCCCTTCCTCCCTCCATACCTCCCTCCCTCCATACCTCCATACCTCAAAATCTCCCTCTCTCCCCACCTCCATACCTCCATATCTCCCTCCCTCCCTCCCTCCCTCCCTCCCAATCCTTCCCCCGTCCCTCCCTCCCTCTTCTTCTCCATCCCTCCCTTTCCCCTGTCTTCCTCCCCCTCTCCATTTGCTCCCTTGCTTTTTACCAGGCTCTCCTTGCCTCTGTACATCTCTCCCCGCCTGTTTGCCGCCATCCTCCTTTCCCTCCTTCCTCTCCTCCTCCTTCTTCCCTCCCTCGCTCCCTCTGTTCTTTCCTCTGTTTCTTCACCGTCCGTCCCTGTGCCCTGTCTACTGGGCAGCGGGTGATCTGTCATGGCTACTGAGCGCGCAGAGATGCACATCCGATCAATAACATGATACTGCAGCCAGGAGTTAGTCCTGACATACAACGGCTGCAAACACTCACGCGCGCATACACACACACACACACACACACACACACACACACACACACACACACACACACACACACACACACACACACACACACACACACACACACACACACTCACACTCTCACCGCACCACCAACACAGGTACCGATACAAGCATACACGCTAATATGTGCACACTGACTCACGCACGCGCCCTCTGCTGATGTAGAGCCCAGCTGCTGTGACAGGGCGGAGATGAGTTGAGGATGGATGGATGAAGGGAGGGCTGGGTGGAGGGGGGAGAGGAGGGGAGGTAATGGGAGGAGGTGAACGGTGAACGTTCTATTACTGCAGAGCTCTTATTGACAATGGAGCCTCACAACACCGGAGGAAACCTGGACCGTGAATGTGTGTGTGTGTGTGTGGGGGGGAAGGGGGGGCGTCTCTGTGTGTGCACACTTTGTGTGTATTACGCTATGTTATGCTTGCTGTACATATGAACAGCAGGAGCACCGCTCCTCCTGAAATGTAATACATATAAACATCAGAGTGTGTGTGTGTGTGTGTGTGTGTGTGTGTGTGTGTGTGTGTGTGTGTGTGTGTGTGTGTGTGTTACTGCTCCTCTTTTAATGCAGTGCATATAAACATCAGAGCATGTGTTACTGCTCCCTCTTTTCACACTTTGTTGAGTCAGAAGTGATTTCAATACAAGAGGCCATTCAGCATTGGAGTAGCAGTGAAGCTTGGCTAGTCAGTTTATTGTCCCCCTGTCATCCTGGTGGAGTGGAGGTAGACTTATGAGTTATGCAAATTAGCACTATGGGTAAGACCAATAGGCAGGGCAGCAGCTGGTCCTGTTCTCTGCTGGGCCCTCCTATATTATCACTGGTCAATTTGACTGTTCACTGCCACAGGGTGTGTGTGTGTGTGTGTGTGTGTGTGTGTGTGTGTGTGTGTGTGTGTGTGTGTGTGTGTGTGTGTGTGTGTGTTTGTGTGTGTGTGTGTGTGTATAATGAAAATCGTAAGGAACATAAAGTTTGGCACCCCTGCTGTGTGTCCTCACCCCCCGCTCTCCTCTGAATCTGCTGACTTCATCAGAATACTCCCCCGGCTCAAAGGGAGTCAATTAACCTGCGTGCGCCTCTCTTCATACCCTTGTGTGTGTGTGTGTGTGTGTGTGTGTGTGTGTGTGTGTGTGTGTGTGTGTGTGTGTGTGTGTGCGCGTGTGTGTATGTGCGTGTGTGTGTGTATGTGTGTGCGTGTGTGTATGTGTGCGTGCGTGTATGTGTGTGTGTGTGTGTGTGTGTGTTTGTGTGTGTGTGTGTGTGTATGTGCCTCCCGTACCGTACCCTAGGTGCAGGGCGTGTGACTCTTTGTGTTCATTTGAGTGGCAGACAGGCAAGGGCTGTAATCCCTCCGTCTTAAAATGTCACCTCAGTCAGCTCACAAAGACCGCGCACACACACACACAGACACACACACACACACACACACACATACATATAAATATTAACACAGCCTGACCATATATACGCGGCGACAGACACGTCCATTCCAGTCCCCCTGGCTGGGCTTGGTTGGTTAGCACAGCGTCCGGTTGGCAGTGTAGTGTCTGCTCTCCTCCCGGCCCTCAGGACCAGGCTGCACCACGGGCAGCCACAGGTAATTAGCACAGCAGCTGCCTGGAGACAGGGGAGGCTATAGCCGTCGCGCCACAGGAAGGGGGCGAGGGGAGTAATTAGCCCGTAACACCCATCAGGCTATCACAAGGAGGAGATGTGTCATTCCTGGTTTCCTCTGCGCCGAGCGACTCCGTTCACACACACACACACACACACACACACACACACACACACACACACACACACACACACACACACACACCCTGGCACTGTTCCATCCAAGGCTCCCAGGTGTGAAGGTGTCTATTGTGGATAGAAAAGAGCATACAATGTGTGGATTTCTAAAGGTTGTGTATGTGCCCGCCTGAGTGTGTGTATTTACGTGTGCATTGTTCACACGCTGTAAGTGTATTCCCGTATTGAGTGCGTAGCATTGTGTGTGTGTTTGTGTGTGTGTGTGTGTGAGAGAGACATAGAGGGTGTACAAATGTGCGTGTGTGTGTGTGTGGGTCCATAGGCCATATTTAGGCCATGTTAATAGGCTATTGATTGCTGTGCAGTCAGTAATGATGTATAGCAGCTCCAGGTCTCTGTAATTCTCCCCCGGGTGGGGGGGGGGACCCCGGGCTGTCAATTCAATACACCCTCAACCCCCTCCCCCCAACCCCCCCACAGCCACTACCCCCGTCTGTCTGGGAGCGAACATCATTCTCTCCGCGCACGGCGATCGATGGACCCAACCAAGCAACATTAACTGTGTCTTAAGGGCGTCAAAGAAATTCAACTAACAAAACTGAAGTAATTAGCTCAGCTGCCCCTTATTATTTTTACCAGACAGCTGTTTTTGAGGGTTATGGATTTGAATACCGGCTGCAGGGACGATTCGCGTTGCCCAGGGAGACCCTGGGCCGCTGGTCTCACGGCGAAGGTGAAAAACAATCCTTCCAGCCTCGTTTCACTCTTGGAATTGGTATTGATGAAGTGACAGGCTTGAAACATTATAACTACAAAGTCATGATCCGTATGGGTGATAAAATCCACAGCCTCCATAATCTCTAGTGGCCAATGCCATGAATCAAACTCATTAAGTAGACGTGTTTATTCACAGATTCTAATAATAATTCATTAATAATGGGTTGCGCTCGATAGAGCGCTTTTTTAGACCCCAAAGATCTTTGCACTATGGGGTGAGACTCACAGTTAAGTCACCAAGTTCTAGGAAACTCACTCCAGACTGGCTGTAGACCGGACCTATTGCCTTGCTATGTTAACTTTAGCCAACGATACCTCCTCCTGTTCCTCCTCCTCCTCCTCCTGTTCCTCCTCTTCCTCCTCCTGTTCCTCCTCCTCCTCCTGTTCCTCCTCCTCTTCCTGTTCCTCCTCCTCCTCCTCCTCCTCCTCCTGTTCCTCCTCCTCCTGTTCCTCCTCTTCCTCCTCCTGTTCCTCCTCCTCCTGTTCCTCCTCCTCCTCC
>CM030180.1:11674972-11684972 GCA_017639675.1 Aplochiton taeniatus | reverse complement strand
CTTCTGAAGGATACTTAGCCCTAGCATGTTTTTTAATAGCCATATATAGACACGTTTTTTTACTTCCTTCCTTATGGGACCTATGGTGACCCAGGGTCACAGCCAATCAGAATTCAGGTGAGAGGTTAAAGGTCAAGACCACGGAGGGTCATTAGTCCACACCTTAGAGCATCTCTCCCTAGGTATCACATGGTCTGGGGTCAGCAGTCTGGCATCGTCCTCTAGCATTAAAGAAGAGTGAGCACCGGCTCCCTGGGCCCTGATCAAACGGACTACAAAGATGGAGGGGGTTGGGTGGCGGGGTCAAAGGTGAGCTAAGCTGTTGCAAGCATTAGCTTGAGGGGATTTGGAGCGGTGAACTATGGCTTCCTGTGTGTTCACTAGACTTCCATTATTTGTCCTGAATAACAAAATACTTTACTACTTTAATACTAACCGGGACTGTATGAAAGTCAAACCAAAGAGCATTATGCTCCATTTGGCTGTAAACGTACTTTAAACAAGTTTTACCAAACATATTAATGAAATGGTCAAAGAATCACAAACGTTATAAAATTAGTATTTATCTGTGGATAGTTTCAAAATGGATTCAATTCGAACTTGTTTGTTCCCAATAAATTGAAGATATTGAAATAACCCTTGTTATATGCGTTGTCCTTTTTCCATTATTTTTCTCATTTTCTCTCTCATTTGGGTTTATATTATTTCCTCCCAAAGAGCATGAAAGATGAAGCCATTTTATTAAAGCTTTTCGGTTTGATCAGCGCGGATACATTTCAAGGTCAGTCTTCATAGTGAAAATGGAAATAGAGTAATTTACTCGCAAGGGTATGGAAATAAAACTATTATCACAACATAATAAAGAGAACAAAATATTTACGTGCACAGTTTTATAACTAATTGCATGGCAACAAGACCTGGCCCCTTTGATTTGAGATAAGTCTTATTCTACACATTTAAACGTCATTGGGGAAAATTTAACTGCTCTACATTGTGTAGTCCGTGGGTGTGGGTGTGGGTGGGTGGTTGTGTGTGTATGTGTCTGTGTGTTTTTGTGTGTCTAAGTGTTTTTGTCTCCGTGAGCAAAAGAGAGAGTCAAAAACAGGGTGAGAGTGAGACAGAGAGAGAGAGAGAGGAGAAAGAGACGCTCAATATATCCTCCCATTGACGTTTGCTCTCAACAAATGGGGGGTGCGTTGTTGTCTGGGCTGTTTTTGTCCGGGCTCTGCAGAGCAAAATGGTGGTTAATGCGGGGCTTGTTTTTGGTCCGGGCAGAAAGCACTGGTTCCCCGCGTGAACACACGGCCATTTGCATTTTTGTCTCCAGCTAAAGTGTGACCCTCAGGGAGAGGGTGTGTTTGTGTGCGACAGAGAGGAAAAGGGAGGGAGAGATTGGCCACGACCTACTGCATGGGAAGCGGCTCCGCGCTACGGGAGAGAGCCCTGAAGATGCTCCCCCAGGGATGAGGTTTGCCCTGGGACGAGGAAGTGGCAACGTGGAATGGCTCTGAGTGGTGGGTAGAAAGAGCGCCTGCTAATGGGCTGGGACGTTAGCACGGCACAGTGTGTGGCGGGTGTGTGTGTGTGGGGTGTGTGTGTGTGTGTGGTGGGGTTGTGTGTGTGGGTGTGTGGGGTGTGTGTGTGGGGTGTGTGTGTGTGTGCTTTGACATGGGTTACGGTCCCTGGGAGGCAAAACGTCCCCCATCAGGGGGGGGGACACGGCTGCAGCGGACTGGCCTGTCCCCTAAACCTCTCACAGGTGCCCTCATGCATATGGAGAGCAGCCAGAGAGGGACAGCTCATGAATACATCATAGACCACGTTTAGATGGTCGTGTGTGTTTAAGGCCTTCTCATGAATAATATCATAGGCTATATTTGTGTGTGTGTGTGCGTGTTTGCATTATTAACTCTCCCAGCCGTGTCATCAGGGTTTGGAGGTAAACAAATGAAGTCACAACCCTGTCAGATGGATTGACCGTTTGTGTGTGTGTGTGTGTGTGTGTGTGTGTGTGCGTGCGTGCATCTGTGCGTGCGTGCGTGCGTGCGTGTGTGTGCGCGTGTGGTATTTAAATAGCCACATCATGCCTATGATATGCAGACCCGGGACAGCTATGAAAGGGTTTCAGATGAGGAGTCCCGGGGTAGTCATTACAACATGACATCTCATCACGTCTATGTGACCCGTTTGACTGTGGAAACCGACACCCATCCAGTACAGACCGTACACTGCAGGCCTGCTAGTCAAATGGACACGGTGGCCTTACCAAGGTGGAGCCTGTGGACTCCAAACGCCCTGCGGGACTGATTGGGCCGACTGGGACTGATAGTGACACTAGAGACTTGGACATTGATGGGTTGGCCACAAGAGAGACACCGGAGGGGTGGGGGTGGGGGTGGGGGTGGGGGGCACTGAAACCCCGACTTGGCCCCTCGGAGAAGAGCAGGGGGGACGGGAGGATGACTAGAGGATTGGGATGGAGGCAGTCTCCATTGTTGGTGCCTGAAGCTGTTCGGAGAGAGATGTTTGAAGGAATGCGGCTGCTGTCAAACCTTGGCTGTCCGCCAACTGCCTGGCATTGTCATCAGAGCATACAGTAATTGAGCAGCAGTGCTGTGTGTGTGTGTGTGTGTGTGTGTGTGTGTGTGTGTGTGTGTGTGTGTGTGTGTGTTTTGGTGTGTGTGTGTGTGTGTGGGTGTGTCTGTGCATTTGAGTCCCTTTAGGTTTGACTGACAGCTGCCTTAAGCATAACGTCTAATCTGCTTCACGTGTCACTTTGAACAGGAAGTCGTTTGTTAACCAGCAGCAGAATAATGTTTTGCCCTCACTAGCTTCTGTCCCCTTCCCTCTTTTCCTCCTTGGTGTGGACCACCGTCCCACCTGTTCCTTTTGTCTATGTTTGCTTTTCCGTTCAGTTTGTTTTTTGTCTTCATCTCTCGTTCTTTTTTCGTACACACTTTCTACTCTTTCTTTGCCCTTTCTCTCGCTGTCTTTTCTGTTACACTGTCTGTTTTTTATAAATGGTATTAGGGTGTTTCGATACTTAACTTGTCTCTCTGTGAGACAGATTTCGATGCACTGCTCAGCTAATGAGGGCAGATCTAGTCTGTCATTTATGACACACGTACACACACACACACACACACACACACACACACACACACACACACACACACACACACACACACACACACACACACACACAGAAGAATGTCTCACTATGACCTTATAAAAAAAAACCATCACCGTTAGTGGAAAAGTTAAGTACTTACGGGGGAAAAATTACATCAGTGGTAATGAGGACACCGAGATGACTTCCTCTATGAGCAGTATGGAGGACAAGAGATGGAGTGGTGGTGGAGGGGGGGGGGGGGGGGGCAAGGAAAGGAGGTGAAGGACAGCTAACAGAGGACAGACAACCCAAATATATTTCATTCTGGTCAAAACGCAAAGAGGACGAGAAAGGGATGGTATTTAGGGTGGTAGGGTGGTGCAGGGTGTGGTTTGGGGTGGGGTCCCCCAGATGCAGTCACTGCTCAGTGGTTCATGAATGGGTCCCAGCTGACAGCCCTGTCCCAGAGTCGGACACACACGCTGGGTTTAGCTGAAGAATGGACCAGGAAGGGCTATCCCTCGGAGACTCTTTCTCCAACATGTGGGAACCATCCTGCCGGGGTTTAGCTGAAGAATGGACCAGGAAGGGCTATCCCTCGGAGACTCTTTCTCCAACATGTGGGAACCATCCTGCCGGGGTTTAGCTGAAGAATGGACCAGGAAGGGCTATCCCTCGGAGACTCTTTCTCCAACATGTGGGAACCATCCTGCCGGGGTGACGGGAAATAGTCTAGTTTTCCGATTTGTCTCCGGCGTTTCTCGTCCTACTCCCGGAGCTGTTTTCCCCCCCACTCTGTCTCCCACTATATTAGTTCCGCATCCCTCTTCCTCTCTTATCTCTGCAGGATCCGCACTGTGACAGCCCAGGCCCAGGCTGTTGTCTGCTCTCTCTCTCTCTCTCTCTCTCTCTCTCTCTCTCTCTCTCTCTCTCTCTCCTCTCTCTCTCTTTCTCTCTCTCTCTCTCTCTCTCTCTCTCTCTCTCTCTCTCTCTCTCTCTCTCTCTCTCTCTCTCTCTCTCTCTCATTCCTCATCGTGCCCCTCCCAGTTTGTTCGTGCCTGTCAGTGTACGTGGCATGTGTGTTCACATGTTGTTGTTTTGTATGTGTGTGTGTGTGTGTGTGCACGTCGGGCCTGGGCTGGGGGATGAACCGTCAGTCCAGTAGATTGATGTTCTCTCCCATGGAAGAAGAGAGTGGGAACGAATCCATCCGAGTTCACAGACGGGGAGGATGAGGCCGAGAAAAAAAAGAAATCTCTCTCTCTCTTTCTCTCTCTCTCTCTCCCCCCCACCCTCTCTCTGTATATATATATATTTATACATATTGCGGATTAGAGCGCGCACAAACACAAACTTACACATTCAAACATACACACACAGGAACACACACACACTGAGGTTCGACCAAACCAGCCTCTTCTAAGATGCAGTGGGCTGTGATCAGCCCTGTTCAGGGGAGGAGGACGTACTGAGAGAGGAACATCAGTGGAATGTGGGTTGGGGTTAAACGCTCCCCTCTCCCAACAGGCTCAGGGTCACACACTGGTAATGTGCTGTGTGTGTGTCTGGCAGGGTGCCATGCGGAAAGGGCACACTTCCACTGTTTCAGGGGAGCGGTGTGATTGTTTGTGTGTGTGTGTGTGTGTGCATGCGTACGTGTGTGTTTGTGTGTGGGTTTCGCGGCGCGCCCTGCTGCAGTTGGACGCACTGGCATTAGGCCATTTTCTTTTTGTGGAACGTGTATCTCTGGCTCTCCTCCTCCTACGCTCTCCTTTTTGGGTGAATCTCACTGGCGTGTGCTTGCCGTGTTTTTGACCTCTAAAATAATATTTTGATGTGTGTGATTGATGTGAAACGTAAACCTGCTTTAGTACAGTCTTAGTGTGTGTATTTCCTGTTTGTCTCTGATGTGCAGTCCTTTCTCTTTTCTCTTCAGAGGTGCCGTGCTGCGGCCTGGAGACGCTGGAACAGGTCGGTTCTCTCACCTGCACCTCAAAGCACCTCCACACATTCCATCCCAGACCGAGCTCTATCCTCCCCCAGGCAGAGGCTTCAGTCTGCAGGGAGGGCACCAGCTATCTCTGCTTTATAGCCCCGCTGCTGAAGGACAGCACATCTCAGGACGACCTGCCACTCACATTACGGTGCCGATTGTCTTTCTGTTTATCGTCCCCTAAGAGCAGGATTTGGAGCAACTCTTGGGCCGGCTAGCCTGGGTTTTTAACCCGCTGCCAGTGTTTGAGTGTGACCGCTCTGTAGCATTGAGTGTCTGAGGTGATTCTGAAGGCATTAGCATACCGACACCCTCCGCCCGGTGTTACTTTCCATTTGTCTGCAGCTAGGGAGCTCTAAGGAGCTGTCCTTGGTACTGGACTCTGCCTCACTGAACCGTAGCTCTCCCTGGGAGAGCAGGTGGCCTCTGGCAGGCTTTCGGAGGGTCAAAGCACGGCATTGTGAGAAGTGCAGTCCCACTGGACACTCGTAGTCAAAAGCAAAGCCTCGTATCTGCACTTTTTATTTGTTTGTGGGCAAGCCCGGTCTCAGGAGAGGAGACGTGTGGTGGATATTTTCTATTCTTTTTTTATTTTTTATTTTTTTACCTCTCTCCCCCCTCCGTAACTCTTCTTCTCTCAGTCTGTCTATTTATTTCTCTTCCCCTCTTATTCACTGTGCAGCCGTGATGTCTCTGATCCACGCGGCGGCAAACCGACTCCATCTGAGGTTCAGTTTCCTTCACGTGCTCTGCACATTCTGCCAGTCCTTCGGAGGGCACATCTAAGAATGCTGGCTGGTGCATTTTCCGTCGGAATCTCAATCGAAATACTTCCCTTTTCTTTTTGGGGGCCTTTGTTGGGAAGCAGTGGCATAACGTTGCGTAATCATTACTCCTGCTCCTGGAATTGGGAGTGTCCGGGGGGGCGATTGAACTCTCCTTTTGAACGGGTGCCCCTCCGGCAGACCGGACACGGTAGAAAACAGCGATGTGTTTCCACCCCCTCCTGTCAGCAGCATCGGCCCAGCTCAGTGCTGTGGCGTCATGGCAGGTCTAAAGCTGTCTTGACAGTGGCTGTGAGGCTGTGTCTCTCACAGCTGGCTCCTCGCCCCACACTCTGTACTGTTAGCCTGCCCCACACTCTGTACTGTTAGCCTGCCCCACACTCTGTACTGTTACCCTGCCCCACACTCTGTACTGTTAGCCTGCCCCACACTCTGTACTGTTAGCCTGCCCCACACTCTGTACTGTTACCCTGCCCCACACTCTGTACTGTTAGCCTGCCCCACACTCTGTACTGTTAGCCTGCCCCACACTCTGTACTGTTAGCCTGCCCCACACTCTGTACTGTTACCCTGCCCCACACTCTGTACTGTTACCCTGCCCCACACTCTGTACTGTTAGCCTGCCCCACACTCTGTACTGTTAGCCTGCCCCACACTCTGTACTGTTAGCCTGCCCCACACTCTGTACTGTTAGCCTGCCCCACACTCTGTACTGTTAGCCTGCCCCACACTCTGTACTGTTAGCCTGCCCCACACTCTGTACTGTTAGCCTGCCCCACACTCTGTACTGTTAGCCTGCCCCACACTCTGTACTGTTAGCTCGCCCCCCACCAAGCGCTGCGTCCAGCCACGGCTTTCCCTGCTGACACACACACGCTCTTACGAAACACATTCTAAAACACATCTCAATGCTTTTGCCCTTCGACAAAGAGAGCATCCGAATCGGTCCTGACAGTGCTGTATCAGGGTTCAGTAGCGGCACTTACGCGCGTGCATGTGTGTGTGTGTGTGTGTGTGTGTGTGTGTGTCGCTGCTCCACAATAAGAGACAGACTCATTAGATGTGGATTCTAAAGCACACTAATTAACAGCCTCATTAAGGCTGGAGCTGCTTGCCTGCTGAGACCGAGGAACAGGCTGCCACACGCGCGGGCACACACACACACACACACACACACACACACACACACACACACACACACACACGCGCACACACACACACACACACACACACACACACATCATATTTGTAAGACAGCAGACACCATAATGCTGATATGTGCTTCTAACTCTGCCAGGACAGCAGCAGCCCTAATGAGAGGATAACACTAATATAGGTCCACAACAACAACAACAACAACACTACAAGAATACAGCAGTGTGGTCTGTCAGGCCGTCCCAGACAGGTCCAGTGGGCCACCTCCCTGACTCTCTGTTCCAGAGGGCACGGTTCACATGGGAACCACCCCAGCCTCCTCTCTCTCTCTCTCTCTCTCTCTCTCTCTCTCTCTCTCTCTCTCTCTAACTCTCCCACTCCTCATTTCCATTGCACACACTCTGTTGGCGTGGTATGCTGCACTGTAACTATGACCAGAGCAACAGTCAAAGATCAATAAACACAGAACAACAAAAGAGTTAACAATGGTAAAACCTCCCGCTCTGTTTGATCAGGAGCTTTGTAGTGCTAATGCAGCATCAAATAGACCTGAGTAATAGAACGCAAGGGGAAGTGATGAATAATGAAAAACAACACGGCAGAAAATGAGACTGTACACTGAGATTCTGTCCTTCTGGGAGTCTGTTTCTCTCTCTCTCTCTGTCTCTTTCTCTTTCCCTCTCTCTCTGTCTCCCTTTCTCTCTCTCTCTCCCTTCCACCTCTGCTTGTCTTGTTTCCCCTGTACTATAATCAATAGCGTGCGCTGATGAAAGCTAATCATTAGTGATTAGGAAGTGATCCTTATTCTTATGAACAATGGCCATGGATCAAGGGAGGGGCTGAGGCTTTACCAGCCAATGATGAGACGGGACCAAAGTAACCAAAAGTAGCCAATGTGTCCAAAAGAACCAGGGAAGTTGAATGGGCTGGACTGGACATCTATGCATGCAGATGTTCTGATGATCAGTGGGGGAGTCGAATCAGGCCTGATTGTAATCTGTGGTTTGGTGTGCCAGAATGCGGTGGTGCGTCTCTCCTTTTGGGTTTGTTTGTCTGGCAGTGTTGTTTTGAAGGGCATTCCCTGCTGCTCGCGTCTGATTGAATTGCTAATGCACTTCAAAGGACGTGCTTCTCGATGAGCGTGCACGTGGAGGCTGTAAGTAGTCTCCGCCTGGGTTCCTTCCCCCCACCCCCCTGCTCGGCCTCATAAATCTGTGTTGGGGAGGGACGCGAGAGGGTTTGGCGGCGTCCATCTCGTGTGTTTGTGTGGGTTTATCTCTCCGTCTTGGTTTCCACCTCTGCACGCGTGTGTTGATTTGGCAGAGAGAGAGACAGAGAGAGAGAGAGAGAGAGAGAGAGAGAGACAGAGAGAGAGAGAGAGAGAGAGAGAGAGAGAGAGAGAGAGAGAGAGAGAGAGAGAGAGACAGAGAGAGAGAGAGAGAGAGAGAGAAAGAGAGAGAGAGAGAGACAGAGAGAGAGAGAGAGAGAGAGAGAGGGAGAGAGACAGAGACAGAGAGAGAGAGAGAGAGAGAGAGAGAGAGAGAGAGAGAGAGAGAGAGACTGATTTCTCTGTCCGCCTCTCCCAGTATGTTTATGGGTTTATGCATGAAGGGCAAGTGTCTGTGGTGTCAAGCTGCCACGATGCAGTGCGACGGCCATTTATCCGCACACCCACACACACACACACACACACACACACACACACACACACACACACACACACACACACACACACACACACACACCATACACCATACACCATACAGACACAGACACACACACACACAAACAAACACAAACAGAAACATTCACACACAGTGTGAAGGCCGTTTCTTGCCCGCTGCATTCTGTTTCCATGGTGCTGTTCGCACCAGGCAGTCAACACATCCCATAATTTACCCCTAATCTCTCTGCCGGAGGTTGTTTGGAGGGGAATGTGCTGCGTGGGTATACTAAAGTCTGCTTCAGTGTGTGCGTGCGCATGTGAGACAGTTTGTGCATGTGTGCCTGCATTGTTGTATTCATATGTGTGTGTGTGTGTGTGTGGGGGCGGGGGGATAGGGGTGGTCATGTGTGACGTCGTGCAGGCCACCCCTGCACGGCCCTGGTTTTGAAGCGATCAGGGCCAGATAGTAGAGCTCTGATTTCTATTGTTTGGGAAGCTCCAGCCGTGAAAGCCGCTGTCCGCCCCCCTCCTCTCCGTCGGCTCACGTCCGCCATCTCAGCCCACAGCCGGATCAATCATCCAAACCCCCCCCCACGCCAACAAACCCACCCACCCGCACACAGAGCACGTGGTGAGCACTGATCTGGGGGCAGGAGCAAGGAGCCATGTGTAACTGTGTAGAGAGAGGTGAGGGGTGTCTGTGGAGCTGGGGGCTTCTCGGCTTCAAATGGAGCCCTGGGAGAGGGTCTGATTGTCAGGGGACGCCACTCGCCTAGAGCTGGGCTGGGGGGTGGGGGGGGGGGGGGGGGGATCAATGCTGCTGGTCTTATTTAGATTCCAATTAGAACCGCATCTGATCAATCAACTCCCCCTCCCCTCACCGGGAAACAAAGGGATCTGCCTTTGATCAATGCCCACACACAGACACACACACATCATACTTACACACACACTCGCTCTGACACACGCATGCTGTCACACACACACACACACACACACACACATCCGAATGCATTTGATCAATGCCCTCTCCCTGAGACAAGGATCTGAGTTATTTCATGCTCTGCAGTTCTAATTGATCGAAGGATAAAATGATTAGTAGAGAAATCCTTCAAGCCAATGTCTTTCCCCCTTTTTATATTTCACGGAGGCAGTTCCTTTGCAAGGACGTGGACTTGCCCTTGGATATGTACGTGTGTGTGTGTGTGTGTGTGTGTGTGTGTGTGTGTGTGTGTGTGTGTGTGTGTGTGTGTGTGTGTGTGTGTGTTTCTTTTAGTGCTCACTGCAGT
>CM030180.1:11619972-11662472 GCA_017639675.1 Aplochiton taeniatus | reverse complement strand
CCACCCACCCAGTGATCCATTGGACTCCACAGTTGGAAGATAGCGGGGGAGGGCAGCGGGCGGTCTTGTACACAGCGTCAATACCCCACAGCTAGCAGAGGCTTCAGTGCTGGCAAGTTGAGCTAGCGATCATCGCACCCCCCCCCCCTCCCCCCCTCCTCCCTCCCTCCCTGCTACTCCGCACTCACTCTCCTGCCTCTCTGAAGAGGCTGGCTCCTACAGTATGTTGTGCAGACTCCCACCAGCTCATTGGTGCTCTTCCCTCCTCCTCCGCCTTGTCCTCCGTCCGTTTCCCCCCCCTCCCCCCCCCCCCCTCTCTCTCTCTCTTTCTCCCTCTCTCTTTCGCTGCCCCGTTACCCTTGTCTCCCCCTTCCTTTGTCTCCGTCTCCCAGCTCCCTGAAGTCCTAATCAAGGCCCTCGGATCAGCCCTGCCATCCACCCAGCCATAGAAGGAGAGAAAGATAAAGAGAGAGTAACAGAGAGAGAGAGAGAGAGAGAGAGAGAGAGAGAGAGAGAGCGAGAGAGAGAGAGAGAGAGAGAGAGAGAGAGAGAGAGAGAGAGAGAGAGAGAGAGAGAGAGAGAGAACCCATGGATCTGATCTGAGGAGTCTGCAGGGGAGAGAGAGAGAACAGAGGATCCCAGTCTGTTCACTAATAGGGCTGAAGCTGGAGCCTGTCAGCTGGGGCTGCAACGATTGTCCTACCTAGTGTGACTAACCCGCAGAGCTAACCGCTAACCCAGAGGGCTCCATGCTGTCACAGGCTAACGGCTAGCGGCAACTGCGGTGTCATTGGAGCCACCAGGAAACACGCAGTTTTTGGCACGCGAAACTACTCTTGACAGTTTCTCTCCTCTTTGTCCTCTCTTTCTTCTCCTCTTCATTCCACGCCCTCTTTCTTTTCCTCCCTTCATTCGCCTCTCCTTGTCTCCGCCTCTTTCCTCCCTTTGCCCTAGTGATTAGAATATGCAGATTAGAAGCATGAATGATTAATTAGACTAATGCAGGGGAATCTGGAACTCCTCCATATACATAAGGTAGGCTATAGTGTATATTACACTGAAGTTTATGAATAGTTTATGTATGCGCAACCTAAGTGTGACCGCACACGTTCTCATCCAGTGATTTAGCTACCTGGCAGTTTCATTATGGAAAAATGGGACTTTTAATTGTTCAAGTAAATGAACGTCACCCTACAATGAAGCACATTTCCAAACTGAATCGATGATAAGTGTTGATATTAAACTAGCCCTGTTTACCTGACTGGGGCTGAGTCTTTGTAGCATGGTATGCTAGCCCTGTTTACCTGCCTGTGGCTGAGTCTTTGTAGCATGGTATGCTAGCCCTGTTTACCTGCCTGTGGCTGAGTCTTTGTAGCATGGTATGCTAGCCCTGTTTACCTGACTGTGGCTGAGTCTTTGTAGCATGGTATGCTAGCCCTGTTTACCTGACTGTGGCTGAGTCTTTGTAGCATGGTATGCTAGCCCCTTCTCCAAAGCCCATGGGCAGGCAGAACGCCGGGGGCCAACGCCCCATTAGCTGATGTAGTAGCCCAGCTTACAAAGTGACACGATACACACATGCTACACGCATGGGGTCGCCGGGATCGATCATTCCGGTGGGGCCCCAACCTCTTTGATGTCCTCCCCCCTTTCCTAATTGGGCACGGGGGACAAGCGGCAGGTAGCCACAGGCTCCTCTGCTACGACAAACATCTGTAGCGTGGCAACAGAGCGACCGGCTGTGCCCACGCCCGTGTACTGTCTTGAGTAGAGCCCAGCGTGCTGTTGTTTTGGTTACACGTCAGACACCGGGCTCTCCCTCGGCTGTGATTGAATTGGACCCTCTGTTGTCTTCCATTAGGTTTCCCTGGGGAGGGGAAGACTAGGCGCTCGGGGGGGGGGGGGGGGGGGGGGACGGTGCGCAGATAGAAGCTTTTTAATCATTATTAATGGCGGCGATGTTTCCGTCCATTGTGCGGCTGCAGCCCGGGACGGCCGTGGTTTTGGAGGAGGAGCCCGAACGAGGAGCCTCTTCTCTGGACCACTGGAACCATCTCTGTGCTTCAGCTGGGCTGCCGCTGAGAGATGTGAAGAGAAAACCTAATTGAATCGTAGTCAGAAATGATTTTCTCCATTACGCTGAATTCAATGGCTTTCAAACTGGGCACATTTGCATATTTTTAATTAAATGCCTTTTAGTTTTTTGGGGAGGGGGGAGCGGAGTTAAACTGATCTAAACTAGCTTGTCACTTCCTATATTTTGCCGTTAATTAATGAATGTTTGCCCTTGACTTGTCAGCATGGAGTTGCATGTTTATTCATTACTTGGAGACTCGTTTTGAGTGAATGTTTTCGCCCTCCTGAGAAGACTGAGGTTGGCTGCCTAAAACTGTGTGCTTGTGTGTGTGTGTGTGTGTGTGTGTGTGTGCATGCGTGCGTGCTTGTGCGTGTGTGTCTTGGTAGCTTTTGTGAACTTCTGCCAGAGTGTTTGTAAAACTGTCTTCGTGTGCGTGTGGGTGTGTGTGTGTGTGTGTGTGTGTGTGTGTGTGTGCGCGCGCACGTGTGTTTTGTGAACTACTGCCAGAGTGTTTGAACTGCATGTCTCTGTTAGTGTACGGGATTTACATACCTCCTCTCAGCAAACATATCCCCGCAGCACACTCCCTTGACCAATCACACCTTTGCAGAATGGTTGCCATGACAGCCAGTCAGGCCTCTGCAGAATGGCTGACTGAGCCTTGTGTGTGTGTGTGTGTGTTCGTGTGTGTGTGTTGGGATGGGTGTAAGAGGAAGATGAAGCATGCATGCGTGTGTGTGTGTGTGTGTGTGTGTGTGTGTGTGTGTGTGTGTGTGTGTGTGTGTGTGTGTGTGTGGATGTGTGTTTTCTGTGGCTATGTTTTAACGTCCAGGTCTTGTTTTTTAACGTGTGTCGATTGGAAACGCAGTTCACTCATTTGAAAGGGGCGTTCTTTTGAGGAGAGCCCCACCCGCCAATCAATGCCACTGGTATTTAAAGCAGAGAGGGATCAATTAGGATCACTCACGGTCTCTGATCACCAGGGATCAATATGACTCATGGATCAATATCTCCAGCCGCTCTACAGTGGCAAGACAAAGACCGCAGTGCAAAATATCTGGATTGCTACTGTGATATGTTTGTACATTTATATTCATTGAGCATAACTGTTTGCGTGAGTGTATGAGAAAGAGAGTTTGTGGGTGTATGTTTGTGAGTGTATGTACGTGTTTGTGTGTGTGTGTGTGTGTGTGTGTGTGTGTGTGTGTGTGTGTGTGTGTTAACACGTTGACTGAACGAGCGCCGAGGGGAAGGGAGTGTTTTCCCTCGTCCTTTTTTTATCAGGCCTCATAAATGTCCAACACGGGTTGGAAGGAAACCATGCTACTTTAGATGATTCACATTCATTCACAACGACCTGCGCTTTCTCCTGTGTTCAAAATGAATTCCCCAGTAGATGACATGAACGTGAGCGCACACACACACACACACACACACACACACACACACACACACACACACAGACACACACACACACACACACACACACACACACAGACACACACACGTGTGCTTGTACAGACATGCTCACATGCATAAAATGGATGTCAGAGAATTGTTTGGTTTTCTCCCCAGGCAGGGGGTTAAGGCACCACGAGAAGAATACTTAATCACACTGGCACACTCACACAATCACACACGCACGCATGCACACACACAGGCACACACACACACACAAACACACGCACATGTACACACACACACACAAACACACACAACCACACACACACACAGGAGTGCAGGGCTCTGGGAGTTGTGTAGTACAGCAGACAGGTCTAGTAGCGGGCTCTGCCGAGGCGATGCAGACCCTGGAGGAGGAGGAGGAGGAGGAGGAGGAGGAGGAGGAGGAGGAGGATGGGTGCTGGAGGAGAGAGGGGCCATGCGGAGCACAGACCCGGGTCAATTAGGATTCATAAATGACAAATGAATCCTTGGCCGGGGTCTAATACCAATTACTCTTGATCACCTAATCAATTACAGTTGGTTAGGGTAACTGTAGCTAAATAGAAAATTAACGGCGACATTCAACGTTTGGCGCCGAGATGGCTTTTCATCAGCCATCGCATTGGACATGTTCATTTCCTCATCAAGGTGGAGAGCGGAAGGATATTCAGTCGCCTGGCTACACTCGCACAGACACACACACACACACACACACACACACACACACACACACACACACACACAGAGTTATTATAAGATCCCTTTATTAAATATCCCCCTGCTCCCTTAACAGACAAATAACATCTGATTCTATCAAGCTGGAAGGAGGGAGGCAAGGAAGAACACAGTTTCAACACAGTAAGAGAGAACACGTAGCACTGAGAGAGAAGAGAGAGAGAGGGAGAGACAGTGAGACAGTGAGACAGTGATACAGTGAGAGACAGAGAGAGAGAGAGAGAGAGAGAGAGAGAGAGAGAGAGAGAGAGAGAGATTGTCACCCCCACGCTTCCTCTCCAAAGATCGTCATCACCTGAGTATTAATTATGGACCCCCGGGTGATGGGTTGGGCTTATAGGCTAGAGTGCTGTGCAGCAAGTAGTATTGTTTGGAGCTTGCATGGTGTGTCTTAGTTCTTTTGTGAATTTTACGGCTGTCGTTAACCTTAAAAGTTTTATTAGCTAAGTTGTTTTGGTGTATGCCTGGAGGTAAACTTAATTAAGACCACTTATTGACATGCGTCTCAACAGTGGAATCATTACAGAGATAGAGAGATAGAGAGACAGAGAGACAGGGAGACAGAGAAGAGAACAGCTACAGAGCAACTGATAAAGACTCTTGGTATAGGGGCAGGGCCGTTTTAACGCACAGGCTTAAGGGGCTGAAGCCCATGGGACCAAGTCCACAGGGGGCACATTGTCCTCCAGCTAGGTTATACCCCTTTTCATACCGGAACTTCAAACCAAGGTAAACACGCGTCGACTGTGTGAAACGTGTCAAAACCGCATTTCGCTCCATGTCGGCAACGCGGTCGCAACGTGAAAGGGTCACTCGACCTGTGTTGCGATCAAGTAACATCATTGGTTAGAATCGCTGCATGTGACGCGTAAAATATAAACTGCAAGCATAAGGAGTAGCAAAGATAGAGGTACCGTAAATGATTTGTTTGTTGTGTCGGATCAATGACCACACATAACTGGTTCATGTCTAACTAGCTACGACAGAGGATGAATAACTGGCTACATAACGTTAAAGCCAACATGGTTACACTGTCTGAGTTGTAATCGTGATGAGCTGAAGAAAACAAAGCCTGTGCTGTAAGTACGCTTAATAGACATGATACAACAAAGCCTGTGCTGTAAGTACGCTTAATAGACATGATACAACAAAGCCTGTGCTGTAAGTACGCTTAATAGACATGATACAACAAAGCCTGTGCTGTAAGTACGCTTAATAGACATGATACAACAAAGCCTGTGCTGTAAGTACGCTTAATAGACATGATACAACAAAGCCTGTGCTGTAAGTACGCTTAATAGACATGATACAACAAAGACTGTGCTGTAAGTACGCTTAATAGACATGATACAACAAAGACTGTGCTGTAAGTACGCTTAATAGACATGATACAACAAAGCCTGTGCTGTAAGTACGCTTAATAGACATGATACAACAAAGCCTGTGCTGTAAGTACGCTTAATAGACATGATACAACAAAGCCTGTGCTGTAAGTACGCTTAATAGACATGATACAACAAAGACTGTGCTGTAAGTACGCTTAATAGACATGATACAACAAAGACTGTGCTGTAAGTACGCTTAATAGACATGATACAACAAAGCCTGTGCTGTAAGTACGCTTAATAGACATGATACAACAAAGCCTGTGCTGTAAGTACGCTTAATAGACATGATACAACAAAGCCTGTGCTGTAAGTACGCTTAATAGACATGATACAACAAAGACTGTAACCGTAACAACAGGAGACAGTTTACGGACCCTGGACTTCACTTTAGCGACCTAATCAAGGAATTTGCGTCCTGCAAAGCCATGATTGAAACTTCTAAAAAGTAGGCCTGGGTGGTCCTGCCTTTGAATGGCTATGTGACGAGTTTGATTTGCTCCCACAGGTATTATTTAGGTACATTATCTGGTATTGACTGTTTTGTTTTTGTGTAATGACCGTAAGGGTAAGGCATACGGTTGGCGTTCTGCGGCACGTTTGAACTTTAATATTTTAAAATATTCGGTGTATTGTTGAGAGCTATAGGCCTACCGTTTTGTGTTGATAAGAGAGAAGAAAACTGTTTACGGGTATAGCTACGTTTGTGTTAGTGTGGGGTTATTTCATATAAAAGAAGAAAAGGCAATTCTCTGGGTAATGTTTAGGCATATACCATTT
This sequence comes from Aplochiton taeniatus, assembly GCA_017639675.1. Lineage (NCBI taxonomy): Eukaryota > Metazoa > Chordata > Actinopteri > Galaxiiformes > Galaxiidae > Aplochiton > Aplochiton taeniatus. Next base: position 11,656,052 of record CM030180.1, on the reverse strand, counting down.
GCTTTTGTAAACAGGCCTATTTGATAGGCACACGGTTTTCTGAGTTATGTAACGCAAATGTGTTTGCGTGCATGTGTGTGTGTGTTTGTGTGTGATAGAATGTTTGCGTTGACGTTTGTCGTTACGGGTGTTATTTAAGCCATTTGAAAAACGTAAAAACATGATGCGAAAGACTCAGATTATGTGACGTTGGGGGCATTTTCTTAGTTAATAGCCCAGGGGCACTGGACACCGTTAATCCGGCCCTGTGTAGGGGAAGCAGAGGTCAGTCTGCTGTGTGTGAAGGCTCTAACATCCAGGTGGCCTGTAGGTGTGGTGGGTTTTCACATTCTCAGGTCAGACCTGGTTTCGGTCAACATGGCCGACTTCATCCACATGGAGCAGCTAAACCCAGTCAGAGGAAACGGGAGAGGGATTTCAGCTCCGTTCCCCAAGGAAGGAATGTCCCAGCCAGGTGTGTTTGAATTCCCCTTGGTGTCGGAGGCAGAACGACCGGAGGAAGCCGGGTTGGCGGATGGCGCCGGGGACGGGGCGAGCCCTGGTCCAGTGCGGAGGTCAAGGGTCACGCTGGCGTAAACGTCGGGCCTGGTATTCCCCTGCCGGCCAGGCGAGATGGAATCCGCCTCTGCTAGGCTGCAGCTCTCTTTGGTCCGTCTCTGTGTTCCCCCACCCTTTCTCTCTTTGTGGTGCCCCCCCCCCCCCTCCCCGCCTCTCTACAGGCCGAGGCCTTGGACAGGCCTTTTAAAATGCAGTATTGATATGGCCGTGCAGTTCGCTCTTCCTCCACACACACAGACCCTCTCCTTTCTAATTAGTGCCTGAGAAGAGGAGACTGCCAGCGCGTGTGCATGTGTGTGCTTGTGCACGTGTGTGCGTGCGAGTCCTAGCCTCTGCTCTCTTATCTCGGGGCTCTCATTAACTGGGGCTTTGTTTTCCTTAGCTTCATTAGCATCCCCATGACAGCAAGGCTAAACGCCGGGCTAAATGCTAGGCTAAACGGTGGGCCAACGACTCACACCGGTTACTCTGTAAATACAATGGGGACGGATAGCTGGCCGTGTGGTGCATTTATAGCGTGCTAGCACGGCATGGTAGCCTTACAAACCATACTGGTATATAACCGGAGTTTAACCAGCTTTATTGAGTAATCAAAACGAATCGTTAGTTATTTTTTATTTTTATGGATCTACAAAATCTTCTGTGAAAATGGTTCTTAAACGTTTAATAAAGCCAACACACACCTCACGTCATGCAGTGATATTAAAGCTATACGTTGAATCTCTATGGCCCGTGCAGCTTCCACACTCAACCCTGGAGTCAGCCTCAACCACAGACAGGCAGGGTAAAGACCAGGGTGGAGGTAGAGGCTCTTGGGGGAGGTGGAGATGGGGAGGAGGGCCGGTTGGATTCGCATGGCGGGCTGGAGCAGGCTGGTGGGGGTCCCACTCTATGTGTTCCTCATTAGGAGTCGCCTCTCTCCGAGGACTGTGGTGGAGGGAGGGATGGAAGGAGGGATGGAAGGAGGGATGACTGCACCGGAACAGGAGAGCACCTGTGTTAATATAACGTGGGAGGAGGGGAGGGACGCAATTCCATCCATCCATACCCGCCGTCGCCATGGAGACCGTGTCTGGACTGGGGGAGCGATGTGGAGTTTGGGGGGCGGGGCGGGGCGGGGGGGGGGGGGGGGGGGGGGGGGGGGGGGGGGGGGGGGGGGGGGGGGGAAGGGTAGTGCAGGGTCCCAGTGGAGGGGTTGAAAGGGCCAACTGCTTTGCATTTTTCTCTGTCGTCCCTCACAGCTCTTCCTCTTCCTCCTCCTCTTTTCAAGGTACACCAGCCAATCCTCTTTCAACATGACTTGGACCCCCACCGCTCTGTCTTCCCCATCCCCCGCTCTGTCTTCCCCATGTCTTCTCTCTCTCTCTCTCTCTCTCTCTCTCTCTCTCTCTCTCTCTCTCTCTCTCTCTCTCTCTCTCTCTCTCTCTTTCTCAGTTCTTTCTCATCAGTATGTCAGGTGAGTAGCAGTGAAGAGGTGAGCTCTGAGAATCACATAGTGCAGGTGCGAGTAATTACCGTCTAAAGACCTGTCATGTCTGCCTTCCCCTCCACCTCCACCACTTTCACTATCTGTCTCCCCCTGTTTCCATCCTTTTCTTAACCCCCATCACCCCACTCACTGTTCCTCCTCTCTCTCTCTCTCTTTCTCTCTCTCCCTCTCTCTCGTCCTTTTCCCATGGCCCTGGGCTTACTTTCCTTGCAGGAGTTAAAGTGGTCATTATCCACAGCCTGGGCCATGGCTGTTTGCTGTGAAATACCTCACGATGTGGAAACATGCGTTCAGCCCGCCATTAGCATAGCGATTAGCATAGCTATTTCACACGTTACACGCGGCTCACCCAGGCTGCGCTCTCAGGCCGTCTGCTGCGGTATCTCTGACTTTGACGTACACACTCACACACACTTTCCCTTTCACACACTCACACATGCACACTCTCTCTCTCACACACTCACACACACGCGTATATAATGGGGATTGGTTTTGTTGGAGAAAAAAACTAAAGGTTTAAGGAGGCTGAAAAAGATCATGGAAAAAAATGAATAAGAATTGCAATAATTTTGGTTGTAATTATTTTCATTTTGTCTCAGTATATATTAATCCTCTCCTTTCCTTTCCTTTCCTTTCCTTTCCTTTCCTTTCCTTTCCTTTCCTTTCCTTTCCTTTCCTTTCCTTTCCTTTCCTTTCCTTTCCTTTCCTTTCCTTTCCTTTTCTTTCCTTACCTTACCTTACCTTACCGTCCTGTAGTATCTATTTCAGTATCAGTATACTCCCACAATATCTCTCCAAGGAGCCATTCTCTAAATGGAGTTAGAAATAGCACTTACCCTCTTGTCCAAACCCCTACCCCTCCTCCTAACTACACACACACACACACACACACACACACACACACACCATGCCCCAACAGGGGTACTATATAATGATATTATTTAGAAAACACAGTCAATGACCCTTGCTGAGTCGGTACACACACACACACACACACACACACACACACACACACACACACACACACAACCTTAATAATTCACTCAGACACACATGCGGTAAATTATTTACTGAGTGAGGCGTCTGGCCCCCAGCATGAATAAGAAAGAATGGGAGCTCCGTGGTCGACTCCCCTTGGTTCACTGTGTTGGCCACGTACACAATTGAATCAACTCATGTATATTAGACAGCCTTCTTATTTGATAGTTTAACTCACTCTGTATTCAAGTTGGCGTTCATCTAACGTGGACTTCTGGAGGCAACAAATGGAGGCCCTGATGAATTGTCTCCACTTCGTCTATGGTCTCCCAACTGCGTCAACCTGCTTCCAAACAGAAAGCCTGGATACTAACATTCATTTCAGGCCAGCCGTCTGAAAGCATGAAACGGCACGCCAGCCTTCCAATAATCTCCTGTCCTCTTTCCTCTCTCTCCTTCATCCCGTCCCTCCTGTGCGCTACTCTCCGTGGCGCTCTTCTCTTTTTTGGACCTGGCCAACCGTCCTCCCTTCATCCCTCCCCCTCGGTCCCTCTCTCTCTCTCTTTCCCGGGCTGCTGGAGAGCCTGGCACAGCCTGGTACTGCCTGGCACAGCCTGGTACTGCCTGGCGCGCTGGCAGCGTGCCGGTCAGGAGGGCATCCTTGCTACGCTGGCATGGCTCAGGCCAATTAGCCCGCAGGGAGTGCTGGGAGGAGGAGAGGAGAGACGAAGAGGACATCACAGGCACACAGGGCTGCCAAATCTCTCTCTCTCTCTCCCTGGGTCCCAGGCTTGCTCTCTCGCTCTTGCTTTCCCCCGTCCCTCTCTCGCCTGTTTTAGCTTCCTAATGGGACTCGCGGGCGTTCAACGGGTTATCTCTGCGTGTGTGTGTGTGTGTGTGTGTGTGTGTGGGGCCGTTTTATTTGTAATCAAAGCGTCTAGAAATGCAGCCCGGTAGATTTGGGGGAACGTTGGTCTTTTTCACCTTCTCGTGGGCCTCGCTCGCCGCAAATGCAGCGGGGACGCGGGGGAAACCCTGCCTACCGAGGAGAAACGAGCGGCGGACGGTAGGAACGCTGTGTGCCGGCTGTGGGCTGTCTAGAAGGAACCGCGGGACCCCACGGGGCCCGGCGAGAGGGAGGCGCCGTCGCGACAGCCCCAGCCAGCCACAGCGGAGCAAGCCGGGCAAGGTGTGGCTGCCTGTCGCTGCGATCACAGGGAGTATCGGATGGCGGCCTGCCAGCTTGAGTGAGGCGGCGGGAGGCGAGTCTGCAGAGCCAATAAATTACGGGCCTTCAAGCTCCACTTTACATTAATGGAATGTGCCGCGCCGCTCTCTCCGCTCGGCTGCTGAGATTAAAGAGCGGGGAAATGACTGTGGACAGGCTCGCGCCGGACCCCCGTCTCCCACCCCTCGCCTCGCTCTGATAACGGGGGCCCCCCCCAAACCACAAACCCTACTGGGCCGCCCCGCGGAGAACTGGGCCTGGGACCAGACGGGGAAGGGGAGGCGCCCCGCCGGGCCAGACAGTGCTGTCAGGAGGGAGGTTCGCACAGCTCTGAAAGCGCAGCACTGTTCTCTCCTCTCCGGAGCCCCCAGGTGTCCTCGCCACGGTAGATCCGAGGCTCGGCAGCTTTTGTTGTACACAGAAATTGACTGGGGTTATTTATAGTTGGCTAACCTTCAGAGATCGACGTTCGTGCTTTCACCGTGTAACGTCAAGCGCACGTGGTATCTGAGGTAGTCGAGGTAGGAGGAATGCCTGACTAAAATGTAACGTCGAGCGCACATGGTATCTGAGGTAGTCGAGGTAGGAGGAATGCCTGACTAAAATGTAACGTCGAGCGCACATGGTATCTGAGGTAGCCGAGGTAGGAGGAATGCCTGACTAAAATGTAACGTCGAGCGCACATGGTATCTGAGGTAGTCGAGGTAGGAGGAATGCCTGACTAAAATGTAACGTCGAGCGCACATGGTATCTGAGGTAGTCGAGGTAGGAGGAATGCCTGACTAAAATGTAACGTCGAGCGCACATGGTATCTGAGGTAGTCGAGGTAGGAGGAATGCCTGACTAAAATGCGTTCTTTTGTTGATTTCGCCAGTGAGAAACACAGGCCGCCCTGCCTGGCCCCAGTGGAACGTAGTCTCTGCAGCGTGCATGTCGATGGCTCCGTCAGGACTCCTGCTCCTGTCTGTCATTCGAGGGAATCAGAGACATCTGGGAAGATGGAATGAAAACACCCCCGCCACCTCTATTTCTTACCAGCTTCTCGTCGCCATGGTGTGTTTCCTGCCAGTCTTTTTCAAAGTAATTACACACAATTATTTCAATTAGGTCCCAGGAAGGCGAGCCATCATCATCAGACGGTAATCAGGTTGCCGTGCGGCGAGCTGGGAACCGGGTCCCCTCATTCACTCTCATTAAAGTTGGATGAGAACATAACTGGGAGTTTTTTTTGTGTGTGTTTGTGTGTGTGCGCATCTTTTTTATTAATTTATACTTTTTGAACGTGGCATGCTTCCAGAGACACAGATAAGAAACCCCCCTTCCAACCCTCGGCCTCGCAAGCTGTTCTCATCTCGACTAATGACCGCCATCCATTTTTGGATCTATTTCTGAGAGGTGACTAATGGCAGAGGACTGAGTCAGAAGAGACGCAGGGGAGGGGAGGGGGGGGGGGACGTCTACTGAAGGGGTCTGGTAGACAGGTGAGGACCAGACAAAGACCGTCTGCTCCAGCAGCTCTTCATGTGGACCAATATGCCCGCCCACCCCCCAAAAGACGAATCTACAAATGCAGCTTTAGATTTCACAATATACTGTATATGTATGGATCAGCATCGTGTATGTCCCTGCGTTGAATATTGAAAAGTTGCGTTGGCCGGATCATGGTGTTTGTTTATGGCCGCTGGTTGTGGCTATGGGTTGTGATAACACAGGCTTTGCAGGGGGAGACACACGCAGCATAATAAACAACCACCGACAGCCCACTGCAGCTCGTACACACACACACACACACACACACACACACACACACACACACACGCACGCACGCACACACACACACACACACAAATGCAGAGACACACACACATACAGACACACCTACATACACACACACACCACAGGCACACACACACGGAGGCGGCATAATGAGGCAGTCCCAGCCCCACTGCAGCACATGCTTGGGTGCGTGTCCCAGGCCTCATACTCACTGCATGTCTTCCAGCAGCATCAGTATGCTACAGGCATGCTCCCGTTTCTACAGACCCCCCCCCCCCCCCCCCCCCCCCCCCCCTCTCTCTCTCTCTCCACTCCTCGCTCTCCCTTTCTTACCTGCATCTTTCCATCCACGGCTTTGTCCGTCTCCCCCCTTCATTCCTTCCACTCTCACTCCATCACTCCCTCCTCCTTGCTTCTTTCTGTTGCTCCTTCCCTCGGTCCGGAGCCCCCCCCCCCCCCCCCCTACGCTGGACTAATTAAACAGTTAGGGTGCAGCCGCTGTGGCTTATGTTCTTCTGCTGCTTCCCATGCTCTGATCAGCTCTGTTCTACCAGGAGGGAGGGCCATTAATCGCCCCGGTGATGGCTGTCACCATCACTACCCATGTCCCTCCCATGTGTGTGTGTGTGTGTGTGTGTGTGTGTGTGTGTGTGCGTGTGTGTGTGTGTGTGTCTGTCTGTGTGGCTTTGTGTCTCCCAGTGGGTGTCTGATGGGAGAGTACTCAGGTGTGGAGGACTTATCATGGGTTATTAGGAGTGTTCAGGGGGGTGGCCCCAGAGCGTGAGAAAGAGGGGGGGGGGGACTAATGGAGGTAGAGAAAGAGAGGGGGAGACCGAGGGGAAAGTCCTTCAGGAGAGTGGGAAGACTCTCTACGTCCTCTTCTTCATTCCCAGACTTTGTCGCTTGACCCTCTCCTGGTCCCCTCTCTCGGGCCGCAGGACCACAGAGGCCTGCCTGATCAGCGGCCAGTGACCCCCTCCCTCACGAGGAGACAGACTCCCCCGGCCGTCCGCCCCGCGCACCTCCAGCCACCGCAGAGCGCCCCCTGCTGGTATCCGGTTCCGCCACCTCATGGCCTTGGAAAAGACGCGTCGGGAGAAAAAGAGAAAGATCTCGACAGCCTTGTTCATCATGATTAATTCATCCTCCATTCCGCCAGCCGAGAATGAAGATGCGTTCAATATTTAACATTCCCATGCTTTTGCAAATGATTGCAACACGGGAAAACCAGGGACGGAGAGAGCAAGAGAGACATAGGGAGAAGGAGAGAGAGACAGAGGGAGGAGGAGAGAGAGACAGAGGGAGGAGGAGAGGAGGAGGAGAGAGAGACAGAGGGAGAAGGAGAGAGAGACAGAGGGAGGAGGAGAGGAGGAGGAGAGAGAGACAGAGGGAGAAGGAGAGAGAGACAGAGGGAGAAGGAGAGAGAGACAGAGGGAGGAGGAGAGGAGGAGGAGAGAGAGACAGAGGGAGAAGGAGAGAGAGACAGAGGGAGGAGGAGAGGAGGAGGAGAGAGAGACAGAGGGAGAAGGAGAGAGAGACAGAGGGAGAAGGAGAGAGAGACAGAGGGAGGAGGAGAGGAGGAGGAGAGAGAGACAGAGGGACGCAGTGTCAACAGGAGCTCAGCAGTTGACTTGACTGGAGGAATGATGTGGCGCGTTGGGGGTGAACTCACTGATGACACCGTGTTGTTGTTGTTGTGTCGTCGTGTTGTTCCGAACAGCGTGGAAGTAAACACCGACGCGCAGCGAGAGAAAGAGAGAGGCCTGCGAGACGACTACCCTGCAGCTCGCGACATTGTTTCCCTATTCTTTTTGAATGGTACAAGCGAGGGTTGCTTCGGTGTTCATTCTTTAGTGCCACTGTGAACACCGCGGCCCTGGTAGACTCTCCCTCTCCCCTCCATTAAGCCCTGCTAACCCTCCGGTTACAGCGAGCATGAGAGCACAACAGAATTACAGAGCCTCAAAGCCAGCTGCCTTGCCTGGGTTATTATTCATGTTTAGTGCCTTAACAGGCCCGTTACAGGCTTAGGCCAAGGCGGCATTATGCTGTGTGCTGTGGTAATGTACTGTGGGCCCAGCCCCGCACAGCCGTGGAACACTTTCAATAAAGGTTAGAGTCGCGCGCCGCCGAGCCTCGCGTAAAAGCCAAATCCATACCTGCTTGCTCAAACAAAAAACGAATTATCTCTCTGTCCCTATCTCTGTCTCTCCCTTTCTCTCTCTCTGTCTCTCTTCCTCCCTCCCCCAATGTTTTCCCTCTCTCTCTCTCTCTTCTTCCTGCTCTTCTAGTGTGTACCTAGTGGGTGTCTACCTGTCTTCATAGAAAGAATCAGCCACTCTCCTCTTTGGGTCTCCATTTAGACTTCTCCTCTGCTTCGAGATTTTCATCGCTATACTATCTCGCTCCCTTTTCCCTCCGTCTCTCTCTTCCCTCGCTTTTTCCTCTTCTCCTTTGCTGTCCTTTCAGGGCCCAGGTCTTGTCTGCTGGTGTAGGGATCAGGTTCTAGTCAAATGGAGAATACCGATATGGTTGAGGTTGAGTCACATTAACCTCCTTGGTTTCACCGTGTGCCTGCACTGAGTGTGTGTGTGTGTGTGTGTGTGTGTGTGTGTGTGTGTGTGTACGTGCGTTTGCGTGCGTGTGCGTGTGTGAGGTGTCAGAGGCTGTGTTATTAAGTGCTTGACATTAGCCTCAAAGTCACAGGTAATGATCCATCTATTCTACCTGCTGGAGGCTTCCTACACCAAACACACACCGACAAACACACACATCTGATATGCAACCTTTCTTTCTTTCTTTCTTTCTTTCTTTCTTTCTTTCTTTCTTTCTTTCTTTCTTTCTTTCTTTCTTTCTTTCTTTCTTTCTTTCTTTCTGTCTTTCTGTCTTTCTGTCTTTCTTTCTTTCTTTCTTTCTTTCTTTCTTTCTCCCATTTTGTCTTTCTGTCTTCCTTTCTTTGCTTTTCTCTCAGGTGTTTTCTCTTTGCTTGAGGACTAATATGGACACCAGGTGTGGTGAGGTCAAGGTAGGTTTGTGTGTATGCACGTGTTTGTGTGTGTGTGTGTGTGTGAGAGCGAGGTGTGTGTACATATGCATTTCCGTCAACGTCATCCATGCTATGCTCCTCTCTAAAGTGTAGATCCTGTATTGATCTTCTGTAGGCTTGCTGTTAGTCTTCTCTGCCTCTGTCAGACCCAGCAGGGTGCTCTCCTATTTCTATCTCTCTTTTCCTATTTATACCCCCTGAGATGAGCTATATCCCCTGGGCAACCCACCCACCCACACACACACACACACACACACATAAATAGACACAATGATTATGTGGGCGAAAACACATTTTTGTCAAGACCCACCTATGTGCACTTGTTACACACACACGCACACACACACACACACACACACACACACACACACACATGACACAAATAAAAGACATATTATTACAAAGTTCACACTTATGTGTATACAAGCAAAAACACCACAAACACACACACACACACACACACACACACACACACACACACACACACACACACACACACACACACAGACAGGGAGGGAGTCAGGCCTGTGGTTCTGAGGTTTCATCCTCGGTGTGCCTGCATGCTTTCTGAAACCCAGTGCTAACCCGATCTCCTCGCTCCAGCAGCCTCTGGAGGGTGGCCAGGCCCCCCTGCTGTTCTTCACCTGACCGGGGAGGCCTTCTATCTCCCTCCTAAAGACACTCAGAAAGGAAGTGTGGAGAAGACCAGATCGTTGCCATTGTGTTGCTTCTCCCTCTCTCTCCTGTGGTTGCTAGGTGACCTTTCCCCGTGTCTCAGGTGCATCTGTGTTTAAGTGAGCGCGCGGAGCCTGAGCGGACTTGCTCCATTTTATTCATGACCTTAACAACAGAGAAAAGCTGCTCCGCGCACACACACACACACACACGCACACATGCGCGCACACACAGACACACGCTGGGGCATTCAAACAGACTTGGAGTACGGCGTTGGGATTGAAATAGTGAAAAATAGATGAGGACAACTTGCATGAGAAACGTCCCGCGCTGCATTATTCACACGGCTGGATGAAAAGTGAAACTATGTCAGCCGGCCTGGTTTGCCCCTCCAGCCTGTTTCCTCTTTCTGCTCTCCTCCTAACTCTCCTCCTTTCTTCCTTGCCTTGTTTTCCCACAGCCAGCCCTCTTTTTTTGCTCCTCCTCCCTCCTGCAGATTCCTTTTCCTCCCTCTCTCCACCCCCACCCCCCACCCCCATCCCCCTTAACCAGGGGTCACCTAGGGTCAAGTGAAACTTTTAACCCCTGTGGGTTTCAGGGAAGCAGAGCGCAGTCAGGATCGGCAGAAGCCCCCCACACTGATCTCCTATCCCCTGAGCAGCCCTTGGCTTCACGCAGAGCCCTCGAGTTCCGCGCGGCCGTGCGGAGTCGGGACCCGTCTCCGTCTGTGAAGGTGGGGAGCAGAGACAAAAAAGGGGGAGGGGCACCCCTCCTCCGCTCAGGATGTGATGCCAGGCCCATGGTAAATCTCGCCAGGCCCACCATCTTGCTTCGAGACGTCCTTGTCTTTGTTGGTTAAGTGAAAGTGACGCAGGGAGGTGAGGGAAAGTTCTAGACTGCCTGTGTTTTTTTTTGGGGGGGGGGGGGGGAGTTGCGTCAGGACTTACAAAAGCAGATCTCAGCAGGAGGCTGGCACATGTCTCTGCTCTCTGGATCTGAATAGAAAAGGTTGCGCACGTCTGCAATGCTGTAACGCAATATGACAGGACGTCTCGGGGGGGGGGGGGGGGGGGGGGGCGCACACCCTCAAAGGGACGCTCCCGTGAAAGCAGGGGCACGTGACATTTCGATAAGAGCGCATTTATATATCTCCTGTTCTGACTGTGCGCGCGCCTACACACGCACGCGCACACACTCACACACACCATGCGCCCTTTTCTCTTACCCGTCTTTCTCTCTCTCTCTCCCGGTTCCCGGTGTGCTTTATAGGAAGGCTGACAGGTCTGAGGTAATGCGCTCTGGGGCTTCACTGCGCTGCACTGCTGCTTTTGCTATCTGATACTGGGTTGGGATGCGCTGTGGTGCACTGTGTACCTTGCTTTACACTCACAAATACACACACGCACACACAAACACATAACCGCCCCCCCCCCCTTTTTTTATCAGCATGACAAATGGTCTGAATATAAGAGGAAGGAAAGGTGAGTGGGGGCTGTGCGCTGAGGGGGTGTGGGGGGGGGGGGGGGGGGGGGGGCAGTCACAGCTATTCTAATCTCATTACTGTGGGCACCTCTATCACAGGAACTCACCTCCAGACATATTGATGTTTGTGTCTGTCTGTCTCTGGCCCGTAATCAGATTCTGTCAGCTATGAATGCCTCAGCCTTTTATGAAATAACATCAAGTGGGTTCAATTTTCCTCTGCCCTGGACATTTCATTCCGCTGCAGTTGTTTGGGGGGAATATGTACAAGGAACTCGACAGCTTGGTAAGTACAGGAGCAGTCTTTGGGTTGAACCCAGGTTCACATCCTGGTCCATATCCTGGTCCGTCTTAGATAACATTCCCAATAGCTTTATACCAGACTGGGTATCTTAATAAACCAACGACGGAGCTGGAGGAGGAGGAGGAAGGAACGTGGCCTGTTTGAGAGACAAAACAAGCACACCCTGGTAGTGAGGGGGGGGGGGGGGGGGTATCCATAAGACACAGTGAACACACCCTGGTAGTGTGTGTGTGTGTGTGTGTGTGTGTGTGTGTGTGTGTGTGGGGGGTGTTATCCATAAGACACAGTGAACACACCCTGGTAGTGGGGGGGTATGTGTGTGTGTGTGTGTGTGTGGGGGGGGGGGGGGGGGGGGTATCCATAAGACACAGTGAACACACCCTGGTAGTGGGGGGGTATGTGTGTGTGTGTGTGTGTGTGTGTGTGTGTGTGTGGGGGGGGGGGTTATCCATAAGACACAGTGAACACACACTGGTAGTGTGTGTGTGTGTGTGTGTGTGGGGGGGGGGGGGGTTATCCATAAGACACAGCCAGGCATCAGCACTCACCGGGAGGCTCTCACCGGATATCATGTCCAGCTAGAGGCTCCCAGGGATAACACAGTCTCCCGTGTATGTATGTGTATGTGTGTGTGTGTGAGAGAGAGAGAGAGAGAGAGAGAGAGAGAGAGAGAGAGAGAGAGAGAGAGAGAGTGAGAGTGTTTGTGAGTGTCTGCGCCTGTCTGTCTGTGATAGTCCGAACGGTTATCTGCTCAGCCAAGCTGAGACAGAGGGTGTGAGAGAAGGCGAGCGCGAGGACAATGTGAAGGAGGGAGATACAGCGAGAGAAAGGTCTCTATGGTGAGAGGAGAAGAGATATCAGAGTGAGGTTGAGATACAGTATATATACTCACACACTCTCTATCTCTTTCACACACACACACTCACACACACTCACACTCTCTGTCTCTCACATAGACTCACTCTCTCTCTCTCTCTCTTACACACACTTTCTGTCTCCCACATAGACTCACTGTCTCTCACATAGACACACTCTCTGCTCTCACATATACACACTCTCTCTCTCTCTCTCTCTCTTTCAGAAACTGTGTCTATGTGAGAGAGAAGGAGAGAGAGAGAGAGAGAGAGAGAGAGAGAGAGAGAGAGAGAGAGAGAGAGAGAGAGAGAGAGAGAGAGAGAGAGAGAAAGTTGATGTTTGCCTACGTACAGGCAAGGTTAGGTGCTGCTTGGAGGGGAGGGTGTGCAGGGGAGGGGGGGGGGGGGGTTCAAGGGATTGGAGGGGGTCTTGTCTCTTGACAGACAAGTGGGAGAATGTCCACGTTTCGTCCTCCCAAGCCCCCGACTGGAGCACTCCCCATCTGGAGGGGAGAGGAGAGGAGAGGAGAGGAGAGGAGAGGAGAGGAGAGGAGAGGAGAGGAGAGGAGAGGAGGCTGTGTGGTGCTGGAGGGGAGGGGAGGCTGTGTGGTGCTGGAGGTTCCCCCTGAGTGGAGCCGTCTCGTGGGGGATACACTGACTGGACGGCCACAAGGATTTCCAGCTATGACTCACACAAAGACCCACAAACACCAGATTCACACTGACACACACACACACAAACAGCGGGCAGCAGGTCTCCGAATAGAGCACAGATCAATACACAGCCTAACGAGGTGAAGGGTGAGGCTGAAGAATGCTGTCCGAGTGTGTCTGGGTGTGTGTGCGAGTGTGTGTGAGTGTGTGTGAGTAAATCATATTTTATTCAATTAATATTGTCCACCTGACTTGAGTCAAATAAAGCATTTATTATACATGAGTGTGAGAGCTGGCTTGCTGCATACCTTACCTATGTTAGCCTTTCATAAACCTTTCAATAATCGTTTCACAGTGGAATGACATCCCTTATGATTTGTTCTAAGTTCTAAAACCATTTCCATCCGTCTGTCAAGTCCACCTCCTATAACTCTTTCCATTGCGCTTTTCCCTTTTTAAGTTTTTTTTGTATTTTTTCTGGTGCATCCCGTTTTTTCGTGTGTTTTTTGGGGGGTTGGTGGGCCACGATTTTTTTTACCCGCCCACTTCTCATTTTCCTCTCATCCTGCTTTTCCCCTGGAACCACGAAATCAGGACAGCACGGTAAGGAAGGGGTTAAAGCGAAGGCGACATTGTGATTGGCTGCTGTTTAGGCGGTCTGAGCCACCCTACAGAGAGAGGTAACTAGGCAACTTCAGCGGCAACAGCCGATACGAGGGGTAGAGAAGAGAAGAGAAGAGAAGAGAAGAGAAGAGAAGAGAAGAGAAGAGAAGAGAAGAGAAGAGAAGAGAGAGAGAGAGAGAGAAAGAACGAAGGGGGGGTAACACCAGGAAAACCGCGCTGAAACCCTGACACAGTTTTGTGGGGATTGTGAAAGGATGTAGCAGGGGTTTGCAATCTCGCCCGAGATGGGAAACTGGATTATGGTCAACACTGAAGCATTGTGGATCATGTCTGAATAGCCGGAGGTGACGGGAATGATTGGATTGTAACAATTTTGAGAATGGGAACTAACGGCATTCGATATCGGTTTACTCAAATGGTAAGTGTTAGCGCTCGAAGAAGTGTCAAAGTAGCATGCAACCGTGTTTCAGTAAGAGTGCCTATAATCTATATTGCCTTGCCTTCTGAGTGAATTGAATTAAACTAAAAAGGCTGTGGATTCAGATTTATTGCAATCACTGCAATGCATACATTGCCCGTCTGTCATTTCCCATACATACCGGTGCTGCATCAGACTGGTGGTGCATCTGATCGGAAAAAAAGTAATGTAGCTTATGGTCTGAGCCTAGGAAGCACCGGCAGTTAGAGCGCACAGTGGACTATGATTTTACGTTTGGGTTGTGTGTTTGTGTGCTGCATGTGTAGTGGTGTAAGAGAGAGCAAGAAAAGGATGGCAAGCAGTGATTTGCTGCATTGACATCTTTCCCCGCTGTTCATGCTTCCTGTAGTGTTGTCCGCCGTCCGTGCCCACGAGCTCACCGGGAGAAGATTCATGAACCTCCGTCTCTATTTTCCTTAACTGCGATAGTGAGATAATGTTCCTCCCCACACCGTGAGTGTTTGTTCCAGTGACTGGGTCACATAACGAGTAAAGTGAAATGAAGTGCATTAAGGCTTCTTGATATTGATCAACTGTTGGTGGAGAAATGCAGTTAATATCGTGCGCCCGGTTGAAAGAGAAAGAGAGAGAGCGAGAGAGAGAGCGAGAGAGAGAGCGAGAGAGAGAGAGAGAGAGAGAGAGAGAGAGAGAGAGAGAGAGAGAGAGAGAGAGAGAGAGAGAGAGAGAGAGAGAGAGAGAGAGAGAGAGAGAGAGAGAGAGAGAGAGAGAGAGAGAGAGAGAGAGAGAGAGAGTGGTGATTGTGTGAATGGACGCCCCGGTCAGTTAGCTTACTGGAGCCCTAGACTCCGCTGCAGCTAAAAGCCGCATTAATCACGGAGCTGTGATAGCTGCACCACGCTTCTCTCTTTCCCTCCTCTCTCTCGCTAGCTTTCTCTCTTTCTCTTCCTAATACACACACACACACAGACAGTAGCCAATAAAGCATATACATTGCATATTGAACCTGCACTTTGCACTAAATATGTTAGCCTAATAACCAGAATTCAAATCTATAGAGTGTGTGTGCGTGTGTGCGTGTGTGCGTGTGTGTGCGTGTGTGCGTGTGAGTGTGTGTGTGTGTCTGTCTGGCCGGACGTGTGGGTGAGGGTGAGGCATGGGTCCTCAAATCAAACCCTCACATCCCTCAAGCAAAAAGAGACAGACAGAGACAGACTTCTTTGCCATGAGGAGTTGCCGTGCTGTCCCAGTGTGTCAAATCAGTCTCTCACTCACTTTCAGGATGTTAGCTTCAACTGGTGTGTGTGGGGGGGGAGTCTGTGTGTGTGTGTGTGTGTGTGTGTGCTATTACAGTGCGTGCGCCAGATAGGTATTCTGTGGATGACAGCTGTGGGTTGCATGATTGAACTAGAGAGCAGAGGCTAAGATTTAAACTACACAATCGGCAGTTGTCCTAAGTGAGTAGATGTAATCCAACTTTTGTGAGTGTGTGTGTGTATTGTGCGTGTCCCTGTGATAATGAATGTGTGTGTGTGTGTGTGTGTGTATGTGTGTCCGTGTCCCCTCTCGAGGCCTCTCACTCCAACCTCTGTGGGCCCAGCAGGCGACTCCAGGTCGCCATAGAAACTCAGAAAGGATTGTGTGGAAACTCAAAAGAAAAAACTGGCTCCCTTCTCTCTCTCTCTCTCTCTCTCTCTCTCTCTCTCTCTCTCTCTCTCTCTCTCTCTCTCTCTCTCTCTCTCTCTCTCTCCCTTCTACTCTCTGTTCTACACAGGTTCCCCCAGCTCTTTGCCCAACGTGTGAGTTCTTTGCACTTGAGGTATTGCTGAGGAGGAAGGAGGTGGAGCGGCGTGAGAGAGAGAAAGGATTGCTGTAGGGGGAGGACAGGTTTGTGTGAGTGTGTGTGTGTGTGTGTGGATGGGGGTATGTTGGCTGTGTGACATTAATTTGCAGGCATAATTTGCATCAGACATACCTTCACAGTGTGTGTGTGTGTGTGTGTGTGTGTGTGTGTGTGTGTGTGTGTGTGTGTTTGTCATGAGGGGTAAAATATCGATATGCAAGAGTTTGCGAGCAGGTGACCTACTTATGTGACGGCAAGTAGTAAGAAATAAAACACACTCTTCATACACTCAAGCACTTCACAGCGGGCACTTGCAGGGGCTTCACGCACACAAACACGCACACGTACACACACACACACACACACACACACACACACACACACACACACACACACACACACACACACTCACACACACACACACACACACACACACACTGTTGGCGGCTGGGAGAGAGCAGGGCCTGGGGGGAGGCCATCTAGAGGCAGGAAAAGAGAGCCGCAGGCTGATCTGCCTCTGGAGTCCCAGATCTGTAATCTGCTTAAAACAATCACAATCTGTCTGCACTGCCGGGATTATTGTCTGGACCCAAAACATCACACATATACACGCACACACACACACACACACACACACACACACACACACACACACACACACACACACACACACACACACACACACACACTCACACACTTCAGACAGAGAATGAGCTAATAAACAGAATTCCGACCTCGTCCTGCCCCGTTTAAAGTCCTGGATGTTTGTGGAGCGTTTGTCTCAATGCCACAGGTTCTCTCTTCCCTTTTGTCGGTTCAGAAATGGGAGCACGCTTTCATCTCATTTGTTTCCGTGGACAGGGAGTGGGAATGTTTGGAGTTCAACAGCCTCGCTGAGTTGATCCCAAATCCACGCGTTCAGCGGCTCTCTCTTTGTCTGTCCATGTTACCAAGTGGGACGCCTTTCCAGACGAGGAACCCCCCCCACCCCCCCCGCTGCTGTCTCCCGCTCAGATTTGTTCTCTCTATGTTCCTGTGTTTCCTCTCCTCCTCCCCCTCCTCCTTTCCCCCTCTCTCTAGGAGGAACTGTGGCTGGGAGGTGTGCTCCCCGAGGTGCCTCTCTGTTAATGACTTTTCACGGCAAACAAAAGCACTTCACAGCGGGCACTTTCAGGGGGTTCACACACACAGACACACACACACAAATGCACACACGCACGACGCACGCACACACACACACTGGAGTCACAGCACATTAACACTTCAATTAACTCACGTCTAACATTCTGATTGCCCCCAAAAATCAAGAGGCCTGAACTCCCCAACCTTTACCACACACACACACACACACACACACACACAGCCAGTAGTGTGTGTTGCCCCGTGCTTCGGTAGACCCCAGCGGTATTACAAGCCGCCGGTGACATTTGCAGTGACGGAGGGAAAGCGGAAAACAAAGCGTCATAAATTACATTCTAATTCCTGTTTCTCTCTGCCTTTCATCCAACGGCATACAAAGGAGCAGAGGTGCCTTGTTTCTCTGTCGTTTGCTTTATGTGGAGAATACAAAAGATAATGTATGCGCCTGCAGAGAGCGGACGCAGAAAAGGTGGGGTGGGGGGGGTGGGGGGGGGACTTTTGGGGGGGGGGGGGGGGGGGGGGGGGGTCTGTGTTAGTTACACGTCCCTGTGGAATGCCTCGGCTGGCTCAGAAAAACACTCTGGAGCAGGAGGAGGAGGAGGAGGAGGAGGAGAAAGAGTCTAGAAGAAAGAGTGGGATGAAGAAAGACAACAAAGAGGCAAAGAGGGAAACGTTTCCCTAGCGACTCACCAAGTCTCTCTCTCTCTCCCTCCCTCTCTCTCTCTCCCTCCCTCTGCCTCTCTCTCCGTCTGTGGTGTAAATCTCTGTTGAATGGCTGCGCTAAGCTCAGTTGTAATGAGTGGGAAGGCGTCTCTTCACCTCCCTCCCTTTCTTCTCTCCCTGGCCTTGCTTTGCCCGTCTATCAGTCAATATGGCTGCCCTACTAGCTGTCCCAAGCCAGGGTGATGTGTGAAGGACACGTTTGTTGTGGTCGAGAGTGTGTGTGTGTCCGTTGAAACCCTGTGTCATGTCGAGTGGGGGGGTGGGGCAGCGTGAGCCTCGCCCTGCCAGGAGTGCTCCGGGTGCCATAGACATCTGTTGAGAGGAATGGGGCAGAGGCCGTTATCTGTGCCCAGGAGAGGAGCGCTTTCACTGGGCTGAAGCTGGCCCACGCTCTGCCTCCCTGGAGCATCTGGTGCCCACCCCTCCGCCACCCCTCAACACAAAGTGGGTGAGGGGGGTGGGTGTGCATCCAGATGCCAACACATTCAATGTCTCTCAAGCACACCCACACACACACGCACACACACACAGAAACACAGAGTTACAGACACAAACTTGTCTATAGAATGAAACTGAGGTGTAAGTGCTCCTTTTTTATTTTAGTGGAGGGAGCCGAAGTAGAGCTGTTTGGTTAAGAGGAGAGGAGAGTCGACGGTAGAAAAGGAGAGGCGAGCACTGTGAAGAGGAGGAGGAGGAGGAGGAGAAGGAGGAAGGAGCCGCTATGATTTGGGGCATCTGGATGTCAGCGATGGCACAGTGCTTCCCTGTGTGTCCGTCTTAAATCTCTCTTTTACTGCTCCAGCAGTAGTAATGGATCTCTCCACGCATCCGGTCGCGTACGTGCACCCCGCCTCAGTGCTCCCTCCCCCGTTGGTCACGAGGAGGAGGAGGAGGAGTTGCTGAGGGCAGTGGGTCGGCAGCCTTGGGTTCTCCTGGGCTGCCCTGGGATCAGCGTTTTAAAGCCACTCCGCACAAGGGCCTGCCCCTCAGAAGTGCTCCTTGCATGCTGGACACCCCCCCTGCCACCCTCCTATCCTTCTACCAGGAGAGAGAGAAGGGGGGGCAGCTAGCGAGGGGGGACCACAACCAAGGAGACTCTCTCCCTAAGCCTGGCCCTAAGCCTTGGGAGATGGATTGGAGTAGCTCTCTGTGTGTGTGTGTGTGTGTGTGTGTGTGTGTGACACGGGGAGGGGATTGTGTTGTTGTTGTTGTCGTTGTTTGGTGATTGCTAGGTATTGGTCGGGATCTGGCCGTCTCCGTGGCGAGAGATTGCCTCAGCGCTCCTTCTCTGCTTCTGGTTCCTGATTCGCTGAAACGGCCTCTCTCAGGCCGGGACTAGCAATCAGTCTCTATCTTTGCTTATCAGCCTCTCCTCAGAGAGATGGAGTGTGTGTGTGTGTGTGTGTGTGTGTGTGTGTGGTGTGGTGCTTGTTTTGTGTGTCCACACAGACCTCTGAAACATGCTACTGGAGTTGTGCGGAGTATTTCAGCCAATCCCAGTTGATGTTTTTTTTGTAGCTTTGGCGTAAGAGGATTGTGGGAGCTCCACGCCACACATGAACACAGTGGAATAGCATCGTCGTCATCCCACGCTGGCCAGGGGGGGCTTCAGGAAAGGATTTATCACGACACCATCACCGTAGCGGAGGGCCAAGCCAATACGTCCAGCCGTTAAATCTTTCAAAAGGATGCAAGCTCAACACGGCCGGCAGCGGCTGTCTGGTGGGGGAACCAACCGTGCAACCAGCCGCGGTTTCTTTTTTAAAAGAGAGCCTGGCCAGCCGCGGTGTGTGTCCTGAGCGTGGCCAGGCGGGGTGTGTGTCCAGAGCGTGGCCAGCCGGGGTGTGTGTCCAGAGCGTGGCCAGGCGGGGTGTGTGTCCAGAGCGTGGCCAGGCGGGGTGTGTGTCCAGAGCGTGGCCAGGCGGGGTGTGTGTCCAGAGCGTGGCCAGGCGGGGTGTGTGTCCAGAGCGTGGCCAGGCTCGTAGTGAGCCCGGCTGGGCAGGAGAGCGCTCACCACACTGGGGGTTCCTTAACGGCCACCATGCACTCCTGGGTCGCCGGGTCTACTCTCGCCTTCGCACGTCTCAACCGGTTGTCAATTCCCACAGGCTATAAATGGTGTGTGTGTGTGTGTGTATGTGTGTGTGTGTGTGTGTGTGTGTGTGTGTGTGTGTGTGTGTGTGTGTGTGTGTGTGCGCAGCAGTGCCCCAGGCCTCTTCACCCAGGTAGAATGGAGGTTTCAATCACCGACTCCCAGGTCATTCGGACTCCTTGATCGAGTTCCAGCCAGCATCTACTAGACTGACACACTCCACTGACCTATGGAGTCCACAGGCACACACACACACACACGCACACGCACACACACACGCACACACACACACACACACACACACACACACACGTGTGCGGCC
Source organism: Aplochiton taeniatus (assembly GCA_017639675.1). Lineage (NCBI taxonomy): Eukaryota > Metazoa > Chordata > Actinopteri > Galaxiiformes > Galaxiidae > Aplochiton > Aplochiton taeniatus. The sequence continues at coordinate 11,635,828 of CM030180.1, read as the reverse complement.
ATCCAGCTGAAGGGTAAGCGATCTCTACCCAGGAAATAGCTTTGGTTTTTGATGACTCCCCGATGGCCTGACCCCACACACACTTCATTCACACACACCCACCCTGGGAGTCCGTGTGAAGATAGGCAGCCTTCAATTAGTCGTGTGTGTGTGTGTGTATATGGAGGATGGGGACGGGACGAGGGGGGGGTATAATGAGTTCTCTCTATATCCACAGCCGTCTTAGCAGTGATGTGTGTGATAAAGCATTTATATGACACCACCCCTCTCAGCCACAGCTAAAGAGGCCTTACAATGGGCTGTAGATAAGTGGTGTGTGTGTGTGTGTGTGTTTGTGTGTGTATGTGTGTGTGTGTGTGTGTGTGTTTGGCTCGTGTGTGGCATAATGCCATAAAGCTGGATTAATAGGATAGGGGGATCTGAAGAGCCCCGGGATTAAATGGGTGTGAACTGATTTGATGGTCTCAATCACATAAACACACACACACACACACACACACACACACACACACACACACACACACACACAGTTACTTGCGCTGAGGCCATATGAGGGTGTAGGGTAGGAAAGATGTTTGGGGGGTTGGACACCAGCGGGAAGAGAAGGGTGGGGGCCATAATGGAATCGGTTTGTCAGTCTGACATCAGTAATGTTCCCGGAAGGTGAAGTGACGTCCATGTGAAGGTGACAGTGGTTGCCATAGTTGGAGGTGATGATGGATCTGACTTTGGCAAGGAGCACAGCGAGCTGACTCGGGGACGGCTCAGTGAAGGGTACTCCTCTTTTATATTTGGAACGTATCTGGAATGTGAGAGCCATGTGAAGGTGCTGCTGTGGAGGCTCCTGCAGATGGCCCTGGAGGACTTCCAGACCATGGGGCCAGTAGAGCCAGTCCACCCTGTCTGCGTCTCCCTCGTCCTGGGGAGAGAGACAGTGAGACGCCGGGGCAAAGTGGAAACGGAGAGGCTCAAAGACAGACAGGGAACCGTGGGGGTGGGGGGGGGGGGGGGGGGGGGGGGGGGGTGGTGAGGTGAGACACAGAGAGATTTAGGAGGTAAGGGAAAAGGGGTGATTTCAGTGAAGAAATCTTCCAGGTCTCCCTTGAAGAAGAGATTGTTAATCTCAATGGGACGTTTTTTCCCGGTTAAATAAAGGTTACGTAAAATAAAACCATCAGAGGGTTAAAGGAAAGAGGGATAGAGAGCGAGTGAGAGCGGAGAAATAGTGGGAGACAGGGGGATTGAGGAGGCAGGAGAAAATGGGTGAGGGCAGTAGGGAAAGAACAGGTAAAGGAAAAAAAGAGGGAGAGAAACGGAGATAAGAGAGAGAGGGGGAATTAGGGCTGGTGGCCTGAGTGGGCCTTAGTGGGTTCAGCTGGGTTATTAGCTACCCGCTCTGCTGCTCTGATCTGATACCTGTACTGACCCAACACACGCTGCCTGTGTGTGTGTGTGTGTGTGTGTGTGTGTGTGTGTGTGTGTGTGTGTGTGTGTGCGCGTGTGTGCGTGTGTGTGCCTGACTAACAGTCTTTACCATTCTTAGCGCTAGCGTTTGTCAGAGCGTAGTTCCCCGTCCTCTGGAGACAACATATATACTGCCTGCAACCAGGTCTACCTGCTTGGTCAGTATTTATCCCAGTTGTACTCGAGGTCAGTGAAAAGCCTCATTACATGTTCCCTAGCCAAACAGACTCCAGGTCAGGGCTCTATAAAGAGAGGTGCATTCTCTTTGCTGTCTCTTGGCTTTCTGTTTTAATGTGTGGTGATGCTAACCTGGATAGATGGAGGTTAGGCTGGTTATGAAAATAAATGAAGGGGCGATATGAAGACGGCGGCCCAGCGGGCGGAGCATCTGGCAGCCCTCCCCAGGGCACACCTGTTCACCGGAGCGCCTTGACCTCCGCTATTTATTACCCGCTCGGCTGACATCCATCACGCTCAGAACCCCCATGGCCACGGGCATTAATATCACCACACCGTAACTCCCTGGCCCAAGCTCCCAGGCGTGTGTGTGCGTGTGTGCGTGTGTGTGTGTGTCAGGTCTTTCAAGCCCTCTTCCCCCCCAGCTTTCCTTCTCTGCTTCTCTGCCTCTCTCGCCTCCCCCCACAGTAGGTTTAAAGGTTCTCTGTCGAGTAGGTTATGGATGATGCTAAATGTCAGTTCAATGCTCTGCACACGTGTGTGTGTGTGTGTGTGTGTGTGTCTGTCTTTTTGTCAGTGTAGCCGTCCTGTTGCCAGGCCTATTTTCCGTGGGGCTATAAAGTGAAGTCAGAAGCGAGGGAGAAGTGTGTGTGTGTGTGTGTATGTGTGTGTGTGTGTGGGGGGGGGTTGAATGAGGGGACAGAGGGGAGGAGAAAACAGTTGCAGGTGTTGCGGTGCGTTTAATTACTCACCTGTGAGACTAACGAGGGGAGCGGTGCAGACGACACACACACACACACACACACACACACACACTCGACACGTAAATGAGACAATCTGAAGGGACTAATTAGGTAAACTCCAACGCGGCAAAAGAAGCTGCCACGGCTGGTGAACGCTCACACACCCCACTCCACCCTATGCAAGCACACACACAGCCATACGCTCAAACACACACACATGCATACACACAGCCATACGCTCAAACACACACACATGCATACACACAGCCATACGCTCAAACACACACACACACACACACATACACACAGCCATACGCTCAAACACACACACATGCATACACACAGCCATACGCTCAAACACACACACACAGCCATACACTTAAACACACACACACATACACACAGCCATACGCTCAAACACAAACACACATATACACACAGCAATACGCTCAAACACACACACACACACACACACACACACACAGTCGTACGCTCAGACACACACACATGCAACATGTGTCGTTTGCCTTTCATAACAAAGCCGGCCTGCATGCGGCTTGGTCCCTCGTTCGTAACACGGCCCCCCCTCTTCCTCTTAGGCCCCGGAGCCAGCCGGGGGAGGAGGGAAAGACTCAAAGAAAGAGAGGGAAACAGTGCAAGGTGTGCGTGCGTGCGTGCGGGTGGAGTGCAGAGAGATGTCCCCCTGGGAGGCGACGGCTGCAGGCAGCGCTACAAGTAACAAACACATCAGTCACACACACACACACACACACACACACACACACACACACACACACACACACACACCGCAGCACACCTGTTACTGTACAGATGGCAGGCCTCGGGAGAGAGAGAGAGAGAGAGAGAGAGAGAGAGAGAGAGAGAGAGAGAGAGAGAGACTAGCGGTAAAGACAAGAGACAAAGATATATCATATTTCCTTTGGTCTGGTGAGGCAGGAGGGAAAAGAAATGGAAAAAGAGCGAGCGACAGCAGGAAGGGAGGATGGATGGCCTGTTACCATGTGTGTGTGTGTGTGTGTGTGTGTGCCTGTGCCATTAGCCCTGGAGCCTCAGCCTGCAGTCTCTGCGTATCTCAGAGGCCGAGAGACACAGTAAGGAGCCTTACTTTCCCCGTCTCTCAGCGCCTCCGTCCTCCTCTTCCTCATCTTCCTCATCTTCATCATCTAGATTTTCATGAAAGATGAAAAAATGCCTCGGAGCGCTCTCCGCTCCGAAGGTTTAGGATGATACTATCGTAATTAAACTGTATTTGTGAGTGTGTGTGTGTGTGTGTGTGTGTGTGTGTGTGTGTGTTGCGCATGTGCCCCTGGCCACATCTCTAAATCTCCTTTCAGGCTTTCGATTGGCTGATTTCACGTCTCCGTCTGTGTGTTTCCTCGTGCCTTTGGCTCCCTGGTGAAGGCGGCCCAGGAACCGGCCCAGCAACCCGGACCCTGTGTTCGGCCTCGGAGAAGTTCTCTGCCAGTCTGTGTGAACCCATCTCCGTCTGCGAGAGACCCCATTTTAGGAGCCTGTGTCATGGAGCTGTGCAGCACGGAATGAATTACTTGGATGATTTTCCCTCAAATTAATTTTAATTGGAAAGGGAATGAATGCTAATCTTTGAGTCTAAGAGAGAGAAGGTTTATTGTTGGGCTTTATTCAAGCTTTATCATTGGAGTAGGCTGTGTGTGTGTGTGTGTGTGTGTGTGTGTGTGTGTGTGTGTGTGTGTGTGTCTGGGAAGGACAAGTGGGCTGTGCTCTGCAGGAAGTCCCCCCCCCCCCCCCCCTCCTCCACACACACACAGAGGCCTTGGTAGGGGGACAGCTCTTGAGAGCCCGCTGCACCTCAGCCACAGTGAAATACTGCACTCTCACTCCGCCTCTGTGTTTGAACACAACCTGTGTGTTTGTGTGTGGGTGGGTCTGAGTGTGTGTGTAGAGAGTGGTGCGTGTAGGAGTGTGTGGGTGTGTGTGTCTGTAGAGAGGGGTTTGTGTAGGAGTGTGTGGGCGCTCTGATTGCCAATTCCAGTCACACAGACAGACATACTGCTTCACTCCTCCTCCGCCTGTGACAGCACATTTTCCTCTCTCTTCATGCTGGCTGCCTCCACCACTCTGCCTCCTCCTCCTCCTCTATCTCTGTCTTCTTTTCCCTCCTACCCTCTACTCCTACATTCTTTCCACCCCCCCCCTCCCCCCTCCGTCCTTTTTCCCCTCGCTCTTCTCCCGCGGCCCTTCCCTTCCCTTCCCTTCCCTTCCCGTCCCTTCCCTTCCCTTCCCTTCCCCCCCTCCATCTCGCCGCCCCCCCCCCCCCCCTGTGTCTGGTTCCTGGTCCCCCTCCTCCCCTGCTGCTCTATGTATGAGTATCATTAGCAGCGCTGGGATGATGGATGGTGGGGAGAGGCCGCGCTCCGTCAGGGTGGGACACTGCCTTAGCACGCCATCATTACCTACCCCTCTCTCTCTCTTTCGCTCTCTCACACACACACACACACATGCACACACACACCGACTAGAGCCGCACCTCATACCTTGGCGTTGCGGTATTCCATAACAGCATGTTGCCAAGAGGAAACGTAAAGGTGACACATGCACACACACACACACGCCCGTGCACATATATTCCCACACTCCAATTCACCTCACGTTGAGGGCATGTCGTCAGCTATCGGACAACACACTCCCACAGGTGCACACACAAGCAAACAAAGGTCTTCACGGTGACACACACACACACACACACACACACACACACACACACACACACACACACACACACACACACGCACAGTAAGGGTTATGCTGGGGCTTTTAGTGGCTGGTATTGAGTGAGGTCCCGTAGGAAAGCCCATGCCAATAGAGTGTTCTCTGTGAGAGCACCACGAGGTGCTAAAAGGCTCTGTGTGAGGAAACACTCTCACTGGGTGTCTGGCCGGATACGTGAGGTTTCTGGACGCCGCCTCCGTGCATGTGCGTGTTTGGAGACAGCGGTGGGAGAGAGAGTACGTGTCCAAGGAGAGTTCAAAGTCTGGGAGATTCACACAACGGCCATTATGCAAATATTGAGCGCCGACGGCCAATGGTGAGTCACTTCCAGTGTGGCAATGACATCAGAGAATTGTGTCTCTTATCAGTGGAGACAGACAGACAGACAGACAGACAGACAGACAGACAGACAGACAGACAGACAGACAGACAGACAGACAGACAGACAGACAGACAGACAGACAGACAGACCGACGGTTTCTAAATGAGGTGCTGCTTGGCATTCAATGACAGCTGGGCCCGGCTCCCTCTCTCTCTCTCTCTCTCTCTCTCTCTCTCTCTCTCTCTCTCTCTCTCTCTGTCTCTCTCTCTCTGCAGTCCTCATGGTGTCAGAGTCTATAAGAAACAACATGGCCCCCTATTAAACACCGACCACTCGGTAAAGATTGATTTTGTTTTGTCGTGCGTGGGCGATTAGACACGACGGCGGCGGTGACGGACGTCTGGAAGTGGCAGGGCGGCCGGAGGGGGATGGGGGGCGGTGCGGCCCCTCGGGGGTAACTCCCCGCAGGGAGGGAGGGGGAGGCAAGCTGAGACAGATTGATCCGCGTCCCTGCGGCGCTGCCCTGCGATCATGGCTGGACTGAGGATTGAGCCATCCACGCCCTGCGGGCCAGAGAGAGAGAGAGAGAGAGAGAGAGAGAGAGAGAGAGAGAGAGAGAGAGAGAGAGAGAGAGAGAGAGAGAGAGAGAGAGAGAGAGAGAGAGAGAGAGAGAGAGAGAGAGAGAGAGAGAGAGAGAGAGAGAGATGAGAGAGAGAGAGAGAGAGAGAGAGAGAGAGAGAGAGAGAGAGAGAGAGAGAGAGAGAGAGAGAGAGAGAGAGAGAGAGAGAGAGAGAGAGAGAGAGAGAGAGGTGGGTTAGTTCAGACACCCAGTGCTAATGACTAACGCTAACCAGTCAGCCTCCCCACCTGATGCCTCACCTGTTCGTTCAGACAGAAACTGTTGCCACAGAGCCAACACAGCATGTGTGTGTGCAACGAAACATATAATGTTCGTCTATTATGATGTCAAACTGTAAGTGACTGCTGGTCTAAAGTCTTTTATTTAATAAATTACACAATATCCTAGCTAGATTAACTAACTACCGCAACCAAGTGTAGTTCAGCACACACTGTACCCCAGCTGATCAGCCATAATGTCCCTGTGGACACTGTGCTCCATTCCTGACCTGCACCTGGCTAGACAGGGGGGGCGTGGGTCTCACATAGAGGCCGTAGCAGACAGAGACCCTGTGGTCCCTCCACCAGCGCCTCAGCAGATGGACAGGCAGGCTGGCCCCTCAGAGCACAGGGAGCAGGGCTGGGTTTCCTGGCCGTGGTTCCCCCTGTGTTTGCTGTGCTGGAGTAGCGGGGTGTGTGTTAGACTGCGTGGCTGCGCTCCTCAGTCATTAGCATCACTCCAACGCTCCTCTAAACAGCTCCTCCAAACGAGCACCGCCGACCTGTTTGTGTGAGTGTGTGTGTGTGTGTGTGTAGCAACTTTCCATGTGGTGCTCTGGGAGATGAGACGCTTCAAGGCGGATGTCTGCTGCATTTGTCTTGTGTGTGTGTGTGTGTGCGTGCGTGCGTGCCTGCGTGCATATTTTATACGTCCTCTGCTTCAGTGTGCTGCCCTCAGGAGTGTGTGTGTTCACTGTGTGAGTATGAAACATGTGGTGAGGCCACAGACCCTAACCCTTCAGCTGTTTGTCTGCTCATCACTCCCCCTCTCTGGTCTCTCTGTGGGTCTCTAACTCTCTCTCTCTCTATCTCTGGTCTCTGTCTGTGGGCCTCTAACTCTCTCTCTCTCTCTCTCTCTCTCTCTCTCTCTGGTCTCTGTCTGTGGGCCTCTAACTCTCTCTCTCTCTATCTCTGGTCTCTGTCTGTGGGCCTCTAACTCTCTCTCTCTCTCTCTCTATCTCTGGTCTCTGTCTGTGGGCCTCTAACTCTCTCTCTCTCTATCTCTTGGTCTCTCTCTCTCTCTCTCTACCTCTCTCTCTGGTCTCTGTCTGTGGGCCTCTCTCTTTTTTCATTAGCACTGGGTGTCTGAACTAACCCACCTCTCTCTCTCTCTCTCTCTCTCTCTCTCTCTCTCTCTCTCTCTCTCTCTCTCTCTCTCTCTCTCTCTCTCTCTCTCTCTCGTTAGCTCTCTCTGCAATTAGCGCTCTCTTTCTCTCTCACTCACTCGGTTTCTCTCTCCCTCCCATCCTCTCAACCCTCTCTCCATTGTGCGCTCTTCCTACTTTCTGAGACACTGCTGAGAAACGTGTGTGTGTGTGTGTGTGTGTGTGTGTGTGTGTGCGTGTTTGCGTGTGTGCGTGCGTGTGTGGATGTGAATCTGGAGTTTCAGCTTGTTTCACCATGATTAAGGGTTTTGAATTATTGATGATAGCATCCCTGGTTAAGCCCCAGTCTTCTGCTCCAGTGGCCCCCAGGCCTATTTTTACCCCACGGTGTCCTCCTCCTCACCCCCCCCCCCCCTCCTCCTACTCACCCACATCAGCGCAGGCAGCCCATCGCTCTCTACGAGGTCCCGTTGTCTATGTTGACCCACAGGAGGTCGCTGTCACAGTAGGGCTCTACAGCTCTTATTTACCCAGGATAGAGTGTCTGGGAGCGGGCTCTGTTTGATCAGCTCCCGCCTGAGGAGACGGCAGCCGCAGTACACACGGGTTCATAGAGCCACGGTGCTGGGGATCTGCCCTGTCGCTCACCAGAGCAGCTCCACTGGGATGGGGGGGGGGGGGGGGGGGGCAGGCCGCTGGGGGAGAGACCTGTGGATCTTTAACGTGGAAGGGGAGGTGAGAGGGGAGGGCTGAGCGAGGTGGAGGGGGCCAGTCCGTCCCCAGAGGAGAGTCTGGATCCCAAGGCTCGCTGGTGGAGCGGGACACACACAGGCCGGTGGGGAAGGGTGCTTTGATCCACGCAGACACGAGGATACAGGACACTGAGGGAGTGCCCCTGTACACAGAGAGAGAGGCAGCTAGACAGAAAGAGGGAGGAGGCATAGAGGAGATATGGAAGAGGGGAGAGAGGAGCGGAGGAGGAGGATGTAGAGGAGAAGAGGAGAGGAAGAGGAGGAAGGAGGCGGAGGACAGGTGGGCTAATGGAGGCCTAATGGGCGTGGACAGTGAAGCTGTGAGTACGCCACCTCCTCTCCGGGAGAGAGACAGCCCCACACACGGGCGAGCAGGAGCCATTTCCATTTTAGCACAGTAACAAGGCACAGGGGAGACACACGGGCAACAGCAATATCTCTCTGTCTCTCACACACACACACACTCCAATACACACAAACACATGCTCTCTCTCTCTGTCTCTCGCTCTCTCTCTCTTTCTCTCTCTCTCTCTCGCTCTCTCTCTCTTTCTCTCTCTCCCGCACACACACACACACACACACACACACACACACACACACACACACACACACACACACTCACATGGGATCCAGGGAGGAGAGAATTGGTTTTCATCTCTGTTTCCCCTTAAAACATGAGAACGGAGGAATTCCCCAATGAGAGCGTGGCGCTTTGATATCCGCCGCCCCGTGTCTGTAAATAGGTTGGGTGAAGAAGACGTGCCGTGTGTGTGTGTGAGTGATCTGGGTGTGCGTGCGTGCGTGTGTGTGTGAGTGATCTGGGTGTGCGTGCGTGTGTGTGTGAGTGACCTGGGTGTGCGTGTGTGCGTGTGTGTGTGTGAGTGATCTGGGTGTGCGTGTGTGTGCGTGTGTGTGGTTGCGCACGCTCAACACGTGGGAGCGTGTGCCTGTCATCCTGTGAGATAGGCTGTTTTCCCGCTGCCGGATGGCTGATGTGCGTGCGTGGGCTCAGCTCTTCTCCGTGAAGCCCCCTGCTGGGCCTCTGTCTCTGGTAGGCAGCCAGTCATGTGTAGTTCAGGCAGTGCCGGAGCACACTCGCCCCTCCTGTTTGAATTGTTGGTGTGCGCTCACAGGCAGTGTGTCCTGGCCGTTATGTCTCAAGACATACAGACACGACCCAGGCCTGCACCGCTAAGCACAGCCTGATCTCAATACTGCACCCTGTCTGTCTGTGCTCCTCTCAGCTCTGCGTCTATCTCTCTCCTCCTCCTTCGCTCCTCCCTTTCCTTTGTCCTTTGATCCCTCTGTCCTTGTCTGGCCTCTCAGGCCCTCGTCTTGTCGTCCTGTTCTTCTCTCTCTCCGTCCAGCCGTCTGGTGGTCTGTCTGTGCTGGAGATAGGACTGTGTTTACCGTACGGACTGTATTCTCAACGGCTCAGGAACACTGGTAGGTTCACTGGAACATCAGCTGTTAGTCCTAACTTTTTTCCAGGGACAACATGGTGTAGGTCAATGGCTTCTGGTACAAGGTTTAGCTACGTGTGCAATGCAGTCTGAGTGTGTGAATGTGTGTGAATGTGTGTGAATGTGTGTGTGTGTGTGTGTGTGTGTGTGTGTGTGTGTGTGTGTGTGTGTGGCAAATTGTTAATCAAGCCATCACACAAATGGTTTTTCAATAACCACGAGAAAGCTCTTTTGTTTGTCTCAAATCTCCGATTGGTTAATAAATAGCCGTTTATAGACTGAGCTAACCTTTAGCCACGGCTGCCTGGCCCGCAGGCTCAATCCTGGTCATGGTTATTCATCAACCAGTACCACTCCCTACCTAGACTCTGCACTGGTGGGAGAGAGGGAGAGGGAGAGGGAGAGGGAGAGGGAGAGGGAGAGAGAGAGAGAGAGAGAGAGAGAGAGAGAGAGAGAGAGAGAGAGAGAGAGAGAGAGAGAGAGAGAGAGAGAGAGAGAGAGAGAGAGAGAGAGAGAGAGAGAGAGAGAGAGAGAGAGAGAGAGAGAGAGAGAAGATGGTCTCAGGTCAGGTAGAGGAGTGCGGGCAGAGTCTCTGTGTGATTAGCTGCTATTCAGATGGAGGGAGAGCTGAATGAGAGGAGCTGCTAATCTCAATTCTGAGCCTGATGGACAGAACACAATTACCCCGAGAGACAGAGAGGGGGAGAGAGGGAGAGGGATGGAGAGAGGGAGAGGAATGGAGAGAGTGAGAGAGTAAGAGAGAAAGAGAAAAAAGGAATTGAGGGTTAAGGAATTGAGAGCAGAGTTAATGGTAGGGTTGTGCTGGTTTGGCAGGTGTTTTTCGGCTTTCCCTATTTCTCTCTCTCTCTCTCTCTCTCTCTCTCTCTCTCTCTCTCTCTCTCTCTCTCTCTCTCTCTCTCTCTCTCTCTTTCATTCTCTGTCTGTCTTTCAGCCTGGCAACATCTCCTATAGTTGGAGAGTTCTGGGCATTAAGCTACTTTTGGCAGCCTCCTGCTTATGGACGCACAAACACACACACTCACTCACAGACTCAAACGCTCTCTCTCTCACACACACACACACACACACACACACACACACTCACTCTCACACACACACACACACACACACACAGACTCAAACACTTACACTTACAAACACTTGCGCACACACATTCAAACACTCACATTTCGACGCACATGTTTTTTGGCAGCAGTCCACTTACAGGCGTCCAATTTACAGCGTGTTTCCTCCTACTCTTCTCCTCTCCTCCTCTGCTCCTCTTCTCTCCTCCTTTGCTCCTCTGCTTCTCTGCTCCTCTGCCCCTCTGCTCCTCTGCTGCTCTCCTTCGGAGACCAGGTGATTCCAGGTCAAGGTGTACAGCACCTCATGGACGCCTCGTCGCTGTTGATGCGGTTGAGAGTGATGTTCTGTGTCAAATAGGGCTCTGTCCTGTGTCAAATAGGGCTCTGTTCTGTGTCAAATAGGGCTCTGTCCTGTGTCAAATAGGGCTCTGTCCTGTGTCAAATAGGGCTCTGTTCTGTGTCAAATAGGGCTCTGTCCTGTGTCAAATAGGGCTCTGTCCTGTGTCAAATAGGGCTCTGTCCTGTGTCAAATAGGGCTCTGTCCTGTGTCAAATAGGGCTCTGTCCTGTGTCAAATAGGGCTCTGTTCTGTGTCAAATAGGGCTCTGTCCTGTGTCAAATAGGGCTCTGTCCTGTGTCAAATAGGGCTCTGTTCTGTGTCAAATAGGGCTCTGTCCTGTGTCAAATAGGGCTCTGTCCTGTGTCAAATAGGGCTCTGTCCTGTGTCAAATAGGGCTCTGTCCTGTGTCAAATAGGGCTCTGTCCTGTGTCAAATAGGGCTCTGTCCTGTGTCAAATAGGGCTCTGTTCTGTGTCAAATAGGGCTCTGTCCTGTGTCAAATAGGGCTCTGTCCTGTGTCAAATAGGGCTCTGTCCTGTGTCAAATAGGGCTCTGTCCTGTGTCAAATAGGGCTCTGTCCTGTCAGTTGGTTTCTCCTTCTGCTGCGTGGCTGCAGTTTCTGTTTATTACTGTGATATCTCCAGTGATATTACCAGTGATATCTCCAGTGATATAACCAGTGATTTAACCAGTGATACTGTATCTCCAGTGATATAACCAGTGATATCTCCAGTGATATAACCAGTGAGATCTCCTGCGATATAACCAGTGAGATCTCCAGTGATATAACCAGTGAGATCTCCAGTGATATAACCAGTGATTTAACCAGTGATACTGTATCTCCAGTGATATAACCAGTGATATCTCCAGTGATATAACCAGTAATATCTCCAGTGATATAACCAGTGATATAATCAGTGATGCTGTATCTCCTGTGATATAACCAGTGATATAATCAGTTATACTGTATCACCTGTGATATAACCAGGGATATGTCCAGTGATATAACCGGTGCTATCTCCAGTGATATAACCAGTGATACTGTATCTCCAGTGATAGAATCAGTGACATCTCTAGTGACATCTCCAGTGAGATAACCAGTGATATCTCCAGCAAAATCTCCAGCGATATCTCCAGTGATATAACCAGTGATATAATCTCCAGCGACATCTCCAGCGATATCTCCAGCGATATCCCCAGTGATATCTCCAGCAATATCTCCAGTGATATAACCAGTGATATCTCCAGTGATATCTCCAGTGATTTAACCAGTGCTATATCCAGTGATATCTCCAGTGATATCTCCAGTGCTATCAACAGCGATATCTCCAGTGACTCCAGACCAGAGAGCCTGTTCCTGACCAACAGCGTAGACATACTGTACATCCTCCGGTTTCCTCCCAGTGTCAGTGCAGGGCTGGATACGGGTGATAGGGGGAGGGAGGGGGCTGAGCGGCCGGTTAGAGGATGAGTCATCGGAGCAGGCTGGAGCGGTCAGAGGCGCGCTTGGCATGGCTGACAAATCTCATCCTGAAATGCGTCTCATCTTCCACGGGGTTTCGGAGAGAACAGAGGCGGGTCCCCCCCCACCACCACCCCCACCCTGCGAGGCGGGCCGTGTGCTGCGAGCCTGGAGAGGAGTGGGGGACCTGGGAGGACACCGGCCGGTTTGTGACTGCCTCTACCGTGGCCGAACACGAGTCAGCTTCCCGCCTCTGAGAAGATGGACTACGAACGCGCTCACATATCGACGTAGAATCCCGCCTGTGTGCTTAAAGGCAATCATTAATCCTCTAAGTGAGGATTGCACCGAGCGCCCGACAGGGCTTCAGCAGTTCACTGTGGCGTTGTCTCAGATCAGATCATTGTTTACGGCAGGCTGTTACAGTTGTCTGCCTTGGTACAGCCAAAGAGGAGGATATTAATGGGTGTTGTAGTTTCTAAAGGCTATTCTTTTTCCAACACAGGTTATTGATGTCTGTGGTAGTTTCTGGGGTAATTGATGGGTTTTGTAGTTTCTGAGGGATACAGAGATGTCTGGGCTCTGCTGCTTCTCCGGCTCTGTTCTCACTGAAGGACTGACTGACTGACTGACTGACTGACTGACTGACTGACTGACTGACTGAAAGGCAGACTGACTGACTGACTGAATAAATGACTGACTGACTGACAGAAAGGCAGACTGACTGACTGGTTCTTGGAGGCATCGCCTGAAAGACATTAAAGTGTCACAGAAAGAGAAAGAAGCCGATAGAGAAAAGTGAAGAAGTAAAGGAACCAGTGAATGGCCAGGTTTTTGGGCTACAGCCCACTGTCAAATTATTTCCTTCTCTCCCTCTCTCCGTCTCCCTCTGTCTCCCTCTCTCTCTCTCTCTGTCTCTCTCTCTCTCTCTCTCTTTCTCTCTCTCTCTCTCTCTCTGTCTCTCTCTCTCTAACTTGTTTTTTGCGCCTCACTTTTCTCTCCATTGCTCATTATTACTGTCAAACCCCCTCCGTCTCTCTTGCCTATCTATTCTCCTTCACTGTACAATAATTATCTCTCTCACCCCTCTGTCTTTCCCGGCTCCCCCAAACCTCCAGCCCCCCCTCTCTCCCTCTCTCCCTCTCTCCCTCTCTCACTCTCTTTCCACCCATTTGGTGGAACAGCGCTGATAATGGCTGTAATTGGAATGACTCACACATTTCCAGTGTGTTTGGACCAGATAAAGAATATTGTCAGCTTTTTTTTTCTTCTCCTCTGCCTTGCCCAGCCTCTCATGGCAGAATGAAATGGCCTCTGTTCTGTCTGCTGCAAATGAAAAGCCCCTCCATTGGCCTGCTCTCGCCTGGGGCTTAGCGGGGGCCCCCCTATTCACAGGGAAACACTATTCAACCCTAACCGACCAGACAAGGCTCCCACATTTCCCTTTTACCCCTGAAATTCCTGCCTTTTTGCCAGAGAAGGAGAGGAAAAGAGGGTGGGGGGCAAGGAGAGAAAGAGGGGTCAAGAAGTACAGAGAGAGAGAGAAAGAGGGGGAAACCAAAGTGAGGCTGAAGGACAGCTTAGAATGGGCTCTTATTGGTATTCATTGTGCAGGTTGTCAAACCTCATCCTTTGTCTCTGTGCGTGTGCGTGTGCGTGTGCGTGTGTGTGTGCTTGTATAAAACAATTTGCTCCTCGGTAGAGACATGCAGCCAGATGGGTGCTGGACAGGGCAGGGCAGTACTGGTGTAGTTCTAGACTGCGTTTGACAGGTCATTTTAAGCCTTTTGAAATGATATGTCAGATTGTATTCATCAGACTGAAGTGAAAACTCCTGTAATTTCCATAGCCACGTCTTCGCTTTTATAAGTGAGAGACAGGAATGAAAACGCAGACAGGACAACTATGAATATGTTGTGTGTGTGTGTGTGTGTGTGTGTGTGTGTGTGTGTGTGTGTGTATGTGTGTGTGCGCATGCACGTTTTGTGTGTGTTTTGTGTGTGTTGGTCTGTTTCCATGAGCAACATGGACTCCAGGCTCCTCGTGCGTTGTCTAGATGGCCGTCCTAACCCCACCCCTAACCCCACCCTCTCCCTCTCTCGCCCCCAGCTCTCTGCGGGCGTGTGCAGGATGTCGTGTCGGGGCTAGAGCCCGTCCCTTGCCCATGAGCCTGTGTGCCCACACACACACCTGGCGCCTCCACGCACCCATCCGGCGCCCACCCACACACACCGGACGCTGAGGCGGCAGAGTGCTCGGGACCCCTCGGAGCAGCCGGACGGGAGCCAAGGGGACCGGCGGAGGCCAGGCCCGCCCGGCCCGACACCATGTCAACAGAGGCGGAGCTGCAGCCAGCGGTACGGCCCAGCGTGAGGAGGGACTCCAGGAGGAAAGGTAGACACACACACACACAGATACATCTACCCACACACTCTCTCACACACACACACACACACACACACACACACGCGTCTGAACACACACACGCACCCCTACCCATAAACACACGCATACCGACGTGAACACCTGCGTACAAACACACATAAACACACATGATTGTATTTTCAGTGGTTCAACATGTAGAGTATAAACAGCATTCACCAGGCAAACCCATCACAACTGACCAGCAGGCTCTTAGTGTGCCAGCCTCCATCCACCACCTGTTGGTCCAACAGAGGGGGGGGGGGGGGGGGTTAGACCTGACCCCGTCCCGCCCAGCACCTCTCGGGTCGGTGCCCAGTGGCTACAGCTGGGCTTTACAATCCTCTGATCCCCTCTAATGAAGGGGCTCCCTAACAGGTGCAGGGGCGCGGGGTCGTCGAGGCGTGGGGAACAGGTGCGTGTGTGTGTGTGTGTGTGTGTGTGTGTGTGTGTGTGTGTGTGCGTGTGTGTTTGTGCGTCAGGTACGAGGGCTGGCAGGCAGGATGCCAGGGGCTGGGCTTGGCACTCCGTCATGCAGCTGCTCCGTGCCACCCGGCCACCCCCGCGCCCTGCCCAGCGCTCCGCGAATCAGCCCTGATTGATGGACCGCTAGCTCTTGGCACAGTGGCCAGGCACACACACACACACACACACACACACACACACACACACACACACACATGCGTATGCGCAAACACACACAAAAACATAACATGTCCTGAGGTGCACAGCTTTTTGCATTCTATGCTGTTCCGTCCCTTGAGACAAGCAGTTTGTTCCCTATGCATGCTTGTGCGTGTGAAAGAGAGGGAGAGAGGGAGAGGGAGAGAGAGAGAGAGAGAGAGAGAGAGAGAGAG